>JACDJE010000224.1:471317-1071317 GCA_016647715.1 Pavo muticus | reverse complement strand
CTTTGTTTTCCCTGTGCACACATCCTGTGTGCCGCTCTGTGCTCCCTTTTCACGCTCTCCGTGAAAATCTGCATGCTGCTTCTATAAATGAGAGGAGAAGAGTGGTGGCATGCAGTGATGAAATGGCTGTTTCAAGAGAGTTATTGCAGCTCTAACTCATTTATTTTCTACAGCTTCACATATTTTCAATAGCTGCTCAGCCACATCCTTACCTGTAACACAGGGATCCTTTCAGCAGTGCTCAGGGGAGGGAGGGCTTGCAAATCAGGTGTTGTTTCTGAGGGAGCTCTCATTGCTCCAGGGTGACTCGGCTTTTACATCTAACAAGTTTTCTAAGAGTGTTTCCAGCTGCACACAGCAGGAGCTGCAGAGCCTGCCTGTGAGGGGTTAATGCCTCCAGTTGCTGGCAGTGATGTGTCCACATCTACCAAATCCAGTGGCTTAGGGGATTGGTGGGGACTGGAGGGTTGCAGGTTGCCATCATTACCTGAGGACATCACCAATGGAGGACAGGTTGCAGAAACACAGTTGCACCCTGGGACATGCAAGGGAAAGGCTCTGTGGGGTCCTGCTCCCAAATTTCTTTGGTCTGTACCATGAGAGCATCCAAGAGGTTCCCTCCCTGTTATCGCAGCTTTTGTTGGTGAAGCTGGGCAGGAGTCCCAGCTGCCCAAGCACAGCCAATGGGAGATAAAGTCACTTTTTCCTTTTTTTTTTCCTAAAAAGATAAACCCATAGAAACATGGCCTGGCTGCACCCAAGCATCTAGGGAAGGAGGCCTGACGTTTAAAACTTCCCACAATGCATTACACTGAGGGGGTTCATTCTCAAGGTTTTGACCTTTTGGCCTCAAAACCATGCTTTGAGAGTCCTTTTTCGTACACAGCAGGAGTGCCAGCTGGAATACAGGCTTAAACAAGAAGGTAACAAGGTGGACAGACGTCATGGTGGATGCAGAAGTCCCTGGAGCTGCCCAGCTCCAGCAATGACCCTGGGCTGGGCTTTGGTCCCAGTACTCAGAACCCGCTGTGTCCCTCATCCCTCCTCACACCAACATCTCCTCTGCTCTCCATCATCTTGTTCTCCCCAGTGTAGAGCAATGGAGAACCACTGTTTTTTTATGGGAGGCCACTGCAGAGAATACCCTTGTGCTGGACTCCGGTGTTGTGCTGAAATTAGAGAAATACCAGGCACCAATATTAAGCAGATGATTATAAAAGGGGAAATGGTTTAAAGTTGAAGGAGGGAAAATTTAGGTTGGATGTCCAGGGGAAGTTCTTTACTATGAGAGTGGTGAGGTGCTGGAACAGCTGCCCAGAGAGGCTGTGGATGCCCCGTCCATCCCTGGAGGTGTTCAAGGCCAGGTTGGATGGGGCCCTGGGCAGCCTGGTCTAGTATTAAATGTGGAGGTTGGTGGCCCTGCCTGTGGCGGGGGGGTTGGAGCTTCGTGATCCTTGAGGTCCCTTCCAACCCAGGCCATTCTGTGATTCTGTGATTCTATGATATGTGTATATAATTGATCTCACATAATGGAAAGTGGTTTCCATGTTCCAGTCAAAAAGAAAAAATCCAAATTAGGCAGCCCCTTATTAAAAACCTTCTACTCCATTTCTAGGTCTAGTGAAATTCCCACGTGCAATTTTTATTCTGCTCTCTTAAACGATCGTCTCCTTTTAATCATCAGCTAGAGAATTAACCTGCCGAACAAAGGCACTTTCAGCATTTTACATATTCAGCAGCATAATAAAAGGCAAACTTATGCTAAAACATCAAAATTTCTGTGAAACCAAAGGAGAGACAAAGAAATTCTTGGGGTGGGGTGGGGGGAGGGAAATGTTGCTGTGAAATGCAGCAATGCACAAAACTTTGAGTGCCCACCTGCGCCACGTCCCATCCACACCTCAACCAGAACAGCAATTTATCACCGCATCGCTTCGTTGCTTTATTAGCCATAAACACAGCAAAGGCCCACGCCTATAAAAAGCAGGTCGAAAGGGGGTAATTAAAGCAGAATAATTGACCAGCTTCAGGCTGCAGCAGGGAGCGGAGTGTCAATCTGGTATTTTTATTAACACGAGCGCCTTGTGACAATGAAGGCAACAGCGGAGTTTGGAGGGAGGCTCGGTACAAAACCACTGCAGAGCTGAATCCAGGAGCCTGAGCTCTTTAATCTCACCCTGCTTGGTTGTGAAGGTCCCTGGAGAGGTTGATGTTTGTAGATTAATCAGCAGCATCTATTCGGTGAGGGCTCCCTTCTCTGCACGCCTGAGCAAGGTCACCGTGTGGTGCCGGTAACGCACCAATGCGCCACAGCAGCCTCAGCTTGCTCATTAGTATTCTGCACGTTGCATGGGTTAAATTTGCTGTTTCATTAAGAAGGCTCCTGTTTGCATTTTCCTTCCGTATCATGGGCCTCATCAGAAGAAACAGGTGCTACTGGTAGAGATCCAATAAGCGTTTATACATATTTACAGCAAATACTGGACACAGCCCTATGCTTAAAATCCTGAATATTCAATGAGCAGCTATTTCTTTGCATTACAAAAGAAAGAAAGAGGAAAGAAAGGCTAATTTGGAATTAGGGCTGTAAATATTTGCGGAAAACGAGGGGTAAAAATCACAGTGTGAATGGATAGCGGAGAGTGGCACAGATGCAATCCAAGCCTGGACCTGGGGCAGGCTCCCAGTGTCTGGGTAAATATGAAGCCCAATCACTACCTTCATTTATTCCAGTTGCCCAGTATACCACGGTGCTGATGACTCAATGCACCTGATGATGTCCAGAGCACCCCACAAGCTTGCTTTCCTCCACAGCTTCTACTCCACAAACCCAAGGTGTAGACACAGCTACCAATATGATGGAAACAACCCACCCTGAGTCCTGCAGCACAGGGTACAGCCAAAGATCTTCCTCTTTTTATTTTTGCTAATAATTACAGAGGTCCTTCTTTCCTATGTCAGTTTCTAGGTCTAATTCATCCTAAGCCCAGTCCTGTGCCATCGAGGCCATTAGCCATTTTTCCTTTTAATTGCCTATTCCAAGCATTAATGTGTGCCCATGTTCTTACGGAGGCTGTTAAAAGGTAAACTCTTGAAGTTCCCAGGCTCTTGTAATAACACAGAAAATGTCATTCTTTACACCAGCTACGCTGGTGCCACAATTACCCATTGACTGGCTTGGCTTTAGCGTTGGATCGCTACCCGGTATTTGAAATATTCAGTTAAAAACATATATAAATAAATAAATAATCTGATCCCATCAGGAAACAGAGAGAGAGAAAGCCCCAGAGTCTCCGAGCACTCCTTACAAAGAGTCCCTTAAATCCCTTCCATGAAAAAAAAAGGAAAAAAAAAGAGAAAGAAAATAAAGGAAACTCAGCTAATAACACTTTTCCACATAAATAATGTAGATTGTAACTGGCCTTTGCAGAAGCCTGAGCCTAACAGAGGTCCCTTTGTAAGGCTGAGTGCTGATTGCATACTGCTGGGCGCTTTCAGGATGACAGCTTTTCAGACGACGGCATTGCAGCACACTTAAAATTAATAAGCCAGGCTGCCTGCTCCCAGCAGCCCTGCCCAGAGGTGGACATCACCCCAGCAGATGTCAAGCAGAAGGGCTGCAGTCCTTCCCCAGCGACATTTCCGGGGCTTGCAGGCTACCTGCACCAGTTCAAGTCTGTGCTGATGTTTGCCCCTACAACAATAATAAGGGATTAGATGGCACAGCTACCTGCAGTGGGAGGAGAAGGGATTTGCCACCCCTGCTCCCATCCTTAATGAAGCACTGCGATAAGCCCTAATGCATACGTATCCTTGGCAGAGGGGATTGCTGTAAAGCCTCTTGCAAGGTCTGTAGTGCCGAGGGCGGCTGTGTCAGGCTGCAGAGTGCTTGGAAAAAACTCCCTTCCAAATATAACAGTGCCCCCTGTTCTCTCTCCTCATACATTAACGCTTGCAAATAGTCCATAAATAAATTTTCTCAGTGGGAAAACGTGGGTGCAAAGCAGCACCTCTCAGTCTTGCTGGGCACCCAAGCCTCTCCTGCTACATCTTCCAGTCTGGTCATCCAGTATTTGGGGGTGCTGGGGATTCTCTGCAAGAAAGACATTGAGGCCCTGGAGTGTGTCCAAAGAAGGGCAATGAACCTGTGAAGAGCCAGGAGTCTTAGGGGAGTAACTGAGGGAACTGGGATTGTTCCATTTGGAGGAGGCTTAGGAGATACCTTATTGCTCTCTACAGCTCCCTGAAAGGAGGTTGTGACGAGGTGGGGGTTGGCTTCTTCTCCCAGATAACAGTGATAGGACAAGAGAGAAAGACCTTAAGCTGTGTCAGGGGAGGTTCAGGTTGGATATTAGGAAACATTTCTTCTTGGTCAGAGTATTAATGCAGTGGCACAGCTGCCCAGGGAGTGGTGGGGTCACCGTCCCAGGAGGTGTTCAAGAACCATGGAGATGTGGCACTGAGGGATGTAGTCAGTGGGCATGGTGTGGGTGGGCTGGGGTTGGACTTGAGGATCTTGGAGGTCTTTTCCAATCTTAATGATTCTGTGATTCTGTTGTTCAGTGTTCTTATGGGAGTTCAAGACAGACAGCATAGCTTGGTGGTACAAGACACTCCCAGTGCACAAGCTTTAGAGAGCAAACAATGCTGGTGCTTGCCCACCTGGCTGCGATGCTCAATTCAGGCATTCCCCTTGATGAGACACCTTGGTGCTCTTGGCTCGCTGCACAGTATGGTGACAAAGGGCATGGCTCCTTACGACACATAAAGAATCCCAAGAAGACCAAGTTTCAAAGCCTGAATGGAAAGCAGTGTGTCTAAAGCAGAAGTTGGGGGCTGAAAGGCACGCAGGAATCCAGGTTTGAGTATTTGGCTTAAAGCTGCATTTTCAAAGGGAGAAAATGAAAACACGCATGTTGTTTGTTATCCTTGGCAAAAATCATGATAGTCTGCAAGAGGAGGCAGATCGGACCCTTAGATGCGTGTTGAGTGTGTGATAGGTTATTGTTATGGAGAAGCTCCACATCTAAAAGCTGAGAATATCTCACTTTTAAATGAGAGAGTGAACCTTGACAACAAGAGCAATATTGCTTTACCGAGAAACCTCTCACAAAAGAGCTCTATTTTCTGACAGCCAACATGCTAAATTAAACAGCTTCCACGTGTGTCAATAAAAGGAATTAGCTTCATTATTTGCAGTCCCCCAGTGATAATTTCTAGTCTCCTTTGGTAAATGTCATTATGCTTCCAGACGGCTGTCTGCACATGGGCAAATGGGTTGGTGAGTGCTCCCTGCTGGGGAATGGAGCACAGTGAGACTGGAGATGTGGGGGCAGGAGCTTGGGCAGTATCTGGGGGACTCCTGTGGTCTGAGGAGGCATGGAGGGCCCGTTGGATCAGCACAGGGCACTGACTGAAACCAGACCGTGTCTGGTGTGGCAATATGACCTGGTCCAAAGCCCATTGCAGGAAATGGGGAGAGGCTCTGGGCTCCTGGTTCCAGTTCACAATCCTGCTCACAATCCTGCACCCATTTCCAGGCCCTTTCCTCACTCTGTCCACAGCTTCCTCAACCCTGCACATAGCTCTTCCCTTTTCCACCAAGGTGAAGGTGATCAGTGAAAAACTCTGGAAGTCACTCAGTGCAGGAGGCAAACAGGTGCAAATATGTTGGGACCTTGCTGTAATTGCAAGCCAAGCTCCCAAATGCATCCTCTCGAGGAAACCAAACCCATCAGCTGCAGCCTGGGGCTTTGCTGGTGGAGCTGGGAAACCTGTAGCCCTGCTGAATACTAGCAGCCATGCAGACCATGAATGGAGGGATGCGCTTGACTTACCCACTTACCTGCTCATGACCTCATCTGCAGCACTGTGCAGTATCTCCTGGATAAGAGTTGCTAGGCAGGAGAGGGAGAAGGTATGATTTTGGCCCAGGATGGTTGGAAAGCTTTTTTCCACATAGTATGAATGCGTATTGTGTCAAACAGATGCTTGCTCTGTTCAAACAGCCCTGCAGTCAGTAAATCAACTGGATAGTGAGCAAAGAAAAAAATAATTTTGTTCATTTTCCAAAAGGACAAACACTGATTTAGAAAAACTAATTGCAGGGCAGTTGGTTGGAGTTGCTGACTAACAGCAGAGCTGTTGCTAGCCCAGAGCTGCCTTATGCTCACAGCACAAGGAAAGGCACTGGACAAGTGGTGGGACAATCTCTGACCGTGCTTTCTCCCCTGGCCCAGGCCTGCTTTCCAATTCCCCCTCTGTAACTAACAGCAAAAGCAGGCACAGCATTTTCTGTAGCAAAACTGTCTCTGCATTGAAAAATCACCAGTTAACTCTGCTTTCCACTAAATGCCAGACTGCTTTTCATTCACTCCGGCACTGCAGCTTTTCTTAGTTTATTATTTATGTCTCCTCTCAGAGCTTCCCACCTGCACCACCTCTATCAATGGGCATGAAATAGAAATCAATAGCAGCTGTGGGTCCAGCAGCACTGGTGTCAGACCCTGGCAAGGAACTGATGGGCGATGCTGCTGCAAAAACAGGACTGCTTTGTGCATGCCTGGAGGTGAACCCCAGCTTCCTCAACTCAGTGGAGCAAGCGAGCTCTCCCAATTGGCATCCTTTGTATTGATCCCCCATGGCACGGGAAGGCTGGACCTGGAGGTAGGTGGCTAAGCCTGTGTGAAATTACAGTTTGACTTTGCAGAAGTATTTCTGCTGTCACTTGGTTGATAATGTTTATATAGCACACAGAAGGGACAAGACTAACTCGTCAAAAGCAGTGATAATTGAGGGGTGCATATCCTGCACAGAATAAGGAAGGGCAGAAGGAAAACTTGGCTCCTATTGATAGAATCATAAAACCATTAAGGTTGGGAAAGACCTCCAGGATGCCCAACCCCAGCCTACCCCCACCATACCCACTGCCTACATCCTTCAGTGCCACATCTCCAGACTTCTTGAACACCTCCAGGCACAGTGACCCCATCACTCCCTGCACATCCAGGTGATGCCACTGCATCACCACTCTTCCTGAGAATAAATTGTTCCTAAAATCCAACCTGAAACAGAGACACCCAAAGAAGGAGCTAGGCACCTGTGGTGCCTCCAGTGCAGTGTTCAACTCATTATTGTTCAACTCCAGAATAAAGGTAAGGGTTTGGCTCTCTATGCATTTAAATTTTAAACCCACCAGCTTCACCTCTTCTCCCTTGGTAGACTCAAGAACAACCCAGTGGATCTAATAACTGGTAATAGAAACTGACTGCCCGAAATAAACAGAAGGCAGTTTTGACTCCTAGAGTATTTTCATGGGGTGATGCGTCCGCATTCTCCCTGCACATCTCTGGCAGGGAGCATCTTGCTGATACATGGCATCTCTGGTATTAATTGTTTTCTGGAAGAAGTGAGATTGTGTTAAATTGTATCCACGTCCTGATAACTCCTCTGTATCAGAGAGGAGTGTTAAGAGTGAAGGTAACCCATGGCTCCTATACTGCATGCATGAGGTTGTACTTGTCCCCTGTCTCCCACATATGGAAATATTTATATATCCTATATATTTATGTATATATATATATAATATATCCTGAATTATTTATATATGCTGCATTTGCAAGAATTCCTCTGCAATCACAAGGGAGAGAGGAGGAAAGGGTTGCCATAAAACTTCACAATTTCCACACAAATAGAGCACATCTAGGAGCTGGAGCTCAGTGGGAGAAGTACAGCTCCAGAGCCTTCAAGAGCAGCACAGAAGCAGACTGACCATGCTCAGAACAGCCAGATCAGCAGCACCCTCATGTCCATGTGCAAAGCTCATGAATTACACCAAGAGTTCAGTTACACACCAGGGAGATCCACTTGTCCTTGCTGAGCCACCTCCTCTAACCTGCCCTTAAGGGAATAGCCCCAGTACCACTGCAGGGCCCAGCTGGTGCTGGAGTGCTCACAACCTCCCCAGACCACACATCTGGAGTGGGGTCACACCTCCATGACCATCACACACTACACATAGCAAACATCTAAACACCAAAGCTTGCATCCAGCCCTTGCCAGGCAGGACAGGATAAAAGAGGTGTCAAGTCAGCATGTGATGGATGTTAGCTCTGCCATTGAGCTCTCAGCGCCCTCAGTAATGTAGGAGGAGGAAAACATACGCAGAGAACATCCATCTTGTCAAGCCTTGAGGTGGGGGTGTGCTGGCTGGGTTGTACGTGTTGGACTCTGGCTTGAAACAGCTTTCCCCTTATGGCTTTAGTATTCTGGCTTCAGTCCATTCCTGAGCTCCCAGCCCATTTCCAGCGTCTCCAGACCTGAGGTAAGGTGTACAGGGGAAGTTTTACGTCACCCCTAATGTTTTTGCCTGGAGCACACCCAGGAGCACCTCCCTGACTCCTGGGTGGTAGAGGCCCATGCCAAGAGCAGGTCCTCAGTCCTGGTCTCATAAGAATCCTGGGGAGGCGGCAGGGTGGACAGCAGCTCAAAGTGAACATGACAGTGACAAGCCAACTACACCGCACAGCTGGTAAGGAGATTATAAATCAGGAATAAAATATGTAGCATACATGAATTCAGGCCCTGCTGCCAATTATTTCCACTCGACTCAATTACCGTTGCTCTTTTTGCAGCTGTACAGCATTTTGGCTAAACACATTTTGTCTTCTTTTTATGTCTGCCAGCTGAATCAAAGGTCTCCATGCAAGTAGTGTGCTCCATGACACAATCCATCACACTTTCCTGGGGAGCTCTGGGTCCCGTACAGCAATAAATTGATGACAGAACGGAAAGATACGTGAGATCCTTGTCTGCCTCTGATGGAACAGAGGAATAAATGTTGTCCTCAGAAAAGGCTACACCGCCCCTGAGTAGGAATGAACTAAGTCAATGTGGTGCACTAGAGTCATAGTTAAAAACTACATTCCCTGTGCAGTAATTATTTTGCAGCATTATCTGAGTACAGACCTTACACATATCCTGATGCGTGCCATGCACGTATGTTGTCACACAGCACGGGACCTTTGCTGGGCCAAAGCCCAAGCGTGGGAGGAAGACTGCAGCATGACAGCCCATGAAAATGACCACAAATCAATGTAACCCATATCATGTCCTGCATCCAAAGATAGGATGACTAGGAAAGAGTCTAAACTTGGGGAAGCAATGGCTGATATTTCCCCAGCTCCTAGTCATTTTCAGTGCAGGGGATTCCCAAGAGAGATGTGGTACCTGTGCACTTATCAGCCCAGCGTGGTTGTTCCTTGAAAAAACTTGATTAGTATTCCTTGGAGCCCACATTAGTTTTTTAGCATCTATATCCACACTTGGTCAAGGGGCTGTGGTTGTTCTACAGGCAACAACACACTGTGAGAAGATGCATCTCCTTGTGTTTGCTCTGTGCTTCTCCCATCTTCTTTGAGTGCACTTCTCTCTAATTCTTTGGGTGCCTTCTAGACTTTGTAGTGAGAAAGGAAGTGAAAAATCAGTTCCAGTCCATCCTGATAATGCCAGTACATTGCTGGTCAGCCCGGAGGGCACACAGAACACTCATGATGTTTAAGGTCCAAGCTCTTCCTTCTGTCAGTAAGTCTTTCAAAGTCATTGTCTTAGGTTACCCAGCTAATAGAGCTATAAAACATAATTATCCTGACACTGATGAACATATTTGTAACCCTAATCCTAATTATTCTGTGACCCCTGTGTTACTTAGTCATGGGAAGTCTCACTGTTTTCCAGTTCGCTTGGTAAACCCATGCCAAACTTCTGGTGAATTACTGTCAGATCACGTTAAGGTTTTCCTCGTGGGCCTGCTATGTCACCAACAATAAATCTCAAGTAATCTCAAAATAAATCTCAAATAGAAGAATTCAGTCAAAACCTTGGTCCTTGTGACGCTGAGGTAACAGGGTATTGGCAGTCATTTTAAACAGAAAGCTTCAAAATTGCCTGTCAGTCATGAAGGAGGATTTGGTCTCTCACCTTCACTCCCTGACTCTCAAATGTCATGTAGGGCTGGTGACTGGCTGGGGAATCATTTAGACACATGAAATCCGTCCAGGTGCCAAGCCAGTCTCACTCAAACCCGGAGCTTAAAACGAATGTTAATGCAGCTATCAGTCTTATCCAGCATTATCCTGATCGGTGATAAGCAGTTTCAAGGGGACTTCTCTACCCAAAAGCTTAACCTAGTCTCAGAGTTACAAAGGCAGAGGGAACCAAACAGCAGGATGCCAAATCAGGGCTACCTGCTCACAGGTGTGCAAATTATTGTGCACTGGCAACAGTGGCTCTTTGGGGCCTCTGCTGTATTTGTTTTGTCTTGCATTGGCTTAATGGGGGCCATCATTTTGTTGTTGTTGTTGTTGTTGTTGTTTTGTTTTTTTCCTCCTTCTACAATGGCACATTTCATCTTTGGGTCATTCTGAAGAAATACTGTGCTGCTTCCAGAGGCTTTCACTAACTTGTCTTCAAGCTCCTTGTTGTGCTCCCTTTATCCTCTGCCTTCTCATCCATTTTCCAAGCCTACAAACAACCCATTGCAAGGAAATCATATTCTTCCTGATTGTTTGCAGCACAGCTCGTCTCAAGGTCACTCTCATACATAAATTTCAAGTATCATCATATTAGCACCACTATTCAGGCATTCAAAAACAAATCTAAATGGGAGAGCTCATCAATTTAGCTGTCTCATGGCTAAACCTCACCATTACGCATGGCTTCCTTTCCTTACTGATTACATGACAGTAGATTCATTGCTATTTTTTTTTTTTAATTTGGTTAAATACAATGATGTGGTATCTCTTAATTGCCTTTTTTTTTTTTTCCCAACTTGGCTGCCAAGGGACATAAGCAAATTATATGGCTTTACAATTCTGCTTGCTGCACTCAGACTTGTGTGGCCAGCGTACCAAAGACACTGTGAAAACACTACCTTTTACTGGAAGTGTAAACTCAATAAACCCCCAGGAGAGCAATAAAAATGCAGTAGCCAGCAGATTTAACAAGGACATGCTCAGTGCACAGTGTAATCTTATTATGTGCTTAATGCCCAGTGGAATTACAGGAATTTGATTTAGCAACATCAGATTTCAGTTTCTCAAATTATACTGACTGCTTATAAATTAAGACTGCGATTTGGGATAATTGCTTTTCATTTGCATTGCCGAAGCCCATCTATTATATTTATTCTCACTGCACTGTTTGTATTTTTGAAGTGCCGTGGAGCATTGCCTTTGGGACATAAAGTGATGTGATGGAGAGCTTTCCTTTGCATCAGTGACACTCAAGCTCCTTCCCCATTAAACCTGGGTAAATGTTCTACCTGAGCGATCTTTATATGCTTGAATTGTCTATTTTATGGTTTCCCAAACCTGACTGAACACAGTGAGATATGAGTGGTGAAAGACTCTGTCTTATCCATCATTTTGAGCTGGGACAGCACTGCTGGACTGCCCATGATCTACAGATGTGCAGAGTGAAGGTGAGTGCAACAGTGTCCTCACAGCCACACCACTGTGCCCTGCACTGGTTTTGCTTCACTTGATCCATTTTTGGAGCTCTGCCATGGCTGTGTGTAAATGAACTGAGGAGAATTAGGCAGTGAGTGATTAACTACCTCTAGGGAGGCAGTCGTGATGTCAGACCTGACCTACCAGGTAGCAGCAATGCTCAAGGACTACAAAGCAGATCAGTGAGCGGCTGTCAAGCTGCGTGAGGACATGGTGAGCACTTGAGCCTTGGGACAAACCATTTCATCTCTAGAGTAATGAATGAAATAATTACATCTAGTGGAATGGCCCAAAGGGCGCAGAAATACCTCTGGGAGAAGACAGGAAATACCTTTGCTGATGACTTTGGCTTCCATGCCTGAAAGATCTGTATAATCTTCATGAGCCACCGTGCAAACTACAGCACACAGTAGCATCATTTGAACTACTGAGGACATTCACACCAGCTCATACAGCAGTAATTCTCCGGGATATTGACATATCCTGGGCTGGAAAACCTTTACTGCTCCAAAGTCACTAATAGGTCCTAATGAGTTGATTAAAAAAATTATCAAGGTAATGATTCAATCAAGTACTGTACCATTGGGCAATACGTACAACTGCAATTGGCAAGCACATCAATGGACTGCTGAACAGTGATTTCAATGGCTCTTGCCCAAGGCTAGAGGCGAAAGTATCTTTTAAGCATTTTGCAGTGTCCATGGATATTTGCTGTGATATGCAAATACCATTCTTGTTTTGATTAAGTAAAACTGAACCAGCAAATCTTTTAGCCCATGATCAAGGCATTAGGTGGGAAGTCATCTGGAGGGAACTCACAGACAGCTACAGAATTTCCCTTACTCCACACTTATTTGGAAATTTAACTCATTCCTTAACATTATGAGGCCCTCTTGCATTTGCCCTGGATTCATCTAGTACTAGCTATGTGAACAAAAATATTTGAGCACAATCCTAGTAGTGCCCAGGATTCTCCTGCAATGCAGGGAGTTTTTTCCAAGTTGGGATTATGCGCTTTGAATACCATTTCTGCAGCCCTCTGTTCCTCCATGGGTGCTGTGGGGCAGCTTATTGGCTAACCACCAATAATGGTGCCAATGGTGCCCCACAGCTTATTGGTGCCAACACATAGCTCATGCTGGGATCAGACCACAACACCCTCATCATCCCCAAGGCCCTGCAGAGGAAGGATTTTTCCAGGAATAGAAAGGGTTCCCCATGGCCATGCAGAGCATGGAGCCCTGGAGAACCCAGCCAGGCATGTTCACAGAAATACCTGCTCTGGAGCTGGTCTTTCAAAGTACTGAAGGGGTTACCCAGCACAGAATCATTAAGGTTGGAAAAATCACTAAGATTCCCAAGCCCAACCCCAGCCCACTCCTACCATGCCCGCTGCCCACGTCCCTCAGTGCCACATCTCCACCATTCTTGAACACCTCCAGGCACGGTGACCCCACCACTCCCTGGGCAGCTGTGCCACTGCATCACCACCAAAACACCATCCGGCTGCTCTGCACTTCCCAGCAACTGAAACCATAGAATCGTTAAGGTTGAAAAAGATCTCTAAGATCAACTAGTCCAACCATGCACTTACCGCCACGAGAGCTATCATGGCCCTCTTTATGTTTCTCCAGCTCTGGTTCCCAGAAAGATTTGTCCGAGCTGTGCTCCTGGCACTATTTTCCTGACCCATCTGCACTTCAGGAGGTGCAGCTCAGTCACCTTTTCCAACGTCACACCTGACAGATTTATGTGTGTTGGCTCTGCATGACCGCGCGGCTCCGTGCTGTTAACCTTCATTAAGACATTTTAATAATTGAATAAATGATGCACCAGGCATGTAACTGAGTCTCAGAGTGTGACAAAACAGAGGACAATAACATGCACCGCAGTCTTGGAATAAATAGCACCATAAATATCACTAAGCAGGTATCACACAAAAGCACCTGCGCTTGACATTAGACAACAAGCTCAACCACACAGAGAGGGGAAAACAATGTATAATACATTGCATCTTATCTGCATTTCAATGCCATTAAATGAGCAGGGATAATGCTTAAATAATCTGCCAAGGAGCACAACAAGTGCTCCTTCTGCTATAAGGAAACGCTTTGTCGGAGCTCTGCACCTCCCTGACATGGGGTGGGCTGGGCTTTAGGAGGGAGCTCTGCTCCACAGATCTCCTCAAATCCCTTTCCCAGATTTCAACTGGGGCAGTTTGTAGCAGACATTATTCTGCCAATCAATGAGACTGAATCTGTCAAAGGCTTCCAGAGCCTTCTTGCTTACCCACATCCAGATGTACAGTGGGATGTGTAGAACTGACACTTAGGGCTGGGGTAACCAGCAGGACAGAACCAGGTGATCCTTGAGGTCCCTTCCAACCCAAGCCATTCTATGATTCCGTGACGAGGCAGGAGGACGTTCCGCCTGATGTTGCTCACAGGGCAGGGTGGAGATTCGTTTCCCAGATTTTAATGTATCCATCTCACCCAGGAGTTCAGTGTTTTCCCTCTAAAATAAATATTTTTTTCTCGTGCTTATAATTTCTGTGCTGTAATAAAACAGCTTCGGAGATCAAAAGCTCTTGGGGGGTCTTTCGGCACCTTCAAGGAATTAAAAAAAATAAGAGAGCTAGGTTAGAGGGGCAGCTCTGCTTCCTAGCAGGCTTGATCACACACATGTTTCCAACTGATGCTTTAATCTTGAAAGAAAGCAAGAAAAGCGAGTTGAAAGTCAGTAATTTTCTAATTTTCTTCTACGGGGGAAAAAAATCCCTCTAATGAGGAATTTGAGTTAGAAGATTTGGGGAGGCAAGACCCAGGGCCAAGGCCCAGGTAAGATGCTTTCTTCATTTGCATTTGCACCTGCAAACAATCAGACTGGAATTTACTGGTATCTAATGCTTCCTGATCTCAATCAATTTGCTGTAAAAGAAACTCCAGATGTAGGTATTAAATTGTTTCTTTGCCTGTCCCTGTTGACAGCAAGATTTGGGGACCATTTCTCTTTATTTGCCCATTGCTGGGGCTACTTGTCCCAGGAAGGAAATCAACAAAACCAGCAGAAACCAACCGGAAGATTGAGCTGGAAAGAAAGCCAGGGTCCCTTTGGGGAAAAAAAGAAGAAAAAAAAAAGTGGCTGGTGCCATTGAAATCCACATCAAAACTTTCAGTGAGTTTAATAAATGCATGTTCAGGCTCTGTGCCCAGTTCTGCTGGCAAAGAAGCATTATCAGTAAAACGTTAAATACTCTCAGTGGGGCCTGATTTCAGCAAGAAATGAACATGCAAAGGTCTCTGGTCTCATTCTAATTTTGGTACTGCAGCTTGTGATCCCAATCCAAGCTGGGAAGAGAACTCCAGAAGTACAAAATCCATTTTCCTCTCTCTTTAGAAAGAAGCTGGCATGCCTGCAGCAGAAATCCAGACTGAGCTGTGCTTATCCAAAGCAGTTTTTTCGCCTTTGATGAACCCCAGCATATTTTCTGCCGGGACAGTCACTTTCTGCACAATCTTTGGCCAGTGTTGGAAGCAAAAATCCCTCCAGTACTTCTGGATCAGAGAACAGCCAGTCCCAGTTCAGCTTTGGCTCTCATGGGATGCATTTTGGGAAAAAAAATTATTATTCTCCAAAAGAGTGGTCAGGCATTGGAACGGGCTGCCCAGGGAGGTGGTGGGGTCACCGTCCCTGGAGGTGTTTGAGAACAGTGGAGATGTGGCACTGAGGGACGTGGGCAGTGGGCATGGTGGGAGTGGGCTGGGGTTGGGCTTGGGGATCTTAGTGATCTTTTCCAACCTTAATGATTCTATGATTCCTTCTGTTCCTATGCCATTCCTTCACCTTCTTACTTACCATTTGGGAATCAGGCTCAGCATCGTGCCGGCCTTCCCCTATGGCCAGGGAAGGGATAGCTGGAGCAGGCACGTTGCTGAGGGCTGCTGCAGGAGGTGCAGAAGATGTAAGAGATGGCTGCCTCCTTGCTCTCGTGGGCAACCAGGCCCTCCGTTATCTCTGTGAAGCCCTCCAGCTCTGAGTGGGGAAAGAAGAGAAAACAAACCATGGGCTCACCCTGTCTCCAGGGGGCTTAACGTGAGGTTGGAAATAAACAAACCACGTAATGAAATGTCTTACATCTCCATTAACAGAAATCAGAGATGCAATCAGGAAGGAGAAAACATGGGGTCATCTTTCACCCTCCAGCACCATCCCTCTCCCTTGTACCCACCCCCGTGCAGCTCACACACACCAGCACAGCATTGTCTCCTCCTGGCACACTCCGTCACATGCTTAGTGGTGAGATGCTCTCCTCGAGCAGCCACCCACTGCACTACAGCAACATGGGAGAGAGTGAAGCAGATTTAGAGGCGGAAATCCAACTGAAAATGTTACATTTGTTGGTTCTACAAACTACTATCCTCAATGAGCTCCTGCTGCAGCTCACCCTGGAACAGCGCTTCCAAAAATCTTTTGTCTAAGCCCACAGGTTCTGTCTAGCAAAGCTAGAGCAACACTCATAAAGTAGAGAAGATTCAACAGAAGAGAGGTTACCATGTGGCTCTGCCGACCTCCGACCCACTGTGCGTTTGGGATGCCCATGCTTCTATCGCTTCTCTTTCCACCTGAAATGCAAGAGGCTGCCTCCACACATCAGGTACAAGCAGACGTTAGCAAATGCCATCTGCCAACACTGCCATGAGCACAGGGAAGCCAGGAAGCACCAATACTGATAGAGTGAGTGAACTCCCAACTTCCCAACGCCCAGATGTTCAGAGAGAGTGTAACCCCCATCACAAATATCACACCTGTGGGACTCGGATGGGTGAATGATGACTTGAAGAGCAGCTCAGATATCATGTAGCCAATCAGCTACATTTTCCCTGAGAAAAAATGACCAGGTTCTCCTAAGACAAAGGGGCCCAGCTTTTACTAGTGATTATTTATCTGGAGCACAAATTCCCAACTAGATTCCCAAGAGAGACCCAGATATCTCACTTCTGTTGAAAAACAAAAAACCCTTAAAAATCCAGAGGAGTCCTTGTGTTTTACAGTAATACAAACCCAGAAAGCAATATTAGCACAGAAACCGGAAGGTCGTCCCGATCCTGCCCTCCTTCACCACCAGTGCTTTATTTCTTTGCACTGCAGCAGGCCATAGCATCTAAGAATGTTGAGTAGAGCTGTCAGCCCCAAATCACCACTACGGTCACTTCTCCCACTTTATTTTCTTCTTGCTGAGGTGAGGACTGGAGATGCAGTACTTGTCCTGCCGCACACTAACCTCTGCAGATTTTGGATCCAAGTACTTAGCACAACTGCTCTCCAGCCCTACTGGACTTGACAGGTTTCCATTTTCACCACAAACACAAATGCACTCAAGCACAAAGGTATCATTCCCCAGGCCTGCCTCTTTTGAGCTGTGAAAAGGAAGTGCAGGATCCAGTGTGGCAAGCAGCTCCTTTTAATCACCCAATACTGCATTTCCAAACAATCAGCAGTGCTGTCACCCATCAGTAGCAGATCTGTTGGGCTGGGGTTACAGGAAGGTGGCTGCTTTCAGGGTACAAGGGCCCTTCTGCTTCCCAGCCAAGTCACTCTAGTTAACAAAAACACTGCTGGTGAACAGCAGTGTTAGCAACATGTTCCTGACGTAGTCCAACCAAATCTTGTGTTGGCAGCATGAACATTTCAGCAATATGATTCTTTAAGAAGACCACACCTAATCAGCTGCAGTTAAAGCAATGTTCATTAGTCCTTTTTCTACAGCTAAAACAAAACAAACATGCACACCAAGCAAGCAGAATTGAGATTTTTTTCCCTTTGCTTGCCTTCTGTACTCGAGCAGCAGAGTTTTGCCTTTTGTTATGAATAAGTTGACATTTGCAGGCTGTGGCAATCCTTTTTTGACTTTGCATCTCCTTCAAAGGATCCCCATGCAGAAGCTCTCCACTGTTTCCTTAGGGAGCTCTTCCTGATATCAACATGCAAATGCTGAGATTACAAGCCTAATATTCAACTCATGTATTCCAATAGAAAGCATGGAAGCAAAGCACCCTCTGCAACCTACCTCTTGGTACCTGTCCTGCTACATCGAGGTTCATAGAATCATAGAATGGCCTGGGTTGAAAAGGACTACAATGATCATCCAGTTTCAACCCCCCTGCTATGTGCAGGGTTGCCAACCACCAGCCCAGGCTGCCCAGAGCCACATCCAGCCTGGCCTTGAATGCCTCCAGGGATGGGGCATCCACAACCTCCTTGGGCAACCTGTTCCAGTGCGTCACCACCCTCTGTGTGAAAAACTTCCTCCTAATATCTAACCTAAACCTCCCCTGTCTTAGTTTAAAACCATTCCCCCTTGTCCTATCACTATCCACCCTCTTAAGAGTGGATAACTCCCACAAGGGGTTAGCTCCTTGTGGCAAAGAAGCGTTTTGTTAATTGACCTGCTGGTAATCTGCAAGGCTAATGCTTTTCTTAGTAGGGAACTGCATCTTATCTGAGCACAGCCCTTCTCCAATGAATCTGACATTGTGTCTTGGTGGGAAATGCTCCATTTGGGTGCTTTAGTCACTTCACAGGAAGCATCAGCTTGTAGAGATGATTTACTTAGTCCTAGATAACAAACAGACACCTCGCTGCTAACATCTCTTATAACATGTTCATCCTCCAGTACATTATCAAGGAAACACTTGTAGATCATTGCTTCTGTCTGAATCTCCTCATTTAGTAGCTCCATTGCTCTCTCTACTAAAACACCCTTGAGGCTCTTTAAAATGCTAATTAATCTGTAAATGGCATTTTTTTTTACCTCAAACCACTGTATATTCTTTCTACTTATTCTCCTACAAACAGGAGAAAGCTATGCTTCCGACAGGTAAATGGAAAAGAGCTACTAAGTGTGGCCATCCCTCCCATCCCTTCTTCAGGCTGTTGTCATACTGAGGTGTTGGCACAGGACCCAGACACTTGGCTGCTGGGCTGGGCAGCCCCTTGGTGCAACGAGCCATTGGCTTCACCAAAAGCTGTAGGAACAGTCCTCCTGGCACCGATTCCGAGGAGGTCCCATGGGATGGAAGTGTAGCAGTGTAATTGTAGTTATTCAGATGCAGCGCAGATGTCTGGAACCGTTGGGGATGTTGATTGCTGTGACTCAGAGCAAGGTCCTCAGCCAACTGATAGCATCATAGTACAAAGAGGATAATCATTTCTGATTGCTACAAGGTACTGCAACAAAAGCTGTCTCAGGGCTCCTGTTCCATTTTGGCATCTGCTCCGTGCAACATTACTCATCATCTACAGAGACCTCATGGACTATTAAGTAAGGAAGTTGAAGATCATCTTTTCTAATCACTGTTCCACCAGCGAGGCTTGAAGAATGAACACAGCCCATCTCCCCTGTCCCCATCCAGTCCATCTTCCCCTCTTCATGCTGAATACATTAACCCTACTAGAAAACACTTGCACGTGTCAAATTTGGTGGGGGCAGAAATCCAAGCCCCTAAATAAGAAATATATATACATATATGTACATTAAACAATAGAGACAATCAAGTGTTCTGCAGCTTGGAGGCGTATAACATTCTCTCACTGAAACTTAAACATCAAATAAATTAATTATATATGGCAACAATAGGAAATAAACCTGGTCTGTGTATATAAGGCACCCCTAATTGAAACCAGGCCTTGGCTCTCACTTCCTTTGTGGTCCAGGTGGACGCTCGTTGTCCTATGAACATAATGAGGGTGCAACAAAGGCTTTTCACGAGCCCTGCAGCCCCTGCTCAAGATCAGAGAGGCTTGCTCAGTTTGAGAGCTTTCTTCCTCTTGTTATACAATGCAGGAAGAGGAAGCAGGGGTTGTTATTGCTGCAGTGAGCTTGGCTTTTGATAATATTAAACTGTTTAGGTTGGATGTGAAACCTGACTTTGTCGAGAACCATATGGTGCTTAAATGATGTCGCTGCCTTGCAAGTCTGCAGAGTGGAAAGCAGGGCCAGATTCCACAATATCTGTAAATTACCAAAGCTGTGAATGTAATGAAGAAGGAAGAAAGATTAAGGTAGCTCTGTTTTGATGGCAAAGGTATAACAGAGTATGGGAATACCCAAAGGGAGAGAGGAGGTTACCCACAGTAAATTACAGCACGCTTAGATATGGATTTAACCATCAGCATTAAGGATGGAGGCTTGGAGAGGCTGAGAGCCCACAAGCCTTAAACAGACACACTCATCTTTCTCAGGTTATGGGGAACAACATCACCATCAATCTTCCAACATCAATAATGATATTTTAAAGCTTCCTTCTGCACTCATCTGCTGCATCATGACTCAGTTCTTTGTAGGTAACACTCCATCCGAACAGTGCACTACACCGTAAGGGTCTCTGCTGGGAAAAGGGAGATGATGTCTTGGAGCACTCAGTGCTTTCTGCCTCTTGAGCAGTACTGTACAGAGTTGATGAAGTGCTCCAGCATCCTTCAGAATGAAAAGTGTCACATAAGTGTGAAATAATACTGACATATCTGAGGGAAAAATAAGCACTTGTAGCCTGGAAGCATTCCCTGCAATGGCAGGAATCATCAATCCAGACTTCCTGAGAGGCAATGAGAATCATGGGAGTGTTTTTTGCCAATGTGCCCAAAATTGTATATTACTTTTCTGCCACATCAAGGATGTTAAAATAAAAAGAGAGAGAGAGAGAGAGAGATTTTTTTGAAAAGCTCTTTAAAAATCCTCTTCTAATTTATTCTGTCCCCCTCAAAAAAGGCAGAAATACTGTAGTAAACACTTTTGATGTAAGGAAGTCCCTACAGCAGAACCAGTGCTGGCATTGCCTTCCATGCTTGTGTCATTGAGAAAGATCTCAGAGCTGATACTGTAGGACAGGGATAAATCCTTAGGGCCCAGCCTTCAAGAGGTGGCATGAAAATCAGGCCTTGCATCTCACTGATGACAAACTGAAGCTTGTTCAAGGACAGCACTGAAGAACTTCCCCAGAAATTTCTTCCAGCCCCAAAATTCTCCTTTTGGCAAAATCCACTAACTCTCTTACAGACACTTTAATACCCTGTGTCACTTCAATTCTTGTATTATTCTCTCCATCAGCTCACCTAGTCATTTTTCATATGGCACTATAGCAATTACTTAACTGAACTCAGCTAGGAAATGCCATAGATCTAATCTATGTCTAGAAAAATCCATTATTTTATCAAAGATATCAGATCCACACAACACAATCTGCCTTTGCTAGACACAGGCCACCTTCCCTCCAATTTCTGATTTACCACGTTTTATTTTCTCCCCAGACATTCATTTATATCCACATAATTGGGGTCAGACCGATAGGCTCCAACCCTTCCTTCTCTCCTTCCTACCCACCAACCTGCCTTTCTAAAAAACCTTAATCACAGCTTACTTGCCACAGTTTGACCCACTCAAGAGCCACCATTGCTACTGGATTTGCAATCCAGCATTTTCTCTGTTCTGGTCTAGAGAGTTTCTGCCTTGCTTCCATCCCCTCACCACCAGCCTGAGTGCACTCAAGTCTGAAATTAGCTCCACTCCTGAATGCGGTAATTTCTGCACCTTCAGCCTCATTATCATTCTCCCACCTGGCTTTGCCTTAATAACATTCACCGCTCCACTCAAACTGGGACAAGCAATCTGATTTGCTTTCAGGCCGCATTTCAGGTTATCTGTAATATCAGCATCAACCTCATTACGTAGGAAAGCACTGCCTTCCATTTAAAATAAAGCCCTTCAACTGTGCTGTATTTAAGTTTTCTCAATGCTTGTTTGTTTTTGTTCAGAATTTCAGCACACAGGCTGCCTTGCTGATGATCCTCACCTCCAGGAGAGGGCCAGGTACTCATTTCCTTGCAGACATCTCCTGCAAGGGAACACCAATGGAGAATGGCTTCAGTCTCTAACTCTATCAAGAGCTTGAGTCAAGCCCCATCCACCCAGCCTTTGGGACACATTCCCTACTTGTTCGAATCACAGAACATCTATTTCCAATTTCTACTTCCAAATCCAATTTACAACAACAAAGCCCTGAGGAGGGCAGAGTGAGCGGGGCCTGAGGGTAGAGTAACAGGTAATGAGGAGTGGTGAAAAAAGGACTCAAAATGACAGCGTTGATAAAGGCTTGAGGATCCCTCAAGCAGCCAAAGAGAAGCAGAGGGCATCAGTCCATGCCCCAGGCACCTCCCTTGTGAAATGGTGAGCTCCCAAAACGCGTGAGGTCATCACACCCCTTCTATGTGCCTGTGAACGCTGCAGGAAAGGGAAAAAAGAAGTGCTTCTACTAGCACTGAAGAGGTTTGCCAAGGAAAGAAAGAACTGCTGGCAGCCTAAACTCCTGAACACGTTAAAATGAGCGTTCAAATCTTGTCAGAAAGACAAGTTAACGTCCAGATGGGCTGAATCTGGTCCATCCAAATGAATGGAGCTGTTACTGATTGATACCAGTTATGAATATGGCCCACTGCCGAGTACTTGAGGAAGCACGGGCATTCACAGCTTCTAGGAACCAAACACTGCAAGATGAATAATCTGGAAAATCTCCTTCAGTTTCAAAGCTGTTACATTTTTATTTCTGTCTGATGAGGACGCAAGCTGCGTATTCTCCCCACTCCCTGTTAGCTGCAGATTAAGGCATGGAAGCAGTGTTTTATTTCCACGTGTAGAGCTAAAACTTTGCTTTGGCATCTGTAATGCTGGAGACTATTTATTTCATCCTGGACGTTTTCAGTTTATCTTCTGGGTCTTTTCAAATTCAGATGGGCAGAGCTGTGTCTGACAGCAATCCCAGAACAGAGCTTCAGGCAATGCTAACACTCGCTGCCCTGCAAACTCATTAGACTTCCATTTCAGCAATGTTTTTGAAACCATACAGGAAGCTCTTAAGTGGGGATCTATAAGCACAACTTTGGTCAGCCTCATTTGAAATGACACTGCACAGTGTGAAAGGCACCAGAGGAAAACATGAAGCCCCATCTCTGGCTTCTGAAGTCACCCATGTGCTGGGAAAAAGTGAATTAATTTCACATCACAACCACAAAGGCTGAACCTCCATGCTTCATGCAGGAAAGGAGCTTCCAGCAGTGATTCCTACCCCACTTCCCTGACAGCCAGAACACCTCTGATAGTTATTATCAGTTATTATTTATAGAGACCAGTTTTTATCAGCATCTTTCACTGCTTTCCCATTGTTCCTAAAGGCAAATGCTGTGGAAATTCCTGGCATTTCAATTTGACCACAGAACTTCACTGAAGAGACTCTCTCACAGCTTATTATGAGTCTATTTTATAAAATGTGTTGGTAGTCTACTGATTAATTTCTGGCAGGAATTAAATCAGAGCAACTTCTAAGGCCACTGCCTCCCTGACTGGTCAATTCTTTCAGCCTTCTACTCATTCAAAACTGAGCAGCAAAAAGAATTAATAAAAAGATGTATCAAGCCAAGACGTTGGTCTGGATAGCAGAAGAAAGGCAGAGGAAAGGCAGGAGATGCTGGCAGGACAAACAAGTGGCCCTCCCAAAGGCTCTTCTGAGAGCTTGACTCGGCTGAACATCTGGAGCATTTACTGGCTCGTATTATGCATTTTCTAAGCTATCAGAATAAAAAGTAGATGGGAGTATGGAGAGTTAAATAGCAGCTATTGAAAGAAACAAAATCTGGCCTTTCTTACTTCCTTTACTTTTTTTCCTACCTGTTTTTTCATTCTTTTGGCAGGTGAATTTGATGTGCTAAATCCACCCCTGATTGGACAACACCAAAACAAGAGGAAATTTTGACAGTAAAACTTCAGCTACAGCCCACAGTGCCATTACATATTTTCCTGTCCTACTTTACCATCCAGTGAAGACGTGCTTGGAAAAGTGGATATAATCAGTGAAATGAGAGAGTCATAATAGGTATTTACCCTATGGAAATCAGGATGACTTCTCTAAATAGCACTTCTTGCACCCACTGAAGAAGTGCCTTTTGTCTTCATGGTCTGATTTTTGGGTGGTGCTGTGTGGAGCCAGGAGTTGGACTTGATGATCCTTATGGGTCCCTTCCAACTTGGGATATTCGATGAGAAAGCAACATCAAAAAGAGTATCTACAGAATAAATCTTATACAAAACACCACTGCAGCTGATTAGATAAGCTAGATTTCTGTTCAGCTCAGATTTTGCCCTAAGCCCCTGACCTTTTTAATCCATGACAATATTCATATAAACACAATTCTGCTCCTAACGGGTACTTGTGAGACTGATTAACCAACAATGTGTGTGTGTCAGGACCGAGCTAACTTCACTTCGCATGGAAATAGCTTGCTAAGTGTTAGAGAGACTCAATTACACATCTCATCAGGCATTGAAATTCTGGTAGTTTCTGAACAATCCCAATGGAGAGCTGGATCCCACACAGTGCTTTCTTTTCTCCAAGCATGCTCTTGGGTGGGTTGTTTTCTTTATCCTCCCTCCCCACTCCCTTTCCTTGGGCCTCCACCACCATAAGGGCCATGTCACGTCTCTTGGCTGGCAGGATGCTATTTCTGGAAACATCGCCTAGCAGAAAGAAAGCTCTGGCATGGAAGCTATGATTCATACATTTCGTAGGAGCAGAAGTGTTAGTGAACTTGGGCAGGTGGTGGGGTGGGACCGTGAGCACGAGGTGGCATGACAGATGTCAGCAGCCAGGAACGTGTGCTCCGGAGGTGCAAGATATGAAGAGTTACAAGGCTCTAGGGAATTACATCAAAGCCATAGAGACCCTCACTTACTTCAGGCCTGGGGAACTGGGCACCGTAAGCACGCTGACATGTACTGTACGGTCTTCCACTTCTGCAGCCTATGTCACAAGAAATCATCGTGTCCCCATCATCTTCTTTGTCTGAAACTCCTCCTTTCTCAGTTTCTGACTGCCTCTGTTTGCACTCTGCTGTCACCACCACCACCTCTCTCCCACCTTCCCACCCCATGGCTCTATGAGGCTGAGACATTACAGCATTTCCTTCACAGCTTTCCCCTCACCATGCAGCCATCTCCTGTGACAGCCATCATGCTTTCTCCCATCCCTCCTGCCAACACCATCACTCTCTTGAATTCAGCTCCTTCCCCAGCTCTACTGCTTTCTCCCACTCTGAGTCCAGTCATTTTTGACTGATTTAGTATAAAGATGCTTAAATGGGCATTCCCAGCAAAATAGCAGCAAGAAATGCTTTGCCACTCTGTATGGTCCAAAGTATTTCAAATATGAAATATTTTCTTATAGAATCATAGAAATATTAAGGTTGGAAAAGACATCTAAGATCATCTATTCCAACCATCTACCTACCACCAATACTGCCCACTGCCCATGTCCCTCAGTGCCACATCTCCACAGTTCTTGAATACCTCCAGGGATGGTGACTCCACCACCTACCGGAGCAGCACGTGCCCAACTACTCTTTTGGAGAAGTTTTTCCTAATATCCACTTTCCTGGTGCAACTTGAGCCAGCGATAAGCTTAAGTGATAAGCTCCTCAGCAGCCCTTGCTTAGTCCTTGTACTGTAAGTTGTTGAGGTTTGTAGTAAATCACAACTTCCACTAAAGCTGGAGCATGGCTCAACTCCACGGCTACTTTCCAAAGCATCCATCTTCCCCTCATACTCTGTGCTGCAAGCAGGGCTTTCAAACTTCTTTTTCACGCTGCTACAAAAGGTCTCTTTTATTCTGAGGAACAGCTGTAATGGGGAACTTTGCTTATATGGCGGAAAGAATAGATGCTCCTCTGAGGGCCAGGGGAAAGAAAATAGCTCCTCTTACAGCAATAACCCTCATCCAAGGTGCATGACCACACATGGAGAGGGAGCTCAGAGGAAGAGGCAGAAATTCAGTGGTACAAAGAGGATCAGTAAACCTACAAGAAAATCCCAGCACTGGACAGAGAGCAGCATCAGCCATGAAAATTGGTGAACGCCTCTTTTAAGAAGAGGAGCTTCTGCTATGGACTGCAGTGCTCCATAGGAAATAAGGCAGCAATGAATTATGTTCCATCATGCCAGCTGCATCCCAGGCATGGTGTGATGGAGAGCCCTGGGGTTTTAAGGCCAGCTGAACCCCGTTTTCTGGTGACAATCCACTAATCCTTCCCCTTCACATATATAAGCCTATTCATCTCACCGTTCTTCGCAGCACTGGCCGTCTCTCATATAAACACTGCATAGTATGTGCGGTGCACTGCAATACTTTAAGGACATTGGAATGCACTTTATCAGCACTTTTAAACACTGCAGCTTTATGAGAGGAGTCTGAAAATGTATTTACCATTCCAGACTTTGCACAGATGTGCATTTAATATAACATCCTGATGTTTTTCTTCTCTTCTCGTGACCCCTTGCTGTCCAGACAAGGGTGCTCGCCCTTCTTTGAGCCACCAGATGCTCCAGAAGCTCTCCCCACAGCACTAACCACAAGAAGTTTCTTCAGCTCCTGCTGGTGCTCTCCTATTGGTGCTGTGGGGTTGCTTTGTGGGGAACCACCCCAACTGCATGCACTTGCCACGGGGCTGTTTCTGAGCAGATGTCACCAGTATCTACGTATCCCCAAGGAGCTTCTTCCTTTGCACCAACCATACACTGCAACAGGACACACAGATTGCCACCAACAGATAGCCAGACTGGAGCTCCCTGGGCTCCTTCCAAGAGGTTGGAAACCAGGAATACTGGGAACTGAGGGGAAATGCCTTCAAGTTGAAGGTGTGTGGAAATCACTGTGGTGCCCAAGTGCTTTGAAGCAGCAGGGGCATGTTCCTGGTCTCCAAATCATGTTCAGACCCAGCACTGCAGTAGGAAAGGTGAACAAAAAATTCTTCTCAACTCTGCTGACTTCAGTGGGCCAAGGGTAAGAAACCATCTGCAACTGAAGGATAAGAAGGAAAACCTCTTAGCAGCCAGAAAACATGAAGAAATGGGAAGAAAAAGAACCTGCAGTAAGGACATCCCTGAGGAAAAACAAGTAGCACTCAAGTCCATTTTCTCTAATAGGAGCTCTTGCTTTTACATCTCCATTTGACAGGAGCTATTTCCCAGCTACATTCAACCCACATCTGTGACGACTCTCACTGACATTTTCTATTTATGTAGAGCATCCCAGGTGTTACACCAGCAGACCTGTTAGACCCAGCACAGGTGGAAAAGAAAGGCAAAAGCTCCGATCCCTCTGGAGCACCAGCTCTCACAGAAAGCTGCTCACAAAGAAGTGGTTGCTTCCAGCCACAATCTTCTGCAACAGACAAAAAAAACCCATCACCTCATTCATAGCTTGGTACCTTACCTCTTGGTTATGGGATCGATGGATGGACTAGATGATCTTAGTGGTCTTTTCAACCTTAATGATTCTATGATTCCACGATTCTGTATATCTAAGGGGTTGCCCTCTCTGTTTCAGGAGCAAGGTTCATTCACATTCCCATGGAGTTGCAACTGGTGACCCAAGAGCTCAGCACACTTTTGGGGATGCAGCCAATGACAGGATGAGGCCCGGAGCAGCCACTGGAGATGACCATAAGAAACACGGCCCATGACAACACACAAAACCCACGAGGTCAACAAATGACAAGAATTTTAAGTAATCTCAGCAGGTACTCAATGAGGCTCAATGAGGACATAATCTTTTACTGTGTGAAGATCCACCTGAGCTCCGCGTGTGATTTAAGTAAGCCCTGGGGCTGAGGCCAGCTCCCATTTATGTCAAGTGAAGATTTTCCATTTGCTTCGATGGACCTGGAACAGGCCCAAGCAGAATGGTATAACAAGTAGTGGTTTTATTCAACAAGAGAAATAGCCTTTTCCCTGACTCCCTCCTACTCCCTTTTACCAGCTGCAGGGCAGATCAGCATTCCTGCTTTTCAAGCTGAGTCTTCCACTGGATGGCATTTTGTTGGCCAACCACAGTGGCAATTTTAAAGAGGAAAAAGATTTGTTCCATTGCCAAGGGAGACAGCTTCACATCATGAGTTGGACTATGTCTGACTCAAGCATCCCCTCATTTTCTGAAGAACACTGTGTTGATTTTATACCCTGTTAGTTTCTAAACTGGGAGAGTCATACTCTTGCTGTGGTTACATTTTTCTTTAAAAACATATTTTATCTTGGAGTGGTAGTAGGAGCCCAGAGAAAAAGACAGACAACAGAAACATTTTTGCCAAGGAAGGATGGATGTAAGCAAACCTGGCTCTAATAACCATGGAAACAAAACATGCATGGCAAGAAAATTATTCACGCTGTTTGGAAGACTGCTCTGGAAGGCAATAACTTACAGCCTTTGAGGCAACACAGCAAAACACCACAACAAAAAAGAGAGGAGAGGTGGGTCAACTTGCCCTTGTTTCTCCAAGGACATAATTCAGATTCCATCTCCCAGGAATTCACAGTATATATGCCTCACATCTGACCACTAAAGCCATCGTCACCCTTGCAGCCACCCTGTGCCCATGTAAGTGTGCTGCTAGTAGGGATGAGCTCCTTCCCTTCAGGCTGCCTTCAATCTGCACTGATAGCTAGGAGCTCTGAGTTAAAGCCTGATGCAGTGTCAAAGCCCCCACAACCTGCAAGCTTTGGCAGAAAGATAATGCATAAAATAGATACTGTGCCATGCTTGGCTCACTTTGGTTGTCCCAATTCACTGTCAGCCCATTGCTCCCAGAGCTGCTGTACACATGTGGAACTTCTTTCTGCGTGTCTGAGCAACCAAACTCCTCACCAACCCACCAAAGAGAAACCACACGTACCCCCTGGCACTCTGCACAGTGCCTGAAAAACAGTGATAGCATTTAATCCTCTTGGCAGCACATTACAGCAGCTTTTAGACTCCAAACAAGCCGTACACCGCTGCAGCCTTCCTTGTAAAATTATTTATCATGGGTTGGTTTATAGAGTCTTTTATTAGCTTCATATTGGCTAATAATGGCCTGGAGGTCTTGCATCCATCGGCTTGACAGATTCCATGTTTATGAGGCAGGGAGCTTGACTCCTGGGGGAGATTTACAGTCTGGAGTCACACTGTCTGCTGGACCTGGATTCAGGGGATATGCTGCAGTGAGGCATACATGGCATTGGGTTGGGTTGGGGGGACTGGGTTGGGTGCCTGTGTGCTTGTGCTCTTGCTCTGGTGAGGACTTTTCCAGGAGGAATGAAATGTGCTTGAATCTGACAGTGTCCCCAAACAAAGCCATGTTATAAAGTATTGTGAAGCAGTGTTATCTTAAGCTTTGGGAATCACTGGGGGCTTTCAGGAGTTTGCCAGTTGTAATCTGCCCCAGATTCCCAGCCCTGAGAGCATCCCTTTCCTCCATTGCCCATGAAGATTATGGGTACACACTCCTTTCTTCAAATCCCCAGGAAATGGGGATAGAGCCAGGCCAAAGAAAAAACACAATTTGTTGATTATAGCAGTGAGTTCTCAACAGATACTAACAGGTGGGAAGCAATGCAGAACAAGAACATCTTTGCCAGGTAACAACAGGCCAGTGGTTTTTCACTCAGTGACCTAAAGTACAGGTGTGTTTAATGGTGTTAGAGTCAATACACAGGGATTTCAGCTTATAAAATAACACTCATCTACAAATTGCACGGCAGCTATAAGATGAAAAGTCCAGAGATGCAGGTAATGTGTTCTCTAGAGGCTTTCTGAGTGCTTGTTTTCACTTGCTTATATAGAAATGCAGAACAAATACAGTGTAGAAGAGGAGAAGGCTTTTCTACAATTTCATTTTTATTGACCTTAATAGGGAAGAGCCATAAGGGAAAAGGTAAAAGCTTTTGTTTTGGAAAATGACTGCCAGCTTTGGAGAGACGTAGCTGGCAGGGACCAGCACTAAGTGTATTGGAAGAACCTCCTGTTTCCAAATAAGTCTTCAAAATAAAAAGTAAATACAAGAAGCAAAGAGGCACTCCATAAGAGTGCCATTTTTTCCTCTTTCTAACTTTCTTTTAACTTATGGCAAGCTCTCTCCAGGCAGCAATGTCAGGAGACTAATTGATCCTATTGATTCAATGTCAAGAAACAATTCTATTGGGATTAGGCAACCACAGTGGTGACCCAAACACAGGGATTTTTTTCCTCTCATTGCAGGGAGGGCGGAGACAGCATTCAGGATTTCTGACAGCTCAGCAGCCAACAGAAAGAGGCAAGGGAACTCAAACATGGAGACAAGCACAGGCACTCTGGGTCAGCTCTGGTAGCCCAGACACATCCCATGGCCATGTCCAAGGGTTTTATGCCCCTTATACTCCCTTATACTTTGGCACCCAGCCCAAGAACACAAGGCATTTTTTGGGGTTGCTTGCCCACTTGAGGCACCCTCCCCATGTTCACCACCTGCCCAACACTGGGATCCAAAGGAACTCACTGACACAGGGCAGGCACTGGTGAGGTTTTTCAGTCCTCTCTCCTTGCCTCATGCTTTCAATAGCATTTTGCATGAGCCACAGAAACCAGATGGCCCCAACATGAAGTCCGAGCACAGCAACCTCTGTTCTTTACATTTTCCCAACTTCCCCTCAAATCCATTAGTCACACAGGTCATTCTCCTGCAAGGTTAAATGAAAACCTCAGCATGCTCCCTACCTGCCAGATAAAATTAGAACTTTCATTGCACAGCAAGCAGACACCCTTCCCTTTCTCCACGGGAAGTCACGAAATTATCACCAAGCTGCTTAAGTGTGACAGCAGAGAAGATTTGGAGATGTTTAGAAGCAGGAGAGCAAGACGTTTTTACGGCCAGCTCATTGCAATGAGAAAATGTAAAATGGTTTAAGCTGCTGTGTAAGAAGTGCTGGTTTAACATCATTACCAGGATGGCATTCTGTAGGAGCCTGGAAAATACTTGGGGCCAAGGTGGCTCAGCACATGAGAAAAAGATTCAGTCCAGGAGATTTAGAGACTCTTGAAATGCCACTTGGCTCGAATATCTTTGCTCTCAGTTGGCAGCCAGACTGCACTGAAGGCTGCACTTTCACTGAGCTGGGAGGTTTGGAGGATGCAAAAGACACTCAATCAGGTGAAAGAGTCCTTCACTTTACATAGCTTCTGAATGCATGGAAGACTTCTCCAAGCGCAGAGCTCTGCCACTGGTCTCCTTCCAGCTCTGTCCAGAACCATGTCATTCCTCTAATACTCAGCAGCGCTCAGTACGCTTTCGATTTCCAGAAACAGCATTTCTCCAGGTCACACTCTATAGACATCAGTTCCAGGCTCTATTTTGGGGACAACTGGCACACTGCTTAGGGAAGCGTCCTGGCAATCCCATCACAGTCCATAGGCAGAGGAGACGATAGGTAAGACACAAACCTCCTTATTCTGTGTATTTATGTGAAAGTCAGACTCAAAATCAAACCTCTGTCATGTACTATTTCCCCCTCCCCTTTGCAGGCAGCTCCTTCAACTCCCTCCTTTGGCTGCAGATCCCAAGAAAGATGCTTTTGACTACTTTCCCTCTGCTAATCTCTTCTGTGCAAACAACAAGCACCAGGGTTATTGTCTTGCAAAGCTCCCAAAGCCGTGGAGGAGCACAAAGGGTCTGAGACAATGAAAATGGTCATTGACTGCTTATAGGTAGTGAGAGGTATAAAACAGTCACTGACTTGGGCAGGAGAGGGAGAGTTAAGAAGGAGATCTCCATCTGTTGTGCATGGAGCAAACCCCCACAGCAGGACAGCACTGCTGCTTCCAAGCAGGCTGAACTTACAAAGAGGAGCCCAAGGGCTGATGTGCATCCATGCATGAAGACACAAGACTCCTGTTTAAATAGTTAGATCGTGAGCACAGTATGTTGTGGTCTTTGGCCTCACATTGGCTGTCCAGTGTCTGGAAACATACCTGAAAGCCAGTGAGAGTTAACCTTACTGTCCATCTTTTTGCCAGCTTTCTAGGAAACATTTACTTCTGATTTCATGGTTCTAAGCTCAGGCTGTTGCCAGCACACAGCTTGCTATAAAAGAAGGATAAGAGGAATTATTATCAAAATCCTTTAGGGAGTGGTGGAAATGAAAGACAGCTCTTTGATTAGGTACAAATACTCCAATAGCTGAATGATGAGCCTGGCAGCCCCTCAGTCTCTCATTCTCTCACCTGTGATGGGAGAAGAATTTGCCCTCCAAAACCTGCATCAGCCTGAGGGCTTTGCAGAAGGGAGGAAAAGGTGGCCCTGGGGTCAATGGTTGCAACTTGAGTGTTTTTGCAGTTATACTAACACCATGAATGAACATTTCCTTTGCCAATGAGGCTACAAGACAGGAAATACCCCCGCATGAACAAACCCCAGCTGTACCATCACAGCTGGCACACACAGAACACTTGATACATACATGAAACCCAGGGCCTTGATATCTGCTTTTATCCCAGATGGAGGGAGGATGTCCTCCCCCATGACCCTCCCCTCCTTCAGCCACCACTTCCTTCTCCATACCTCCACAGGGACACATGGAGAGTCAAATCTGCTCTCAGGGTCCACAGTGATGCATGACAAGGAGCCCTGGGGGCGTGCAGTGGTTGTACCCAGTGCTGGTAATGAGGGTTCTGGGGGAGCAGGAGAGGGAGGAAGCCAACACCAGCTAAACACACAGACAAACTGAAGAGAGTTTTGCTGCAGAGATTTAATAGCTAGGAGTGAATCAACTGGCTGCTGGGCGAGATGTTACCATGCAACAGTGGTCCACGTGTTCCTGGTCCTCCACTGATAGAAGTGTGGCAAATTGCTCTTCTGTCAGGAGCTGAGAATCTCACACTGAAGCTTAGTGGAGTTCACCTGCCTGAGAAGAGGCTTTTTAGTTCCTTAGTAGTCCTATAGTGAACTGTCAGAGAAAGGGTCACACCCGTAACAGTAGAATGAATTCAGTAGAAACAGCAGCACTGAATTCAGATACAACTGATTAAAATTAAGGCAGATGTTCCAAATGAAGGCAATTAAGCTTTTGACACAGTCAACAAGGGAAGAGGTGAACCTTGCGGGAGTTTCCAAAAGATCATTTTTAATGTGAGGGACGCAATGGCCAAACTTGTTCTCAACGTGAGCCCAGTGACAGGTGGGTAACTTCCACAGTCCCTGATGAGCAGACAACTAAACAATAGGGTCTTTCAATTGGATCTTGCAGAAAATAAGGGGGTGACACTTGTCCAGACCTTTTCTGGAACTGTCCATGGCCATGCTGCACCGCAGCCACCTGGTGAAGGCACGAGAATGACAGAATAATTGGGGCTGGTGAAGGGTTTTGGAGGTGTCAGAGCAAAGCCAGCTCAAAGGAGGTTGCTCAGGGCGTTTTTCTACTTGAGTTTTTAATACCTCCAAGGTCAGAAGTTTCACAGCACCTCTCAGCGTTTGCTTCAGTGTTTGATCATAGAATCATCTGAGCTGGAAGGGACCATTAAAGGCCATCTGGTCCATCTCCCCTGCAGTGAACAGGGACACCCACAACTCCATCAGGTTCCCTAATATTAAAACAGAACTTTCCTCATGGAAACATGCACCCAGAGGAAGCATGGGCATTGCTAAAAATGACCTTAGAGGTGGAAAGCGTCTTCCCAGCCCCAGTGCAGTTTGCTCTCCAGGGTGGGTGAGAGAAAGCCTTGCAGGACAGTGCCAGCATCCCCCTGTTGGGCCCTTCCTGCTGATCTCAGCAAGCTGCTGTGTGGTCTGTGTGGAGAGGTTGCAGCCTGCCAACACTTTGCTCTTTTCAGCTGCTTTAATTATTCCCTTGTAATAACTCTTCCCCCTCTTCTATGAAGAACAGATGATGGACACTGATCACAGGGTGTTTCGAATACTGCTGTGTCTATCAAGAGAACACTTGCCAACCACCTTCCCCACCTCCATAGATCAGTGGGGGATGAGCTTGCAGCACCAACTCCAGAGCCCTAACTTCAGTGGTGACAGCACTGCTAACACTGATATTAAATGCTTTCCATGTTGGGGCATGAGTAACAATAGTCAATATTTTGGTGAGGCTGAATTACAGGCAGCAGTTGCAACAGCTGCCTTCAGTTTTGGCTCTAACACCCTGCTCCCCAGTGAGGTACAACACACCATTTGATGAATTCCACACTCTATTCTTCGGTTACAGTTTATTAAAAGATGGATTAAAACATTGGCACAACAGTGGCCACAAGAATATTTTTCCAGCAACATCATCCCAGAAGGCCTAAGAGACGTAAAATTGTGTCTAATTTGGGGCACCATTCATATGCAGTTTGAACCGGTGTTCAGAAAACCAATGCTCACTGTTAAAGCAATATTTTAAAAAGTTATATACATTATTGCAAGTATGATAAAATCTGAGAAGCACCTTTTGGGCTTTAAAGTCAAAGGAAATAGACCAGCAAGACACTGGAGAAAGACTTTATTTGCCAGCAGCTGGCAGTCACTCATCAGAAGTGAGCAGTAAGCTCAGTACCAGGCTCAACAAGTTGCCATTCGTACTGTGCTGCCTGGATCCAGAATTTAACACAAGTTGTACAACAGGGTCATAAGATTCCTCCTGGCTTTCAGAGAAAAAGTGAGACTGACTGCAATCCAGGCCTTAACATCATGGAAAAATCATCACGGGTAATTGAGTTAGTTCCACACAATGCCATGACAAGTTATAACTCAGAAGGAGACGGGGAGATGGTGGGAGCTGAAGTCAACACAAGCCAAGAAGCAGCAACATGCCCCCATGTGATGTGAGCTGAATTCCCGCTGCTCACTCCTTTGCTTTTCCTGCCAAGCATGCAAACAATCCAGGAAAGCTTAGCCAAATGCTTTGGTGTGAATGAAGGCAGGACAGAGAGCAAGGCCTCACAGCAGAGGGATTGATCTCTGCTGCACTGAGAAGCAGAGTTCAGCTGTCTGCTGTATGCCAAGCTGATAATTCAACCACCATCAAAGAGGTGAGAGGAAACACCCGCCCTGCTCAGCTCAGCATTTCCCTACAGATGAGATGCCCCATCCTTCAGATATCACACCAACAGAGTGAAAAGATACATTTCTATGCTGGCTTTCATCAACATCTCCTCTCCTTTTGTAGGTGAGCTTCATGCCATGAACCATTCAGCCCCAGTCAGAGACTGAAGACACAAGCATTACCCCAGGTATTTGCCAGATCTCACATTGACTGACCTGTGTGAGAAGGAACTTGAGCTGCCACATGCCTTGAGAATATTTCTTGTCCTGTTTACCCAGCAGCACCAACACTGGAGTGCTACGCGGAGGCACCGCAATGCTCTGACTGGTGTGCTCTGACCAGATATCCCAAAGAGCATTTGCTGTTTCTTTTTCCCTAGGTATGACTCCTAGCCTTGCCCTAGAAAGTGAAAAAAGTGAAAAAAATGAAAAGAACATTTCACAGGATCACAGTAAGACAGAGAGATGGCAAGGAGGCATTCTGAAGTTGCAGGGCTGCCATTTGCTGGCACCAACCAGGAATGTGCTGTACCAGCCACAGAGTGGGTACTAATTATATGATAGCAACAAACAGGGGATTTGTGGAGTTCTGTGCATGCTGCAGGGATGGGGACCCCAGCAGGCTTGGTTCAGATGTTCCTTTGTGGGACTCACAGCTTCATCTATGAAACTCTGGGAGATGCCTTCACCAACTCTTTTTACCCGTACTTGGTTTCACACAAGCTCCCAACCCACTCTAATAGGCCATCTCCTGCATTTCTTTGCAAATCAGCTTGCATACAAGGGAGCTTAACTCTGGAGCAGTGCATATTGTCTCAAAGTTGGGCTGACAAAAGGATGCTGCCTGCAGAGATGAGTAAATTCTGTCTCTAAATGGGTACCATTGGAGTCCTTTTCACATCTCCTCCCCAAACCAGACAGACTTCCATACAGCTGCTCATTACCAACAGTATCAAGCTGCAGATTTTAAGATCTGCTACTGAATGCTGAAGACAACTTGAATGCAACCAAGACATAAATGAAGGTAACAACACTAACAACCTCCATGAGACTGACACCATCCTATGCAAGCCAACCACATGCTGTACCCATAGCCCATCCCTCCCACCTGAAGTAACTCCCCTTTCCTACAGATGCACCCAGCTCAGACTTGCAGATGTCAAGCACAGCTCCATCATATGGGCTTCCTGCAATTGGAACAAGGGCTTTTCATTAATGTACGAGGGGAGAAGCAATTTGCTTTGCTTGCAGCTTCAGCCAAACTGGGCCACACATGCAGAAGCTTGGGGTTTACATTAGCACAGCTCCAATGGGTTTTGCCAGACCGTAACAGCTGTCCCCCATGTCTGTGGCAGGTTGAGTTCAAGTTGAACCCTAGAATAGCAGTCAGAAGACAAAAATTAACTCTTCCAGTCTATTTCCCATGTGTTCTATTTTGGTGCACAGCTTCTTGCAATAGAGGAAAAACTCTTATATGCTGACATAAGCATTCATTATAAACATTTCAGGGCTACCAGTCAACACTCCTTTCATCTCGCCACTTAATGGAGCTGTCATCTGCACAGAGGACCTCACTCAGAGCCTGATGCAAGTGTTAGGTCATTAGTGTGAAAGCACCCACCCGCAAGCGTTCACACCTTAATGTGTCCTCTTCTCAGAAAAGAGAGTGTATGCTTAAAGGCACAGCCATTGAGCGCTGCCAAAGTCTTCCCAAAGAGATTAAATCCTAAGGGAAGGGTAGCTTCCATCCTGCGTTTCAGATATTTTTACATCTACAGTGATAGCAGTTTCTCTGAGGCAAGGACAGGATAACCAGACAATCCCCATCATGGCTTTCATCTACAAACATAGCAACAAGCCTCCTATGAAGAGAGGATCTCCTCCTCATCCAGGGTGCTGCACCTTCCCCAAAAAAGGGTCGCTCTTACCAAATGCCTGGTGGCATGCAAAATTGCCAAAAGGTGAAGTGGTTTCCCTGGGAACTGAAGCATGATGTAAGCAAGTAGGAGCCCTCCCATATGCCAACCCCACAATGTACTGCTGTGCTGATTACAGCCATAGCAATGATGGCACCAGGGTATAATGAGCATCTTCCAGCAAGACAAGGTAAATGCATGCCACAATAGGCCACTGAATAGCTTTAAATACAGTTGGGGCTGGCTTTCTGCCAAAACCATGCTCAGCTGACAGTGATTTGTGATGAGAAATGAGTCTCAGCTTTGTTTTAAGTGCTGGAGCTGCATCCCCAGGGCTATAGAGGGTTTTTCTGACAGTGGTATCATTTAAACTAAGAATAGAGTTCATGCAGCGTAGTAGACATGAGGCTGGATTAAACAATTGTTTTTTGGCTATATGAACCTGTAACTGAAGTACTAAAGGCTCATTCAAATAGCTCTCATGTAATAAGAATAGGATTTTATTTTGTAGGAATACATTCCTAGTCCACACAGCCAAACATCAGAGGAGCCTAGGTAGGAGGCTGTAGAAGTGGTCCTCCTCCCTGGGGACTTTGTGTTGTTTCCAGGAGGAGAAAGGAGCCCCCACTTCTATTACTAAGGGATAGAGTCATGCTACTAAGAAGTCATGCAGGTGGGCTGTACACAGTGTCCCAAAGCTCCATGCTAGGGTTTATACCAAAAGCAGAGAGGGAGGGAGGAAGAAGTGAATATGCATTGCCTCTCTTAAGTCCAAAGTCACTTGGCTCCAGTCCCAGGTGAGACTGCATTGTAGTAAGCACACATCTATGTAGAAGAGGTCACTCCATTGCCTCCCATTTAATATTTAAAAGTTGTTTCTCTTCTCAGCCCCAGGTCTCCGGAGTGTTCATGTCTCACAGCACAACCAACCACATACACGTTTTTCAGATGTGTATTAATGTTAAAAATAACCCCCAGGCTTCTCTTCAAACAGGGATGAGATCAAGCCTTCCAACAGCCCATTGTGATTCCGTGTCAATTTGCAGTGATCCTTCGGGGAGCAGAGAAGGGCCGGGGTAAGAGGGAAAGGTAATTTGTAAAGGAAAAAGTGATGAAACATCCAATCCTCTCCTCACCGTGTAGCACAACCACTCCTCACCTTCTGGAGAGCTGCCTTGCAGGAGGGGGTCTGCAAAAGAGACGAGGAAATTCCAAGCGTGGCTGAGGGAGGGTGGCTGGGCACAAGAGGCAGAGCACGGCCAGGCTGCGTGGCTTCAGAGGTGGGACTTTGGGTCCTGATGCAAAGTGGCCAGTCGGGGCCTCTTGCACAGCATCACTCCTTTAGCTGATTAGGCAGGAATGCAGCAGGAGAGCCACGCCTGCAGTCCTGAGGAATCCAAAAGGGAGGGGGAAAGAGGAAGAAGGTGTTGTGCTGCTTGAAGAGACAACAGGGAGAGGCGTTCCTGATGCGTGGGTTTAATAATGGCTCTATCTGTATGCTTGGAAAGACAAAGGCAGGCACAAGGGTGCAAGAGGGGAAAGCTGTGGTGTCCTTGAGGTGACCTTGCACCATGCCCTAGGTCTGGGGGGCAGCAGGGGCTCCTGGCTTTGCACACACCTTGGGGCAAGGCGGCAGCTGCCCAGGGAGTCCTACCTGAAGGGTTATTCAGCTTGCATTTTTCTGCAGTCTCATTTTGCTGTATTGCCAGGATAAAGGACCCCTCCCAGTACCAAGGGATTTGTGAGGGGATTTCTGGAAGTCAAAAGGAGTTCAAGACCTGGGTTGTCCAGGTTGGGAAAGATTTCCGATGGGAGCTCACCTTTCACGGGTTACATACCGCTATTTTTTCAATAATTCTCATTGCCAGATGGATCAGGCTTGAGGAAACCAAACAAAAGCCATTTCTTTATCGGAAGCTGACTCTGGGGTGATGTGAGAGAAGGGAGGAAAGGCTGGGCAGCACAAAAAGGACTCATGCAAACAGTGGGAAGAGTGAAGGGGCTGCATTTCCCAGTGTCAACCCATGCTCACTTTGGGGTTGTCCGTGCATCTCAGAGAGCAGCCCTGGAGGAAGCACTGCACAGCCCTGCGCTGCTTGTTTGTTTAACACAGTGCTCCGCTCGCCAAGGGAAGGCTTAGAGGGAGTTTGGCCGAGAGGAAGGGGAATTTTTGGAGGATCCAGAAAGAGGCAGGAAGCTTTCTGGTTTGTTTTTCTTCTTTTTTTCTTTTTTTCCCCCAATAATTTATTTTTTCATTGATTTTGGCCTGTTAAGTATTCCTCTCCTCCCACTCTCGGATGTAGATAGCAGAAGCAAAGGACAGCAGACGAGAGGGGAACCGTCTCTTGACAAGATAGACAGGGGCAGGTCAGGCCCCAGAAATGCCCATTAATCCTGCAAACCAGAAAGAAAACCTCCTCTCCTCCACCATCCTCCACCATCACCTCCTCAGCAAACCCTGTCCCAAAATATGACATGCTGGCATGAGGCTGCATTCAGCAGTGAGCAGGGGGAAGGCAGATCCATCTCTCTGCATTGCAGGTAGCCTTTGCAGCCCTGGCTCCAGCACCTCCAGCTGCTGGCACTATGCATGGATGGGTGCCTGGAGGCACAAGGGGACATGGGTGATGCAAGGAAGCTCTCAGCAGACAGGCAGGGGAGGACTGTTGCAAGGATTGGATGAGCTCTACCCATCCTCCCTGGTTTCTTCAACCCTTCCCGGTTCTGCCTCCCTTCTGCATGGGGTGGGAAGGTGCTGTGCACAGGGAGAAGGCAGAGGGGATGAGGAGAACCTAAAAAAGTTTGCACAGTGACACAGGAACATGCACAGACACAAATAAGTGGAATGTGTGCTCAAGTGCTTTTGGCCAGGGGGCTCCTCATGGTAGGTCCTACTGACAGGGCAAAGCTGTGCAGTCCCTCATGCTGTACAGGAGACTATTGGGACACTTCTGCCATCTGGTGCTGATATAGGTGGCAGTGATATATACAGGAACAAGGCTGAATATGGCAAATTTATGGGGGTAGCTCAAGCTAGTTGGAACATCACCTTTCTTCTGGCTCCTGAAAAGACATTGCATCCTTTTCCCTTCATATCCTTCCCTTTGTTCTCCATCCTGCCTCCCTTCCAGCCATCCAGCCACCATTTCTTTCATCTCTCAAGGGCTCCCCAGATGCAATCACTGCCAGCATCCTTCTCCTCCAGCTCCCACCCTGCTGTCTCCGTTCCCAGAGCCGGTTCCCTTCCTTGCAGGCTCTCAGGACCAGTTTTCCAGCTGTATCCTCCTGGTCGCTCCAAAATGACCAGCTGTGCTCTGCATTTTCAAGTTTTTGCTCCTTTGCCCTCGTGATTCAGATCTCTCCCTGGTTTTTACATCTTCTCAGCCACCTCTTGCGCTCCCCACAGCACCCAGAATTATGCTGTGAGCAGTGTCAGCTCCCTCCTGAAACCACCCTTCACCGAGGTGCCCACAAAAAGGCATGAATAAGGCTAGTCATGTGCTAAGACCTCTGGCCATTCAATAGTTTCTCATTATTTCTTTGCTCTCCTCATTCTGTCTGTCATCGTCTGAGGGCTCTTGTCTTCAGCTGCGATGGGGCTGCTTGCTGGCACACAAATATCCTTTCATTTGGAGCAGCCCGTGACGGGGCCTCTTCAGCATTAGAAAAATTGTATATAAATAGTTCACAATGTACCTCACCCTTGTGATCACCACAGGAACACAACTAATGAACGAGCCCACGGCATTCAGATTGTGAATATCGCCAGCATTTAGCAAAACATTCTGTTATCCCAGCACCATATCCAGGACTGGTGGGATTTACCTCCTTAGGCTCTTTCCAGCAGCACTGCCCATGGCCCTCCAAACAGCCATCAGCTGCTTATGGTGCTCTTGGTTGCTATTACAGAGGACAATATGGGCAACATTGGATTCAGCAGTAATTTTGATGGATGTGGAGCAATGAAGGTTAATTAAAAGAAAGAGATGGAGGAAAAAATGAGCAGGTTGCATCAACTGTGTGTCAGAGCACATTTGGCATCAGTTCTCCCTGCCCCATGGCATCTGCAGAGGAGGTAGAATAAAGCCCCTTTCCTAAAATAGCTGAACCACCACGCACAAGACTTACTTATCCAAGTCAGGATCAGAGCAAGCGCAAATTATTGCACATTGCAAAATATTTTACATTTTATTCTAGGGAGAGGGGTCAGCCTCCCATTGCTTGATGAACCATCATGTGCACCCTGCCAGCAGCTGGAGAGCTAATTACAGCCCCACGCCTGCCCCATGGGTCCTCATTCCTTTTCCCAGGAATGGGGAGAGAGGTCCCTGCTCACACCACTCTCCCAGTTTAAGAATTAGGCTTGGCTGTTCTGTTTTGTTTTTCCTTTCTACATGTACGCAAACAGAGAGCTAAAACCTGGGAGTCCATCTGCCAAAAAACAGTTGGAAGTGGTCACTCTATGTAAACTCCATTAAAAAATTAATGGAGTTTACTCCAGTAAAAATGTGTGCTGCCTCTTTGTTAGCTTTTTTACAGCTTTGTTTTTTAATTGATTTTCTCCTGGTTTTAAAACCATGTTCTCTGGGACAAGGATAGAGGAGCTCCATTTAGGCAGCTTTAAGTGGTGCTTCAGGAACATGTTAAGGACCATGTAGCAGGGACACAGGCAAGCAGGAGTGGGTTTTGAGATCCAGAGGGAAACTGAGACCCCCCTCAGAGGAGTCTGGAGCAGACAGGTTTGGAGAAGAGCAAGCAATGTGGGTGGGGCTCTTTCAGAGGTCCTCACCTTGACAAAAATGTGATAGGTTTCTACAGAATGATAATTGCTGTCCTTTTTGAGACCTGTCACCTCCTGGGGCACCTTCAAATGCTGCCTCCTGGCATTGTGCCACGCTATCAGCACTCAAGTTCCTGTACACACAACCCTACAAAGTGAGGTTTCCACAACTCTGCTATACAAACTCCTTGACAACAGGTTGCAGTGGGCAAGGAATCTCATATATCAACATTGCAGATGGAGAAAATGTGGTGCTGGGTGCACAAGGATTCCAGTTCCTGCAATATGGCTTGACGGCCCTGATCCCATATTGCCACAGTGCAAGGGTTTGGACTACCCTACAGGACATATCCTCCTATCCTGGAGGGCAAGCAGAGGCAGAGGCAGTGTGGAATACTGCAGCATGGCAGACAAATTTGAGCCTCAGTCAAAAATCGAGTTGCCCTCCCTAAGAACAAGCCAAGGATCTTGCCTTCCTAGATGACATCTATAGATGGCAATCAGAATGTCGTTCATCCCACTGGGACCGCCCCCAGGTGGGTCCAGGTGCCACAGCCCTCCTGCAGACCTGTGAATCCAATGCTGACACTGTGTCTTGATTACCTCCACCATGCAGAGCAGAAGGGTCCTTCTCTGAGCCTCAGTATATGATAAGAGGCCCTTGGCAATGGATGGTGGAGACCAGAACCAAGCTGTCTCACCTCCCACCAGGGTCCCAACACAGCTGTTATCTTTTCCCTTGTGCTCAGTGCACAGATGAGAGCTCCTGGGATTTCAGACAGGGACCAGCAAGGCGCTCTGTTTAGCTCAGCCACCCTTCAGTACCACTTCTCTGAAATACTGGCGTTCTGCATCAGCAGGGTTTTATTTGTGCTAGATGACTGACTCTGAGCCCACCAGCCAGACAGGATGGCTAATGTTATTGTTCTGCCTCAACAGCATGAGATTGAATTTCTACACCTCTGTTTCTCTAAGTGTTGCCCATGCTCAGAAGCAGAGAGGCCTTTTCCCTTACTCATTACACGCACTTGCAGCCTGCGGTGGCTGCAATCAGAGCAGGTTAAAAGCAATCCCAGCCCCGCTTTGCCAATCCTGCACTTTAGGAATCAGAAAGCATTTAGCCTCAGTGGCTATTTCACGCCAGCACCAGAAGCTCACATAGTAGCTATTGATAAAATATTCTGTTAGCACTACAGGGAGCTTTCTCTGATGGCCCAGCTGTGAGAACGTTTTCCAATGTTATGCACTGTGTGCCTATTAGAAATAAATGCGTTTGCTGAATTCTCAAAGAGCTGGCTCAACAACGTTGAGTATGGAATGGAGAGATGCCAACATGACACAACTATTGCATTGCTATTTAAGATTTTGAGCACATTGGCTTAAAAGCATAAGCACTGTTCATCCAGGTTTATGAAGGTGATGAAATCCAATTCATAGCACTCTTTCCAATAGTATAAGACCAGGACATTATCAGATGACCTGACTTCATCCAACTCTCACATTTCCTCCTGGTCTCACTGTGTGCCCCATCCGTTGTGTTCACAATTTCCTTGGTTGTATGCTCCAGTGGCTAATCACTTTACTGTGATAAATGTGCTGCTTAATTCTGTCTTGTGCCTGTCTGCCATCAGCCATAGGTCCTTGCTCTGTCCTTCCTGTTCACAGGGCAGTGACAAAGGAGCTGTGGCTTCTGCTCCACAGCCTGGTCGAGTCCTTCTGTGCTGCAGGGCTATCTCTTACCTTCCTATGTCCTGGGGCATGTCACAGTGTCTCCAGGGGGTGATGCACCATCCAACACAAACAACCTCTGCTTCTCTCTGAATCTGTAATGTGACGTTCAAATGTACCTTGTAGGAACAGGCCCAGCTTACCAAGCAACCTGGGTCACTGTTATTATCTTAACTACCTCTTATCTAACCCCACATTCCTCTCTCCAACCAAAAAGATGCTTTAAATATCACAGATCAGATGGAGTAAGGCATCAGGGTTACAGCTTTAAAAACACGCCCAAAAGATTTTCCCCTGCTGTTCAACTCTTCCCTTTATCTCTCTTTGCCACCGACATTCATCAGTTCTCACAGCTTCTCAGATCTTTCCTGAAAGAGAAAAAATAGGCAAGGAGTGAGGTAGAGTGGGTGAGAAATGATGGGGATACACATCATCCAACCATGCTGCAGATCCACTGAGACCCGGGTACATCCCGCTGCTAGCTATAGAATTTTAAATGCAGTGAGTATCACAGAATCATAGAATGGCTTGGGTTGGAAGGGACCTCAAGGATCATGAAGCTCCAACCCCCCTACCACAGGTAGGGCTGTCAACCTCCACATTTAATACTAGACCAGGCTGCCCAGGGCCCCATCCAACCTGGCCTTGAACACCTCCAGGGGTGGGGCAGGGACAGGTACCTCACAGCCAGGCAGAATAGGTAGTGGCTTTTCTTGTGTGGTCCGCAGAGCCTTTGAGATTAGCTCCTGCAGGTGTCCATCCATCTGTGATGGATATCTGTCCTTACCTCCCTGTATGACAGATATCTGTCCCTCCTTCCATTCGTCCAAGCCTCCATCCATTCATGATGGATGTCTAACTATCCACTCATGATGGATGCCCACCCCTCCATCCATGACAGGTGGCCACGAAGGTTGCAGATGACACAGACAATGGCACAGGAGGACCTGGGACATGGTGCAGTTGCACTCAGCCCATGCAGCAGCAGCTGAGCTTCCACACTGCTGCAGCTCTGCTGTGCTCCTCCGTGCGCACAGGCACGCTCTGTTGGAGGCATGAGAGAGAGTGTCCTTTCAGCCCTTTTGCTTCAAAGTGGAGGGATGTTTTTCTGCAAGACTGCCGCAGGGACTTTTAGACAGGCGTCCCATTCATCCGGAGGTCAATTAACGTAGGCACCTTTGGTGGTATTTTCAGAAGCCCCCAGATACCAGAGGGCTTTGAAACACTGCCTTGCAAGCACAGAGCCAGGCTCTGTGAATACCTGGACCCACACAGCAGTACTGAAAGCCAACTAGCTTATGAGCCCCTGGTTTTGACAAACACTCATTTTGCTCTGCTCTCCATATACCACTGCCCTGAAAGAAAGAAGGGCTGGTGTAATTGGGGTGCCCTAATTTGCTGGTTGCACTACTACCCATATGCAAAAACTCTACTTTTCTCACAGCCATGGTGTTGAAAGAGCAACAGTATGCAAGAGAGCAGTGGTAGCTGGGGGAGACAAGGACACACTGTAAGGTTAAACCTATTTTTTTCTTGCAGCCCAACCCTATTCCTCTGTCCTTTGAAACATCCCTGCTCAGAGTGCCAAAGAGATAGCATCAGAAGAAAACAACTGTCACTTGAATCTCCCGGAGAAAAGGCCAAACCTCCCGCACTCCCTGTGCAGTTTACATAGGGGAAAAATGAAATGAAATGAAATAAAAACATGCCTTGACTTGGCAGGTCTGCTCCTGTGAACCCAGAAGGATGTTTGACCTTCCAGACGAGCACAGCATTCTCCTCGCGCTTCCAGAGAAAAGCTCTGCAGTTCTGGGAAGTCTGGGGAGGGATTCAGCAAGGGCACTGAGCTCTCTCAACAAGCAAACAGGAGGCCAGGCTGGGAGACCAGAGGAGCCTGGATGGGCAGAAAGGAAACAAGATGTTTTTACCACCCTGGGACTAGCCATAGCTATCGGTGTTTCCCGACAATAACTTGTTTGGGCAAGGCTCGTGGTCGGGTTGTGTCAGGAGAAGAAGGAAGAGCAGCCGAAGCATTAACACTTTCCTCTTGCCGTGCTGGTCCCTTGGAAAGTGCTCCTGGTGCAGACTTGGCAGCAGCCAGCAGGATGCTGAATGAAAGGGACATTTAGAGCTCAGGCACGGGACAAGCGATGCTAATGATAAATCCATCCCCCGACGCTGTGCGGACACGGATGTCCACAGCTAAAATAAACAAATGGTCCGGGCGAGCTGACAGGCTTGTTTAGATTCTGCTCAGGATAAATCGCAGTGCCCTTTGATCCCGTGATGTTTTTGGCGCCTGTGTTGCTGTCTAGCAGCAGGGTATATTTTTCTGTCCCGAGAAGCAAGTGGATGCAGCTGCCTATAGCTGATTTATAGTAGGAAGCGATTTGCAGGAAATCAAAGCTTCTCACACAGTCAGAATTGCTGTCTTTTCACCTCCACCATCGATGCAATGATGAGAGCTCTAGGGACTTTGGTGGGGAAGATCAGCAAAGCGTTCTGTGCTTAGCATAAATCACTTTCTGCTGTGACTCACGAAGGATGCTCGCGGTGGGCTGCACCTGCCTGTACATCCTGGTGCACAGGCACTGACAGCATGTTCGTTCAATCTCAATCCAGAGATTTGAAATCCCCATTTCTGTGCTCGCTGCAGCAATGTGCTGGGCAGCAAAATGAGGGCAATATGCAAGAATACCAAATACTGTACCAAAACGTGCTTATCACACACGCACTGCATTACCAGACATGTAACTGAGGAGCTGGTTACTGCTTGCAGTTTCTGATAACTGCTCACATCAGCTCAGAAGCTGATGAAGCACGTGTTTATTACTGCAAAAACTTGAGACCCCATGGGACATTCAGCAAATATCTCTGTGCTTCTAAGAGAAGATTTGGCTCCTGCTGCATCCACTGTGAGTGCAAAGCTGAGTGAAACGAGGAGGATTTGCCATCAGCATAATCAGAAACATGGTGAAAGGGAAGGATGGGATTAAGGCTTGGCTGCTGGTAAGCATATGTCACTTCAATTAATCGTGCGGAAATTTCTATGCTCGAGATAGCGATAAAAATCAAATAAAAGAAGTGTGAAAACTCAGCTCTGGAGTACACGCCTGGCTAGTTAAATATAGAGGTGTTTGTATGCATACACACAGGCCCACGCTGAATGATTATTAATATAAATAAAGGTCCAGGTCTTCATGTTAGAAAAGCCAATTAAAGCCCCCGGCTCCTCCTTGCTTTCCCAAACTCTGGCTCCTGGGGTGAGTTTTCAGCCACTCTGACATCTCCACACTCCTCGAGCTTGAACAGTGCCTGCGTTCAGGCATTTATCTCTATTAACCCATGACCTCATACAGCTCACATCTGCACAGCATGACCCATGCACAGCCACTGACCTGCTGTTCTCGGATCACTTTGGGTTTTCCCCTCTGTTTCATCTCCCTGGTACAGGAGGGGTGGCTAAAACTCTATAAATAGAGAGAAGCTCTATTTGGAGGAGCTGTTCCTAAAAACTGCATTCTGGAGACCCACAATAGACTGGGCCCATGATAGACCGCAAAGGAGGGACTTGCAGAAGCTGAGAGGTAGCAGAACTCTCTTATCATGAAGAGAAAGGGCCAGGTAGGCAACAAGTATGCCAAGCCTTCAGCAAACGCATTCCTGGGGGCATGGGAGCACACACAGAGGCATCAGAGTAAGGGGCATTTATAGCCACATCCCTGGCATGGACTTGACACCTCCGAAAAGCAGGAAATTACCTAGCTGGTCAAGCTGCACCACCACCGTTTTATTCTGTGGATCAAGCATAAGCAAAATCCCCACCCAACAGGATATCAACACGTTCTCAAGGCCAAAAACATGCCCAAGCCACACCAATTGTGTGGGCAGACTGGCACATGCCACACAGCAGTCCATTGCTCTGTACACATTGGCCCTACATGCTCACCCAGAAGAACTCCCTGTAGATATGGAGGAAGAATCCAATGATCTAAGCATAGGGAAAGAGAAATGGCTGGTTTAATCTTTTTGCAGAGAAGGCAGGATCCAACCATACCTGAAAGCAGAGGAGGCTGTGGGAAGCACCAAGAACTGCAATGTGTTCCATCCTCTAAGCACTTAGTGGCTTGTTCTAATCAGTGCAGCTCACCAATTTCTCTTTTATTTTTGCAAACCACTTTCTTTGTAGTGGGTATTTGGTTTGGGAAAAATTTTTTTTAATGATTGCAGTAAGTTACATTTGTTGGCATTAGCAGCAAAGATTCAAACCAACCCAGAAAGCCAGGATATTTCTCCAGCAAAAGAATGACAGCGAAATCTTACCCCTGTACTTTGATTTTCATCAAAGCGAGTCCAAAATTCTTTCAACCTGGGCTAATTCTGGAAGAGAAAATTGCAGCAGAATGACTTTTTCATAATTTGGAAGAACTGCATGTAAAAAGATTCACTTGCCTTTTTACACTGGGATGCCTTCAGAGTGATTAGCAGGAAGTCTTTCCTCTAGAAAGATCAGTTGGTCTTTTTCCCCCAGTCCATTTCCCTTCCCATTGACAATATTGTCTTTCAAAACATATGACATGTTTATTTGATTTTCCTTTATTTTAACTGGAAATTTGATCTCTTTCATGATCGGGTGGGATGCATTTAATTAATTAACAGGAAAAAAAACCCACAAAAACCTAATTCATTCTCATGCCTTTTTAAACAGTGATGTACTCGTAAGGTCAAAGAAGCAGGAGCCATGAGCCAACAGTGTAACTTGTGGTCAAGAAGGCCAATGGGATCTTGGGGTGCATTATAGAGAGCATGGCCAGCACGGCAAGGGAGATTACCCAGAGAGGTTGTGGAGTCTCCTTGTCTGGAGATGTTCAAAACTCACATGTGCAACCTACTGTAGGGAACTGCATTAGCAGGGGTCTGGACTGGATGATCTCCAGAGGCCCCTTCCAGCCCCTGCCATTCTGTGATTCTTCAGGGCAGAAAAAAGTATGGATTTTGTTTTTATAGACCAACACATATTTCTCATCTGAAATTCATGCTAAGGTTGCCAGCATGAGCCTAGAATGGGGATAGGAAATGAGCAGTCAGCTGCTCTTCCAGAACTCTTCTGGCCTTGTTCTGATCAGCGGATCTGAATCCCTTTCGCCTCTTCGGCATAGCTCCAGAATTAGAGTACATAACAACTGCAAAATATAGCCCTGAGACTCCACCCAGTTCTCACAAACATGCCCAAGTACACGTATTTACCGAGTAACAGTTCAAGCATTGCATTTTATAGCTCTCTTCCATGCCAGTACTGAAGCAGAGAAGCAGACAGTGCATGCCAGTTCAGCCTCCGTAGGAAAAACTCCCTAAAACCTGCTCAGTCAAAAACATGGGATCCCATGTGAGATTAGGTGAAATAAATTTAGGTGTCTGCACATGAGCTAGGTCCCTAAACTCCTGTTATTACATCAGAAATACTAGAAAAATCTACAACAGGCTGATATATATTAAAATATAAGGTAACATTGCCAAGTGAGACAAGGATAAGGACAGCAAATCATCCATCATCATCTCCAAATGGTGGAAGAGCATCAAGGTAGACACCAAGAATTCAAAAAATTCAAGACAGAACACCAAATAATAACTGGAATCATTGAACCAGAAGGATTTCATCTACTTTATCTGCTATTTTGAGAGGTTTTAATTCACATTTCAGGAAAAAAAAAAACAACTCTCCAATATTTGGAAGATTTTAAGAGACCTTATATTCCAACCTGAAATCCTACAGCTGTACCTAAGAGACAAGACTACTGAAGAGGTTAAGTTCTTGGTAAGTAAAGTTCTTAGCAAGCAATCTTTTCCCACTGAGTTGGACTCTTCAAGTTTCTATTTGTGCTGCTAATGAGGTTCCCACAATCTCCAGGAAGCTGGTCTGAGTTCTAATTAAACAAGACTTGAGGAACTATTCTGCCAAAGTAAGCGCTGGATCTGCCCACCCCGTTGACTGAGTAATGCAGCCTGGATACACGCAGGCTGGAAACGTAAATCCTATATTGACATGGAGCGTTATATTCTCCAGTGAGGGAGCTTTCTACAGCTGCAGCATTTATTAAACTTTTGCCATCATCCAAAAACAACACTCATAACTTGAACAGTCCCCAAGGCTGGAGAGTCTTCCAGGACTCTTCTGGCCATGTTCTGATCAAGAGATCTGGGCTCATTTGACCTCTTGAACATGGTCCCAGACATTAAGGAACAGGACCCTGAAAAATACAGCCCTTGGATTCCATCCAGTCCTTTACATAAAGTACACATGCACTTAGGTTTACTGGTATTAGAACATCCTCATGAAGCTGCAGAACTCCAGAAGCAGCTGTGGCATAAGAATGAGGACTGAAAATGCCTGTTTGGCCTTAGGTACAACATGTCTCCATGAATTTTCCAGTTCTATTTAATACTTAGTATACGTATTTAGTTATTACCAAACTATTTTAATAGGTGAATTCTTAAATGCTTTCATTTGCTCTGAATCAAAATGTCAAGCTATCCATTTGATGGAAGTTGAAATTGTGCCTTCCCCATGGGTATCACTGTAAGAAAAGGAGATCATTAAAAAACGCAAAACCAACTTCTGTTGGATTCCCATCACACACAGATTTTTGTTGGTTTTTTTGCACCAGGTCCTGAGGAAGGCCAGCAAAGAGCAGTGGTGTAAATCTCCAAGGATGTAGCAGAGACAAGATAAGTGCCTGTCCCCAGCCAATACAAACCATCCAGTCTGTGCGCACTCAGGCATGTGACAGTGCGTGCAGACCCTGGCCAGACAAAGGATTTCCAGCCAGTGCCCTCAGACAATCCCATAGTCCCCAACCAGTCCATCCAGACTGAGGAGAAGCAGCTTTCACACAGTCTATGGGACGTAAGAAAACAGCCTGTGTATGTATATTGAAGGAATATGTTCATACTCAGGCCAGCCAAGACCAATGATGGTGGAGAACATTCAACTTCCTTGTGCTCTTCCATGGAACACGTCACTTGCCCATGCCCGTGCTATGTGGTTGAGAGTATGTTTGTCCCAGATGGGGCTGACACAGGGTAAGACAGGAGAAAGTTCATGTTCTCTTCTCTGTACCTGCCTCAGACTATATTTCCCCATGAAGGGGACTGCCAGATGGTCTGTGCTTCTGTAGGCCTGAATGAGCTGATAACAGGAGAGGACCTTCAGGCTCAAATTTTTAGGGGCTATACATAGCACAGTAAAACTGGAACAAACCTGGAAATATTCCTTTTCCTAGCAAAATATTTTAAAGGCTTTTTGGTGACAAAGCAGCGTTATCACAGGAACTGAGTACCTGAAAGGAAACATTAACGATATATATGGTCAGATCAGCAAGATGGTGTGAGCAAGGAGCTGCTGCATTACATGGCTTGTTGCTTGCTCCTATTGCACATCAAAGCAGCTGCACAGAGTGGTACCAGGGAAGCAAATTGATGGCAAATGTTAGCAAGACACAGGTCTGGAAATACCCTGCTCCAAACCAGCAGCAATCAGGGAGCCAAGAGGCACAACACTGAGTATGGAGAAAGGCAGACTGCTATCCCAGTCTCTCCACAGCCTTCATAGTCCCAATCTAAGATCCTCTGGCATAGGTGGATGGACTCCCATCGACTTTTCCAGGGCTTGAATTCAGCCTTTTAGGAACCAAGACAAAAGAGCAAGAGCTCCTCTTTAATTGATGACTCATCCATCACCACAGCTCAAACTCATTTTGACAAGTAGAGGGAAAAACCCACAAATTAAGTGACCATTGCCTGCCTTCCCCTTTCTTGCTGATTGTAAAGGAGAACTTTTGACCTTTCTGGCTCACACACCATGGCTTGGCAGGAGCCAGTTGCTCACCCCAGCTGAACTGTACCATGCATGTATCCCCATACAAGAGGTGCCTTTCACGTGCTAAATGATCCTTCTCTCCCTCCTTTGCTCTATCACAGCACTATAGGGACAGACAATAGCACAGCTCGGTGGCGGAGGGAGGAGGTTCTCATTAGGAGCCTCTCGTTAGGGATGAAAGACTGGCTGGATCATCCTGCTGTCATTTGTGCTCCATGCTGATTTCCAGAAGATTCTGGTGGGAAACACAAGTGTTCTCCTGTGGGTTTTTTTTTTTTTACCTCCAGGTGAGATGACCAGCAGCAGACGCACTTACACAGGGCATGGTTAGGATGCTGGCAGTGGGGTCTGAGAGCAATAAAAGACTGCATGGGATTGCACCTTGAGTGGGAGTCCAGCAGAGCCCTGCAGACAGGTCAGGAATTTTGAGAACACTTCAAGGTCTCAGGGCATGCTTTGAAAACTTTAAGCCCTTCCTAAGTTAGAAGGATTAATTGAATGCAAGGATAGGCCCTCTGCAGACCTCCACAGCAGCACGAAGGGTGACAGTTTCTGGGTTAAGGGGTTTGGGTTGCAAACCACTGGGTACCTTTGGGATACATACATGGGGACGTGGCTCCTTGGCACAGGAATGGGCTCTTCCTCCAGTAGAGTCCATCTCTAAGTCGGCATTCCTCCAACCCTACACCAAAATATTGTCCAGAGGTGGCATTTCCTGCCCAGATATACATCCCCTTGCCTCACCAGGAGCGTATAAATTGTTGAATAGAGCCTGCTAACCACGTGCAGTTATTGTGCCTGGTTTTAATTCAGAGATGAACCATAGAAAGGAGCAAATACCATCACAAAACCCATAGATTTAACATTACCACAAGGGGTTATCAGAGAACCATCACCTTGGTATGGTTCAGAGACTGCCTTTCAGACAAGGAGCCAAATCAGGAAAAAGAAAAAGCTGCAGGTGATGCTGAACAAGCATTTCAAGTTTTTCCATAGGGTATATATTGCAGGTCCCTTTGAGCCCAGTGCCACACTCCTGCCTTGGAGTGGGGAAGATGCTGACAAGTTCTTGCTCTGGAAAAGATGGAACTACCCAAGCAGCTCAGCCTTCTGTGTCTGTGGACATGTCATTGTAGCTCAATAAATAAAATAAATAAAATAAAGTCCTGCACTACCACATTCAGTTCCATTTTCTAACTGCCAGGGGTTAGGATTTACTGACAGCTCACTACCATCAAGAAGAGCAGCTTCCACCATCGAATTTAAGAGCCTGAGAGGTATCTGATACCTTGTCCAAGGTTCCCTCCCGGAACCCCATGCACCTAGAAAGACAAACATCTGCTCCTCAGGACTTTCCCTGCTGTCATATGGTCTTTGCTAAGTGCCTGTCCCCAGGCACAGCCAGGGATCCACGCTGATAAAAAGGAGAGGGTGGGAGCCCAGCTGGGCAGCAAGCCTGGCCAGCTGCAGGGACCAGGAGATGAAAGGCACATATATTTTGCCAGGTGATCCCAATAGCATCTCAAAGCCCCAGCTCTCTCACTCTGGCTTTAGCCCCAAACCAAACAAACTGGTGCCAGTTTGAAGGCTGACTGATTTGCACCTCTTGTTGTGTTTTCACAGTTAGCGGTTGACAGGAATTCAAAGGGGAAGGAAAAAAAAAAAAAATAGTAATAGCAAATTGATAAGATTCCTGACTGCTTTCTGAGGCTTGAGTCCCAGGGAAAGCAGGGCTGGTCCAGCACTAGAACATCAAAGTGAAGAGCGAGGGGAGCCGTCCCAGCTGGAACCAGTGAGATAGCTGCCTGCTTGTTCTTTTTGCCTATGGATAAGGGCACATCTGGGGACACTTGGAACCCCTGGGGCAGGAGGATCATCCAGCAACCACCAGGTCAACAGCAAAGGGGCCTGAAGTCAAGAGGATTAGCAGGTACAGTGAGCATGGGTTGATGGTTGGACTAGGTGATCTTAGCGGTCTCTTCCAACCATAATGGTTCTATGATTCTCTGTGCATTTGCTCCAGGAGATTTTCTCCCCATCCAGCTCTGTAGCTCCATAGCCAGGAGATTAATCTTCCCGTGTCAGACCTAAGGAGAGACTTATGTTCTCAAACACTTGTCTCTGCCCCAGCCCCCACACAGTTACATGATCTGAGCAAAATCCAAGCTTCTCTGGCAAGCCTCACCTCAATCACAGCCTTTGAGAACAGGAGAAAAGTGGGACTAAGGAGAGCATCCACCACACAGCTTGGCAGGGTCGCTCAATGCTGGAGGCAGCAGTGCTCTGGCACCTGCCCAGTGCCCAAGGGGAACAGACAGGTGGATGGATAGACAGAACAGGGGGAAGGAGCTGGACAAGGCTCTCTGAAGTTGGCTGCCTGCAAGGCTGAGATGCACCCAGCACATTGCTTCCCTGTGATAGCACACAGTGTTCTAATACTTAATACTGAGATTAGACTCTGGAAATCCCTGTGGGTGTTCTGGCTGATGGCAGTCACTCTGATAAGGTGTGAAGAAAGAGGTCTGCTGGGCAGATGGGCTCTTACCATCTCCTGCCTTGTCTTCAAGGTAGATCAGCTTCAATAGCATCTTTAGGATGAGGATTTCTGCCTGTGTCTTCCTTGCCTGTCCCTCTCATCCAGACCAATCTGGCTTGGGGAGGAGAGGGATTCACTGTATAGCTTAAATCACTTAATCCTGAAGCTTCATGAGTTGTTGAGAGAAGAATGCTGTCAGAAAGAAAATTGGAAACACTGAACCAAATCAACCTCAGAAAACAGAGGGGAGTAAAAATCCCTGTGTTAAAAAAGAATGCCTTGTGTGACTCCCAAGCCCAGCTTTGTTTCCTCAGGATGCTGCAAGGCTCACACACATTCATAGCACCGCATCTGGGCAGCCTCCTGTTCAGCATGGCTGAGCCAAGCTGCATTGGACACAAGCTGGTAGCATTTCTGAGCCCTGGAGATCCACAAGACCTACAGGGATGGCTGAAAGTCACTAGCTCTGCTCTAAGTAGGAAGAGAAAAAAGGGAAGATGTTATCGAACATCTCCAGGGACAGTGACACCATCACCCCCCTGGGCAGCCTGTGCCAGTGCATCACCACTCTTTCTGGGAATAAATGTTTCCTAATGTCCCGCCTGAACCTCTCCTGGTTCAACTTAAAGCCGTACCTCTTGCCCTACTCTCTCATCCTCAGCTGAAGGGGATGTGTCCTTTCATGGCAGTTTGTTGCCCATCAAGAAATATCAAGGATATTTCTCCCCTGAGCACTAGTGAGGTGTGGAGGTTTCTGGTGTGTTCCTGCAGCGTGTCCCCAGCCTGTCCCCCTGTCAATCTGCACAGACACAACCGGAGTCTGGGGACACACACCACCCACAGCAGAACAGCACATTTCAGACCATGCCCTATTAAAAAGAGCAGCAGTACAATGCAGAAAACAATTAAAAACTGACAATGACAGATGAGTTCATTCCACCCAGGCTGGAAACACTGCTCGCACTTCCCAGGGCCGATGTCTGCCCTGGGGACCTCACCTCTCACTCCCAGAGTACTCATGTTGTGCTCTTTGTCCATCCTACAGGACAGCACGCCTGCACTCAGGAGTGTGGGCTGTCAGCACCAAGCAGAATTGCTTTGACTTTACTGAAAGGGAGCACAAACACGACCTGCTCATGCAGCAAGCAGGAAAGCATCCCTTTTTGTTTCCTGAAGATTATCATCCTCCTGCACCCTGATTGCAAGCCTTGTTCCACATGGAGAGCCAGCCCAGATCCAACTGTTAGCCCTGTAAATATTCCCGACGTGTCACTTCAGTGCAAACCTCCTCAAGCCATTGCCCACCCCAGCAGCAGACTCGGTGGCGACGTGCAGGGCAGCCCGAGCCAGAGCCTCCTGCCACAGTCAGCAAACAAGCGTGTTTTATATTAGGCACATTAAGAGGGAACAGTCCTGTTGCAAGGAATATTAAATTAAACAGCCAGGAGAAGGATTCAGCCCTGGTTATACACAGAAGAACACAGGACCAGCTCTAGATTTGAAGCATGTGGCGGCCCATTGTAATTTCCTCGGTCCGTTTCAGCTGTCTAAAGTTACAGTCACAGTTATGGTCGTGTTTCAGAACTCCGAATTCACTCTTATGTTATCTCCTCCGCCACTCGGGGCAGTCGTGTTATGCCATAAAGTCCTTTACGCCGTGACGGTGAAAAGGAAAATCCTCTGTGCTCCCATACAGAGTTTGAAGGAACAGCACAGCCACCGAGGTCTGTAAGGTTCCTTGCTTATGGCACAGCATCAACAACGCAAACCTTGTTCTTGCACCCCAGTACACCTGCCCTACTTCCTCACCTGAGCAGACCCTGACAGCATCACAGTCACTCTCCTACTCCAGTTAGTCCTCACAGGCCTTTTACAACACATTTTCTTCTTTCCTCCAGTCCCTATCCACCTCCTGTCAGCCTGGAGCACTTGTATAAAGTATGAGATTTCCCAGCTAGGATTCACAAATACCAATAGGAAATGCACAAACATCAGCCCTTCTGTATCCTTCCCTCGCTCCATGGGATAGCTCAGCCATAAGCAGTACACAGGGCTTGTGCAGAGCCTCTTGTGGCGTGAGCAACATCCCCTGGCAGCAGCAAGGGAACCTAAAAGCTGAAAGCAACGCTGGGAAAAATGGGGAGAAAAAAAAAATTCAGCATATTGTAAGGCTGATCCCATGGAAAGAGTGGAGCCACCAGCAGAACAAACTGCATGAGAGATGCAACTCACCACATCCAGCATGCAGGTTTCCAGGCGAAAACTTCCAGGGCTCACAATGCATGCATGCAAACACCATAGAGATTTTGATGGAGAAAACAGAATCACGGAATCGTTTGAGTTGGAAGGGACCCTTAAAGGCCATCAGGCCCAACCCCCTTGCAATGAACAGAGACACCCACCGCTCCATCAGGTGCTCAGAGCCCTGTCTGGCCTGACCTTGGGTGTCTCCAGGGATGGGACATCTACCACCTCTCTAGGAAACACTGCAAATTAAAATTGCTCTTGAACACTTTTCAGGTCCTTTCAGCTGACACAGGAAAGGAGATGGTAATAAAGAGGGCAATGCACTATTGGGGCGAGGGCTCAAGAGATGCTACCCTTTGGCTGCGCACTGGTGTTGTGCTTGTAGAGTTCCTGCCTGTAAAATAAATGAGTTCATGATGGCAGCTTAAATAAAGATTTTTACTTACGCTGGGACAGGTGAGACAATTACTGTCACTCTGCTGAATGATGGTGCTCAGTTAAGCCAGAGCGACACAGCACTACTTGGTCAGGTTGCCATTCCACACGTGCAGTGTCTCCCAAAGCAGACTGTAACGTTGCTGGAGCCCTTCCACCTGCTTATGTCTATACGTGGTCATCTTAAACCGGGTCCATTCTGTAAACATAACCCAAATCTATACTCGAGGCCACACATGTAACTTCCTGTTTAACCCAAGATGGCTCTACAGAGCCTACAGAAGCTAAGGTCAAGGAAATTCTGTACACCTTTTGTGTTGTGTGGAGCAGAGAGAAACTAGAATGACTCCTCTGGACCTTGTCTGAACGTGAGGTGGGCCCAGGGCTGCAGCAGCCGGATCTAAACCATAATCATTGAGAGGCTTAGCAGCTCCGGATGGAGTAGTTGGCTCCCTGTAAAGAGAGAGCCAGGGGAACACTTCAGATCTTCTTCCAGGTTTTTGGTTTTATGGGTTTTTTCTTTGGGTTTGTTTTTTTTTTCCCCCAAAACTGATGTTTAGATCCAAAGAACTGGCTTGGCCTTTACTCTGCTACTAACAGCATTCACTGTGAAATGTACAGCATGCCAGAGAGCTCTAATGCCTTTCAGACCTGGGTTGTGTCATTCTGCAGTGTTATTTATACAAAACTATTTAAAAATGCAGGGTAGAACTTGCAGAAGTGTGTGGAAAACTCATTTTATCTAATTTTATTCACCTTAAAGTAGACACTCAGCTTCAAGATGACTCTCTTCTTCATGGTTCTTCTGTAGTCCATAGCAGAGACTAACATCTCTAGGAGGTAATGCGCCCCTCCTACTGTGAACATCCATCCTGGGAAGAGGAAAACCAACTTCTAGAGGTGTATCCCTCTCCACCAGTCACAAAGACAGCTCTTAGAAGTTGCTTAGAATAGAATAATAGAATCATTAAGGTTGGAAGGACCCCTGAGATCATCTAGTCCAACCCAAACCATCCCCACCATGCCCACTAACCATGTCCCTCAGTGCCACATCTTCACGGTTCTTGAATACTTTCAGGGACTGTGACCCCACCACCTCCCCAGGCAGCTGGGCCACTGCATTACCTCTCTTTCTGAGAAGAAATTTTTCCTAATGTCCAACCTCAATGTGTCCCACATTGAGAAAGCCTTGCCCAAAACTCTGTGTGCATTTCCTCTACCCATGGCAAGAGTTAAGCTCTTTGGGGTAGAGCTGTTGATCTCATTAAGCTGAGCCAGGCAGGACACACCATCTATCAGGTCTGGGCTTTGAACACTACCATGATATCAAGAACTGGAAAGAAATCACAAACCTCACATCTGGCAATGGAGACCTCAGCACTGAATGTATGTCACTTCCTTTTCAGTTATATCCACCCTATCTGCACACGCCTGAATAAATTCAGTCATGGCTGGGAGCTGAGAGGGCCCTGTCTCTTGATTTCATAGAATCATAAAATCATTAGGGTTGGAAAAGACCTCTAAGATCACCACATCCAACTGTCAACCCATCACCACCATGCCCACTAACCACGTCCCTCAGTGCCACAGACTTGCCTCCAGGCCTCCCAGTAGGAGCCCAGGAGATACTCCTCTCTCCCCATCTGGTGTTTCTGTGGAAAAGAAATTCGAATAAAAGCAAGAGAAAGCTGTCAAGAGGCTTTCAAGAAGTTCCTCACCCTCCACAGGAGGAACAGTGGCATCCTTGGCAGAAATAAGCTGAAAATGAAGTGAAAGCAGCACACCAGGCAATCACTGCAGTGGTGCCTGATGCCATACAACAGCTCCAAATACCTGGCCTCATTAGCATCAAAGACCACACGCCCAGAGGCGGATCATCTGCCCATCATTAGGGCTGGGATTACACCAAGAGTGTCTCATTAGATCTCAAACTCCACCAGATCAAGCCGGCCTGCCTGCCCCCGCACAGCAGTGAAAGTGTCCTCTTCATCTGCAGAACTGACTGTGCGAGATCCGCAGTGGCCTGCCAGTAGTTTTCTCTGTCAGCAAAATCCCAAGGAAAAAAAATGGAAAAAGAAAACAAGAAGAAAGCCGCAGGGGGAGCAAACAGAAACGAGCTGGATAATCAGCTGCAATTCAAAGCAGGGAGGAGATCTGCTTTATAACCCAGATTTACCCACTGCATCACAGAGCTTTCCGCTTTGCAAATCCCATCCTGATGCACAATGAGTAAATAAATACTCCCTAAAATGAACTGAAAAAATTAGTCTCCACTGAACACTCATTTTCTGCGAGGTCTTTTAAATCATCCCAGAAAAGCTGAAATTATCCTTATTAGGAACAAGGTGCCCAGTGAGGATGTGAACACCTCTTCCCTGATGGAGGCATTCATGGCCAGGCTGGATGGGGCTGTGAGCAACCTGGTCTAGAGGGAGGCCCTGCCAATAGCAAGGGGCTGGAATGGATGGTCTTAAAGATCCCTTCCAGCCCAAACCATTTGTAGATCATTGGACAGATCAATATGATGGGAAAGGCATTACCAGAAAGGTGTGATGAAGGAAGGAGCAGCACAATAGAAAGGCGATATAAAGGAAGGGAAGATTGCTTACCTGTATCAGAAGATTCCAGGTTTGCAGGGGAAAGCTTCACCAAGGAAGGATCTCCAGAAAGAGATCCTTCCCTTGGGGGCAGTCAGCCCTTAAATGGGGTCTAAGAGAGGTGCGGCCAGGCTCCACTCCTTCTGGTCACACAGCTGAATTGCCTTCACCTGTGCTCTCAGGGCTGATCGCGTCCTCTCCCCAGGTGCTCAATCAGTGGTTCAGGCTGTGACTCAACAGTTCCCATACACCACTCTATGATTATTAGGATAATTGCCTGGCTGTAGACTGTTTAGTCTGTCATCTGCAAATTGAAGAATGACCAATGGAGATGAACCTACCCAATGTCCATCCGTGAGCCAGGTGGGAGCCCTCCCAGCCACATGCTGCCCAAAAAGGCTGACAATGTCCCTACAAGAGGCTGCTCTCAGCACTCCAAACCTTTCCCTTCCCACAGACCCCCAATCCAGAAGAAAGTATGAAGTGGGAATTGGAATCATAGAATCATTCCAATTGGAAAAGACCACTAAGATCATCTAGTCCAACCATCGACCCATTATCGCATTACTGCAAACCAAAGAAAATCTCACTTTAGAGGCAACACGCTTGGAAAAAGGGATACAAATAATAATTGAGGGGCAGAGCTTGCAAAACAGTCTTGAAAGGCTGCGCTGCTTGCTAATGCTGAGCATTTCTACCTCTCCGTCAGAGCAGGGAGGGAGGGAGCAGCTGAAGGTCAGTGCTGAGTCGAGGAGCAGCAGCCAGAGCTCTTTGTACTTGAATAAAGGCTTGGCAAACCTTTGGGAAATCAAGATTTTTGTCAGGCTTTGCAAACTATTTTTGTCCCTCTTGTTGCTGGGCATTATGGAGACAAAATAATAGAGGCTGTGGGGAGAGGGACGGCTGTAATATAACCCCAGGACCTATGTCCTCTCTAAGGCTCAGATGGATGGATGACCTGCAGATATGGCTCACTGGCTTGTACACTGTGTAACATACCATCCACTGCTTCCCATTTCCTCTCTGCCTTTTGTTTGTTTTTAAGGCAGGCTCCTTGGGCTATGTTTTTGCTCTTTTCCCCCTATTTTAAAGACTTTCAGTCTGTTGGATTTTTTGTCTCTGCTCTGAAGACCTGTACTGTACTGAGGGGGAGCCAAAGACACAGGAGCTGTCGGCATGATCTGAAGCCATCTACACTTGTTACTTTCAGATCATGGAATCATAGAATCACTAAGGTTGGAAATGACCTCTTAGATCCCCAAGTCCAACCACAGCCCACCCCCACCATGCCCACTGCCCATGTCCTTCAGTGACACATCTCCACCATTCTTGAACATCTCCAAGAGACGGTGATGCCACCACTCCCTGGGCAGCCTGTGCCAATAATGTCTGCTCATCGGAATGGTCCAGAGGATTGTTCTGCATCCCTCCCTTGGGCAGAGCAGTTTATGCCATGATTCTAATCCCACTGCAGCCACAGCAAGGCAGCATGGGTTAAACGGTTTGAAAATCCGATGGTTGCAAACTTGATGGCCTAAGAGGTGGGTACCAAGCAGCCGTGCTCAGCATGAGCCTGGTGTTCTCCAGCTGCTCCAGGTGAAGCTGCACAAGGGCTGGTGGCATTCTTTAAAATGCCATCATGTTGCACTCTCACAGATCTACAAGCTCTGATCTGCTAGGACCAAGTGAGAGTGGCTTTGTCTGGTGACGTTTGTCCCTTTTTCTGTTGTTATGCCTGATGACCACATGGGAACAGGCAGAACTGACCAGGGTGGTGCTGATCTCCTGCAGACCCTGGGCTGAAAGCAAAAGGAATGAGAAGATCTCACTGCAACGTGCATCCACTGTTTCCAGACCATCTCCTCTGCTGGCTTGGCATTCCCCACAAGAATTGCTCATCATTAAATAGAGATGAATAATAACTAGTCGGGTGGGTTTTTTTTGTCATTTTTTCCTTTTTAATCCATTGCACAAGCATAGTCTGGAGAACATTTCCTGCAGCTGCCTGTGTGTCACCCATCCATTTTCTTGGGGCCCTGCAAACAATGGGGGATGGCATTTGCCACACCATCTGTTAGGGGCTGAGGGACAGCCAGGCTCTGCTCCTCCTACCTGGCACTCATGGTGGTGGCTGAAACCCACCAGGGTCTGCTTTCCAAGACTCCAGCACGAGGCTTCATCAGGGAGCTAATAAAATAATCGATGCTGGGGAGAACGCCCTTAAGTAACTGATAACAAGGGTCCTCCAGGTGGCAGCTGGCCCTGACAAGTAATAATCGCCTGGCCGAGAGAAAATTGCCGCAGTGCAGATCACTGTCAAAGATGTCTGCTGTGTGTGATGGATATCACGGGGATGTCTCTCTCCATCTCCTGCTTTCCAGTAGGGAGTGTATCCACTCTATTGGAGAGCCTCTCTGCTCCCCAATTACATCCACTACAACTAAATAATTTCAGAGATTGCTCCCCAGCTGCTACCTACCCTGAGCTCTACAAACAAAAGTAATGATCACTGCGCCTTGTTTTATTACGGGTCTGCTGAGCTCAGAGACCTCAAAATGCCACCTTGCAAATATTAATTCATGACGCTCTGCATTTGCCTCTGGTGTCAAGGAAACATTCGCAACCGTTTTCAGCTAATCATAAAAGCAGAGGCTGTTCTTCACTATTGCCCTCATAAAAAGTGCTCGGAAAAAGTTGGCTACGTCATGGGCTGCATTCATCGCAAATGTTGTCTTTAATTTATTTTTTTTTAAGCGTAACAATTCCCTCCTATTTTTGTGCCCACTATAAATCAACTCTTTTTGGAAACCAGACAAAAAGCCATCACACTGGTTTAGCCTCCAGGGTTTTCTTTTGTTTATCCACAGGTCTAGATAAACCATCGGCATCAATGAGGGCTAAACACAACAAACTAGAGCAAAGCAGTTCACCTGTTTAAATTAATTTACCCCTGAATGCTGTTTGTGGCTCCCACAGCTGCAGGGCACCTCTGCACAATAACCTTCAGTCTGCATGCTGCACCTGCCCCTGTGTCCAACACCTTGGGCAACCCTGACCCCAAAGATTGAACCCAAATTCCAAGGGCAAAGGGGGCAATTCCACCCTTAGCTGAAACATCTGGAATGCATCAAGCTGCCAGTGGTCCCCTTGCACTTTTAGCCCAAAGTGCTACATGTGAGCATGGAGTTAGAGACCAGCTCAAGAAAAGCTCTTAAAGTTGAGCTTAATTTTAAGCTAACTTTCTGCCAAGTATTGTGCTGAGGAGGGGTGGGTGCTTGCATGCCCTGCTAATAGGAACCACGTGTGTGCAGGCAGCCAGGAGGACTATGACTTGCTTATTTTTCTAGACCCTTGTCATTCAAGTATTTCTCCCTGTGTAAATTCCCCACTGAAAAGACAGCACCCAAAACACTCACATCCACCAGTCACATCTTCATGGGGCAAAGGCTCTAAATTGGCACTTGGTGAATCTCCTTTGCAAGGGAGCTGGGTTAGCAGTGCCAATATTATAATGCAGCCTAATCATTTATCAGCTCTCCCCTTCACGCCATTATTCCTTGTCTCACAGCTCTGGCTTTGGGCACAGAATACTAATGTCACGGGCTCATCAGTATGCTGGAGGGCTGCGTGTGCATCTCAGCCACGCATGCTGATAGCATGAAATCCATGGAGGGCATAATGGAAATTCACACGCCACTCCATTAGCATACTGTAGAGCCTCTTACCTATCGCTCATGTGAAGAGCTGGCCCCACATGTCCCATGGATTTGGCCCTGCCACACTCATCACCACAGACACAGCCAAGTCTCCTTTATGAAATGCGAGTGAGGTGCTCAGGAAAAGAATGCTCTTTCTGGACGGGCTCCACCTTTGGTGTTTTGTATGCAAACCTTTAACTTACACAGCTTCTCCTTCTGTTGTGCTGTAAGTGTGACCTTGAGCAAAGTGCTTTGTTCTTTCTAAGGGATCTGGCAGGGTTCTGAAAGCACAGAGAAGTCATCTAGGGAACCACAGGAAATCTGCAGCTCTCCAGGGAGCAGATGGGTTATAAAGCAAGGCAGCCATCACCTTCTCTGAATGAGTGGGATCCACGACTCACTCCACCAAGGATGGCATTTATCTCAATTGCATGTTTTTAATTTCTACATTTTCATACCTTATGACATCTTCCTGACCAGGCAAAAGGGTTGCTCTGTAGAGAAGGCAGAAGGTAACACCCATCGTCTCCTCTCATAAGATCTGCATCTGGCAGGCACGTTCCCTCTGCTGAATTTCCAGGTTGGCTCCATAGCAGCAAGTACCAACAGCATCCCTGATGCAAATGGCAAGGCAGTATCTGCCAGACCCTCTTTTGAAGGGTTGAATTCTGACTACATCAATGAGTTGTCCAAAATCTACCCCAACCAGTAGAATTATAGAATCATTTGAGGTGGAAGAGACCTTGAAATGCTATCTAGTCCAACCACCCTGCAATGCACAGGGACACCCACAGCTCCATCAGGTGCTCAGAGCCCCGTCCCCTGACCTTGGGTGTCTGCAGGACAGAGCACCACCACCTCTCTGAGCAACCTGTGCCAGTGCCTCACCACCCTTAGTGTAACAGACTTTTTCCTTATACCTAATCTAAATCTCCCCTCTCTTAGTTTGAAACTATTTCCCTTTATCCTATCACAACAGACCCTGCTAAAGAGTCTGTCCCCTTCCAATCCCACAGTACACAGTGAATGTGACTTGGAGCTGAGAGGCAGCCTTGGGTCTTCAAGAAAGGACATCTGAGAGTCCCATCCCATTTCTTCCTTAGTCAGCTGCACCAGTCTTAACTGCATCCACCTGATTCATCATGTATGAGTCAGGGCTCTGAAAACATGATAGAAATAATGGAGAGGAGAGCAAAACCAGATGGTCCCAGCACAGACCAGCTGCAGAGGGACAACTGATCCTGGCCCCTTGCAACACAGCTGGGCAAGAGAGAAAATCTGGGAGGGAAACAAAGCCCTTGAGAGGGGAAAAGATGTGCCTAAAATCATTCAGCAAGGTAGTGACGGCACCGAGAACAGATTGAGCTCCTGGCATAGGGCTTAGCACCCTACTGACCTGCACATTTCACCTCACATTGCAGGGGCTTTTGGAAAAGAAACCAAATGTGTGCTGGTGTCAGGAATAAAACATATGAGGCTAGTTAGCCTTCTCCTTATTATACCGCTCTGTAATAAGGGTCTGCGCCAGAGTCAGGACTCTCTTTTCATCCATTCATACAATGTGCCCACTGTTATCCCCCCTGACTCCCGAGTCGCGTGACCCAGCCATGAAAAATGGTTCTAATTCATTTACATTAAAGATGTGGATATTTTAAGGGGCATAGAAGACCTTCTCTCGTGATTGTTAAATGTCCACAGTGAAGCACACAGAATATAAGCCACTGGGTCATGAAATGTAGCATTTCTTTCATTCTTATCTCCCTTCTCCAGCTTGCCAGAGCACTGCAAGCCATCATATTGATGTATAAGCAGCAAAATCTCTCTCACAGGATGGAGAAAAATATTCACCTTTAAACAATATTGGCTTTGGCTGGTGAAATGCATGGCTACAGCCGCAGGAAACACGACACAGGTTATTACAAATATTAAATACAAGCAACCAAAGAGTAACAAGAAAGCAGAGCCGTGAGCATCGTCTTGATAATTTGCAGCAAGCTGTGTGCTGCCATAGGGAAGTGAATGAATGTAGCTGGCACACGGATGTACAGATCTGAGTTTTCCGGGCAAGCTGAAATAAAATCAAATAGGAGGCAGAAAACAGGTCGTTCTGCGACCAGATTTCAGGCTCAGTTCCTCAATTAGCTTTCTGATGAAGCATTGCCTTTACTTTGAACCCACTCCTGGGGGAACCGGCGTACAGCGGATGTATCCAATGCACAGACCGCTCTCACACGCTGGAAATGCCTATTTACAAGCAGAGCACATCAGAGGAAGAAAATTACAATCTCAGCCTCCTGCTCCCATCCTGTCAGCTCTCCTCTCACTGTGCTCCCCTTGAATCCACATGAATGTCCCACAGACCCCCCAAAAAACAGGAATCTGCTCTTGAAAGTCAACGCCAGACACAAAAATGCCCTTCAGGACAGGTCTCTGAGTGTTGGTAGAGCCATTGGCTGCAGGATGCACAGCAAATCATGGCAGCCCAGGAAGCTGTCCCCAGGCTGGGACATAAGGGACCACAGGGACCCATTACCGAGACCTATTAGACATAATATTCATGCAGAGAGCAATCAGTCATATGTTCTGCCAGCCATCACGTACTGCAGTCTATCTTTATAAATTAGCCTCTATTTCCCCTTCTGTAAGAGAAAATGAGGAGGTGGAGAGCCCCTAGCCCATTCCCACAACTCAGGGAAGAAATCCTATATTATTAATACGGTCATCCGTCATGCTGCCTGCTCCCTAAGAAACGCACTCCTTTTAACACAGAAATCCATCCTTTCCTATGGAAAGGAAACAAACGTAATCACCACTGAGTATCACTAGTCCTTCTAGGCTTTTGTGCCTGGGGCCCTGCACATCTTGGTAACCTTCATGGGCTTTCAGTGCTGACCAAAAGTTCAACTTGCTGCAAGTGGAATTTCTGGAGGAAGCAGGGAGTGTCCCATCTGAAAGCTATAAAGAGCTCCGTGAAAAACAACAAAAAACACTTATACGTCTGCAACAGATTTATTTGTTGGATTAAGAAAGTCTTCCCTAAAGTTGCATTTTACGTCCCAAACTCAGGGAAGTATCCCCAGTCAGGATATCACTCAAATGCACGATTAATTTTAAAGCAGACATGCCAAACATGTGATCTGTTGGCCAGATCCAACCTGTGCAATACATTCACCACGCACTATGTGTCATAGTTGGATTCTCCAGGACTATATTTGCATTCTATAAATCATGTCTCTTGCATTCCTGATGCAATCAGTGAAGCAGCATCTGTCTGGATGCGTGGATAACCAGCAGTGACTCAGAGGGGAAATACCAGGACCACTGCTTTCAGATGGAAGTCAGAAGACATCTTTCCCACATCACACGGTGAACCTAGGCCATCTCTCCCAAATTCCTGCTTTCTCCCTGTTTGTCCTCTCCAGACCATGCATCCTCTGCACCTCAAACCAGGGTATTGCTGCTACCAACCTCAGCAGAGCATCCTGCAAGCATCCCAGTCCATGCACCATGCTTACAGGGGAGTTTCATTGGAAATACTCCATTTGCAGCATAGCTCCAACTTCTTTGATGAAAGAAGGCTCCCCTCCCCTCCCCTCAAAAAAGAAGAATTTAAGCAGCTATCTAAAGAAAGAGGAGAGGAATGCAGAGAATGAATCCACCAACATAAAAACCCAGGAAGCTTGCATTTAGCCACCAAGAGAATCTCACTGATAGACTTGATTTTTCTCACCCCAGTTGGAAGTTATGTTTTCTTTCTTTCTTTTTTTTTTTTTTCCATTTGCTGAATGTGTTCATTCTACAGAGGGCTTGCTTTTTTCTTTTTCTTTCTTTTATTAAAAAAAAAAAGACAACAGACATTCATGGCTCCCAGCTGTCAAAAGCCACAAAATGCCTGAGGCTGTCTGTCTTCTTGCAAATGCTCTGTTTTCCTGTAGACTATGTTCTCATTAATCAAGCTTCAGACTTAGCTTAGCCTCTATTACTTCTCATAAACCAAGAGAGACACATCAGGGTCAGAATGTAATGCAGCATCACTGACTTACCATGAGATTGTTGAAAACAAACGTGTCAGCTGGGCTTTTCTCCCACTGCAGTCAGTTGGAGGTGTTTCGTTTATTTTCTTTTAATGTGGCTCAATTCAAAGCCAGCATCAAGGATCAAGGAATAGAAGTAATCTCTCACAGATTTGAAGACTGTATCCTTGAACATCACCCAAAAAAAGCAAAGCGCAGACCCAAAGTTAAATAGCGTTTAATTTCCATTGGACCACTAGACCTGGGCTTGGCTGGTGGCCAGCGATGACCCCCAAGATGCAGTTGCTGAAGTCCAGAGCGCAAGCATAGCCCTGAGATGTGGGTATCTGTGGGGTGGCAGGAATAAGAACAGCACATTCACCATTTGTTGTTGGAAAAATAGGCCTTTGCCTGGGGTTCTCACTACAGAAATAAAAATGAAAATGGTTCAAGAAAGAGCTCTCGTAAGGGGGGGAAATTGATCTTGAGTGAGAGGTTGGAAAGCCAATCTACCCCCATAAAGTAAGAGACAGTTCAAGGGGGCTGAGGTACATAAGAACTGCATGAGAAAATTTCCAGTATTGGAACTTCTCCTGACCAGCAAATACACTGTGTGGTTGTAGGTTGGGCTAAAGATATTCAACTGGAAGCGGGGAGCTCCACCAACTGCATGGTGGGCCCTCCAGCAAGTGAAAGGCTTGGTTGGCATCACCACCCTCTGCAGGGCCTGGCAGAGCGGTGCAGCGTGCACCATACCCACAAAACCTCAATCTTGCTCGCAGCCATGGGAATTCAACAAGTTAAAACCAGGGCAAGCAGTGACTTGACCCACTGGCTCTGCAGCATTGCCCTTGGGCCCAACCCAGCCAACGCAGGCTGCAGCAATTGGGCATAATTGCCCCTTCTTGACACTCTCGCCTCTGGAGAAGCCACAGTGAGGCCTTCCAGCCCTCCAGGAGCAGCAGGGGCTCTGACTTTGCAAGGCTCATTTTGGCCTGCGTGAAGGCTCGACTTTGCTCAGGTAATGAGATATTTCACATCTTATGCTGCTCTGCTCTGAGCCAGGAGGAGGGTTGCAGCAGGGAGACCTCACCGTGAAGCATTTGCCACACATCGATATTCAATTAATATGGCTGTGAAAATGGCTGCTGGGAGCTGAGCAACATGAGGGTCACCACAAGGATACCACCAAAAGGAGGAAGCAAAAAGTACGTGCAGAGTCACTGGGATCACTGATGCTCCAGCCCCTTTTAGCTCTTAACTTAGTATGATTTCTGTCATTCAGTCCTTTGATTTTTGCCTTTTTGTCTCATTTCTTAAGAAATCTCTCTTCTCCAAGCCAGTCTGAAGACAGATTCTTTCATTCTTCACATGCAGCGTTAGGCAGGGAGCACAGCCCCTATACTCATATGTCATTTGGAGACTGCTCACCCCACTCCTGGTGGCACAGTGGGCTGCTCGGGCAGTGGCAACAAGTATAGCAATATCTGTGTCTTTTCTCCATGATCGGCAGAACACTGAAAGATGGGAAGAGAATCAATCTGGGAGAAAAACGAGACCTTTCCCCATCTCATTTCATTCACAATTTTTTTTTCTTAGAAGGTTTGTGCCTTGTCTTATCATTCAGGTCATCTTTTAACTGCTGTTAATTTTAATTCCAGCAGGCACTTAATGTGCTAATCAAACCTGATAGCTTCTCAGCAGGATGGAAAATCCCAAGTGTAGATTTGATTACTGGGCTTCTAGAGAAAAACGCTGGCATGAAAAGAAAAAAAACAAACACATTTTCATAGGATTATATCTGCTGTCTTCAATCCATGTGCTAATTCACCACATTGCTCTGTTTTATACCTGTGGTTATCCCAGAACATGTTACTTCATCTGTTCCATCCTAGACTTGAGAAGGGATGTTAGCATGGGGTAAATGGTAATAGGAACTCCCCTTTTCTTGTGCTATTAACCACAGCTCTTCTGCTATTGAGAAGAGCACAGCCAGGCCAGAATCCCACATCTGCAACCCAAATAAATTCCCACAAGGACTGCACACCTGTTCCCTGCAGCAGCAGGTCTTAACAGCATGTATGGGTACAGATGTGGCCCAGAGGTTCAGGATGGTGCAGGCACCTAGGGCACAGATTTGCTTTCTTCATATCCCTGTGCCAGCACAGGGGATGGTGTCTCAGCTGAAGATGTACCTTGGGTATAGGACACAGCTCTCCTGCTCCTGCCCTGCTGCAGGTTTGTGTGTGGTCTTACAACTAGGGAGAAGATAAACTTCTCCTCCCTTTGCCCTGACTCAGGCTGTAAAATACAGCCTCTCTGAGAGACCAGCAGGCTAATAAATCCTAACCTGCCTCGGTGATGTATGGAGACTTGATGTGATCGTGCAGCATTCTCTGTGTCAATACAGCCTGGAATCCAGGCCCTGCTCCACAGTCACCCAGGGTGGTTCAGATAAGAGAAGTACAGAGATGAGTAGAATGATTTCTTCCAAACCCCAGGCTAGCTCTTGCGCTAGTGGTGATTCTACACTGTACTGATGCCAAGTATCCCCAGTCCCTGCTGACGCCCAGACTGATGTGCCAAGGCATCTCACACCTGAAAGTCAAACAACTCCAGTGCAGTCAGGTAGAGCATCCCAAAAACAAACAGCAGAGCCTGACACCCCACAGCCAGTTTCACTCTGAACCACTCTGGATCCCAACAGGACTATGCAAAATCAGTGTTGGAGCTGGCTCAGAAGATTCACAACCCAAACCATACATTTGTGCAGGACTGGAGGGGCACAGCTTGAGCAATCAGGTGGCCCAAGATGTGGTAACACAAGAGTGGACAGCAGTAATCCAAGTGGCATTGACTTGGATTGATACCTGCCAAACTCCACACATTCCAGCAGCACTGATCAACTCACTGCAATGGTAAACACATAGGGGTACAAATGTGTTCCTACAGTCAGCCTCTTACTCCAGTTCATGCAGCATCCCTGCCTGCATGTGCTCAGCCTCAGACCTTCTCTGAGCCATCTTTGGGAAGTACAACCAGCCACCTCTGAGACAATTTTCATGGAGATACGCAGAGAAAAACAACAATTTCTGCAGTGTTTTCTTCTTCTCTGTCTGCCTGCCAACAGTAAGTTGGGAACTCCATCCTCAGACAAAGGTACAGGAGGGCATATGTGGTGTAAGTGGCTTTTGAGATGCTCAGCTGGCAACCTCTTCGTGGAAATATTACAATTCCTTATCAGTAAGGCTTCTCTTGTATTCCACCTTTCAAAGAAACCCAATTAACCCATTCCCCTTTGTGCTCAGTACTTTTAACATCAACGAAAATGAGCATCACCTGGAAGACCTTTAATAGGCTCAATAAATGCCATGAAAACTGCAAAGATATTTCCAAGAAATCCCAGCTGTGGCCTTCAGACCATAAATCCAGGAGACATTTCCCACATCATAATTTCTCTTTCAGTATCCTCCGTTCATGGGGAGGTATTGACTAAGCGTTAAGCCTCCAGACTGAATTTCTGATCCAACCCCTCAAAAAAGAACCCATCCTTTCAATTTATCTGAAAACACTCGTACAGAAACACTGATCGCTGTGATTAATTGTCACATATGTGGGAGCATCCTGTTCAGGGAAAACGCAGGCTCAATTCTACATGGGTTATTTACGAGCCAGCTGCTCCAGCCATTAAAATATCTGCCCTGAATATCTGCTTCCACGCCACAGTTTGAACAAGCAGATTAGTCTCTGAATCACAGGCCCCCATGTTTTCCAGCTCAGTACAGCTCTCTGCAAAATGAAGACTTCAATTAATAGCACTCTTAAGGGCACTCCTGCTGGAACGAGCCTTCTCTAGCAATGTTTCAATTCCGGAAAGAGCCTGTTTTGAGCCCCAAAGAAATCCACCGGAAATAACCTTGGAATTTTTATGTTTATATCTGCGTGGCTGTGGAAACACTGTGGGAGAGGGTTGTTTTTGTTTTGTGAGGCAAAGAGAAAATCCATGATTTTCTTCGATATTCCAAGGCCTCCCTCCCCTCCTGCTGCAAGAAAAGGGCTCTTGTCCAAGCTGTATTTTTTTTATGAACACCTCCCCTGCCCCAGCATAGAGCAATCCAGTGTCGAGCACATTCCTTGGCATCCTCACCCCTAATTGCTCTCAGGCTGTTGCAACACTTCTTGTGTTCCTGGCTCAACCCAAGGTCTGACTTGACTTTGGAAGAGGCTGGGCTGACCCCAGTCCTGCTGAATCCATGAACCAGTGGGGTGTCTGGCAGACACGTTGCCTGGGAGGAAGGAGGATCTCTGCCTGAAATTTGCAGGAGACCCTGCTGAGACTGGAGAGCATGCTACAGAGCATCTGGGATGAGGGTACTGACTCAAAAAAGCACCCTCAGACCATCCACAAGAATAACCTAGTTTATCTTTTCCATTTTTACTGTTTCCCTCATTTCTCCCTGCTGCTCCCACTCTACCCTCCACTTCCTTTGCAGCCCTGCTAGATGGGCTGCCTGCTACCTCCTTCTACTTGATTCCCATACAAACCTGGAGCCCCAAGTTACGGAATCATAGAATCACAGAATGGATGGGTTGGAAGGGATCTAAAAGCCCATCCAGCCCCACCCCCTGCTGTGGGCTGGTTGCCCCCCATCAGCTCAGGCTGCCAAGGGCCCATAGCCTCGGCCACCTCCAGGGATGGGGCACCCACAGCTCTCTGGGCAGAAGTGCCAGGGCCTCATCTCCCTCTCAGAGTTTCTTTCCAGCATCTAACCTAAATCGCCCCTCTTTTAGTTTAAAGCCATTCTCCCTTGTCCTATCACTATCAGACTGTGTAAGAAGTCAGCCCCCTCCTGCTGATAAGCTCCCTTCAAGTACTGGAAAGCCACAATGAGCTGTCCCCAGAGCGTTCTTTTCTCCAAGATAAACAAGCCCAGAAACACTACTTCAGGGTAGTTTTGCCTCAGATGCATTGGCTGAGCTGTTCTGCCCAACAATCCCCCTACCACCCTGTTACTGAAAATATCTCTGCAAAGCAGAGCAAGTCCCCTTGGCATCTCTGCTTTCTCCTTCATTCCCAACCCACGGAGGAGATCCAGGACTGCTGCAGTGTGGTACTGCTGCCAACCCAAGCACGCAATGCCACAAAAATCCTTGAGCCAAATCTCTGCAGGACAGTGACCAGCTCACAGACACCCACACCACGTCTGTCACAAAACCCCATTGCAAACTGCTTACTGCTTATATCGCATCAGAACTTCTTTCCCAAGGACCCGCATGGCACCACACTACCAATCCCAGACAAAGCCTTGAGTGACTCTGTAATAGAATAATTCTGTTAGAAGGGAGCTACAAAGTTCATCAAGACCAACTGCAATACTACGAGGCACAGCCTATTAGTGCAACTCAGCTCTTGCACGTTGCAGCACACTCAAGATTGCCCTTTGTGATGCCGTGTCCATGAGGTGGTCTTCTCTTCAGCAAACCCTGTGAACAAAGTGTCCCTGGGGCAGCATAGCACGTTAGTCCAGAGGAGAATTAAGTAGTCAATGATAAACTATCATCGCCATAATTGAAACCCACGCAGGAAGCGCCAGATGTATTAAGCATCCTGCAACAAAGGCTCCAGGCCAGCACATAGCAATGTGTGAGCCAAAGGGTTTTCCCAGAGCAAGGCTGTGCCTGGCATAAGGCTTGGGAAGGGAACTGCTCCTTGTTGCAGGACTGCCCTTGATGCAAGTGTGTGGTGCACCAGTGGAAAAGGGGCACAGGATTGGCACCATCCTCCAGAAGTAATGAAGGAGCAGAAGATTGCACTGTGGGGAGGAGAAGTTGCTTCAGAACATCAGTCATAGCCACACAGTCAGCCTCATCTGTGAAGGAGGCCTGGGGCTGGAGGCTTTCCACTGCTGACATATTCATTTAGAGGAAAAGTGCCTTTCAGTGCTGGTTAACTCAGCTGAGAGACAAGGGACTGCCAGAGGGAGCTTTATCCAATGCCCCCATCACACTGAGTGGCTCTGGATTCCTGAAACCCTATAGCCTTTTTTTGGTTGGTGCTCCCTGCATGGCGCATCTGCTTAAGAAATGGATTAAATCTGTTGGTTACTGCAGACAATGATTCACCTACTTCTAAACCTGGTTTGACCCACCTGGAAGCACTCTGGTGTCCTTTTCTTTAGTCTTTCCCATTGCAGGAAGGAGGTGAGAAATGAGTGAGTCTCTGTGGCAGGACTCAGAACTTTGCCCAAATCTGGAGACCTTTTTCCATTTTTTAGCTCAGCTCAGTAGATCACAAGCATATAGAGGAAAGGAAAGCTTGGATTTGGACAGAGTGTAATGGCAGGACCAGGCAAGGAAACTATGAGCAGGAGACATTTTCCCCAAGCAGACCAAGTGGAAAAGCATGGGCAGGGAGAGGTGGAACATTGCCCAGGGAGGTGGTGGGGTTACCATCCCTGGAGGTGTTCAAGTACCGTGGCAATGCGGCACCAAGGGACCTGGTCAGAGGGCATGGTGGGGGTGGGCTGGGGTTGGAATTGGTCATCTTGGAGGTCTTTTCCAACCGGAATGATTCTATGAATTCAATTTGCTCAAGCAAAGTCACTTCTTCCCCAGCTTTGCAGTGCTTTGCTGGATTGGTAATCATGTGGGCATGGGAGCTTTTCTGCAGGGAAATATTTGGAGCAGGACACCAGGGAGGGGTTCAGGAATCAACCGAATCACATAAATCACCAGGATTTCAGAGCCTGATCTCAAGGCTTTGGGAAGGACTGATGTGCTGTTTGCAGATGTGGGACCCACCCTTCTGATCTTTTGTTCAGTTCAGGGCCAGCAGCATTTCCTTGATGCATAATGAATTGATTAATTCCAGCTTCTTAGCAGAGATAATGTGCTATTGATGTTCCTAGGTTTGGGTACCTTCACAAATGTTTAACATACACCCTCCTTTCTGCATTAAAAAAGAAAAATAAAGAAAATAAAGAAAATCTCTACCAAAGCCATAAGACCAGCTCCCTGAACACTACACCCCTTTGGAGTCATGCATTTCCTCCCCCTTCCCAGCTCCAGTTTGTAAACTATTTGAGTGCTGATGGTTTTTAAATAGCTCCCAATGAGGATTTTACATACGAGGAATGGCACGGCAAAACAATAAAACAAAACAAATCAAAAATATCTGTGGGCTGGCGATTTATGTAAACACACATTCCCTGCAACAGCAAGTTCCTCGCTGCACGTCGCTCCCCTCATACAAACACCATCAGATAAAGGAATGCACGTGATTCATTCACTGCCCTCTGATGTGGTGGAGCCCTTGAATGGAAAATTTAAGCTATCCTGACGGATTATGCTGCTTATGATCAGACTTTAGAACTTACAGGCTGCTGTGCCATGGCTAGAGGCAGGCTGGGCTCCCAGCCGACACAGGGTTGAGCAGAACAGATCGCTCCATGGGTGCTAAACACTCTTACGGGGGCTGGAAAAGAAGTTTTGTTCGGCTACGCTGAGCTGTTGGTGTGTGGAGACGAGGAAATCATATTTAGATCTGCTGGCCCGCTCTGGAAGCTTGCTACAAGCTCAGCTTTCATTGCCAGTGGATGCTTTATCTTTCCGTTCTTGTGCTAGAAATATCGTGGGACCACAATGATGGCAGGCTGCTAGATAGTGCAGTCATTATTAGACCAAAATAGATGGTGCCTGTCATTCAATAGTGCTGCTGATGCTGTTGAGTTCTCAGTCACATTTGCTTCTGTTTTTTTTCCAGGAAATGATCCAGAGCTGGTAAAACTGTTAAGCACTTCGGATGAGAGCTGTGGACACGCATGCTTCATGAGGTCAGGGGGAGCACACATGGCTCTCTGAGACCTGAGCTGAAAAGCAATTCGGTGGCAGAGATCCAGGTCCTTCTGCATGAGAACAGGTATCTTCTATCAGCCCCAAACTCTGTATAGAAGATACAGACAACTGCCCAGTTCCTCTTTCCCAACACCAGCAGTCCCTCTATGCATGCATCAGGGAATTCTTCTCATATCAAGAGATCTTGCTCTCTGTAAGTTCTCCAGGTGATAAAACAGATTTGTGCCAAGAAAGAAAACACAGCTCTTGGTCTACCCTCAGTAAAACTCTTTCATCCTCCCAGAAACCCAGTTCAGCCCTTCTGGTCACAGCAATCGGGCACGAACTGACCCTATTCTCTCTGCTGCACTTTGGACATCTCAGGTGAAAGCAATCTCCATCCATGGGACAGAGGATTTTTGATGATGTTAGTGGGCAGGTCTGAGATAGGGTTGAGGCCGGTGTATGGGTATCTTCCTCTGAATCTGGAGGATCATCCCCTTAGACAAGGGACTTGCCTCCCGGGCCAGCACTTGGTGACATCTTCCCTAGGGTTTCTGCAGGCAGTCGGACTTGATGATCTTACTGGTCTTTTCCAACCTCAACAATTCTATGATTCTATGCCTCTATAGATCAGGACTGCATTACTCCAGCAATGATGGGGAGGGGGATGGTAATAAAGCAAAGCTGCGCTCTTCACCAGCCCCCACAAGCGGTTGCCAAGGGAGCTGAAAACCAGACACTTCAGAAGAAAACAGAAAAAACAAGGTTTAAATGGTCCCCAGTCCTGGCACTGCCTCCATAAGCCATCTGTTGAGAGCATCCTCTCCTTTCCCCTAGGACATGTTATTCCCAGCTGTTTCCCAAGGACTAGAGAGGAAATTCCCCAGTTTGAACACGACAGTCCCCAGTTTGCATACGATGTCACACAACACTGGAGTTTTCCTACAGAAGCCTTCCTCCATTTTTCTCCTGACCACAAAGCATTTGCTTAGTGTTAAGCAGGAACAACCAGTTTAGTGGTTGAGTGAACGATCGGTGTTAATTAGTAGCATTCAAAATTAAAATAAAGGTCAAAAGAGGGTAGGCATTATCAAAGAGCCTTGTTTGCTCAAAGGAAACATTAATGACACTTGTTCAGTGCTTCAAGATAAACTTGTTCAGGCACCAAGTTAATGAAGAAATAAATCCTCCTCTCCAAGGAACGTCTCTAGTTCTCAAACACAAACCACATGTCTTTCATCTCAAGGCGTGCCCTGCCCTATCTCTCATCTTTTCTCATTGTTTCATTTCTCCTCAGCCTCGAGATGCCAGCTCGATGTGAGATGAGCCCACCACCAGCTGGTTGGACTTGGGCTGACATCTTCATGTCACCCCAGAGCCATTGGTGGAGGCATCACACTGCACTCCTCTCAAATCTCCTTTGCTGTGGAGCGAAGAACAAAGAGGGTGTCACAGGGCTGTGGTGCACGTGGAGTGTGGGGTGTGTGCTTTTGGGACCTCATCTGATTGCAGAGGACTGGAGGAGTTGCTAAGAGGTGAGCTGGACCTGATGGGCACCATGGTAATCCTATACCAGAACTCCCAGGCCACATGGAAATGTGAGAGCAGGTAGACACGGGGTGATGGGACTCCTGCCCTTCTGCTAACATCATCCTGCCTGGCTGCCTGCAGGCATTTGGCTGGTGAAGAACTAGCCAGAAGCCAAGTGAATAGCTCACCTGAGAGCTGGGTCACCTTCTGCAGGTGCTTCGCTCCACTGACAACAGAGGGAGACCGAGGATGTCTGTGCTACACACTCAAGCACCTCAGGCAAGTTTAGGATGGGATGAATCCAGGGCTAAACATCCCTTCATACATTCAGAAGCCCACAGGAGCAAGTGCTAGGATATATTTAGAGAGAGAGAGAGAGAGAAAGAGGGAGTGAGTGTGCATGCACACACTTTGGCTCTGCCATGACCCACAAAACCCCATAAAACACTCATAAGAACGATGCAGCAGGACTTGCCTCCTGCCAAACAGCCAGGCTGCTGCAATCCCATCACAGCCTGCCTGGCCATGGCAGTGTGGGCGATGGGCAGCGGGGTGGGGGCACTGGAGGCTTTCAGCAGCCATGCTCCAGCTCCCACTGCCGAATGCTCTGGAGGGTGTGGAAGATGGTATTTCCATCTTTTGGAAACTGAATCCTGGGAACACGCCCACACAGGCTTTGTCATAATCTCCTGAATTCAGTTAGAAGTAAAGAACAGGCAGAGGTCAACCTTTTCCTGGCTTAATAGGCACGCTATCAAAGCTTAACCTCTTCCCTGCTGCCAGCTCACAGATGCGTTCCCAACATAAAATGGCCCGAAGTGTCCAAGCACACAATGAACACATGCTTATCTTTGCGGCAGAGTCATTTTTCTTCTCCCCTTTCTTCGCAGTAATGTTTCCAACGCCGGAAGGATGAGCAGACAATATTGCATGACAGCCATCTGCAGAGCGATGCAGTCCTGCATTGCACGTCCCGTTCAGCTGGAAACAGGCACATGTGCCAGCCCACTGCTGCTTCACCCCATCTCACACGCTGAAGCATGAAAGATGGGCTTCCAGGGGACCAGATGGGCACCTGTCAGCAGCCATACATCAAGGAATCGTTGCTTTGGGTTGTGCAATAAGAAAAAAAAAGGAAAAAACACCTTCTGCAAGATTTTCCAACATGTGATTCTCAGCGCAGTGTGAAAAAACAAATTGGCAGCTCTCGCCTGTTTCTCTGAGTGAGCAGAAGTCAAATAAAGCCAGCCTCCCACATTTATCAGCGCTCCCTTCACCACTCGGGCAGAGCAGCAAAGAGCAGTGCATTTCTCTGAGCTATCTCCCCCTGGCATCTCAGGAGCTGTGGGTGACTATCAGGATCCCAAGCCCCAGGAACTGATAGTGGGCTCCAAATGTGACACATTAGACAGCGATGGGGAGAGGATGCTCAAGTAACTTCATCCTGACTTGCATATCTCAGGGTCAGGGCTGCTTGCTCCAGCCCAGCTGTCTCAGAGCTCGGAGCCATACGGCTGGTAGGACAGCAGAGGCAGAGATCAAATTCGGAGGCTGAAAAGCATGTGGTTGTTTGCTGTCCATGCCCTGGCTCAACTTTTAGCCTCCTACTTCCATCCTGAATTTCTAAGAGGTTCTCAGCATTGCTTGCTCATTTACAGACTGCACTTCCAGCTACAAAAAATAGCACAGACACTAAAACAATCTTCGGGAATCAGATAAGAGCTCCTCCCAAGAGGAAGAAAAAGATTCCTTTCTTCCCTTTTCTTTTTTTTTTCCCATCTCCCTTTCGGGGCATGGGTCTGTGGGTTCCTCTGCCCCGCTAGTCCCAGAACTGGGCTGAACCAGCCTGTAAACCATTGACATATTTCTACAGAAATACNTTTTTCTCTGTAGTTAAGAAGGCTGATGTGCTACAATTGTAGATTTCCATTCCAAAATCCCTCACAGCACCCTTGAGCAGAGTTGGCTAACACATTCGTTCCTCCCCACGCTCAGATGCTCACCACAAAATCATGTAGAATCAGAGAATTATTTGAGTTGGAAGGGACCCAAAAGCTCCCCCAGCCCCACTCCCTACCGTGGGCTGGGTGCCCCCCCAGCTCAGGCTGCCCAGGGCCCCATCCATGGCCTCGGGCACCTCCAGGGATGGAGCACCCACAGCTCTGGGCAGCAGTGCCAGGGCCTCACCATCCTCTGAGTAAAGTCACCAGACCCTTCCCCAAGCTGCACCAGCTCATTAACCAGAACTCTTGTTAGCCCTTGCTGACTGGTTTTCTCTCATCCTTGTGGCTTAAATAAGCCCTCAAAGGGGTCCCACTGGTCCTGGAGATGGGCAAGATAACCCCTGGGAAAATACAGATGGGAGAGGGGAGGGAGCATGGGACTTAGTCCAGTTCTTCTTCCCCCTCTCTTTTTCTCAAAGAAACATATTTTAAACCATTCTCTTTTCTAAAAGTGGAGTTTTATAGCTCCCTTATCTGCATACACTGACAGATAAGGGCTCTGTATGTATGTCTGGTCACACTGTGAACTCACTGTCCCTCGCTCCATGTATCTGCACAGAAACAGACATTTGCATGCCAAAAAAAGAACCTTTAAATCCTACCTAAGCACAATAACTAAAACACAACAAATGGTGCTGTACAGCCCCTCAAGTGGTCTCCCTGTTCATCCCCCAAAGCAGGGTCAAATTACAGTGCGTTGCCCAAGTCGATGCTAAAAATATCCATTGGCTGAAATTCCAGTCTTCCTGGGCATCTGCTTCCCTCCGCTCTCACCTTTTCACCCTTCAAAACTTTTCCTGGCCTTGCATGTCCCTCTCTGCAGTTGAAGCCCAGGGAACAGCTCGTTCCCATCCCACTCACAGTGCACATCTGGAGATGGTTACCTCTCCCACTCCGACTCTGCTACGCTTGCATCTCCATTCTAGGCAGACAGTGGCAATCTGTTTGAGGAAAAAAAACAACAAAAAAGAGACAGTGGCTGGAAAATGCACAAAGTGGCCATGAAGATGGTGCTGGAGGGAGGAGGATGTGGCTCATGTTGGTGATAGAACAACAGGACAAGAGGGAATGGCCTTAAGTTGTGCCAGGGGAGGTTCAGGTTGGATATTAGAAAAAACTTCTTCTCTGAAAGAGTGGTGATGCAGTGGCACAGCTGCCCAGGGAGTGGTGGGGTCACCGTCCCTGAAGGTGTTGAGGAACTGTGGAGATGTGGCACTGATGGATGTGGTCGGTGGGTGTGGTGGGGGTGGGCTGGGCTTGGGGATCTTGGAGGTCTTTTCCAACCTTAGTGATTTTATGATTCTATGAATGGGCAGCAGTGTGGACACACGACAGGTCAACATCAGTCTGAAGCTGATATAGCTGGTGTGAGTATAGCATTTGTCACTGTCCCCAACCAACACTCCCATCTCCAGCATAGAACATGGCCTCTGCCTACGACAGCACCTTGCCATGTGACTCACTTCCACCGAACAAAGCACATTTCCATCCACTTAAGTCACCAAGGCATCTGCAGACAGGAGCATGCATCTGCCTTGCAGCACAAATGTGCCCCATCAGCAGTAATGCCACAGCATCATGCACAGGTTTGCTCATGTTCCCATTCTCACAGGGCCTCTAAAATGCACGGGAAGAACAAAAAAATGCAAGAAGCCATGCAGCAGGGATGGCAGAAGACAAAACACAATGCTTAAATTCCTGAATGTAATTCACCAGTGACTCTTTTCCCTTTATTACCAGCAAGGACTCATTGAGCCTTAGCTGTAAAACTGAAGGTGTCAACATGAAAGAATTGCTTGCGTCCTGGTTGGAAGGAAAATACCATATACTTGAAAACCACATACAATCACAGAATCGTTAAGGTTGGAAAAGACCTCCAAGATCCCCAAGTCCAACCCAACACCACCCTCCATGCCCACTGACCACATCTCTCAGTGCCATAGCTCCACATTCCTTGAACACCTCCAGGGACAGTGACCCCGCCACCTCCCTGGGCAGCCTGTCCCTTAACAAAGCTCTGCATGAGTTTTGCTCAGCTTGGTGTAAGAGGGCTGATGCAATCCCACCTCAAGGTGTCAGAGCCCCAGGTCAGTCTAAACACTTCCCCCAGCCCCAGAGATGCTGCTCTACATTTTTGCTGTACTGTTTTGCTTGGCAGCTGTTTTCTTTCAAGTCAAGCTACAGCTGTGCTGCTTTGAGGTACTTACATTCATATTCTTGATTCATTTCTTCCCTAATCACTTGGGATACTGCTTTTTACAAAAGGGAGTATAATTAATCTTCCAGGTTTGTGCATGTGTGATGAAAAAGATGTGATCCGTGACAATTTAATGCCCCAGCTAGCTGCTAGACAATGGAAAGCTCTGAGTTATACCCCAAAAAAGCCACACCCAGGATCACAAAGACTGCAGCAGCTGACAAGCATCTTTTCCAAACTCTTAAAAAAGGAACATTTTTGGAGGGTGGTTTTTTTTTTTTTTTTTTTATTGCTGTCATTTTTAAACTTGGCCTCAAAAATCAGTTGCAAAAGAACAAAGCTGGACATTTATGCTGGGTCGAGGAGCTGCAGAAGCTGCTGCAATTCTCACAAGGTTATCAGTCATCTGAGAGAGCCACTGAGATGCATTTCGGAGGGTGACTTCCATTAACATCATCCTGCTCCCCTCTTACATGCATTCCTGGCAGCTTCCATCTGACCTTCAGCATTGCTCGCAAACAGCTCCATCCCATCTCAATCACTCTCTTAGATGTTAACAGCCCTGCAATGGCCAACATCGATATTGGCTGCCCATAACAAAGCTATTACAGTGACATTTTGGTAGGAAATGGTGGGAAAGCTGCAGCAATCAGACAGAGCTATAAAAGGTTAATGAAGATGAAAGGACATTAAAAGCAGAGAAAAAGCGCAGGCAGCCAGAGAGATTTTGGCAAGATTTGCTAAGCTGCTGCCTAGCCACATGCTAATACATTTCCTGCATTTCCCAATCGTTTCCAGTAGCCTCAGCAAATCTGTATCTCGGGGTGAATCAGGAGGAACGCAGAGCTACTGTGTGGCTGGTAGCATTTGCAGTGATTCTCACCCATTGCTGAGCAGAATGTTCCTTTCTGAATGAAGTTTGGGAATAAAGATCATTTTGTGTGGGCACTGTGTCAGCAGGGAGCTGGAGTCATGAGTGCTCGAGCTCAGCCAGGGGGAACTCATGGAACTGAGGGCTTAATGCTGTGCTGCTCACCTGGAGGAGATCTCTTCCCAAATCCCTCTGTATCTTTGGAAGGAAGATGATTCACTCCATACTGTCAGGGCTGCTAAGAACAAGCAGTCCTCCGGTACCACTGGGTAGGGCAGGATGGTGCAGGGCAATTTTCAAAGCAGAGCGGAGGAAGCTTCTAAATTTCTCTCCATCCTCATCCCCGGACAATTCCTGATACCACATTTGCAGTGTAACGTTCAAATTTTGTGTTTATGGAACTTCAGTCATTCCCTTTGGAAAGCCATTAAATGCCCTATCGGATGTCCTCATCGCACTTTTCTTTTTTGGTTGCCATGCCATTGTTTCCCTCATTATCTCTCTCACCAACTAAAATACCCCCCCTTCCTCACCAGCACTTCAGGCTTTCAAATGACTGCGTGCTCTTACCTAATCTCTCTCCTCCTCTTCTCCAGTGTCAGACTGGTGCTTAGCTAAGCTATGCACACATCTCCTTGTCAGCATTGCCACATAAATCATCCTCTCCAGCACAGCATGCTGCCGGTGCTATTCTCCAAATTCCTGCCACTCATCACCACCGTGTTGTAGGCAGGTGCCCAGGAGGGGACAAGGTACCACCCAGAAGGGTTAGAAAGCCAATGGACTTGCAGCCCATGTTTCCCCCAGCACTGAGCATGTACATCCCAGCCCATCACCCAGCAGTTGTTCCGTCGTCTCCTGGAACTCATCCTTCATGTGGTCAGCCACCAAAGCTTCAACCATGCTTTTTCCAGCTTCCCCATCTCACTAAAGAGCAGATTACTTTTAGCTGTGTTTAGCTAAAGTATTAGCTGAAGTATTTCCAAAGCAAACCTAGCTTTGTTCTGTTGCTCATTTCTCCCTGTTCCTTCCAGTCCCATAGGTTTGACTATGCTGCACATAGTGCTGAGATCATTTGTGGAGGCAGGGTGTTTGACCAGCTCTGCCACCAGCACTCTCTGTAACCCAGAAGACGCCTCTTTCATCCTAATCACTCATCCTCCTGCAACTATTAATGACAAAATGGCTTAGGTTGGTAATTGGGCACCCCCAGCTCTGGGCAGCAGTGCCAGAGCCTCACCGCCCTCTGAGTAAAAAATTTCTTCCTAACATCTAACCTAAATCTCCCCTTAGAAAGCCATTCCCTCTTATCATATCACTATCAGACTGTGTAAAAAGCCAGTCTCCCTCCTGCTTATAATCTCCCATCAAGTACAGTAAGGCCACAGTAAGGTCTCCCTGGAGCCTTCTCTTCCCCAGGCTGAACAAGCTCAACTCCTTCAACGTTTTTTCATGGGAGAGGTGCTTCATCCCTCTAAGCATCTTTGTGGAATCCTCTGGACCTGCTCTAACAGCTCCTCATCCTTTCTGTGCTGAAGGCCCCAGGCCTGGATGCAGTACTCCAGATGAAGCCTCACAAAGGCAGAACAGAGGGGGACAATCCCCTCTTTGTCCCAGTGTCACCCCTCTGTTGACGAAGCCCAGGACACAGTTGGCCTTCTGGGCTGCAAGCACACACTGCTGGCTCATGTCAAGCTTCTCGTCCACCAGAACTCCCACACCCTTCTCGGGAGGGCTGCTCACAATGAGTTCTTCTCCCAGTCTGTACCCACAGCTGGGATTGCCCCAATCCAAGCGTAGTACCTTGCACTTGGCCTTGTTGAACCTCACTGGTTTCATGTGGGCACACTTTTAAAGCCTGCCCAGGTCCTTCTGGGTGCCATCCCTTCCTTCTAATCTATCAGCTGCAATGCTCAGTTAGGTGTCATGTCAAGGGTACATGTAGGCAAACAAACTTTACACCTAACTGAGGGTCAATACAGTTTGACTTTGGAGAATTTGGGCAACTACATTCACCTTTGCCACTGCCACCCTAAGTGGGATTCTGTGTGGCAAATACCCTGAGACCAGCCAGCCCAGGCAGCAGAGCTCTGGTGCATGACAATCCCCACGCTGACACCAGTCTCAGCCTCAGGATTTCTGTGGCCATGACAAACATCAAGCTGGCATTCAATTTATGCAAGCTGCTGTGTCCGCACTGCTTTCAACCAGCTCTGTGAGCAAGTCACCCCAACCAGCTGGATTCATGGGGATTGCAGCCGGTCCTACTGCACGTCACGTCAGATTAAACTGCAGATTAGAAACACCATAGAAGAAATATTAAATAGAGACCTCAAATCCTAATTGTTTTCTGTAATAGGTAGGAGCTCAATTTTATTTTTAAACTCCCGAGTGCCGACAGCCAATATTTTGGTGTGAAAAAGCTAAAGAAGCAACTGCTACCTCACCGTTAACAGGTAGCAACATCCAGAGTTTAATCTTACACCTTAATTTGTTCTTAATATTCGCATCGTGGCAGCAGCCAGGAGGCATTATCAAGCTAAGTGCTCCTTTGTGCCAATACACAGCAGCAGAAAAATCCCTCGCCCAAATGAGCTGTGATTGTTAGATCTGCTGGAAGAAAGCCACGCTCTCTCTTGTGTCATATTAATACACTTTTAGCAACAGAACTGATTAGGATTCCTGGTTTGGATTTGTTCAGATGGAGCTTGGTTGGGTTTTTAATCCTTGGGATAAGCTGGGGATGGAGAATTGGCCCTTTAGGTGTGAGTGCATCTCTGGGAAACAGTTTGCACCCACAAAATGAGGCTGGTGCCTGATCTGGGGGTGGCAGCTGACAATGAAGTGCTGATCAAGGGGCAGGGGGGATTTTTGGCTTTCAAAGCCTCAGACATTTCTGCCTGATTCTGTCCCCACGAGCACAGAAACCGAGTGCTGAGGAGTCTCGGTTTCAAAATGGCGCCCAAAGTCAATGTCCTTTCTTATTCTCATGGGTGTCAGTAAGATTTATCCAGAGAGATCTTATTTTACAGCCTGTCTCTTGGTTGTTTGCTCATTCTGCACTCTGGGTTCAGGAGCTGCTCGACCCTCCCCCAAAACTCTCCCGCTCGTACTGGAGGGCTATAAATCCTAATGGGCTGCAGCCCTGTCCATCATCCGTGCTCTGTATTAACCCTGTGAAACTTGGTCACCCAGATCTGCGTTTCCCAAGCTTTGAATCCTTATCCACTGCTAAAACCCTTCAGACAGCCAAAGAATGAAATGTGTGCAGCAGCAGGCATTTCTAAAGAAAACTTGATGGCTTTCTGACACCCGACACATGCAATTCCCAACAGAGTTAATTGAAGCTAATTCCTCAAAGGCTGAGATGAGAATATCCCCATAAATTATGTTCCTGCTTCATTCCAGACAAGAACGGCATGAATGCATTACACGCAATCCCTCAATTTACAGTATTAAAACTGGCAAGTCAATCAAGGAGACAGCATAAAGTCATTTGAAAGCTGAAATTCATTTTCAGCCCCACTCCATCTCTACTGCAACCTGAAGGGTTTGTTTCTTTTCGAGGGCATCTTTCACATTTCCACACACAGCAGGACCCCCTTAGGAAGAAAAAGCCTTGTCCTCAGATGCAATGTGGGTCTTCAATGAAGAGCCCCAGCCTGGGGGTTTTGCTGGGGTGGAGGCTATCAGGGCCTTTTACAGAAGCAGCTTTCAAAGATTTCATCAGAGACTTCCAAGCCACAGGGAAAACAATGTGGGACGGGCAGAACCGCGTCTCTGCTGCTGGTCATTGGAGAGGGGACAAAGACGCACACTCAGGCTCTAACCTATAACACTGCTACTGCCAATTCACTCTCATTAGCACAGAGTTATTTTTAAATCCTGTATTTTTTGGACACAGTCCTAACGACAAGTTATTTTTAAATGGCAGTCTAAAGAAATGAGCACATTTTGTGTGCCATTCATGTCACTCTTGTAGGGACTGAAATATCACCGAATTGTACTGTGGGGATTATGCATATTAAAGCCAGATTCCATAAAAACTGCCCAGCTTCTGTGCTGCTCAAAATCAGGAGATCCAAAAATACATTTCTGGGAACTTGCAGGAGCTCTGGGGATGTAAAAGTTGCAAATGGTTTGAGCTGTGGTCCACAACCAGTTGGTATCTGTCCCAAGTGAGTGCTTTGGATATAAGGAAGAGGCCTTTTACAGTAAGGGTGGGGGAGCACTGGCACAGGCTGCCCACAGAGGTGGTGGATGCTCCGTCCCTGGAGACACCCAAGGTCAGGCTGGATGGGACTCTGAGCACTGATAGGGCTGTGGGTGTCCCTGTTCATTGCAGGGAGTTAGGCCAGATGGCCTTTAAGGGTCCCTTCCAGCTCAAACCATTCTGCGATTCTACTTCATGTTGGGTTGTGGAAAAATAAATACCCACATGGAGCAAAGGTGGAAGGATCTTCCAAGTCCCACCCCATGGTCGAACCCCAAAGATACGCTCTAACTTGATGGAGATTCATGAATAAGACTTTGGCATCATATGCCACATGATAAACGACCCATAAGGCAACACTGCTATCTTCTTTTTTTCATTTATAAGGAGTCTTTGACATGCATTATTTGGCAATTAACATTTGCCCCATGTTCAAGGCCAGTTGTGGCGAGTGAGCAATAATTCTTGCTGGAATTAGTGGGCTTCGGGGGCCCAGAGAGACCTTACAGCTGCCTCTCCTGACCTTCTGTACAGCGCATAACCCAGTCCCTGCCTCCAGCCCGTAACTCCTGACTGAGCTATGACCCATCCTCTGGGAAATATGCAGACTCAACATCCAAAGGATGAAAAATCCAAATTGTCCTTGCAAGGCTGCTGCAAGGTTAGCTGCTTTCCTTCTTCAGTCCTCCAGCTCTAATTAAGCCTGTTTCCATCACAATCTTTTCTGCTAGAATGAAGCACTGCCTCCTATTAGAAATGTCTCCCCTACACAGGTGCTCCAAGATGGCAATCAGGTCACCTCCTAACCTCTCTGATCAGGGGGTACCATCTCATCCTGTATTCACCGCTGAGGGTCTGCACATGCAGTAATGTTACTGATCTCTAATGAGCAGCAGTTGTCTAAGGTCAGCTGAGGTTTGGTACACATCCACATGGATGCCCTTCACTTTGAGTTAATGGAGGATTATCCTTTAAATTCATATATTTTTTTTCCACTTTTGTCTGTTTTGGACAGAGTAATTTGTGAATGAGACGTTCAGCTTGAGGTGCCTTAAACGCATTGACACAGCAACCTGAATATATTTAAATGGAGAAATACTTATCTATAAGAAAATATAACGGTGATTTAAACACTTTTTTTTGAATGACTAAATGGTAAAAATTGCATTACCACTTCAAACTCACATGAAAAAAGCACTATTTTAGGGAACTCAGTAAAATTTCTACAAATGAAAAGCTGAAAAAAATACTGAGTGTCAGTGATACGTGAGCAATATAATGTTCTGCTCCTCTATTCTACCCAAGAGATAATGTTAATCCTTTGGATTTATTCACAGCGCCTTAACTAATACTGTAATAAATGGTATTGACAATTGAACTGACTTCTGTAAGAAATTCATTGTGTTTGCCGCACAGACAGTAAGAAATGCCTTTGCACTCCTGACAGGAGATCTAAATAAAATTAAAGAACGGAGAACAAAGGCTGTAGGAAAATCAGATAGGCATAGCTGATTGGGGAGTGTGACTTGCTTGTACAGGGATCATTTCTGTATATATCTAAAGCAGCAAAATGCAAATAAAAAAATAACATAGGAGGTTCTTCAGTTTAAACACATGAAATTTCAGTTCTTTGTTTCCCTGCATAGACACAGCTAACCCACTGACCACCATACAGCACTGGCTTTGAAAAGGCTAGCCAAAGTCTGAATCAGTGTAATCTTATTAAAATACAGAGCAGTTTAAATGTATTACCCCCAGTGACTTACTGATGGCTCAATTGCTGCTATAGTCTATGCATGGCTTCAAGTGATGAAACTGTATTTGTTTCTGCCTTGTCTCTCCTTTTCAAAATGGTCTCAGAGGTTATTGCTATCACTGCCTCATCAGCACTCAAAGGAAATAGCTTCAGAAGCAGAACTCGAAATGTCTCCTCCTGCATTACCAGTATATAATTAGGGGAAAGCTGCATTCCTTTCAGCTGTGCACACAAAGTCACACAAAGCGTTTTCTAGAAATGGCCTTAACTAGGGTCAGACAACAAGAATCATCTATAAGAGCATTCAAAGGAATTAATAGAGGTTATGAGCTAATTTAGTCATTCTTCTTTTAAAAAAAACCACCAACAAAATACACACTCTTGTTAAAAAGAGAGCACCTGGCACAACTGAGCACTGCCAGCCTGCCACAAAGAGCAGCCGATTACACCCCTGTGGTGTGCATGCAGTGAATCCACAGAATCAGCAATAGCTCAGGATGAGGCACCAGCCCAGAACCAAATCCATACCACTTAAATACCGACCTATGATTATTCCTAGGGAATGGCAGAGAAAAGCAGCCCAAGCTCTGATTACAAAAAGAACATGTTACATGAGTGCTTGGCAATAATTATAAAGGTCCTGCACTGCCAAGGCTACAGCATGTTCATAGAATCGTAGAAGCACAGAATCATAGAAGCAGAGAATCAAAGAATCATAGGATCACTGAGGTTGGAAAAGACCACTAAGATCACCAAGCCCAACCCCAGCTCACCCCCACCCCCACCCACTGACCACATCACTCAGTGCCACATCTCCATGGCACTGGGACACCTCCAGGGATGGTGAATCCACCACTTGGGTACCTTTTACTCCACCTAGCCACATTCAAGTTGGATGTTAGGAAGAATTAGCATCCATCAGCAGAGTAAATCATCTGCTTCAATGATTTTGAAGCGTCTCTCAGGCAAACCACCTTGTAACAAACCTGCATCTGCCCTCCTCTAGCTCCCACTCATTGGGATCACCTGGAGCTAGAATCAAATCAAAGCCCATGCTGTAGGCTTGGCTTTTTAAAGCAAGGTGGGGGTCAGCCTCTTCTCACAGGTAACAGTGATAGGATTAGAGGTTGTGCTAGGGGAGGTTCAGGTTAGATATTAGGAAAAGTTTTTTCTCTGAAATAATGGTGATGTAGTGGCACAGACTGCCTAGGGAGGTGGTCACCATCCCTGGAGGTGTTCCAGAACTGTGGAGATGTGGCACTGAGGGATGTGGTCAGTGGGCATGGTGGGGGTGGGCTGGAGTTGGACTAGATCATGGGCGTCTGACCTTTTGGCTTGCCTGGGCCACCTTGGGTGAAGAGGAATTATCCAGGGCTGCATCTACAATGGTTGTTCCCAAAGTAATGCCTTCTTTTTATTTCCATGGAAACTGCAGCAGATACAAAGAGCACAATCACAGTATTTGATAGAGCAAATTCTCAGCTACAAAACATTCTTTTTCAACACAGTCGCTGCCATTTGCTATCCATCTTCACCAGCAATGAACAAGAGCCTCCATGCCATGCTCGTAACAATCTGTACTAGTGGAAGTGACCCACTGTTGCTGCCACAACATCACTCACTGCCTCACTGTGCTCACATCTGCTGTTTGGTCTCCATAAATGTTCAGCAAGCATTGATGAATGTCAGTGGGTGCCATTCCACACAGAGGAATTCAGTGTCACACCTTTGCTTCATACGCTCTTCCATCTTCTTCAGGTGCCATTCTGTCAGACTGCCCCTCTTGCTGCCATCTGTCACATGGCAACAATATGTAATGGAATTTTGGTGGGAAGGTTCAACCTCTACTGTCATACCACCAACATCCGCCTCTGACTCTGTAGGTTGACATCACAAAATGGGAGGCACTACTTTCGGAGCAGCTCTCATACTATATGTAATATAGTCAATGTATACAAGTAATATAGTAATGTATATAAGTGTTGCTGTTTCCAAGGAACACTACCCATTCTGCACAGGTGAGGTGTAAATCAAAGGTAAGAAGGGGGATGCTGAAACATTTTCAGCCACCCATGGGGTTTCTCCCACCAGCAATCCTCAGAGCTCAACAGATTTCCTTTGCTGAGCTTTAACATTTGCCTCATTAGAGACAGAGGAGGAGCAAGTGTGGACAGAGAAGTTGGGGATGTAGTTTGGCAGGAAAGGGAAGCAAGAGAAGCATATGGTGGGGAAGGTGTGAAAGACATCGCTGTGAAGCTAAAGACCTCTGTGCTGGGGCCCTGAGGATGTGACACTCCAGAGTGAGGGGAAATGGCAGGAACACAAGCACAGAATGTGTCCTGGCCACATCTCTGTCACCTGCACAATCAGAGCATGACCAGCCCCAGATGTGGACAGTCACCTTGGGAGACCACCGTAAGTTATTGACAATATGCAACAGCAGGTAAAAGCAAAGCCATCCCCTTAGTTTCTGAGATTATAAAAAGGGGAATCAGAAGGACATGAGGATCATCGTACTTAGATGAACATCATGGAACTTCAGAAAAAGGAATCGTTCCATATATCGACTTCACTGTGCTCATCTCCCCTTTCCCTGAATACCTTAACTCACCTTCACCTGCTTTCATTCACATCTCAAGCCAGAGCCAACCTGCTCCAGCCCCCTGCTGCACCATGTCCCATATCACTAACAGCCTCACCCCTACTCTTTCAGGCTTACAACCCCCTCGCTTCCTTCTTTGTTGAGGGGCTAATTTTGCAACCAGCTGTTCTGACTGCTTCACAACGCCTAACAAGATTTAGATCATTCCCTGCTCTACCTCTGTGATGACGCGGCAGGCTCTGCCAAGAGGAAATCTTCAAAGGACTTTGCATAATGCCATAACAAAACTGCTGCAACCAGCCAGATCTGGACTCGAGATCTCCCTTGGCAAGCTCTGCTGTGCGAGCAGACCCCAGTACTTCCTCCCCTCTGCTGGCTGCCCGGGGAAGGCCTTCCACTCCTGGTATTGTTTTTGCTACAGAAGAGTGCTTGAAACAAACAGTAGGTTGTCCCAGACCTCCCAGCTCCGGAACCCAATGCCTTCCACAAAAATCTGGAATTTCCAGATGTGCAGCAAAGATGCAGCATCCTTTTGCAAGACGGACTCAAATCCGAGGCAGATCAAGGGATCGCCGAGCACAGATGCCTCTTTCCAAATACCCGGTCTTTTAACTGAGTCCAGCGTCCTCTTGGTGATTACCCAAAGCTTTGTTAGACATGCAAATGAGACACTCATCTAGGATCTCCTTAGATGAGGACTTCGTGATGTGTTGCTGCCTTACAGTGACGATGGAAGAGGCTTTTCGCTCCTACTGGAGACTTGCTGAGTGTGCACAGGAGAGCGAGCCCTCAGAAACCAAGGTTTGGAGGAGCTGATGGCATTCCAGACTGACAGCACACCAGTTCGCCTGTTCAGCGAAACCACTGGGAACAGAGCATGGAGCGGGAAGGCAGCCAGCAGAGATCGTTGCCTTCTGTGCTCATCTTCACCTTCCCACTGTTCTGCAGCCTCATATACCCTTCTAATCAAATTGCCTGTCCATTTGTACAATATTACTCTGGCTGCACCCAAAAAGGGGCTTTGGGTGCTGGTACAGAGTAAGAGAAATCGTGCTGACACCATTTCAGCATCTACCAGACCCAGCAGCATCTGAAACACTGAGTTTTCTCAACACTCGTGCTAAGAACTGCTGACAAATGTTGACATTTTGAAACACGTCCCCGATGGATTACTGCAATCAAGTCATGGGCATGGCACTATTTAGTAGCACGTATTAGATGCTGCAATTTCAGATAGTTTAAATGTTATCAAAGAATGAAGCAGGCAGTTATTAAGTAATAACCTGGACACAGTAAATATTCACTCTCTCCTGTTATTCATTCCCCACTCCATTATTTGTGATTCTAAAGCACTTTGTTAGGACAAGGGTATTCTGCAGTGGTAGTAATGGGAAGAGCATGGATCAGGAGGTGGAGGAGGTGGTAGGAAAGGAGGAGTGAGAACGTGGGGCAACTCATGGGCAACCAGCAGTTCAAAGGCTGAAACTGCCAGACCCATTTTGGAAGGGAACTAATGCAAAACAGCATCCCAGGATAGTGCCTTCACAAGGGCAGATTGCACAGGAGAACCCACTAAGAGGGCTGGACGAGGTCCCTTCCACTTCCTACAATTCTGTGATTTGTTGTAATCCAGTGGCCTGCTGGCACAAGGAGATCCTCCTTTGACCCAGGGTGATGAAAGAGCCTGAAATCCCAGTTGGTCTGCACACACGGTGTTGTGTAGAGCTGGTCTCTGAAGCAGCACAGCCTGCCCATCACAGTACTATACCCAGACTAAGTTATAGCTGAATTCTGTTCATCCCAAGGCCAACTTTAGCTCCCCACCGCAGAGCAGCAACTTGTTTCTAAAGGCCAGGACTTAAGTGGCAACATAAGACTCAAGGATGGGCTCTTTTGTACAGGATTGGAGCATTAATTCCACATGCTGCTGTGTTTTGCTAAGCCATTCTGCTCATTTCTAGGAGGATCCCACAGGGCTAAGGAATTAGCCCGGGGCATGGGAAAGCTGAGCTTCATTCCTTGATCTGCCACAGAAACCCTAAGTGCCATTGGGCATATCACTCAGCGCCTGCACAGGGGTCTCCTAACTAAAATAGGGATAGGAACCCTGTGAGGGTGTTGGCAAGAAGATAAACGTCTTACCATCCGGGAGGTGCTGCCATGCTGCGATAAGAGGGGCCATGCAAGAAACTTAGATAAACAGTTTCAAAGCCCTCAGCTTTTTTGGTGCTTTCCCTTCTGCACTTGACACACTCAGTGATTTCACACAGCCAGCTTTGGTCTTGTTTGCTCACAGCTTTCAAAGTATTGGAAGCTTCCAGTCCAAATAACAGGTCTTCTCTCAAAGGCTGTGATCTTTACAACAGCAATTTGCACCCTATGTTTTCAAGGGAGAAAGTAGAATTCTCTGGAGTGCTTTGAGGCCAGTGGACATACAGCTTTGCACAGTGAGCTCCAGAACGTCTGTGTCTTTTCCCATTGCCATCCCATCAACCTCAGCAGTTCCCTTGGAGCACACTGCCAGTGTTACATCTGTAGTGGTTACAAGCTTTGTTTTGCCCATCAGCACCCCAAACAGAATTTTTAGGAGCAGGGGAAGAATTATAGATAAATCATTCCCCAAATGCTTAAGAAAAAGAAACAAAATCCTGCGCATACTTTCTAGGATCAATGGTTTAATCTTTCATAGACACTGAAGAGCTAACAGATGACATGAAGTCACTGCAGGAAGATGTAAACAACCCATGAAAAAAACCCACTGCATTTCAAAAGATAGGATACTTCTGAGGCTTTGGCATTCTAAACAGAATTATCTGATGCCAGCACTGTTTATTTGGTGTCTGAGGTATCACATGCAGGGCTGCCACAGCTTATCAGGGAAGAGTTGTCACCCATTTAGAGGGAAGCTTTAAGCTAACAAATTCCTGCACTGTGGAGATACCAACCACATGTGAGAATGGGGATGGTCGGGTTCGTTTTCCACTAGGGAAAACAGCAGCTGGCACTGCTACCTCTTTCCTCATGATCAGCCCCAATCAAGCAGCACAAGGAAGTAATAGCTGAGTCAATTAGAAATCCTAAATTCAGTATGCCAGTTATCCAAGGTATCCAATGTGAATATGCTAAATACCTAATAGAGTCATTACCTTCAAAGCTCCGTATTACCTGGCTGAATTATCCTACTTCCATCCTATTAGAGGATGCTTAAGAGAGGAAGAAGCTCTCAGTCATGCTCAGCAATATAGCTTTCATGCACATTTATGTACGCTGCACCTCAATCCAGCAACAAAATGGTGCAAATGACTTTTTTTTCAGTTTCTGGAACGACTGTGCTGATGGGTCAGGGTCATTCTGCAGGTCTGTACAACGTCAAATACCCTTCTGGCCCTTTGAGAACCTGTGAATTACAGTTAAATGTGCTCCAGTAGCTTGTTCCTTGACATTAACTATGGAATTGCGTTGACATATGAAGAGCCGATTCCCACTGTGTTGCTCAGCGTTTACCCCATGCCAGCCCAGAGCATGCTTGGATAATTCCATCTAAGTAGTTACAAAAACAGCAGAACTCAAGAGAAAAGGCTCCTGCAAAATCTGGCACCGTTCCAGTTCACCAGCTAAACACTTCCATCTGATATTCAAAACAGACAGGTGGAAAATTATCCAGAGACACACCATCGTATTCAGTCTGAACAAATGCAAGAGAGACTAAAATGCCACGCTGGACAGTAATCCACTTCAAAAATAACTGTTTTACCATCAATCCTCTATTCTTTCAAGAAGATGTGCAGGCTGTCCTGCTGTGGAAGAAGCTCATGTGTTTGAGTATTCAGGGGGAGCTGTAATTTATGTTTTCCTCCTTGCTTGGTAGGATTCAAAGGGAGTCCAGCTTCACCTCCATGTTAGCCCATCACTTTGTTCCACCAGGACTCCTAGGCAAATAGAGTCATGGAATCATAGAACCGTTAAGGCTGGAAAAGACCACTAAGATCATCTAGTCCAATAGTCAACCCATCATCACTATATTCATTAAGCCATGTCCCTCAAAAAAAAAATCACCCAGTGGGTTTGTAAGGTCTGCTCACAACAGTGCTGCAACTAATTACACACAAAAGCCAGGATGCAGAGCAGGCTCAGAAGTGCAACTCCCCTGCCATCAAAAAACTAACACACATTACAAACAGTGATGCCCAAGGTCAGCTCTTCCAGCAACAAGATGGGTTTTGTCCTCACCTAACAGGAGAGGCATCCAGTGTAGCTGTGACATGGTATGACCTCCACACTCAGTACACTACTACCTCACAGGTTGGAGAGTCAGCAGTCAGTGCTTCTGACATTGCAATGTCCATTAGAAAGACGTATTAGGGCTTATTATAAACAAACAGGCTTTAGTACAAGGAGCCGTATTTCAATTAGTTAAGCCCTAATGCCAAACTTGGTCTGTTTCAGAAGCAAGATAATACAGTGCTCACACAGTACGTTATCCTTGCTTTTCAGTAGCTATAGATAAGTATCATTAAGTCACTGTGAAAAAATGCACTCAATTATCCTACGCTGTTATTACTTAATCTGCGTTTCAAAAAAAGCTTTACACTGAAAAGATGGTAGATAAAGACTAAGTATTGCAGATAAAGGCATTGCTTCACTGAATATATGCTGTAAAAGCATGAGCTGTGGTTGTACACATTTGGATGAACCAGGCTTCTCTCAACATTCTCATATTGTCAGAACCACAGTCACAGCAGGCTGTTGGAGAGCTAAAAGCCAAATTCAGAGGTAGGCTGGGGAAGGAGCCTGCTTCACACAGAGAGAGGTTTTGCAAAGACTTCTGCAATGCCTAGCAATGAATCTCCTCCCTGCCAAGGTCTATCCAAGCATTACACATATAGCCAAGGTGCATATGGCACAGCTGGAGGTGACAGTCCAATTTGTAGCTGGCTCAAGTGGGAAGAGGAGCTGTATTCAGAAGACCAGGGCCACCAGGTTCTTGTTCTCTACAGTCATAGTGAGAGGTAGCACAACTCATTCTCTGAATACCCATGTTTGCATTACACTGCAGCCTCACACAAGTGCTGTGTACTTTAATGGCCCCAGAAAATGGATCTGGCACTCTGAATTTACAACAAATTGATTGAATACAGATGTCACAAAAAAATGCCTTTTCCAAGTTCAATGGCATATGAATGGTTTTAGCGTGCCCCCGGATAATCTGACTTCTGTGCCCTAGTTTGCTGCAATAAACCAATTGGGAGGATAATATGCTGTCTCTGTGTCGTGAACCCCGTGGGGAAAGGAGCTTTTTAATTGCGTGCACAGCCCATGACCTGGTAGGCTCTAAATCTCACTGGATGGTGTGCAAAGTCATAGTGGGACCTCAGCTGAACACCCTGAGCTCATGTTACTGTCTGGATTAGCAAAACTTCAGACTATTAAACTGTCTGCATTCTACAGGCGTTGCTGGGAGTTTTGTTTCCCTGCTAAGCTAAGCTCTTTTTTGTTATAGCCAAAAGGAGACAAAAATACTCCACAGGTACAAAAGCACAGAAGTAAAAGCAGCATCACGGTTTTGTTTGGCCAATCCAGCAGATGCAGTACAGCAGTATTGACGTGGCTTAGTGGGCATGGTGGTGACAGTTGGACTAAATGATTTTAGTGGTCTTTTCCAACCTTAATGATTATACGATTCTATATCAGCTTTGTAGGAGAGCACAGACGGCCAGAGCTCACACACACAGGTGTCATCCTCTTGCAGAGCCCGCCAAAACAGATATATTTACACTGGCTCCACCTAATTAATGAACCCTGCCAGACCCAGCCTTGCACTCTTCAGCCTGCACATGCAGAGCAAGACCCCAATTTGGTCGGCTTGTACAGCTCGGGGCAGATAAAGTGACCTCAAAGCCAGGCTTGATTCATGGGCTGCCATCAGACCATCCCCAGGAGGATGACTGATTGATCCTGTTTACCTTTGGCACCGCAAAGCACTTAACATCAGGTTGGGAGAATCACAGCTTTGTAGTTGTTATTCTTATGGTCTTCAAGACAGAACTATTTGTTTAGGAGCACAATAAGAGTTTTCAGACCACTGGCTCCTGGGCAAGGCTCTGAAAGTCCACCACAACAAACACAAAGTCATGGCACTACATTTGTTCTGCAGAGTATTACCAAGTCAACTTGTTCCTGAATAGCCCCCCATCAAAATTACAGAAAGCCCAATGAATCCCAAACTGTTTAGCCCACAGCTGTCCCAAAAACTGGGGGAAGAAGCCTGCAGCGAAGGTACAGAAGAGAAAATGTTGGGAGCAGACTCTCCTGGTGACTAATGCAGCCGAGATAAACATCTCGATGCTCGCTAAAACATACAGTATCACGCGTAGATTAAAGGCTGGTTCGGAGATTTTGCAAGCAGCCAGTGACTCCTACCCAGCCATCTGCCCAAAAAGGGCCTCTGACTTGTCAACCAATCCATTTCCCGCCAGTGCCACAGGCTGGGTGATACGGATCTCTGCTGTGTTTTTTTTAGGAGAGCTTTGATGTAGGAGCTCCGCCGCAGCAGCAGCCCCCTTTGGGGAACAAAGCCGCAGTCTAGCCAGGCTCTTCACCAGTTGGCCAGGTATTAGGTTCTTTTTCCCAGCTTCGGGGCAGCCCTATCTCTAACCTTTTCCTCTGACCTTTTGCAGGGAGCCTTCTGCTCAGGGCCATCTGTGTCTTTTAAAGCATTTTCTTTTAAAGCGATCACCTGAGCGTTTGCAGCGAGCAATTACTCACACACTGGTTTGCATCAGTCACAAAAGCTGTAAGCCTCCAATTAACCACCTCATGCCTTTTAATGATACAACGCTAAACAAGGAAGAGAATTAGAAGGAACATCCTTAGAAGTGGTTTGCAGCAGGACGGAGCTGTCTTTATTACTGTTTATATTAGGGTAGCACGTAGGAAACTCAGCTAGAGGCTGTGAAAACAAATAGAGAACTTGGGGAGTTAATTTAATATGGAGAATTTATAGTCTACGGGACAAGACAGAGTCGGTGGATGAGGTGTAGAGTAATGAGGAGAAGACAATGATTTTCTAAGGGCCAGAATAACCTGCCAGCATCCTTCACCCATCTCTGCCAATTTCCCATATCCTCCTTCTTCAACACCACTTCAAGAGCGTGGAGGCTGGCAGAGGGCTCAGCAGTACACAAGTGCTTCCTTGACTCCCAGAAGACCCATGCAGCAAAACACAGGGGAATGCGTTGTCATAATCTCCAAGAGATAGCTGAAGATACTGCACCTGCTCGGAAGGTTTCAGGCAAAACTGCATTTCGGAGGAATTCACCAATTCAGCAAAATCTCAACAAGGTGAGTCAATTTTGCCCAGGTTCCCATGAAACTCACATAGGGCTCCAGATGTCAGAAACCTGCTGAGTTTCCTGCCTGGCCACCCATCTGGTTCCTCCACCATTCAGGTTTCCAGGGCCCTAGGGCATCCTGCTGCCAGACAAGCTGTTTTGCAGGAGGGGACCTCAGTGCTCCTACAGCTCTCAGTTTGGGATGTCTCAGGTATTAGACCATCTCAGGGGCAAACACAAGAGATGGAGAACTGAGAGGCCTGGTGCTCCAGAGATCACCTCTTATGCAAGAGAATGCAAACTGGTACATAATTTCTTCTGCAAAATTCATACTGCTTTAGAAGGAATTCAGCCTAATTTTACCCAGAACCATCACTCTAAGCCAACCTCAGCATGGCAGCAGTAGCCAACAGCAGCCTCTGAACCTCGGTTCTGTTCCTGTTGCTCTTGGGGAGGCAGGGAGCTGCGAGTCCCTGCACAGCCCACCAGAAATACTGCAAATCACTCACATCTAAGTTGCCTAATCTGAAGGACAGGTGATAGAAACTACAACACAGTCCCATGAGCTCCCCAAGACAGCAGAACACAGTGAAATTTCTCTACTAACTCTTAATGGAAATACTTGCTCTGTGGAGGAGTGCACATCTGATGTTGTGAGTGACTGTAGGGTCCCAGGGCTCAGACCAGCTCGTCAGACTCACAAACAGAGGAAATGGGGAAAAGGAAGAGACTCGTTGATAAGAATCATTGGCTAAATCATTTTTTCTATGATTTGCTAGAAAACATAGGGAAAGGAGGACAGATGTTTCAAAGACTGAAACAAGATTATACCAAAACAAAAAGGACTGAGAGTTACCTAAAGTGTACAAAAGGTTTCTTGTTCTGCTTCACGTGGCACTGGACATTTCTCCCTGTTCCTGAACCAAGTGATAGCAGCAGCTGCTGTGCACAGTCTCCTTTGCTTACGCTGCTTAGTCACCAACAGGCTCCATCGGGAGCATGATTTTATCAATGCTATGAGAAACACGTTTCTGGAATCTGTTGCTCCCAAAGACATCCCTGAAATGTGTTGAGCAAGCACCAGGGCTCCTCCTCGGGATGCAGCCAGGCGTGCTGTGAAAGCTGAGAGCTCCTGAGCATGCTGCTGGGAGGTTCTCCAGGGAAACATCTGGTGGAGACACTGACACAAGCTGCAGGTTTGTGTGGGGCTCGAGCAACAAACCATCTGTCAAGACCTGCTTATTAGGATGTTTACTCACAAAATTGGCCTTTTCATCAGCACACCGTGAGTGGTTTCTGAATGCAGCCCTGACCACCAAGAAAATGGTCTTGCAGAATCAGTCAACAAGAACAAGGGTGAAGCCAGCACATGGAGGCATCGTTTTTTAGTACAAGGACCAGCTACATTCTGCTCAGCATCACATTTCCCATTTTGCTGCTACCCCCAGTAACTGCATATCAGTCAAATCTTTGGGGTTTTATTTTGATATCAATGTGTTCTTTGGCAGGACAAAGAGCCTTTTGCTTTCTTCCCCTATGCCAAAGCATTGATTCTGTGATATCCTGTAGGGATGGTGATTTATTTTCATCTATTTTATTGTCTTTCCTGTTGTCTTTCCTGCCCATATTATGATGCTTTTGTTAAGAAATGAAAAAAGAGCAGAGAGAACACACCAGAATAAAATAAAAGCTCAGCTCTCTGCTCACCATTTTCCAAACATTAAATCTGTTTCCTAGTTCATACATTTGCAATGGATCCACAGAGTTCATTTAGACCAAAGAAAAAAGTGCTCTGAAGTCATAAGGAACACCTCCACAGCTGCATGACTTCACAGAATCACAGAATCATTAAGGTTGGAAAAGACCTTCACAATTCCCAGTCATTCAGTCCAACCATCAACCCACCCCACCATGCTCACTAAGCCATGTCCCTCAGTGCCACATCTCCACGGTTCTTCAACACCTCCAGGGACGGTGACCCCACCACCTCCCTGGGCAGCTGTGCCAATACCTCACCACTTTTTCTGAGAAGAAATGTGTCCTAATATCCAACCTGAACCTCCCCTGGTGCATCTTAAAGCCATTCCCTCTCATCCTGTCACTAGTTGCCTGAAGAAGAGGCCAACTTCAGACAAGAGAGAAAGGACCAAGGAGGAAAGCTGAACAATTTTGCTTTACTGGGAGAGAGGGAAGAGAGGAAGGCTCAGAGCACCACAGTGCCATATGTCTAAGCACCCCACTCAGGGGCATAGTAGGTCTTTGTAACTGGACCATGGGAGAAATGCATGCCTGAAATAAAAATTCATCAGCAATGAAAGCCTCTTCCATGGCTAAGAGCATCTTTCAAGAAATGTGTCAGGGCTCAGTACAGGAAAAAGGAAGCTGTGGGGACCACAGCAGAGATCAGTATCTCTGGGGTAGAAAGGAAACTTATCATTTGACAACAATAATAAACATTTCTGAGTGTGCTTCCTCTTGAGGCTCCTGCAGCACTTGGTCTCAGACAAAAAGGGCCTCAGCAGAGCAGCAGGGCTGGGCAGTGACAAATCAGTCAGAGAATCTCAGAATGGTTTGGGTTGGAAAGGAGCCTTAAAGATTCTCTGGTTCCAACCCCTGCTGTGGGCAGGGACACTTCAGACTGCCCCATCCAGGCTGGCCTTGGGCAACTGAGGCATCCTGCAGCTTCTCTGGGCAGCCTGTGCCAGTGCCTTACCACTCTTATCATGAAGAATTTCTTCCTTGTATCCAAACTAAACTTACCCTCTTTTAGTTTAAAGCTGTTACCTCTTCTCCTGTCATTACCCCTGACAAACTTGACAAAGGCTGTCCTGACAACCCTTGACAAAGAATCTCCCCAACTTTTCTGTAGCCCCCCCTTTGGGTACTGGAAAGCCACAGTGGAATCCCCGTGGAGCCTTCTCTTCTCCAGGCTGAACAAACCCAGCTCCAGCTGGTCATCCTTGAGGCCCAGCTCTTCTCTGCTTGCAACCATGTAATGAGGATTTAGCCCTCAAATACCATGATTGAGGGTCCAAAATCTGGATGCAGGAGACAGGGAGCAGCTTTGCTCCACTCTCCCCAGCAAATCCCCTTCCGATCCTTGCTCCAGGCTCTCTCTGCCCATGAGCTTCCCTTCCCCAGCACCTGCTCTCCTTGGGCAGCACCCAAGGCCTCTGCAGCGGCAAGGAGAAAATCACAGAGCTCACGTGGAACCTAAAAAAGAACTGGTAATTAGGAAGAAGAGACAAGGACAAGACAGGAGCCATCCATGGCAGCTGGAAGCACCAACCATCATCATTTATCAGCCATGGGAAGGTAACCTTTGAACAGCACTTGTGTTCCTCTCATCCAGACCCACCCATGGCCAACAAACCTCTCTGCAGGAGCATCTTCAGCCAAAGAACTGATGGGTGATGGGCCTTGGGTGGGATGAGCTAGATCCAAACCTCCCAGTCCTGATACCAGAAAAATATCTCAGGGTATCAGTGAATTGTGCAGATACAGGGTTGTTTTGGAGTGTTCTGGACAGTGCCATAAGACAGTAATGTGTTGACTAAATGTGTTGTTCCATAGTTGAATCTCAGAAGATACCGGGAAAAAAATAGACATGTTGCAAACAAGAAGGGGATGGCTTCTTTTTCTTCAAGCAACTGAACATCTAGGAAAACACTATCATGTCTGACAAGAGGAAAAAGACAGAAATTCAATTTCATACAGTGTTTGTGCTTTAATGACAAGCCACAGTTTATATAATTAAGAACAAAAGAAAAACAGTAGAGGAAACACCAGAGCGAACATGGTGTCTGCAGTAGCCTGGAGGCACGAAGGTGGCTTAAGCAATAGCAGTGATTTGGATACCCAGGTCAACAGCCAGCACTGCCCTTGACCTCATTGGCCACCGGGTGAGACAGCTGCTCGCGTGATGCAGTCAGGTGCTGCTCCTGTGCTTGGTGCCATGGCCTCTGCAAGCTGATCCAACTGGATTTACAGAGTGCTCTCTTATCAAACCTGATGAATTTCCTCTCCCACTCCTTTCCCAGACCTTGCCCTGCACAAGGAGACATAGAGCATGACACAGCATAGAGGACTCACCTTACTTCTAGAAAGAAAAGGACATCAATGCATTTCTGCCTTCCAAGGCTCTGGATTTTCAGCAAACTCCTACTTGTTCCTGAATTTGCCTTCCTGAGAGAAGAGAACCTCAGGAAATGGTGTCAGTCAAGAGTCAAGGAAAGAAAACTGTAATGTGATACAGGTCTAACCCACTGAAACACTGGGAACGTCTCATTTTACAGTGGTCCCTTCCAAAAGGAAACCAACCAACTGTAAATAATGTGTCTGGGAGGAGAAGACAAACTTTTAACCCTTCCCCTGCCTTTACTGTTTGCTCAATCAAAATATAGCTTTCCTTGAAGCCCAGCAGAACCCACTTCTCTGTGCTTTATGGCTCTCTTCTCCAGACTGGGTAACCCGGAGACCTTACTCTTTTGCTAGTTCCAGAGCCCAGAACTGAGACTCAAGTATGATTAGCTAAGCACAGGAATGGATGTTGACTGGATATTAGGAAAAACTCTCTGAAAGATCGGTGAGGTATTGGAACAGGCTGTCCGGGGAAGTAGTGGGGTCAGCGTTCCTGGAGGTGTTCAAGAGCTATGGTGGTGTAGTACTGATGGACATGGCTTAGTGGGCATGGTGGTGATGGATTAATGGTTGGACTGGATGATCTCAGTAGTCTTTTCCTTAATGATTCTGTGATCTCAGAAGCCTTTTTTTGTGTGTGCGCCTGGTCCTTCCTATCAGCATCAATCTTCTAGCTCCACCTGGACATCTAAGAGAAGTGAGCGCATGTAGAAAGGGTTGCCTCTTGCCCCGAGTCCCACTTCTGGGGCTGGCAGAAAGTCCTGCTATCAATACAGAGCACAAGCACATTCACACTTACATATTTGTCAGTGTTTCAGCTCAGTCACCTCAAATACAACAAATAACAAATGCATCTGTTCCTTTAAAAGCACTCCCAGATTCAGGATACTGCTCCTACCCAGTTCAGGTGAACAGTCTGAAGCAAGTTTCGCCATACAGTCTGGCTCTGAAGAGAGAGCAGAGAGCCAGCAGGGAGTCCCTCCAACATGAGCCAAGAGAAGTCACCAGGACATCTGGCACAGACATGTTTCATTGGAACACTTGCAAATTCAAGCTTAGAGACCTTGATCCACCAGCACTCCTGAGCATGCGCTAAGTTCACCCCTAACTGTGAAGTACACAGAGCATGTGCTGAAATGCTTCACTGAGTAAGAATGAGCTTAATCACATGCTTAAACACTTACTGCATGAGCACTTCAGAGATGAAGATTGATTATATCCTTCTCCTTCCAGCAGCTCAAGCTTGCCCTCCAGAAAAGCCCATGTCTTAAGACACAAGGCTCACAGAACACAAGGAGGCATGGGGAAACATAAATTTCAATAGGTTGCAGTCTTTCCACCTCCCTGCCCTTGGCCACAGAAGAACCTTTTTGGGGGCAGAAAACACTTAATTTGCTTGCAAAGCCATTACATCATGAGGACAGAGTCCAAATCATATACATTTTCCTTGGGTTTATCATGAAAATCTTAATTCTCAGGACTGCAACTCCTTTAAAAAGAACAAAAGCCAGATTTTCAGAGCTTGGCTCATTGAAACCAAGTTATTAATGTTAATATACTTTATTGATCTTAAAGGAATACAGCATGGAAACAAAGGCCATTAATTGAGAAAGAGGCTCTGTTTACATTAATAAGTCATTCCACACAAAAAGCGCAGATCCAAACTGAGGTCCCCACAGGTACAATATATACAGTTTAGGTGTTTACTTCAGCCTAGAATTAGCATGGTTCCCAATATCATTTGGACCAAATTTGTCCACATTTTTGGACCGGAAGCTGTTCAAGGGAGCCATCACTGATTCAGGCCCCATGTCCCTGTCTGGATAGAAGCACATTTGCTGTGCCCCTGGAGTAAAGTGTCTATGTAGAAGTAACCATGGAAAGAACAAAATTCTCCAAGGACAGCAAAGTCCCAAGGCAAAGTGCAGTAAATGCCCTGTGCTCTGCCACTAGGACAATTTGTTTGAGTTGGAAGTCATCAACTTTTTCTACAGTTCAGGAGCAGCTGTAAAAGGATGTAAAATTGCTGCCCAACAGTGAAGCCTACTGTAGGCTTGTATATCAACTATCTCCGTAACTGTGTTTGCATTACAAGGGGAGGATGTTCAATATAACAGAATGATAGAATCATCTTGGTTGGAAACTACCTTCAAGATCATCAAGTTCAACCATCACCCTGACCTACCAAGTCCCATCACTAAACTGAATCTCTTAATGCCACATCCACACGTTTCTTAAATACCTACAGGGATTGCGACTCAACCTCTTCCCTGGGCAGCCCATTCCAATGACTGACCATCATCTACACAAAGAAATTCTTCCTCATACCAATCTACACCTCCCCCTGTACAACTTGAGGCCATTTCTTCACATCCTATCACCTGTCATCCAAGAGAAAAGACCAGCATCCTCCTTGCTTCAGCTTACTTTGAGACAGCTGTAGAGAGTGATGAGGTCTCCCCTCAGCCTCCTCTTCTCCAGACTGAGTAGTCCCAGTCCCTTCAGCTGCTCCTCGTAACACTCTTTTTCTAGTCCCTTCACCATCTTCATTGCTCTTCTCTGCACACACTTGAGCAACTCAATACCCTTCTTTTATACTCTTCAGAACTGAACACAGTATTTGAGGTGCCAGTGCCAGGTACAACAGGACAGTCCCTTCCACAGTCCTGCTGACCATATTGCAGCTGCAGGTCATGATGACATGACCACCTGGGCACACTGCTGGCTCATGTTCATCTGGCTGCCAACCAGCACCCCCAAGTCCCTTTCTGCCAGGCAGCTTTTCAGCCACTCTTCCCCAAGCCTATACCACCGCGTGAAGTTTTTGTGACCTTGTGCAGCACCCGTATTTCATCTTGTTACATGTCACACAATTGGACTCAGCCTATCAACCTAACAATACAGAGCCCTCTGCAGAGCCCTTCTACCCTCAGGCAGACCACCAGTCCTGCTTGAGTTGGTATTCATACAGGACTTCAGCACAGACTACGCATGTGAAAGCATGGGATTAATCATTTTGCTTTAGGACGTGAGTGACCAGAAACACATGTCCATTGTTTGAACAAGTATATGCCACCATCAACCAAGCATGCAAAGTAAACTTCCTTGCACAGCAACGCAAACCTCATTTTCAGCAACAGTTGTGAGCACAAAAGAATGAAGAAGACTGGGGGAAATCTGCTGCATAGACAACTCCCGTAAGTTAAACCAAGATCACGGTCTTCTCACCTAATGGTTCAACAGTTGCAGCAATCTTCAGAGAGAGCATGCAAGACTGACCACTCTCTGCTGTCCATTCACCCCACAGCCCTTCTCAGCTTTCACGGTCATTAACTGGGGATGGTAGAGCACATATCCTTCCCTCCTTACTGTAATACCTTGTCTATCTCCTTTGAACTCACTGACATTACATCTGTGCTGCTATTGCCTGTGGCACCAAATTCCTCGCTGAGCAAAAAAAAGGAAAAAAGCACTTTCTATTATCCCTTTTAACTGATCTCCCACTTGCTTCCATATGTCTCCCCTCATTCCAGCATTGTGGGATTTTTAAGTCCCAGAGCAATTGTTTCTTACCGCAGTGATCCATCTATTCTATTTTGCCAGAGAAATAAAACACCATTCCGTGCAAAGAGCCTCAATACAATCCCTTTGGAGGTTTAGAGCAAATCATGAGAAAAGCAGATTTGAAAGACAGATTTGGGCTTTACAAATTGTTTCTATTGGTTTGCAGTCTCTATATCCTCTTGGAACTGCGCACAGGAACCTTCAATGTGAGTATTACACTGCAAAGAGCGCAGAATGGTTCATTTTTTCGTACTAGCTTAGTTGTATGCATGATTGTTGGTTCCTCCAAAGACACAGGCTAGATGTTTGATGCAGCTATTAAAAAATGCCTTTATCACATGCTGCAGGAGAGCCAAGCCCAGTGTGGTGAATCATCTGTTGAGTGGCCATCACAGCCAATAAAAACCCTCTTGCTCTCTGTGGCAAAAAGGGTTTCAGGTTCCTCAGGGATGGCTTTGCTGGCTGCCACCTGAAGAGCTCTGACTTTTCTTAGAGCCAACAAACAGATTCAGGGTTAGGGAAGGTATAGGACTCTGTTGTGGGGAATCTGTTGTCAGTCCTTATCCAGGATGAACCCCATGTCAGGAGAAAAACTAGAAAGCTTGTATGGGTTGGACAGACTCCCTCTGAAGCACCTCAGGGAATGGCTGGGAGATGTGCAGCAACACTGTATAACCTAAATCACAAGGAACCCAGCTAAAGGGGTCTGCTCTTGCTAACTGTTTGCTGTGCTCATGAAGCATAGGAGTATAAACCCAACCATCCTCACACCTATTCCTCCCCTTGAAATAGGCCCCAGGGCACTGAAGACAAATTCAGTTCTGATTCTGATTCACAGATTCTGACTTCCAAAGACTGCCATAAGCACTGGGGATAATTAAAACGTGAATATTATGAAAAATGCATTGGTAAGGGCTCAAGGCTGCAGAGCTGGAAAGCCAGGTAGCTTAAAGAAGTGCCAGATATTTAACTGGTCTCCAAGATTTGCAGATGTTTTTCAACCTAGCATTGCAGAAACTTACTAACAGAGGTGTGTTTCCTAAATTGGAACCAGAGAAGAGAATGTGCTGCGATATCAAGTACTTTTCCAGCACTGTAAGATCTTTTATTAAAAAAAAAAAAGAGGGGAAAGAGAAGGGGAGAAAAAAATCAAGGCCTGTTTAAATGATTTGGGATGCTTACCTAAATCATGTAGGAAAAGGAAAATTCCTTCTGCAAACTGAAAGGAGTCAGATGCAATTGAAAGAGATACCATCAGCACATTTCCCCATCTGGTATTAAGCTATTCCATGAGAGCGCTGCAGAATGCACTGGTTGCAGCTGATACAGTCTTAGTGATATTTAGGCGGTTATTTTCTTATTCTTTTACTCAATTATCAAAACAGAAACTATTCAGCAGCTTGCTTTTGGAAACCAGCCTCCTTCAGCTGGTAAGAGACAATGCATTACAGCACTGCAATTAAAACTTGCCTTTCCAAAGCCACTGGTCAGGTTGTCTTCCCACCAGCAGCTCCTTTACAGCCACAGAGTGCGTGTCTGCAGCTCCTCTCTGCTCTCTGCTGCACCTTTGAGGAGATTTACAGGGATTTGCATGTGGTTTTCTTGCTTGAAGAGAGATTATGTGGCATGATTAAGAGATATTCTAGGAAAGAAACCACTAGGTTTGACAAGCTTCTTGACATTCCCTTTGTTTGATATAACACCCATCAGTTATTAACAGGATGCACTGAGCTGCTCTCGGCTTCAGCAGAACTGTGTTGAGTAACAAACATTTCTCCACTCCCCTCTCTGTAGTGGCAGCCATTGTCCAGCAATTTCTGGAATAACTATTCTATATTAATATATAAAATGTATATATTTATATATAACATTTCATGTTTTCTATATGTATGCAGGCTGCCCTTCCACGTGTAAAGCTGCAGGAGGTTAAGACCAGCTAAGGTGAGTTACAGCTTCCTCTGTATCATGGGAGATGGATCCACCACTTAGAAAAACTGCTACCACTGTCTTAGAAGCTGTTCACAGAGACATTTAATTCTTGGTGAATCTCTCCTTCCCACATTTGCTACACAAGGAAACCTGAGAAAGTACTGCTCTGCCTTACAGCGGGTGACAGCAGGAAGGACATAGAGGAACCACAGAACAATGTATCTGCTCTGCTGATCTTGCTATGGACCAAATGGGCTGCACACACACCCCAGAAATTCCTACCAGCCTACATTCTCCTTGTCCGGGTGGAGCACCCTGAGCACACAACTTTGGGCAATCCATTTACCCATCACTTCAGAGGCACACCTGTTGCGTTACACAGATCCATTTGGTTACAGCACCCTGCCATCTGCCCTTCAGTTGTACCAACCAAGGTCTTCAAGCACCCTGAAGCGAGGAGGATTAATATTACATTTCCATCTGCTCCACAATGCAAGCTGCTCATAAGCAACACCCTGAAAAACTGCAGAATGGCAGAAGTTGGAAGGATCCTCTGGGATCATCCAGTCCAACACCCTGATAAAGCGGGTTCCCTACAGTAGGTTTCAGAAGTGCCCTCAGTCCCATCCTGCCCTTAAAAAATCCAAGTCACTGGAAGAACAAGAGCAGCCATGGCTACCCAGCTCTCTCAAAGCACAAATCACATACACAGCAACATTTTAAACTTGCTCCATTTCCTGCACAACCAAATTCCAGGGAATGTTAACAGGCCACATTAAAGAGACACTGAGGTGGTGACAACGCCAATACAAAACCATAGATTGAGTCCGTCCCAATGTAACAAACTTAAAAAAAATATTAAAACAGACTGTTTATTACAGCATATGATGTGTTATATTAATTTACACAATGATATATATATAAAAACAGCCATTGATGATGTACAGTAAATTGGACATCAACAGGAATATTAAAACTACTGATAATCATGCACTTGACATGCATATGGTTTGTTTTTCTTTTCAAAAGCAGTTTTACACAATATACTGAAGTTACTAAGCCTTGGTCAGCTGCTCCAACAGTTTATTCCAAACACCACCACAGTCTGCACTGGGACTCCCAGGAAATCAGAGCAGAGTGCACTCCCGAGAAGGCAACTTAACCTTGGAGACGGATTTAACAGGATCCCTTTCCTCGTGGGAGAAGGTTGGGGGAGAACAGGGCCAGCTTCAAGAAGAGAATCAATGAGAAAAAGAAACAAACCAGGCTGGACTGTCAGGAGGAACAAGTTCAAGATGTGGCACCAAGAGCAGCAGAAAGGGACAAGCAAAAACACTAAGACCACCCACACTCCCTCCCGCTCTCCCCCTAAAAATTTATGACCTTAAGCTGTTGATACCCTGTATAAGACCCAGAATTGGAAAAATCTAGGCAAGGATGATCCATTCCCAAAAACACAAGCCTTTTTTTCAAAGCCTTCTGATACTACGCACTGGAGGCTGTTCACCACTGAAATGGCAGTGCTATGGTTTTTTAAACAAGTGTAATGGTCTTTTATTTCCATTTAAAAGGCACTAGTATCCACCCAAGTTCTGAAGACAAGTGACATAATTTACCTTAAGTTTTAAATATTTGTATAAAAAAAAAAATCTGTGGAAATATGTACACAAAAGCACCTTGCTTCCAAAAGCAGAAACAGATACATTCCACCAAGTCACTTCACTAGACGGTCGTCATGAGCTTCAGGGAGCCTGAGCGAAAGCGCAGGATTTTCTTCTTGAGGTTATGGGAGGCTTTGATTTTGACAAAGGCCTTTGCTGCATTTTCATGCAGCTCGGGAGCGGTGACGGTCTGGATGGGGAGCGTCTGGACAAACTGGGACCAAATGAGACCCCCGCTCTCATCAGAGTCGCTGGTGGTGGTGCTCTCCCCGACGAACTCCACCTCGCTCAGGCTGGACTCACTGTCTCCAAAGCAGTTCGTTGTGTAGTTGCTCTGCTCATCCTCACTCGTGTCCACCACAGTGGAGTGGAACAGAGACTCGCACTCTGCCGAGTACTCCGAGTCACTGGCCACGTAGGCGTACGGGCTGACGTACGGCAGAGGAACTTGAGCATAGACTCCTACACCATCCCGCCGGTTCCTCCTTGCCCTCCGCAGGGCCTCCTCGTAGGAGATCTCCGCTGAAGACTTCCACCGGCGGTAGTCAGCCCGCTTGTGTTTTGGTTTGGCCACCACCACCTCCCGGCCGTGTCCGTGCGACCTGACCACAGATTTATGCAGGCTGGTTGGCCGCCCCTGGAGGCCTGACTCTGGCTGCAGGCCGCTGCCACGCTTCCCCCTTGAGGAGGGCTTTTTCAGTTTCTTATTTGTATCCAACTCATCGGGAAAGCGGCACTTCTTGCTGATCAGCTTGCCTTTTTCCCGCAAGGCCTGAGCACCGTTCTCAAGCCCATTGGCGAGGTGCGGCCTGTGCTTCAGCGCAGAGCTTTTCAAAATCTTGACGTTCCTGGTGCCTTTGTGGAGCTTAATGCTTTGCTGCTGGGCTGGGATGTACTGGGCGTTCACCAGCAATCCGTCATCGAGGCTCTGAGAGGAAGAGCCCTCGCTTTTCAAGTCCAGCGCGGGCCTCTCCTCCACAGGAGGCGATGATGAGTGAGCCGCCTGCGAGCTGCCCTTCAGCAGGACCTTTTTGGGAGGCTGGCTGACCCTGGTCTCTGGCTGCAGCACCACCGGCTTCCCTGGGCTCTCTTTGGGAGATGCAGCAAAGTGCTGGCTGCCTTCCTTGGGGACATCCCCAGTGGCAGCCACCGTGTGTCGGTTGAGCTCTGGAGGCACTGCCTTGGCACCCCGTGGCTGATGCTTGCTCTGGAGTTCGCTGGGTGGAAAAGCCGTCGGCAAAAGCACCTTTCTGCTCTCCGCTTGCTCGCCACCCACTTCCCTTGGCCTCTGCTTGAGCGGAGAGGGAGCCACGTTGTCTGAAGCAGCTGCCCCGCTGGACGGCAAGCTCACTTGCTTCGCGCTCTTCAGGCTCACGACGTTGCTGTGTGAAACCGCCCCAGCAGCCTGCCTGACACACATGCTGCCATGTCGCAAGATCCCTTTGGTGGGATCGGCGTTGAGACTTGTCCTTGGTTTGTTAGTCCTTACAGAGTGAGTCTTTCTCTGAACCAGGCTTAAGATGTAGCCGTCTATCCTCTTGCTGGCAGATGGGCACGAGGCAGGCCAGGAGCCTGGCGGGAGAAAGGCATCGGTTGCTTTTCCTGAGTCTGTTTCAGATCCGGCGCAAACATCGGTAATGTCACAGCCAAGCCTCTCCTCTTCTCGCTGGGGGTTCTCAGTCACAGGGAGAAGGAACATGGGACTCTGCACAGCTACCGCATGGAGTGGGCTGGGGTACCGGTAGACGTCACTCCCGTTTTTAGACACCAGATCACACTGGTACTTTGGGTGGACATCTGCAACGACATCGAGGGAATTTGAGTGCGGTGTGGACAAAGAGCGACAGACAGAGCCCGCGGTCTGGTCCTCATGTTGGCTTTCCTTATTATAATCCATCCAGCCTATGAGATCTGAAAGGCATTTAGAAGAGTTTAGAGCTTGCCAGTGACAGTTCTGCTGCTTTTCACATGCTGTCAGGGGCACCGGACTCATCTACACAAACGTTTTCACTACAGCACTGCTGTTCAAACAGAAGAAACCTCGCACTCAGGGATGCTGCTCAACAGCTATAAAAGAGTCTGAGGGTTTCTTCCTAACTGCATCTATGGAGGGTTTGTGCCAAGATGACTTCTTCACTGAAAAAATAAAACCCAGAGCCCTCTTGGGTCCAGGCTGCTGAGAGCTTCCTGTTCTACATCCAAGCCACTCAGAAACCATGTTTCTGTGTTACACACTCACTTGCATAACTCACTGTGGGCCTCAGCATGCATGAGTTTTATATTTTACTCTGCTAAATGCAAAGGGAAACATGAAAGCATAGACAAGAGACCAATGAATTGCTTCTAGCTTATTGACAAATTTCACTTCCATATTTTTCCAAGTATATCTTGGGATATAAAAGAAAATCCAGATTAATATGAGCATCATACCTATTTTATAATTGTAATAATGTCAGTAACAGGCGTTCACTTTGAACAATAAAGAATTAAAGAATGGGAAACAGCCTAATATTTCCACGCAAGTACAAGGAGTGCAGGTCAATACAGACAGTACCCAGGCCTTGGCTCTGCAAAGAGAGTTCTTTAAGAGAAATCCAGTGCCTTTCAAGATGCATGAGTCAGATTTAATAACTAAGGCACTTACGTTGGATATAAGCAATCTTAGTAGCAAGGCTTCAATCCAAGCACCTAAGATCACGATTTTATTAAGGTCTAGTTCGTTTGGTCTTCTTGGTTAGGGGGACAACCTAAATGATCCTAGGAGATCACTGTCAGTCCTGTTTTCTACCCTTGGGCTAGAAACTTCAGCCAGAGTGCTCAAATTTGAATGCTCAGTGCTTGCTACTTATCTTAGGCTTATTTCAAAAGAGGTCTCACATACTTTGATGAAATTAGCTGATAGCGATGATGTTCCTGTGTGGGCAGGAGAGAAAGAATAGGGAAGTCAGGAACAGGAACTTCCTCCAGATCACCTCCCAGTTTTCCCACATTTCCTAAATTCTATGTCAGAGTCAGGAAATGTTGCCAAAAAGACTTCTTTGAAACATGCCAGACTGAGAAATTCAATTCCTATAAGTGAGACAGCATGATTAACGAGAGCTTTAGATTTTTGTGTTGCATACAGAGAAAAAAACAGCAAAGTAATCTGCTGGAAAGCCTTCTGCATGTTTTTATGTTTGGCTGATATACCTTTCAACAGGGAACATTAAATTACCTCAAGCTGCTCAAAGGATAACTTAGAGGAGTTCTCAGCATCTCAGAATCAATGTATCCCAGGCTGAATTTTCCCATTTCTGAGTCAGAAGAGTTTGCAGTATTTTATCCTCGATTCACAAAAATTCACTATAAGTTAACCTTAAAGAGCAGAATGGAAATTGGAAATACTATGGTTAGGAGCATCCTCCACAACCCAGACTGGACTAAGGCTTCTGAATGAGTATGGCTGCAATGTCAACTAGTAATGCTCAATCACAGATGTCCTACTGAAGTGTCCTTCCTGGACAACAGGCAGAGGTCGCCTTCCTATTTTACTGTCATACATGTTAAAGATTGCAACTTCAGCCTAATGTCAAAGGAAATTCAGCTCTCTGCCAAAGAGACAAAGTACTTTTACTCTGTTCATGATGCCTATTCATCTCTAATATATAAATGGAGAACGCAGCTCAGTATGGTCACCTGGGTGTTGAGGACTATCAGAACTGAACAAAAGACTGCTGCAAACAGAATGACTTGCAGCCTGCAACTAGCTCCCTACTCAGTCACTTTCAATAACGACCACAGTACATCTATACTGCATGGCTGCAGAGGTACCTCTAATTACTGCTATTTAGTAAAAATGCTTTTCTTAAAGAAATCACGAGAAATTAGCTGACTAACGTGTTTTTGTGCACGTGTACCACTGCCCTCTGCTGGGTAGAGCAGCTGCCATATTTTCACGTGTTATTTTCATGTGTTTAGAGGGGCAGATTTCACAAGCAAAGATGGAGTAGTGGAGAAGAAACGGTCCTTCTTTGCAACACATGTACATGATAGGCACTGGAATCTTTTCAGAGCACAGCACATCAAATGGAAAGAAGAAGGGTTAATCCAACCCAGATACTCCTGAGGCAGTATTTCCAAAGCCAAAGCCACCTCCTGGAGTATGATGTATTCGACCTGCTTTTACTATACCTGCAGATTTAGGGCGTCCATCTGAGATATTCAGTGTTGCCTCCAAAGGGCTGCAAAAGCAAGTGCTAGAATGGCAACTGGATAAACACTCACTGAAGACAGAGTTAGACGAATTGGAGAGCGATCCAGAAGCTCCATCACTCAGCTCATAAAACCCTACAAAAATAAGAGTTTGCATTTATATTAGTTTTGTCTACATAAAGTTACTGTTTGTGCCATTAAAAAGGCAGCGCAGCTCATGTTTATGTTGGCTTACTCTTGCAATTAGTACGGGGATTTCATTCAGTCGTCCAAAAAAACAGTGCACAATTTAGTAATATCCTTACTGCTACAAAGAATTCTGTTTAATAGTAAAGCGCTTAAAAGAACACAACTTTGCTCAGCATATGAAATCTTAAACTATTTTTTTTTTAAAAGCTTTTACAGGGGTTGAGGTTTTAACCTTAACAGGGGATTACAGATTTTAGCAAGAAGGCTCGAGGCTGTGTTGGCCAGCCCACTCATATAACAGTGCATTCTACCTTCCAGTGCAAACTCCCCAGCTATCACTTGACTACACATCTTTGCCAAGAGTTGGACCCAATGCTATCCATTATTTTCATCCAAGTTCTGGACATAGGTGTAATATTTAGGATGACATGAAAGGAGTGCAGGCAGAAAAATTTCCAGGTAAACTGGGTCTACTTAAGAAAAATGCAACACGCTATAAACAAGATTTAAATTGTACATTTAGGAAAAAGGAATTCTGGGCATGTCTACAGAATGAGGATGCATCCTGGAAAACGATACTCCTGGAAAGGACTTAGTCAGCATGGAAAAGTAGCTCAATCAAGCTTAATGGTATAGCCAAAAAAAGGCTAATGAGATTGTTGGATGTACAAAGAGACTAATGAATAGCAGGTGGGAAATGACTTCACCAGCCTACACGGCAGTGGTAAGAAAGACATTAGAACAGTGTGCCTAGTCCTCAAATCTAGCAAGCTTAAAACAAAGCTAGAAAACTGGAATGGAGCCATAAAACTATTTAAGAGCTTGGAAAAATGCCTTGAAACAAATGACTTAATGAACTGACCTGTTTAGCTCATCAAAAAAGCCTGGGAATTAAAATGTATAGCACCTCCAAGAGGAGAAAAGGCTTGGCACTAGAAAGACCTTAGTCTACAGGGAAAAAAGCATTTGACAAATCAGTATGGGAACAAGTCAAATTCAAATTAGAACTAAGCAATGGTTTTAACAGTGCAAGTGATTGGTTGGTAGGTCCTCCACTCCTCAGTGCTGTCAGAACAAGCCTAGATCCTCTATGGAAGGTTCCCCACAGTTAAATACCATTTACTGGCTCCAAGACAGTCAGAACAGAATGAAATTCAATACAACAGGGATTAAATTATGAGATTCAGCACTCCATCTGGTTACAAGATCACTTCTGACATCTTTCCTCTGCTGTTGGTGCTTTCTTTTACCATTTTTCCTGCAACCTCCTTCCTAATATGCAGGAGGACTGGAAGTTTTGTGGGTGGCCTTGAGAAAAAACTGACCCAAACATTGAAAATGTAATTAAGCCTGAAACACTTCTCTGAACATGCTGCCTACAAACATCAACCTTTCCAGCAGCAGGTGAACGTTCCTAGTTGGCACTAATTATCAGAGCGTGAACGTGCTATAGACAATCATGGTGGCAACACTAAAAGCTGCAGGCAGCTTAATTAACGGAAGGCTCCATCCTGCTGACCATTGGCCTCACCTGAACTTGGACGACTGTCTGTCTCAAGGTGTTCATCTGTCGTTTTTTCCACGTCCAGACGGAGGTCACTAATTTGCTTATCTAGCTCTTGCAACTGATTTAATAGGCCAGCATCCCTCCTCCTCAAGCAGTTCTGGAAAACAAGGCAAACATCAGCTCCTTCAGTGGGGCAGGCATGAAGGGGTTCCAAGGACAGTCGGCTTCTGCATTCAGCCATGTGAGTGCCTCGTTCTTTAAAAAGTAATAATAAAAACAGGAGAAAGTCCTGGCATTCTAGATAGGCACTCTGGATAAATACTTAACTGAAGAATTATGCAGGCACTCCACTCCAGCCTTTTCCAGTCAGTTCCACATAAGGAGCATGCCCCACAATACACTGTGCTGGCAAAGCACTCTGCTGCAAGAACACAGCTGTAACAACAAAGCTGTTCTGTATGATATGGTATAACCAGACCTGTGCATACAAAATGGGTTCCTTCAGTGAAAATACAGCCTTGCCAATGTAACAGGGGACGTTCACCAGCACAGTGATGCTAGTCAGAGCGCGCATCTGTTCACACAATGGGATGGAACAGCTCTGCCAACAAGTGCCTGTCGTGAGGGAACCGCCTCGTTCTGCTGCAGTGTAAGGCCATGTTCCACCATATAGGCAGCAGGATTCCCAGAGCTGGGACTGCAGCCCTTTTATTAGTTTAGCAGTGCAACAGGAAGGGTCACTCTTCCTCTTCTCCCATTATAATTGTACAAAATTGCTGGGAGATGAACTTTAGGGCTATTTATGAAGGTAATTTGATGGCATAAAATAAGCAGTAAGAAATGATTTTGTGAGGCACTCATTAACCCACGGTCAACACAATCAGTTTCCCTGTGTGTATTACAGTGTTGCTTATCCATCACCTGTTCTGCTTCATACTCTTTAATTGCTCTGGCTTTGGGGAAAGCAAGAGGAAGGTTTCTCTTTTTTTCCTAAGTGCATCATTTGATCTGAGCCCAGCGGTGCTCTGATACGCTCAGAGCAGAGTTTTGATGCTCTAAACCCATTAAATCAAGGACAACCTTTCCCTGGGGCTGGGCCAATCCTCGGGCAAAGGAAATGCGAACGCTGCCAGTATTAACGAGGCCATTTGAAGCTGTGCTGGCATTGAACACCATCCTTGGAGAACCAAAGGGGCGAGCCAACCTTTGCCCACCTTTCAGAGCAGAAGGGTTCGGGCGGTGACTCTGCGCCACCTACTGCCACCAGCACCCCCAATCAGCAGTGTGGTTGGTCCCAGTCCGCAATGTCAAGTGCATGAATGGATCACTACCAAGGATCCCTTTTTGGTTTTTTTGAGCAGTGGATCCCTGGTACTTCAGTACGGCTCTTTGGCATCCCTTGCTGAGTGAGCAGCAAGACCGTTTCACTGGCATTTTGTAAAGAGGGAAATCATTCTTGAAATGGCACAATTAACGTGCCAAAGCCAAACGAAGCCAAAAAATTAAAAAAAAAATTAAAAAAAAAAAGGGAGAGGGGGGAAATCAAGCAAATGAATCACGCAGTCCTGCTTCTCCCTCAGTGAAAGCAAACGCTGAGCCGTGCACAAAAGAAGGCCAGGCACAGCTGTACGCTATTTTCATTGAAAAATGATCTGCCGCTTCTTGCCGCCTTCCATCTCTTCCCACACCAGCTACAAAGCGCCTTCCCAACAAAAGCATCCCTTCTTTTAAGGCGCCCGATCCTGGCCGTGCCAGAGCGCTCGTTACCTCCTCTCGGGGTTCCAACCCAGGAGCTCGCTTCCAACTTCCATTCAAGGCAACGGGAGCGCATCTCTTGCCTTGAATGGAAGTCGGGCCAGGCAGCCGCCAGCCCGGCTCAGGGAACCAAACCGAAGCGAGGAGGGAACCTCCGCCAGAGCCGGGGCCACCGCCGTGCTCCGCCGGGAGCCGCTCGAACGCCGGCGCTCCCGTCCCGTCCCGTGCCGGCGTTCTCCGCCCGTTTGTCGCCGGGGCGCGTCCCCGAAGGATGCTGCGGGCAGAGGGCACGGCCGGGACGGGCAGGCAGCGGGATAACGGTGCCCGGCACGCACTCCCCGGGGAGCACCGCAGCACCCCCTGGACCGGCTCGGTGCCGCGGGACACGGCGACGTTCCCCGCCCCAGCCCCCCGTGCCCGGCTCACCAGCTGCCGCCGCAGCAGGAGGATGTTCTCCTCCAGGAACTTCTCCTCCAGACTGCGCGGCGGCGGCCCCTCGCCCTGCTGCTCCCCGCGGCCGCCCTGAGCTCCCGGGGCTCTCCGCAGCAGGAGACTCTTCACCAGCAGCTCCTGCCGCTGCCTCAGGTACTCCAGCTCGCCCAGCCCGGCCAGCGTGGCCTCCAGCCGCTCGCGGGTTCGCTGCCTCTCCGCCTCCGCTTCGCCCTTCTCCCTCCAGCGAGCATCGGGTCCCCCCGCCGCCTGCCCCAACCCCGGTGCCGCCGCGGCGGCGGCCGCCGCCGGGCTCGGCTTCATCGCGGCTCGGCCGCTCCGCTCCGCCGCCGCTACGGCTCGCGAATGGGCCGCGGGGCGCCGGGCTCCCTCCCCGGCTGCCACCGCCCCGCGCCCGCCCACTGCCGCTCCGCCCTCCTCGGGCTCCCCGGGCTCCACGCCCGCTTCCTCGTCCTCCTCCACCTCCTGCGGCCGCAGCGCTCCGCCTCCCCGCCCGAGCCTCCGCCGGGGTCCGTCGTGCCCGTTGTGCACCGCTGGAACGAGACGGAGCCCCTCTGCTCCTCCGAAAGGTCCTCGCTGTGTTCCCCAAAATCTCCAGTTCTGGATCACGCCCCAGCAGCAGCCCGACGTGTTTGAAACGGGAATCTTCAGCGGGGACTGTTGCTATAGGACAAGGGGAAATGGTTTCAAACCAAAAGAGAGGAGATTTAGACTGGATATAAGGAATAAGTTTTTCACAATAAAGGTGGTGAGGCACTGCACAGGTTGCCCATAGAGGTGGTGGTGCCTCATCCTTGCAGACACCCAAGGTCAGGCTGGATGGACTCTGAGCTGTGGGTGTCCCTGTGCATTCCAGGCGAGTGGGACCAGATGTCCTTTAAGGGTCCCTTCCAATTCAAACAATTCCATGATCCCACCTGAATGAGTGACAGGGCGAGGAGAAGGTACCAAAGCTGAAAAGCAAAGGGCAGAATGGCAGCCCTTGTCAGGGTGCTGGCTGCAGCATGGGCACAGGGATCAAAGCAGCGGAGAGGTGTTGCTGCACAGCCCAAAAAGCCATAATGAAGTGAACTTCATAGGGCACATAAACTAATTGCAGGCTCGGATGTGCAATTAGGTTTGCAATGGGCAGGCGGTGGAAAGAGGGAGGGGGAAAAATGCAGACGGTGAAGATAAAAAAAGGAAAATGTTACACTGCAAATAGCACAAAAACTGAATTCCGGGCTTGTTCTGAGGGTTGGAGAATGGAAGGGGAGAGCAGGAAGCATTCAGAGAGCCCTTCACAATATGGGGTTTGTTTGGAAGCACACTAGCCTGCCATAGGGCAGCTCTCAGACATTATGGGCATAGCAAAGTGCTCACCCTGTGCTGCTCAGACTGTGGCTGTGGTGTGCTGGCTCTGAGCTCTCAGATGAGGATACCCTCCTGCTACCAGTCTGCAGCACATGATACATTTTGGGGTGCGAGGCACCTGCTTAATCCATTGTAGGTGGTGGTCCTTGTCACAAAGAGCCTGCAGTAAATCCAGATCATTATTTCACAGTCATTTCAAACCAATGCAAGCTGCTTTCTAAAAAGGCCATCCACAGCCAGCCCTTGGTCCCTCCCAAATGTTTGAGGCCGTGCACATCAGATCAGAGGATGGTTGAGGCTAAAGGCAACTCCACTCTTCTTGCTTTTGATCCATTCTCAGATCTGGTTCACCACGCAGCTGTGCCAACCGAGTGCATCAGCATTAATATTTTAGTTTGGGTTAGGAGTGCTGTTTTGAACCAACCTACGGTTGTTTGAAGCCATGCTTTGTTTCACATCACAGGGTGGCCTGAGAACCAACGCACAGAGCTGGTTTGGGGTAAAACAGAAGCAGAAGGGAGCACGCCTAAGGAGCTCTTACCACAAATAGCAGGGCGAGAACACAACCAGCCCAAAGAAACACCCCTGAGATACACCTGGCATGGACAGCAGGTCCTCAGCACAGCAATGCGGTTGGGTAGATCCTGTCCTGCTGCTGATGTAGGTGGAGCTGCATGTGGCAGCAGGAACAGGGAAGCAAGGCTTTGGGGAGCAGTATTGCTCCTACCAGATTCAAGAGACCATGAAATTGCAGCCTCAGAGAGAACTGACTGAAAGGACAAGGGGATACCCCAAGGGCAAAAGGCTAACTGAGGCTGCTGAGCAAAACTGGAAACAAAAACACCAAGCCCTATACACACCACTGCCCCTCTATTTATTCTACCTCTCCCTGCCCACAAACAGCAGACTCAGTGCCAGCCCCACAACATATAGGGCACCACTGCTGACCTAAAAGCCTGCTCTATGGCTTCATCTCCTGCATGGTGCTTGGCACGCAGCACCCTCTGAGCATGTTTATGCCAAAAGCTGTGTTGCAATGCCAGTTACCTCCCCAGGCTGGTACCAGCAGCTCTCCAGATAGGGGACCACAGAGTGCCCACGTTTTCCTTCATGCTTTTCAGCCAGATTTTGCAGGTAGCTCTGTGCTTCGTATACATTTGTGCATAAGGCTTCATGCAATATTTATGCAGAGCTATTTCAACTCTTTCTGTGCTATTGTGCTCTGTGCAAGGTAGACATAGCTTCAAATATAAAATGCAGCACTAGCTAGCTGCTGCCTTAATGCTCAGATTTACTTATTTTGCCACTTATCGCAGACTTCTGTCCGATTCCTCCTTCCCAAGGCAACTCTTCCACTCTGAGGAGGACAGGATGCTGCCAGTCTCCTGTTCTCCCTGCTTACATTTCCATGTTCATCCTTCACAGCGCATCAGTCGCAGGAAGGAAAAGCAACACGAGATCTGCCAAACCTGTCAGCTGCATGCATCACATGGAGAGGAGAATGCAGCTTGGCTCTACTAAACCAAACTCACCGCGTGGCTGGGAGCACCAAAGAGGAAGGGAAGGGCAACCTATAGCAGAGATGCTCATGTTTCACCACGTGGACAGAGGAATAATAAAGTGCCAGAGAAGTGGTGGGACTTAGAAGGCTGGACGGCAGTGCAAGAGGTGTATGATGAGCAGCCAGCAAGAAACATCAAAATGATGAGAACACCAGGAAGAAAAGATGTGATCTAAGACACTGGGAGTGATGGAAGAGTCACAGAAGACTGTGTAAGAATAAGGGTGAAGCTCAGCAGAGCGTGGGTCATGGAGAGGAGCAGAGGAAGAACCCAGAAAGGCAGAATTTGAAGGCAGCTGGAAGACCAAAGAGAATGAACATGAAATACAGTCCCTTTAATTTGGTTAAGGAGATACTGTGCAGAAAGCAACTTTAAGATGAGAAGTAATGGCCTCAAGTTGCTCCAAGGGAGGTTCAGGTTGGATTGTAGGAAACATTTCTTCTCAGACAAAGTGGTGATGCAGTGGCACAGCTGCCCAGGGAGTGGTGGGGTCACCATCCCTGGAGGTGTTCCAGAACCTTGGAGATGTGGCACTGAGGGATGTGGGCAGTGGGCATGGGGGGGTGTGCTGTGCTTGGGGATCTTGGAGGTCTTTTCCAACCTTAATGATTGTATGTTCCTGTGAATCTAATAAAGAGTCTGTAAGCAGCAGGACAAGAAGCCCATCCACAGGTAGTGGAATATAGATGAAAAAATGGAACCAGAGTAGGGCAGTGAGAGGCTGGACAAAAGGTTGCCTTTGCTAGGTATCATCCTCATGTCAAGCACTTGCTTTAATCAAAGTAGGAACAAGGGGACTGGGAAGATTGGCTCCTCCCCTGCTGGTTACATTGCAGTCATTTGTTCCAGAGAAAAAACAGCATGAGGCAAGAGGGAGGTTCCAGGTCCTCAGATGAGGACTCCAACTGGATGACCTTTAGAGGCTTCTATCCTAGCAAACGAAACACCCCAAAACTCTTGGTAAGGGCTAAGGATTAGAGCTCTTATGAAAAAAGTCTCCAAATCAGGAAGCATTTACTCTCCTGGCCTACTGAACGCCTGAAGGACTTACTCTGACACTTCATTGTCCAGTGGCTGTGCCTTCACTGGGTTAATCAACTGATAATCCCCAAAGAAAAATCTTAGAATCATAGAATGGTTTGGGTTGGAAAGGATCATCCAGTTCCAACCCCCTCCCATGGGTTGGGTTGCACCCCACCAGCTCAGGCTGCCCATGGCCCCACCCATGGCCTTGGGCATCTCCAGGGATGGGGCACCCACAGCTCTGGGCAGCATTGCCAGGGCCTCCCAGTCTCTCCATCTTAAACTTGCAGATGGAAACTGCAAGAATGGAGTCAGTGAGTTATTTGCAAAGAAAGAGGGAATGTGAAGGAGGAGCTCTGTTGCTAGGATGTGTTGAGAGGTGTAATTCTGCCTGGTGCAGAGGCGGTTATGAAAATGCTTATCTTCTTTGATTATCCTGGCTCACCTCTTATGATTATATTGCCAGGTGGGAGCAACACTGCAAATAAAGCAATAGCTCTGCCCCACAGAGCTTACAAGATGAGAAAGAGCAGATGGCTGCCACTGGTCCTATAACAGTGGTCCCAAGAAAGCAGTAGTCGTGTGATGGGCAGCGAGTCTAAAACACATAGGCTCAGCTCCAGAGTTTTGCTAGAGCTGTCATCTCTGTGCATTTTGCCAACAGGGAAACTGAGGCACCAAAGAGGCAAGCGTTCCAGACGCCCATCTCACTGCTGATTGCCTGAGGTAGCAAGCAAAGCCCACACCCTGATGCACACAGTTGTCTTTCCATCCTCCAGCCCTCCTTACCAGTCAGTTCATTTTAGGTGAAAAAAGAGCAGATACCACTTGTTGCTTTTCCTAGGTTAATTTCTGACTGGCCACACTGAAACGAGTGCAGGAAATTACAGAAATTAAGGGGAACATTACAATTCCCTGTTTGTAAAATGAAGGCGATTGCTTTCCTTGCTGTAACGCAGCACGTCTGGGGCAGGGTGATACATTATCCAGAAACAACCACTTGGGGACTGTGCTTAAGACCCACAGCTGCCACGAGACCCCTAATACTTTATTTTAATCTATCCTAATGTTAATTTTCTAATCATTTCTTAATTGCATTGGATAATATATTAGGACATAAATCTTATCAGCGAGTCAGACTGACATCAGCTTGTGTTGCATATTGCCATGGTTACATTATTATTACAAGTGAACCTTGCGCTCGTTCCTAACCACAAACAATTCTAGCAAATAACCTAAACTGAAGCAAAATGTCCTGGCAGTGTTTCTATTTTTTTTTGTCAAACAAAACCAGTTTCGCTGGGTGATGGGTAACTGCAGCATGCCTGGGATGCATTCATTCTGCTCTTTTCAGGCTTCTTCATCCTGTGTTCGTTTCCTTGCGTTTGTACAGCACCGACACATTGTCACGCTGTCAACAAGATGCACAGGCCAAATTTATCAAGCATGAATTAGGATCTTTAACACAAAAGTTAAAATATTCAGATGATAGCGCTATTCCAGCCTGTCAAAACGTGGCCATCTTTGTATTGTTATGGCAAAATCTGAGACTTCAGGAACCATTAACACTTTGAGCGTGTGCCTCAGGGGTCCAGTTCCTCCTTACTCAAACCTGATCTGACTTTGGGATTCCATGAGAAGACACAGCCTTGCTTTCTCTCACACCAGTGCCACTGCCCATCCATCAGGTGAAGGGGCAGGCACTTCCCATGGAGTCACCACAGTGATTTGACTCCCTGATGTGAAGTGAGAGAGAGAACGAGTGCTGGAAATGAGGGGACAATGATGCCATCCCACCCACTGCAGCGTGTTGGGCATCCCTACACTTAGAATCATAGAATCATTAAGGTTGGAAAGATCTCTAGATCATCTAGTCCAGCCATCAGCCCATGCCCATGCCCTCTCTAGGCCACGTCCCTCAGTGCCACATCTACCATTTTCTTCAACACCTCCAGGACGGTGACCCCACCACTCCCTGGGCAGCTGTGCCACTGCATCACCACTTTGTAAAGAGCTGTTTCCTAATATCCAACCTGAACCTCCCCTGGTGCAACTTAAGGCCGTTACCTCTTGTCCTATCGCTAGTTACCTGCTGCAGATCATCCCACCAGCTGTGCAGGGACTGTGGCTGGAAAACAGATCATTACTCTGGTATGGGTTAAAAAAATAGCCTCTTTTTTTCCTCTTTCTTTAAAACTCAGCTATTCCAGTGTGAACAGTTGCACTGCTGTGTCTGAGAAGGCAGAGCTTTTGTGAGTGAAGGGAAAGGAGCAGGAAGCCCTTCAGCAAAAAGCTCCATCCGGAGGGAACGTGGAAGGAAGGACAGACTGTTCGCAAAGCAAGAAGTCCCCCAGGAGGCCATGGAAGAGGATGCAGAAGGCAACTGCTTGTGGGGAAGCGACATTAGAGCTTCTCCAGACACTCCTGTCAGACTGAGAGCCTCACAAAGACATTTGTTTCCTTTTCACAGGCAGCAGCCCATCTGGTTTGCCAGGAAGAGGGCTCACTTTGAACCACCCATTGCTGCCTCAAGTGCCCTGGTGCTAACCCAAGACATTAAAAGACATGTTTGTGCTTAGCAAAGGAGCCTAAACAGTGCAGATCCTGGTGAGCTGGTGTGCCCTGAGCCCAGCAAAGTGTCATGTGCTGCTCCAGGAATGCCTCTGGTCCTTAGGTTAGGGAAGATGTGCAAGAAAATTGGATGGGAAGGGCGGAAAGAGAGGCAACAGCAGCTCAATTCTTACCTTTCTTTTCTTTCTTCTTTTTTTTTTTTTCCTTTTCAAGGACAAGAGACTGATAAGGACAGCATGGTGAGGAGAAAAGTGGAGTTAAACCAGGATCACTCACAATGTTCACAGCTGACAAGAAGCAGAGCTTGAAGCCACCCCCTTGCTGTTCAGTGTAAAGAAACCTTAGCAGCGTTTTAGCAAAGCACCTCGTACATCATGTCCCAGCACTAAGCAGTGGGGCTGCCTTCTCTCCCCAGGCTTACAAACAGATAAAGTCAGAGCTCAACCACTCCACTGAAACGTTTGCTCACTTTTTTCCTTTCTGTCTCATCACCAAACAGATGATGGCTGTTCAGTTCTGCTACAGTTACTTTCAACTCATCCTTCACAGCATCTTTTTTGATCTTTTTGTGCTTTGATTCCCTTTCCTCTCCTGGCTTGGCTTTCGTATATACATTTGAAAATGCCTACCCTTTGGTGACACAGGCATCTGCAACTTCACTGCCTTCTTTCCATGCTGCCAATGTTCATCTCAGCACATCTGGCTGGTAACAGCCCTCAGCAGCATGACCTTTGTGCAGGGATATCTGTTAAACTGAATAATCAGCCACCAGGAGCAGAAGAAGAGAATGATGGGCTTCAATTACATTTTAGGGTTTAGAGAGCCTGTGAAAACTTCTCAACAGAAGGAACTGGAACAACCCGAGGAGGAGAAATTTTCTCCATCACGGAGCATCTTAGACAAAAGTTTAAAGAAAGATTTGTCAGGGTTGATAAAGACTCCTCAAGGGCCAACAGCACAGCAAGCAGGAACTCATATTCTTTATGTACCATGTTAATGTAGGCTGCAGTGGCAGCCAGATAAAGCAAGTTCATTCAAAAGCCAGACCCAGCCCTGCTACTCTCTGCCTTCTCTTGTCCTATCCCTGCCTTAAGCCCTCAGTCTGCCCTGGAGAACCACACATCTTTGCTTACCAGGAATGGGAGTTCTGCCATAACTGAGCTTGGCCTCACAGACACCTTGCCATCACCAGTAGCCCTAACCTAGCCTTCAGGAACCTACACGTGGTGGCCAAGCAAAGGCCAAGCAGTGCCAGCACTGTTGAGCACTCCCTGACTCCTTCACATTGCTAAGCACCTTCACTCACCCAGCAAAACCCATCTGCCTTCCCCTCTCAGCCCACATCAGGGCAGAAGCAGTCTCTATAGGGGCTCACCTAGCCAGCTAATGCACAAAGTGGTGAAGCTGTAGCAATAGTGACAGCAGCATGGCCCAAATGTTTTGACCCAGACAAACTGGTGCAGTTCATACTTTCCCTGCCTTTAGAGGAGCTCATTCAGCCTCAGCTGATGCCCACTTGAACAAAAGCCCCTTCATATCCAATCCCCTTTCAGCATACAGTGGCCCTTGAGCATGAACCAGAGGCAACCTGCTTGTACCTCACATCAAGCAGCACACTTTATGTTCTGGCTACCACTTTTAATCTCCTTTTTGGATATGGGTAAGCTGACATGGCTAAATAAGTCAACTAAGGTCAGCAGACCTCAGTGTCAGAGGAGCTCAGGTGTAGTATCCCCATGTGATTCCACGATTCATAGAATCACAGAATCACTAAGGTTGAAAAAGACCACTAAAATCACCTATTCCAACCATCAACCCATCACAGCACACCCACTAAACCATGCCACAGGTGTGAAGGGAGATGGGTAGTATCTCTGCTAGGCAGTCTTGAGTACATCACTTCACTCCCACTTCTCATCCTCCCCTTCTTTGCATCCAGGAACTCAGCCTGAGATTCTCAGCTTCATCTCTACACATTGTCTCCCTGCTGATTTCCCATGCTCTGTGGGTTAACAGGAACGAGTCTCATTTAGTGTACAACAACAACAGGTCAAGAAACCACTAAAAAAAAAAACAAAAAGAAGAAACCATAAGTCTCTTTCCCTAAACCAATCTGCTTTCCTGGGGAGAACAACCACAGCCCTCTTGCTGCTGCTGCTGCAGTAGTCATGTGCTGGGAGGAAGGGAGGCGTCACTGGCTTTGCATCAGTGAGTCCCATAAAACTTGCAAGGTCAGGTGTGCAGTCGCAGAGCTGCCACACGTGCAGGGCGTGAGCTGAATCGGAACAGACAGCGCTTGGGAGGGAGCTGCTGTCAGCCTCCCATCCTTGCGGTGAACCTGAACTGCCGCACACAAAAGGCAGCTCTAACGAAGAATTTGCTCTGGAAGAGCACATTTCTATCGACGCAGGTATCTGCAAACATGCAAGGGGAAAGAATGACATTTCAATTTCCTGAAGTTGTTGGCCCAAAACTTTAACCTGAATCTTGCAGCTGAACTGTTGACTCAGGGCACGCCGCTTCTGCGTGTTATCATTTGCTGTATGAGCATCAGATGTGCAGACGGGAACAATTTTTAGGAGAAGAGCCAGCAATAGCAAGGCAGCACGGGGAAATTATTTCAGTCCAAGCATTGCAAATCAAAGCCCTTCTTTCAGATGGCACCAGCAGTGCTGGGACAGCCCTGTCCCAGGCCAGCAGCAGCCCACCTGTCCCCTGCACTTTAAGAGCACCAAGAACAGGGAGCGCAGGGCCTGGTGTGTCCACAGAAACCTTCCATTCCAACTTCAGCTTCAATTTAAAAGGAATTCTCATTTCTGGGAACTGTTTTGGTGCCTCTGCTATAGGCTGAAATTGTTGCCCAGAACCATTCCTGCTTTTCCGATGATTACCTCCAAGTGGCTCTCAGATTCCAACTGCTCGTCTCATGCATAATGTATTTCATTTCAAGCCTTTCATCTGTGCATAAGTTTTCCATCAATTTCCACCCTGCTCTAAGCCACTCATCTACCAGTAAAGCATCAGAAGTTGCTTCTTCCCCACTCCCCCTGCAGTCATTGCTTTCAGGCACTGCTCACCACTTCCACCTCATGGGCCACTAAAAAAGGTTCACTGACCCTCTTGTTGCAGAGTTTTAGGGGCACCTCCTTTCCAGAAGTATCTGTTTCAGCTGAAAAGTTCACTGCCTCCAGCTGCTCTGCATTCCCTACACTTGGTAATGGGCCAGCCAGCTGTGTTTGGGTGGTCACTCCCAACTCCATCACCCATAGGGAACCAGCTTAGTTCACCCTCACCCACTCCTCTTGGGTAAATTGGATGCAGGGGCCATCCCACGAGGTTCTCAGAGGCAGAAGGTGGCCATCAGGAAAGGATCTTCCCCAGCTGGGCCAGCAAAGCAGCATTGGACACGGGCATCCTGCTATTACCACGCTGCCCTGAGGTCACTGACACAAACTGCGGGCAGCTGAACTTCTCCAGCACTGAGTATCTGTAACACCCTGGACTCTCTTGCATAATCACCTGGTGGCCAGGTACAAGTCGTTTGGATGGCTTGGAATAGCAATGGGAGCAGATCTAGAGGCACAGGCCTTCAAAGCAGGAATGCGGAGCTCAGCAGACAAACATCCCTCAGTATCTGGATGCCACTTCTTTTCCAAACCCTTTCAGATGCAGCCTAAGGGGTTCCTATTGACTTTAAAAGCCAGGGGCCCTGATTCAACAAAAACAGCTAAGCACTTAATAACATTAAGCACATGCTCAAGTCTCTTCCTATTCAACAAAGCACTTAAGCACATACTTCACCCTTCTTAGATGGCCCAGAACCAAAACACTGAGTTCCCAGAATTTCTTCAACCCTTTCTTTTAAATTTTGGAGGGAGGACAGGAATTCGAACCTTTTGCAAAGGGTCCCTATTTGCAAGTGAGTCAGACTCCAGCTCCAGACCTACACACCCAAACGCTGGCACGTTCATGCTTTGGACTGGGATCTGAATTTTTCAGCTTGCTCCTCACTGATGCTCGTGTTCATTAAAGAACTGCAGGCAGGGAGCTGTTCAACTCTTAGTGTATGAGCTTTAAAGTGATGAGATCGATGACACTTTCCCCTGCTCCACCTAACTGGGATGCAAACCTGAGCCTCGGTGTGCACTGTGCAGGTGCTCAGCGGAGGATTTGTGGAGCTCCCCCACCTTGGCTGTTCTTTTTTAACCCCACCACAGCACAGCTCTGCAGCCTGTCTCCCAGAATCATGTGAAATCCTCCGACTTTGGTTATTATTAAAATTCCATCCAGCATTTATGCAGAGGTTACAGAGGGAGAGCGTGGTGGGAACGAGGAGCACTGCATGCCTGGGGGATGCAGCCAAGAGAAGCGCCCAGCCCAGCAGTCAGAGCCTCCCAGCTGTTGTTTCAAGCTTTCAGTAGACTGAAGCAAGTGTCACCACATTGCTTTGAGCACATTTCCAAATGTCACTGCTTCCTCAACACCTTCTTTTCCTTTTTGTTTTGTTTTGTTTTGGTGTGTTGTTTGCTTATAACAAAAGCTTACATCCTCCAGAGCGAGGCAGCGATGGGAAATGGAGCAAACATATGAAGAAACACAAATAAAACCATCTGGCCACGTGGCCAAATCTGAGCCTTGCTTCCCATTCCACCCAGTGCCAGTCACATCTCGGCACTCGGCTCCTTGTTTTTGCTTTGGCAAAGGGCTGCTGGCAGGGCAGGATAAAGCTGCAGAATGAACGGCCAGATTCATTGCAGGGAGGCTGAAAACAAATAGAGTGCCAGTTGTCTGGGGGAGCAGGGGAAGCAGTACTCAGCCATCTGAGGCAGCAGGAGGACATGAGCTCTCCCAGAAACATCACCCATCACCTGGAGGAGGAAGGAAGCAAACGTGGTTAAAAAGAAAAGAAAGAGCTCTACTAGCTGCATCATAGACCTGCCAAAAAGAGCATCACTGGAGGATCTGGTTATTAAATGGTTGCCAGAGGGATAAGAGGAGAAAAGAGCATCCAGCCAAGGGTACAGGTACATCTGGATGCTGGGCAGGACTACCACACTGCCTTGTCTTTCCCAAGCAGCTCATCCAGGGGGCTTCATTCCCTAAAATGACCTAAAACATCATGCCCTCCCACTCCTTGTCCATCTGCTGGCTTATTATCCACCCTGCAGCTACAAGGCCATTGGAAACGTGCAGGGCACAGAGAGCACGCGATGCCTGGCTGATTGATGAGAGCAGCAAGCCCTTGGTTTCCCTGGCCACCCTCCAAGGATTTACAACCCGGTGCGCCAGGGGCAAACAAAGACCTGCTGTTTGTCATCAGAGACCTCACGATTCCATCCATGGGGAGCAGGCTTGGAGCACAGATAACCTCTGAGAGGAGAAAGAGCCACTCCTGAGTGTAACACAAGAGACAAGCCGAAAGAAGAGCACCCACAGAGCTCAGGGGAATCTCAGATAGTGGAGCTGGGAGCTTGCGTTGTTTGTAAGCATGGAGAAGGAAGGTTAGCTGTGGGGCAGCAGGAGGAGGAAAGGAGGTTCCAGCTGTGCTTGTAAATTTGGCTTCTGGGCTGATTTTCTCTTGGGTATGCTACAGTTGAAAGCTCTTTATGAACAGGACTCAAGTTCCAGCTTCAAGCTTAAGGAGCTGCAGTCTTGAACTCCAGCTATGCACGTGGACATACAGCTCCAAGACACCTACAAGCAATTTTCAGAGTACAAGGGCTAGCAAATATTGAAAGGCTCCGCTGGAGCACATGCATTTTGCCCCTACATCAGCACTGGGTCTCTGATCTCCTGGCAATCATAAAGAACACTGCCAACAACTCTTACTAAAAGACTTTGCTATACAGTGGTGACCCATGTGGTATTCACAGAATCATAGAATTATTCAGGTTGGAAAAGACCTCCAAGATCCCCAAGCACAACCCACCATGCCCACTGCCAACATCCCTCAGTGCCACATCTCCACAGTTCTGGAACACCTCCAGGGACGGTGACCCCACCACTCCCTGGGCAGCTGTGCCACTGCATCACCACTCTTTCAGAGAAGAAATGTGTCCTAATATCCAACCTGAACCTCCTCTGGCACAACTTGAGGCCATTCGCTCTCATCTTGTCTCTGTTGCCAAGGAGAAGAGGACAACGCCATCTTGCCACAGCCTCCTTTAAGGGAGTTGTAGAGAGCTTGTTATCCAGTCTCAACCAGTGTGAGACTTGCCTGTCAGTGAGAGAGGTGATTCCACTAATGGATCTGACCATGAATCCCACCCAGCTGTTTACTGTAGCCTTTGTATTGGAGCCATCAATGAAGGGGAAGGACTGTAAACACTAATTACTATGCAGATTTCAAAGAGGAGCGCATCTGTGTGTTTGGGTTCTGCTGTGTTTGCTCACACTTTCACGGGGCAAAGCGGAGGTTTGTCCTTAACCCTTCAGTTAGCAGGGGAAGTAGGAATTTGCTGTGATACGAACTGCCATAGGTGGTTTAACAGGAACACATTCCCGGGGACTGGAGATGCTGCATCTCAGTGTGTGGCTTCCTGGAGGAATACACCCGGAAAGCAGCAAATTCCCACTCTAATTAAAAGGAAATCTCTGAGACAAGCTTTTCCATGAAGGCAACAAGAAGGCAGAGCTGACACGTCTAATGCATATATTAACACTAAAGACATGGAAATTAATTGGATTTATTACCAGTCACAGCTGCAAAGATGGCTCATTTCTAAGTTTATTTTACAGAAAGTGGCGGGAGGAGTGGGATTTAATAGTCATCTCGGTTTAGCTAATGAGCCAAAACTAATGGCCTCTTCTCGTGTAGAGAGGCCCCAGTTCTGCAGAACACCTAAGTGTGTGTGCAGCTCTCACAGCGGTTTCCAAGGGTTGCTTTGCATCTGTTGGAGTGTTTGGTGATGAATAGGATGCTCGCAGATGCTTGTGGTCTGGGAGGGAGAGGAAGCGTTTTTCTGAACGGGAGTCAAAATCAATGGAATAAATCCAGTGAAATTAATTGCCTTTCAAATATAAACTGAAATTAAGTCAATCTGGCTTGCCAGCAAAGCGAGCGGCCCCAGCAGGATGTCTGGGTGCTGCAGGGGAGCTGCTGGGGCACCCACTGGGCTTCCCTTTTATTTTTTCCATTCTTCCCTTTGTTCTGCTATTTTACAGAATCACAGAATCACAGAATGGCCCAGGTTGGAAGGGACCTCAAAGATCATGAATCTCCAACCCCCCGGCACAGGCAGGGCCACCAACCTCCACATTTAATACTAGACCAGGCTGCCCAGGGCCCCATCCAACCTGGCCTTGAACGCCTCCAGGGATGGACGGGGCATCCACAGCCTCTCTGGGCAGCTGTTCCAGCACCTCACCACTCTCAGAGTAAAGAACTTCCCCTGGACACCCAACCTAAATCTTCCCTCCCTCAGCTTAAAACCATTTCCCCTTGTCCTGCTGTTATCTACCCTTTCAAAGAGTTGACTCCCCTCCTGTTTGTAGGCTTCCTTTAGGTACTGAAAGGCTGCAATGAGGTCACCCTGCAGCCTTCTCTTCTCCAGGCTGAACAAGCCCAGCTCCCTCAGCCTGTCTTCGTAAGGGAGGTGCTGCAGCCCTCTGAGCATCTTTGTGGCCTCCTCTGGACCCTCTCCAACAGCTCTCTGTCTTTCTTGTACTGGGGGCTCCAGACCTGAGTGCAGTACTCCAGATGGGACCTCAGGAGGGCAGAGTAGAGAGGGACAATCACCTCCCTGTCCCTGCTGGCCACCCCTCTTCTGAACCAGCTTTCTAAGGGGTCAGACTCATTGAAAAAGAAAGTCACATCTACCTTGTGGTGACTCTGGGCAGGCACATCGCTGAAACAGACACCAATGCCCCTAAATCACAGCTTATCCTGTTTTCTAGGCCACATCACTCCTAAGGATGATGAAAAAAAGTGCCCCAAACAGTTTTAAGATTCCGCTTCTCCTATAAGTGAAGAAAAACAGAAGATCTTTGGTGGGAAAGCTTACCATTCAAGTGGCAAGATAAGTGTCATATGCAAAGCACTCCAAGAGAGTGTTTGGAGGATTTTGGATGCTTCCTTCCCAAATTGGAAACTGATTTGCTGAGGGAAAGACAGGTTGCCTCGGGCAGGGAGGTGTTAGACAAACAACAAAAGGGAAAGGTGCAAAGAGGGAACAAATGGAAACTCATTTAGCACATAATGAAGGTGCTGAGAAGAAAATTAATCAAAGCTCTGAAGGAAAGGGAGAGAAACCCTTTCATCTCCTCCTCCACCAAAGGTAGGTCCTGGCTGATAAACAGAGGGAATGGCTTTTGTGCAGGGATAAATTCAGCATAGCTGGAATGGTGGAAACCTGGTGGGAAGCTGACTGGAGTGTTACAAGCAGCGCTTCTGGGAAGGCTGAAGTGGGAAAAAGAAGGGGAAGAGTTAGAAATAGGATTGTGAGCATCCAGGTCATTGGACTCGGTAGTAAATTAATCTGAAAATTGATGGCTCCATCCTCTACAATAGAAAGCACAAAACAGACCAGTCAGTGTCGGCAGCAGAGCACAAAATCCAGCCAGTGAACCAGCCCAACATCTCCCGAGTGCCAGGGGGGAAAGGGGCCAGGCTGTCACCAGGAGACTTCCCAGGCAGTGAATTCTGCAGGAAAGCTGCCTCCAGTGCTGAAACAGCCTCCGTGTTTGTAAAGATGATGGTGATTGTTCCCCATCTCAAAAGAACTCACACATCCAACAGGGGGAATTGTATAGCAGACCTTTTTTTTTCTTGTCAGGTACAGAGAATTTGATCACAGGACTAAAAACACACAGTAGCTTAGGTAGGAAGTGATTGCCACTTGAAAACGTTTGTTATGTGCAGACGGAATAAAATCAAACCCAGGAAGATATTGCCTTGCTGCTCTCCCAGGCTGCTGTTACAAACCTGAAAATGCTCGTGAGGCAAATCACATCAGAGAAAAAAGAAGAAAAACCAGAAAAATGAAAATTAGGCAGTGTTTAAGAACATTTCTCTATACTCACTAAAAGCTGCAGTCTCAGAACTGAGAGAGACCATCATGCTGGTTCAGTCAGCAAGCCCTTCTTCACCAAGCAGAGAATCCAAGGGTCCTTTTAGAGCCAGGCGGGGAAAAGGGAGCTAAGAGCAGTGAATACAAATCAGAAGGTAGGAACTATAGGTCATCCATATAGGAAACAAAAGGGCACAAGAGGCCAAAAGAATTGGCTTTTTGATTTTTTTTTTATATTTTAATTACAGAGGAACCTCTTGTTTTCTATGCAGGGGGGCAAAACAGCCCTGCAGAGAAGGCACCATTTTCAGTGTGCGTCTTTTGAGAGCGGCCAGATGGCATGGAGACATCATATGGGGCTGATGGCATGTTTTTCACTCCAGTGGTAGATATCGTTAGGTGATCATTAGACAGAAGCTAGTTATTTTTAAATAAATGGGTTTGTCCAACCTGCAGTATTGCCCATACTGGGCTTTTACCTTGAAATTTCCCATTCCTGCTCTGTTGATGCGAGCAACGCTGGGATCTCTCGTGCAGAGACACAGCCAAGAAGTTTGTTGGGCAAGAACAGATAATAAACTGGGAGTAGCCCATATGAAGCAGTGGTATCCCGTAGATGAAATCTAATGAGGGGCTTGTGCTGCTGCTGGCTATGGGATGTGAGAGCCACAGCACCTCAGAGCAGCATGTAGGTCCAGGCCCTGGGTGGGTCAGCATCTATGAACATAACACCCCTATGGATCCTGGGCTTGGGCTTGCTGTGGGATCAAGTGCTCGTCTTTCCAGCTGGACACTCCCAGACCCACCTCATCCGGGTTTGTTAACCAAGATTGCTTATTGCAAAGCTGGTTTAGAAAGTCCATAATCCTCAGCCTCTTCCCTGCTCTTTAGCAGAGCTCCAGCCCTCCTGGGAGCTCCAAAAACATCCTCAGACTGCCTGGGAAGGCAGAGTTAATCACCTAAACCTTTTACTGATGGAGACAGATCCAGAGGAGGGGAGAGCCCAGGACAGCTCAATGAGCATGTGGTTGGACTCTCTTCCACCCCTCTGTTGTCCGTCTTCCTGACTGAGCCTGGGCTGACCACACACCCATGTGAGTAGGCAGATCCAATTTTAAGGGTGAGCAGTCAAACAAACATATCCTACTGGCCACTCTTGGCTCAAGGGTCAATAGCCGAGCAACCCTGCTCATCCTTGGTATGCGTGTAGGGGCATGTGCCAACCAGTACCTGCAACTTGCAGTGCCTCACAAGGGAGGCAAATCTACAGCACTGATCTGACGTACCTGTGGCAAGACAAGTCTCCAAGCAATGTCCATACACACCCACCTCCACTTTCCCAGAAAACGCCTGTTGCACCATTACAGAAATAAACCCTCAATTATTAACAGTGAACAAAAACATTCTCCCGAGAGGTGGGAGAGAACAGGAAAGCCACTGAGCCCAACCCAGCTCACCAGAGCCAGAGATGCGGGGCGTGCAGTGCCAAGCTGTGATTGATGCAACACGAGCAGTCCCGAGCCAGGAAATAGCAGAGACTTGGCCTGATGAGAGAGGATCCTAAATCCCATTCGTTTATAGGACAGCATGGCTGAAAAGCTTAGGACAAGAAGCAAAGAGCAAAGCCACCCATCTGGAGTCCACCATGAAACTCCTGGGTGCTGCTGGCTACGTCAGTTCTTATTAATACAGAGTATTATTTAGGAAGGGAATGAGTCGATGCAATAATATACTCCAGATTCATTACTGTCAGCTCCCTCAGAATTATGTGTATTAATGACCAGATTATATCTGTTTATATAAAACAAATTACCGTAGAGCGACTGCAGGCATTGAAACGCTCCTTGTCTGTTTGACACACATAAATAATGGAGGAGCTCACACTGCATTTGGTACACATGACTAACCTTTTATCCCTGGCACCCTGGTGCAGGCTGGAGAAATGACTCGGGTTTCAAATTCCTCGCTCCAGCTGTCATTAGCCTCGCAAAGCGATAGCGAATCGGTGGCTAATTGATGTCCTTGTTGGACATTATTTTATTAGTCAGGCCTGGTGAGCATCAAGTGGAATTTTAATGCCCTTCCTTCCTTGGGTCCGCCTGGCTGTAAGAGTTAAGGCTTATAAATGATTAACTGTGCTCTGAGAGGAATTTTAGGAAGGGGTAAATGAGTTATTCCATGGGTTTGGGCCACTCTAGTTGGCCATAGTGCTGTGGTCAGCATAGGCTGCTGAAGGAGGAGCCCAGCTCTCTGTCCCACAGTGATGGTGGTTTGTAGGGCAGTTAGGTGAACAGGTTTGGGGATGACATTGTCCTTGGGGGTGGATGGTCCTCAAGGAAATTGTCCTGGGGAAAAAGGAGCAGCAGAATGCAGAGAGCCTCAAATAGCCTTGGGAAAGGGTTCGGACAAAAGGGTTCAACGAAAGCCCAAGGGATAAGGGACTGATTGGGCTACGGATGGTTTGCAGAGATGTTGCCCAATGGGGCAGGCTGAATGCAACAGGGCAACTGGAGTATACTGGTTGGTATTCTGATCCAGCATACTGGTGCCTGTGGCAGGGACCTGGCAGCAGCATGCAGACAGCATGCAGTCCCCAGGATGGATCAAGGAACAGAGGATGCCCACCACCTGCTGTGAGCTTCTGCCCTATCCAAAACCCACGCGCTGGGTCACAGCGGGGCTGGGGTTTTGCAGCCGTGTTGCCCATCAGTCAGAGCACCAAACGCAGCCCCAATCTGGTCCTGAGCACCTCTCGACAGCAGCTCACAGCTGGAGCACCACGTCAAATCAACCCCCTGTGAAGGAGGGGGGAGGTTTTGCTTTGATCTGCACGCAGAGCATGTGGCTTGGAAAGCGCTCGCCTGTTTCCTTTTGCTTCTGGCTTTAGATCTGGCTAAGTAACCTGGAAATGAGCACAGATTCATCATTCAGGGACAAAACAAAACATTTTTTACTCAGATTGAAGTGAAATTTGGGGAATGCTGTCCTTCCTAAAATTTCTTTATATATGTATAATTCTTTTTTCTTCGTAACAGCAGAGAGATGTCCCCTACAAACCCAGGCCCCCAGGCTCACAGCTGAGAATGTCCCTGGTGCCATCCTCGTGACTTCTCTCCATCCTTTCCATCCTCTGCCTGTGTCTCCACAGCCTCTCCCAGGCAAGAGCAGATCCTTGCTCTGCGTGTGCTCCCAAATAGAGCCTCCGAGGTGAGAGCTCATTGCAAAAAAAAATAATGTAAAACAAAACCCTCATCAATCTTAGGAGATCCCTACTCCAGCCCTGCTTACGTAGCAAACCAGCTTTCCGGGAGCCAAGGGAAAATGAGCAGAGAACTTGAGCACACCAGGCTCTTCGTACATTAGGCAATAATTATAATGTATATTAACTGCCTGGGTGTTGAAAGAGTCCCAGCACGAGATTGCTTCTCTAATAGGAGACAGAAGTGATAAAAGACAGTAATAGATTGCCTTTCAGATGTGGAATTAAAAGCAGCAACTCATTAGATTATTTTTTTTTCACAGCCTCTAATCGCAAGTAGTCTCTTTTCAAGTCGGATTTCCATTTCCAAGGCGAAGATCAGCAACACAAACAGAAATGAAAGCGGGGCCCTATCCCACCTCCACTGCATGGCAGGAACGGGGGGAGCCGCGCTCCAACCAGCGGCGCTGCCCGGAGAGCGCAGCCCAGGAGCCAGCCCACCTAGGCAGCCCTCTGAAGAGCAACCATCAAAAGAGCATGATTTGGTTGGCTTTCCTTTTATTTTAATCCTGGTTGCAGCCACTAGATTGCTTTTTTTTTTTTTTCTTTTTGTAGGAGATAGCCCAGAAGATAAAGCTTTTGAGGCAGGGCAATCAAACAAAAAGTGAAGTTACTTCAAAGCAGCGGCAGAGATTCTTAAAAACTGACATTTCCACTTACGGATCCAGTTTGTCTCTCGCAAGGAACGCTTCCCAGACAATTTTGGCTGCTGTTTTTAAAAGGAAAGTATAGAAAGCGGGCAAAGAAAAGGCTAGATTTCGGCTGAGCTGGGCAGCACAGTAAATAAAATCCATTGGGTTCTCCTGGACAGTTTTAATGACTTGGAGTTTTAAATCGTTCATTCAATATCTTTACGTGCCGAGCAATGGTACAGTTTCAAACTTAATACTTTTGGCAGGAGCTGCATAAGCCATAAAACAGTTGAAGGAGGAGGGGGATGGAGATACAAAACCAGGCTGGGAGTGATGTTGCTGGTCCAATTTCAGCTACATCAGCCACAAGCTGTGGTTTATCTGCACAACTAACATTGTAGTTGTCTCCCATTAGCACCAAGCAGCTCCATCTCCCCACACCCAGATCCAGCACCAGCCCCACTGCGTGCACATTTGGGATGCCAGCACTCCGGGTACACCAGGCACAGGCCAGCCAGGTCTCTCTGGCTGCATTTAGAGCTCTGGGCTCCTAAATATCAGTGGCAATTTGGATCCAGTGGCACAAAAGCTGTATTTTTCTCTCTGTGCTGTCCACCCTGAATGGGAAAGAAGCTTTTGGCCAGATGAGGACTCGTGCACAAAGGCACACCCAAGGTTTAAGGGTAATTTAAACCTCCCAGCCATGTCCCTGGAGGTGCCCAAGGCCATGGGTGGGACCCTGTGCAGACTGAGCTGGGGGGGCACCCAGCCCACGGCAGGGAGTGGGGCTGGGGGGTCTTTAAGATCCCTTCCAACCCAACCCATTCTCTGATTCTGTATGAGTCTATGATACTCTGTACTTTGGTAAGAAAGTGTTTGCAGGAAGGGGCTGGGGCATGGGCAGGAGAGGGATTTCGGGTTCTCAGCCATGTCTCCTTGCAGAAGCATCCTGGCCATGCACTACCAAAGAGGTCACCAGCTGGTCCCATCCGTAGCCAAAACCCACAGCCACCACTATGTTTTGGCTTGGTTCCATTCACTCTCTCCATTCATCCCTCTGGAAGAAAAAGTCTCAAATCCCATGGCTGTTTAACTCACAGAAATGGGATCAGGACCTACAAATACCAATTAACCCCACCCCTCAAAAAATGTCCCCATGGATCCGTTGTCTTTCCTAAACCCACTCCCTTCCTCCCAGCATCCTGTTGCATGGAGAGCTCTAGCACAAAAAACGCACAGCTGAAAATGATGCGTCCCCCAGAGAAACCAAGGAAACCAATGCAGCAGTGAGCCCTTCCCATGTGCTAAAAGCATCGGAGATGAGCAGAGCAGACCCAGAAACCCTGACTTCCCTCCTGCTTTTTTATGACTATGCATCCCTGCTATGAGCAGGCAATGAAATCCAGCAGCCACATCAACAAAATCAGATCAATGCCACGGCTACACATCCCCATTTCAACCTGATCAAATAACTCCTTGTCCTAAGGAACCGGGGGAATAGCTCTTTATAGGGAGGGCATGAAAGGAGACAGAGCTGAATTAAAGATTCATTCAAATTAAAAGGTTCAATTTTAAAAGAGGCAGGGCCAGGCGAGAAGGAGCTGGGGAACGGGTTTCTTAATGAGCTCAGTGGCAGGAGCATCGTTAATAATAGATCAGATGGGGGAAGCAGGCAGCCCAGCAGCACAGAGGCATTTCCCTCTGCACCGCAATAATGTGAGCCCCGCACAGGTGGCTGCCAAGGCTCCCTCTGCGCCCAGGATGTAATTTCAGTGGTGTCAGTGGTACCAATAGGCCTGAGGATGCCCACAGCACGTGGAGAAAGTGCCCTAAAAACAGGGAAGATAATAAATAGTTATGAAAGGAAATGAAGAATTCCATAGTAGTAGTTCACATAGCAGGACGAGGTCCCTTGCTCATACAGCCACGTCCCGCCTGGTCCCGGTTTGAAAATGAACCCTCCTGGAGAAATTACAGATATTACCTTCTTTTTAAGCAATAACGCCTCTACTGCAAGGAAAACACAAGTTGCAAACAAATATTGCAGTTCAAGCCCTTTTTGAGGGGTCTCTGAGCCAACAGCTGGGTGCCGCCCCTCCCTGCCCCAGCACAGCCTCCAGTTTTTAGGATGCTCTTTCTGTTTCTGTGGAGGAGAGGCAGGGGCTCTGTGATAGGGAGGTAAGATTTATGGGAGCACTTGTGGGAGGGAAGGGAGGAAGGGCTTATGGGGCTCAAGGAAATCTGCAACTGGATTTTTCCATGCTGGCTCGCTGGCTGGCAGAGCTGCTTTGTAGCCCTCACCAAACCATTGCCCTCCTGCCATGGCCACGCAGGGGCTGCAGGGAAACGCGGGAGCAGCAAGAAGGGGGCTGCAAGAGGTGGACCATCCAGGTGGGAAGGGGCTATGTTGGGGTGAGGTGGGAGAAGGCACGGCTATGGGTAAAGCAATTCATGCCTCCACATCCCCAGCTTGATCAATCTGTGGATCAATCCTTTTCTTTTTTTTTTAACCCTTTCTTAATTTTCTTAATTGACTTCATTATTCCTCTCTCTTTTCTCAGCAGAGCCTGGTTCAGCATGGTGACCTGTCTGGGAGCAGGGTTGCAAGGAGCTGCTGTATGAGGGTGGCACACCGGAGCCCAGCAGGGGAAGTTCTCAATGCTGGTGACTGAATTCAGCTTAGAAAAAGCTTAAGGAGGCACTGTGCCATGTTATAACTGATATTCTTCAACTAATAGCAGTCCTCCCATGTATCCTTCGAGAGCATTTTGAAAATCCAGTATTACTTCTACACCACCAAGACAGTGCTGGAGTAAAGGTCTCAAGACTTTCATTAAACCCTTCAAAACTAAATGGCTTCACCACGTCATTAGCAACGTGCCCTGACCCAGGACCACCTTGTCACCACATCCCATTGCATTACTGCTGCACCGTGATGTGCTGCTGCGGAGCATCGCAGAGCATCAGACAACTTCACTGCGGCTCCTGCCAACAGAAGGTAGTGTGACTTCACTCTCAGGACTGTGGGGTGAACGCTTTCAGTATCTAAAGGGGGACTGTAAGAAAGAAGGGGACAGACTCCTCAGCAGGAGCTGTTGTGACAGGACAAGGCAAAATGGTTTCCAACTAAAAGAGGGGAGATTTAGATGGGATATAATGAAGAAGTTGCTTGTAATAAGGGTGGTGAGGCACTGGAACAGGTTGCCCAGAGAGGTGGTGGTGCCCCATCTCTGCAGACAGCCAAGGTCAGGCTGGATGGGTTCTGAGCACCTGATGGAGCTGTGGGTGTCCCTGTTCATTGCAGAGGGGTTGGTCAGAAATAAACACTATGATTTACACAACAGCCCAGCACTTCCCGTGCTCCCAAAGGTGGAAAATCTGCTTGGTTCAACTTGCCCCTTCCCAAGTTGTTGGTTCACACCAAGAACGAGATGTCTCAGTGTCTTGTGGGAACATGACAGGGACGTTGAGGACTTGCACAAAAGCAATAAACATCAACTCCAGCACTGAGCCCATCAGTAAGACAAGAGAAAGTAATTCAGCCTTCAGTTCCCACCTGCAGGCATCAACACTGCAGCTGTAGCTGGGGAAGTGAGCAGGCACCTGCAGCTCTGTGAACTCAGCAGGAAAATGGGAAATATGTTCGTGCCTTCAGCAAAGCTGCAAAGTGGCTGGAGTGGAGTCTGCAGGGAGATTAATGTGGGTATTGACAAAGCAGCCAGCTCAGCCCAATGAGCCCTGCTGGACATGTGAGTGGATCAATAGGCTTCGTGAGCAGCCCCCGGCTTGGCTGGTTAGCGTGAGCTCTGGAAACAGCAGGTGCCCAGGTGTGATGCAGTGCTGGAGCCATGGCTCTTCTGAAGCTCTCGTTGGGAAAACAAAGTGCTTCTGCTGCTGCTGCATGCACCAGGGCTCCCTGCTCACTTTCCTCCAGTGGCTCATGAGAAACCTGCTTGTGATGGGAACATCAAGCCCAGAAAATAAAAAATGAATGGATCTGGGTTTTAGTACGTACAGATATTGAGGAATTGTGGCCAGTACTCACCAGTAACAGTGACCATAGTTCTGACTTAACCACACTGCAGTGAAGAATGGGCATCAAATTCCCCCAATGCTGCTGTCCGTGCACTCGTTACCCTCAAAAGCAAGAATATTTGGGAGTGAAGTGAGATGAGGAGAAATGTTTCATGTGTACCAGCCCAAATCCTGCATGCTTCAGCCTGTCTGAAGGAATCAGGGTAGGTATTAGGGAACATTTCTTCTCAGGAGGAGTGGTGATGCAGTGGCACAGCTGCCCAGGGAGTGGTGGGGTCACTGTCCCTGGAGGTGCTCAAGAACTGTGGAGATGTGGCACTGAGGGATGTGGGCAGTGGGCGTGGTAGGGGGTGGCAGGGGTTGGGGATCATGGTGATCTTTTCCAACCTTAATGGTTGTGTGATTTTAAGGAGAAGCAGTTATTGTCCTATCAGTCAGCGAGATCTAAGACCTAGTGTAGCATTTATCAGAGCTTTTGCATCATCTGCTCTATGTACTCAGCTGGGGTCTACTCTAAGTTTGCATTGTGACTATTTGTGACCCAAGGAGGAAGTACATGGATTATTTCTACATTTCTCATTCAGTGAGACAAGTGAACCTATGCCTGCATTTACCCTTGTGAAGGATCTCATTGAGTCAGTGCAAGTATTCATATGCCTAAATGTAGGCATGTGTTTTAAATATCTGGTAAATTTGAGGCTTGGGCACAGTAATCCAAAATACTTTCACATTTCTGAGCTTGTCCCAGGCCCTGCCCTTTTCTGAGCCTCTTTCAAGTTGCTCAGAATCTTTGCACGTGAAAATTTTCCATTTTGTGCAGACACTGAGTCAGTTTTACGAGCAGCAGCAGAAGCCCCAGCAACTCAAACACTCCCAGGAACAAGGTCAGGGGAAAGCAGCATTTGATCAGGTTCTTGGATTGTGTCAGAAATGTCTGCAGCACCTTTATTCTTCTTAAATCCTTGCCGCAAGATCTCAGCTTTGCATGTCTTTATTCAGTTTCTGAGCACTGTTCTCTTCAGATGTTTTGTTTGCCACGCAAAAACTAAGTATCACAGCAAAAAATCCCCGTTACACCAAATATATATTGGAAAAACAAGGGGGGGAAGGGAACAAAAGCCTTTTCGCTGCCAAGGATACCTAACAAGATGCAGAAATAGCTATAAAAATAACAGATTGGAGAAGCATAAGAGCTGTGCTCCATCCACTGAGCTTCGTGTTGTGCTTCTGGTGGTGGATGCCCGCAGCAAGAAAAACAAATCTGTAAGAATTGTCCCATGTTTGCTGAAAATGAGTTGAATTTCCAGCTCATTATCCCATTTGAAATTTGCATTCGAAGCAATGGTTTGGCAGGAGGGTCACGATTCCCGACCGCGCTGCATGGAAACCCCGCTCCATCTTTCTCCCATGCCTTTCAGCAGTGACACTCCTAGCCTGCAGCTCCGAGAGGTTTGGGTTTCATGGCTGCCGTGGCAGCAGTTTTCTCATGTTTGCAGGGTTCCCTGACATCCTGCTGGAAGGGGTTTATCTCTGCTCAGGGCGGTGCTCCTCCATGGAACAGATGTTGAGGCCGACCCTGCAGCGCAGGGCTTGGCAGTGACGTGGCCCATTTTGAAATGATTAGCTGGAAGAAACCTAATCATTGGCTGCTTGCATGTTCTCGAAACAAGGAAAAAGGAAAGAAAGAAATCAGAAGTAACTCTGATTTATGTTTTTTTTCCAAGTGTGCTAAGATGCTCTGAGTTTACAGTTCATTAAAATGGCAGTGTGTGCTGGTTCAGCTGCAGGTCCTCAGATTTGTTATCTGAAGAAGCAAATCTCCAGGCAAAGCTGCCAGCACTGGCATAGAGCTTCCCCAGTCCCACAGGTGGCAAATTACACAAATCTGTAGGAATTCAAAGCAAATGGGTTAGTAAGAAGTGCTTAGAGCAGTGGCAGCCATAGTTTTAGGATCAGAGGCTGCTGTCAGCACACCAAATATACTGAGAAATATGAGATGGTCTTCTAACCAAACCTCAAGCACTGGCTGAAGGTTGGGCACTGCATGATCAGAAGGACAGAAAGCTGTCAGAGAGCAGCCAAAGGAGGGCTGTGGGGATGGGGAAGGGTTTGAGGGCAAGAGTGTGAGGAGTTTGTTGGGCCCAGAGCAGCGGCTGAGGGGAGGCCTCATGGTGGCCTGCAGCTCTTCGCAGGGAGCAGAGGGCAGCACTGAGCTTTGCTCTCTGAGGAATGACATGGACGGTTGGGGGGGTTAGGGAAGGATTGGTGTGGGCCCCCTCCAAGTTGAGGTGTTCTGTAATTCTAGGATTCTCTTTCAGTTTAAAGCCATTGCCCCTTGCTCTGTCACTGCACTCCCTGACAAAGAGAGCCCCTTTAGATACTGGAAGGACACAAGGAGGTCTTCCCAGAGCCTTCTTTTCTCCAGACTGGACACCACCTGACTCTATAGCAGAAGTGTTCCAGCCCTCTGAGCCTCCTCTGGACTCACTCCAACAGCTCCGTGTTCTCCTTGTGCTGGAGGCCCAGAGCAGAGCGTAGTACTGCAGGCAGGGGCTCATGAGGGCAATGCAGAGGGGGAAATCACCTCCCATGCTCATGCAGATCCAGACCAAGCACAGAGCCATTCTGCTGCCAACACTCATCCCGTGCTTGTCCCTGTCTTTCTTCTAGCTTTGGTATCATTTATAACTCTTCCCTTTTACCCTATGTTGCCTTTTTTACATGCATTTGAAAGCTGTGTTTCTTTGGGGCACACGCATGAGGCACAGCGGGCATTGGACAGGCGCAGCAGTGAGCAGGCGGTGACATCCAAGTCCCCAGCAGGATCCACGTGTCCCCATTGTGGGCACAGTCTGCCAGGACCAGGCTGAGAGCCCGGGCAGGAAGAGCATCTCCGGTGACATCACACTATCTGCAGATGGAGGTAGGGGAATGAGCTGAGGGTCAGGAGGGGACTTGCAACCACCATGAACTTCAATTAGAGGAAAACAACAGTGGAGGATGACTGAAATAAAGCTCCTTTTCCTATCAGCTGACACTCAAGGCAACTGCATTTTTGTCCATCAAAGCAAAACGGAAAGGCTTTGCTGTCTGCAATTGCTCACAGACCTCAGCTGGGAAGAGATCCTGGCACTCAGCGTTTCATCAAAAGAAATGCTTTCTTTGGCTCCTGGAAGGACCGCACAGTACAGACATGCAGAGACATTCCCAGGTATCTGATGTATAACTTGCTTCATAAGGATGTTTATCTCAAGCAGAGAGGCTCTAAAACAGGAGCTGAAGGGGAGGCATGGAACGGTCAGACATCCAGCACTCACAGCAATAAGAACTTGACAGGCTGCCTTGTGCAGACACAAAACCAGTTGGTTTGTAATGAAGGTCAAAGCATATCCCCAGCACTCACTCCCACTGGATTATCCCCACAAGGTTCATCACTGATTAAAGCAATTCAGCTTCCATCCCCCCCTCCAGCCCTGGGCTTCCTACCCGAGGGTCCTGCAGTGCAGCAGGCAGGGACAGAACCAGCACCAGTACGGCTCTTGGCTGCACACCCTTAGCTGCAGCCATTGCGGGCATTGGCAGAGCTCAGCGCACTAATTCACCTCCATGTAAACACGATTATTTTAAATGAATTCCAGACGAGGTTTAACTGTAAAAACATCTCCAGTTTTTGAAGTGTTTCTAAGTGCTCAGCTCGGAGTTGTTTCTGTTAAGGCAAGGACTTACCCTTTCCTCGGTTTACAAAGAATATTTTCAGAATTAATGATGTCCCAGCACCCCCCCCCACCATAAAACGGTGCTCATAAGAAAGTCACAGGTCTGACAGTTAAGCTGCACCAGGATTTCATGGTTTGGATTTTCCCTTTCTTAGCTGGGCTGTTCAAGCAGGAATGCTCTTTGCTCTCAAAGCCAAGACGAAGAAGAGAAGCGAGAACAGTACGAGGTATTCATTTGCCTGCATTACTTTAAATGCTTCTGGCACAGAGCTCCCATTAGAGCTCACAAGGAAAAGTGGCAGAAGAACATTGTGTATACATTGTAGTGATTGTACTTTCTCTGAGCAGACATGCTTGCAGGAGGCGGCAGATTAAAGAGCCGGCGTTACTTCAGACGGAGAAAAATAACATCTTGCCAGTTGTGTTTATTTGCAGGGACACATGATTTATGCTTTCCCATTTGTAGAGTGGTTGAGAGCAATGGATCACATGGCGCTGTTTAGATAATCCCCAAGGAAATTCGGGCTGCATCAGGCAGGGAGAGATAGGGTTTGTTCTCCAAGATGAGCAATGCTGGGAAACGGCAGGGAGATTTCCTCAAGTTCTAGGAATGAAGTTGAAGGCTCTGATTTTCTGAAAAGATTGAGTGTGCGTTGTGAGAATGAAGCAATTAAGATAACAAGGAGGGGCAGGTATGCGGGGATGAGCGGTCCCTTCCTGTTATTTACTGACCCAGAGCAGAGAAAAAACAGTGCTTCCCTAAGGGACCTTTACCTGTCAAACAGTGCAGCAAGAAGATGCAGATCTGCTGCTACAAGCATGAAAGAGGGGTTTGTCACCCTTTTGTCAATGCTCTTTCCTGTACAGACTCCTCGTGGTGAGGTCTCTGTCACATCCTGTGCCCTCCTGGCTTTAGCAAGACTTGCAGCAACCAGCCAGCACTGTCCCCAAAAAGTCTACAAGAAACTGAACAAACTGAGAGAGGTGTCCTGAAAACCAGGCTCACAACATTAGGGGGGGTAACAGCATGACTGCTTACTAAAAGAGGGTGTGATTGCAAAGATGGCTGTAGTTAATTGATCCCCTCTCTCTGAGAGAAATAATAATGGGGAAATAGAAGAAGATCAGCTGCTCATAGAATGACATGGAGAGAGGCACAGAACTGGAAATCCTCTTCAGCCTTGAGGTGCAAAATCAGTGGGCCAGAGGAATCCCTTCCTGCACAGTACCTGGCACTGTACCACTGAAAGCTGCATCAAACAATGGGCACTAACAGACCTAAGGGCAGTGCAGGCAGGTGCTGGGTCTCACAGCAAGTACCACGTCTCATCATGCCTCAGTGCCACAGGTGCTGATTAAGGAAACGCAGTGGAGGAGTGCAGCTTTGCAGCACAGAAGGGAAGACAGCATTTATGTGACAGATGTGGGGTGCTGGGTGCCCTTCTCCAAGGGTACAATTCCCAAAGCTGTCAGAATAAAAATAAGGGGGAAACAAATGACAGGCTGCCACTCAGCCTGCAAAATCCCCCCTCACTGCAACAAGCATCTCCCAGAACCCATTAAAAATAAGCTGTAAGTCATGGTTGCAGTGGCAGGATCTTCATAGGGTGATCAGACAGTGGGCTATCCAAGTGATAAAGGCTGCAGGGTAAGGACAACATATATGTTTTATATATATATATAAAGGAACAGGTGCCAATCAAGGGAACGTCTTTCAGCTGCCAGTATGAAATCAGTGCGCTGAGATGGCAGAGCAGGGAATAAACCCACAGATACAACAGCAGCACATCCCCACACAGGGGGCACTGCCTGTGGCCGGTCCAAGGCAATGTGAAACGCCTTTGTTCTGCACTCACTCAACTCTTCAGATGACTGATTTTTGTATTTCTCTTTACCCAACTATTTTTTGAAAATCACCCTGGACCTGCAGTGGGAACTACAAAGGCAAGAAGCTCACCGGCTTTTAGTTCAGGTTGGTTCAGGGGCCTCGTGTATCCCTTCTCAACAGCTTTGGTGCAGCACTGTCAGCCTATGGACCTTGGGAGTGAAGACCAACTGGAATGATGCTTCCCTGCCCCAAGCAGGCTCCACAGAGGGGTGAGGAAGGACCAAGCCAGCCCCATCTGGGGCTGAGAGCACTGGGGAATGACCTCCTCCATGAACAAAGCACCCCACAGTCTACAGATTACACTTCTGATTTGATTTTTTTCTCTTACCTTTTGGTTTCTAACTTAAATATGTGGATGTTGTGAATGCCCCCTCCCTGGAGGCATTCAAGGCCAGGCTGGATGGGGCTGTGAGCAGCCTCGTCTAGAGGGTCTATAGCAGGGGGCTGGAACTAGATGATCTTAAAGGTCCCTTCCAACCGAAACCATTCTATGATTCTATGAAATATGAAGCAATTGCTTCTATAATGAGAAGACAAAAGAAGGACAAGCCTGGAGAGGCAGACTAGAGCCCTGTCCGTCTGAAGAAGTCATAGAAAAGTGGCCAGAATTCCTTCTGGCTTAGTAGTATCTCCTCATTTCTAAAATGATGGTGCCACTGGTCTTGATAGAGACAAGAGAATGCTGAAACACAGCGGTGTGGCTCAAAGACACCACAGCATCAAGATTCAGGTAAATGATATGGTCACACTTTTGGGACCAAAGAGGCAATATCTTGTCCAAGTCCTCGAAGGTGGGAAAGGCACTGACACATGATCATAACAAGGAATATTTTAGAGGCAACCTATGAAAGATATATGTTTAAACCAGGAGTGCAGCAAAACAATGGGATAAAAAATGAGAAAATCATAGAAACATACCTGCTGGCCAGTATAAAAATCACAAGCTTATGGAGTAGCTTTCAGTACCACCTATAAAACTCTGTTGGACCTGTACAGAGAGGATGAACTTCTCATGTCATTTCAATACAGTAGAATGCAACCCTCTTGCCCTTCTGTCTATTCATGTCTGGTGTTAACAGGGAGCTGTTAAATAGCTGCGGGGTTCCAGCTCTGAAGCAGATACATTTCAGAGTGGGATCCAGCAATTTTTTGCACGTGTGTAATTTCAAACATCTGAGTACTTAATTTGCAGGGAGAAGGCTGGCACATACATCTTTACCAATGCAGGACAGAAACGTTATCCTATATTGATCTACAAAGCACCTTGGAAGGTTAGCACCATGCTTTCAGCAGCTAATTCTGACAACTTCAACCTCTGAGCTCTGAAGGTGAACAGGAGTAATAAAAGCCTCACTTTATCCAATTTCCCCCAGTTCAGATAAGATTAACCGTGTGCATGAAATGCTCTGCTTCCTACACTGAAAACCAAGATAGATCAGCTGAAGGGAAAGGCAAGGCTGGCATCAGACAAACCAGCTTATGGGTCCACCCATTCTCCTCATTGCTGCCACCCTAATCACACAGCATCTCTTTTTTCTTAGAGCAAGAGAAAGAGTTTGGTTTCTGAGCACCTCACCTCCAGGCTGCCAGATTTTTACCAAAGCCTGAAAATGACTTCAGCAAGTAGAAACACTTCTGACATTTCAGTTTTGCACTTTCATATACTGTGAGTTCAATCTGTGAACAAACGCCCTGGTCCCAGTGCTTTCCTAATGTTAGACTCCAGTGAGCTTCACCAGGAATTCAGCTGAACCAAGATATAAAGCCGGGGTTTTGGTTTCCACACTGCAATCCTGAAATCCAATAAGAACCTCTTCCCCCCACCCCCCCGCTGCTGAGAATTAACTGAAAAATATAGCTGTGTAGAGGTGGGTTTTTAATACTTTTCCTGGATGGAATTCTATTTGATGCTGCTAAGCTTTGATGACATACCCCAATGACTTGCTTGGAAGAAATCCATTTAGCGAGCTTGCAAATCATGCTGTTTCAGTTCTGTGAGTGCCCATGAGAAATGTGCATTTTCAATCATAAAAGCTGCAGAAACAAAATGGAACTTGAAGAGGCAGACAGATGAATTCCTTATCACGGCTTGGCTGTGTTCGCAGAACATGTGCTTACCATTTCAAACTCCGGAAAACTATTTACAGGGGTCTGAAATACGAGACTGAATCCAAAAGTAAGAAATAGATAAATTTCGAGAAGATGCATTTTATTTTCCCATTTCAAAGGAAAAAATGAGAGCCTGATTAAAAACAAAGCAAAACCCCCAACCCCCACACAGCCTTTAGTTTGTTCCTAGGGATTATAAATAGTCCCTTGTAATACGATCTATGCACGGGTGCCAGATTTACAGAGGTCCCCTTATGTTTATTTGGCAGGATACGTTGTTTTGGGTAAGTTTGGGGGAAAGAAAAGCAAATACTTTGCGCTTTCTCCACCTCTCACAGTTCGCCGTGAGTGGTAAATGGAGATTGTAGTGGGTGAACAATTAGCACATCCCACTGCCACAGTGCCATCCCACCAGCGCCACCCGAACCACACTGCCAAGCACACGGGGGCTTCCAGAGATGCTTATCAGTCATGCTGAGGTGGCACAGTACATAACTCCAGATGGAATTTTCAAAACCAGTTGAAATCGATCTTCACTGGGCATTTTCTGGCATATTCACCTAAAAGCACAGCTCGTTTCTACACGATTCCGTCAGTGACAATACCTCTGACTTCAATTTGTTCCCAAGAAGAGGAAAAAGAAGAGAATTAGAAAAACACGTTTGATGCTCAGCACTGCAGACAGTAAAACCTGACACAGTTGTTATCCTGGTATGGGACAACTGCCTCTCCCCCCGGCCAGGGCTGTCTCACCGCTTCATGTGCTCTCCTCGCCGGGGGATCCATCTGCTGTCTCCTGTCTCACCCCTGGTTTGTCAGCTGTCTGTGTGTTCTTGATTCTGTAACTGTACTTTGTTTGGTGAAACGCAGTTCTGATCCGGGCCGACAGCTCCGGGCACAGGAGCAGCGCGGCTCGTTTCACACATTTCCTATTTATGCTGCAACAAAGGGAATCTAAATTATACATTAGCGTTTTCAAAAACATAGCAGCTCAACAGGGAACTCGGAACATAATTTCATCAAGGATTTTCTCTTGTAGGAAAGCTGGGTTAAGGAGCTCTTGCCATCCCCACTGCATTTCCATACCCCATAGGTAGCTCCAGTGCAACTCAGCGGGCATGGTGGTGATGGTTGACGGTTGGACCAGATGAGCTTAGAGGTCGTTTCCAGCCTTAACGATTCTGTGATTCGTGACACTGTATGGTAAAAACCAACCCCCAGTAATGCTGTCACTCTGGTATCTTTTCATTTCTTAAGGTGATGTTACATGAAGCCTGCCACGCTTTTACCCCCAAACCAAATCTGCTAGTTACGTGTCTGTCAAGACAGACAAGAACACAACTCTATAATGTGCTCAAAAGACTTCCTTTAAAATTGAATCATCTGGATATTACTGACCTTGAAGGGTTGAAGCTCTCTCTTTTTCCATTTCCTTTTGCAGGTTTTGCAGCAAATCAACCGAACCTTGTGTCAATGAGATCAAAATAGAGCCAACAGGAACTTATAATCTGTCTCTGCTACAGAGAGATGAAATCAGTGCAGGCTCCATAAAATAAGAGTAATGGAAACTGTTCACGGTTAGGAGTATCTGCAACAACAAAGTGTCTCCCATTAAGTGATGCACTGAAGCTGTGCAGATGAAGTTATATGCTCTGGTACTGCAACAAGGTACAAGTCAACCAAAAAGGAGTCTTTTTTCATAGCTTTTGAGAGCCGAGTTCTGAAGATATCTAGAAACACAATTTTGACACAAAGACTTTGGTTTCATGTACGTTTTCTTCTGCCTCCCCATTTCAGCTGTACTGTGTTGAGCCAATTGTTTTTTCCACCATTGAGAAAGACCTTTGCCATGGATTTTAACACTGATCCTTTTCACGTTCATCCGTGCATACAATAAATATTTAAAGGACCTTCATATTCACTGACTCAAACACAACGATTCCAAAAGAACAGCATTTTATTTGCTTAAAAACATTTGTTATATTCACAAACAGAGCCACTGCCTAAATTTACAATTGTAACAAAATAATTAGAAAAACAGTAGAAAACAAGCAGTTCTGAAAGACCAGTATTTGGATGAAACATCCAGACTATCACGCCAGACTGACAAGTGTACTGAAGACAAAACCTTCAGACAGTGACTATCATAAAAAGCCATACACTTTAAAATGTGTCTGCCCCTGAAGAATCTGAATCCCCATGGATGCTGCTTATACTTTGTGTCTGGTCGTCTGTATTCATGGAAGGCAGTTTCACTGACATCCTTTCTGCAGAAACGTGTGAATGTAGATGTGGGACAACACTTTCTCCTAGGAAACAAAAAAAAAGCAGAACAAAACCATGTTATTTGCAGCCCACAACATATACAACTTAACTGTACTGAATTCATCTCCATATCGCATCACCTCATGGGAATACAAAGACACAGACATACTCACTGTCTACAGTGTTGAGGCGTTTCACAGTATGCTGATTTAGCCATCACAGTTTTCTTGATAAGACAACAAAAGGGTGAATGTCTGTGCATACACAGGATGGACTGTATTTGCATACACCTACCTACACATGTATGCATGCTGTGAAAAGTCACAGCAGCGCTCAGTCCCCATCTGGGAAGCACTGGAGGGAGAGAAAACAACCTGCAGGCAGGTACCAGAGGGAGGGAGGAGGGTGATGGGCAGAAGTTACTGCATTTAGCCCCAGGAAGGAGACAAGATGCGTCAGTTTGTGGAGCTGAGGGAGCAAAACACGAATCAGGCTACAGACAGGAAAAATGGCATTGGATGAGTGGTGTAGCATTCACAGAACCAGAAAGAGTGTTTGGAGATTGCAGTTGTCCTTGGGATATTTATTTTAAATGCAGCAGCTACAAGCAAAACAAACATACGTGAGTCTGTGCTCAACAGCAAAGGCTCTTCTGGAGTTTGTTCTTATTCCAATGAGCTATAACAATTCTCCCTTCCTCTATCACAGGCTAGGTAATTAAAACACTATTTTCTCAATGAAAAAAGAAAGCTAAGCTTCCTTTCACCCCACTTAATTATCTACTATGTCACTGTAGTGGTAATCTGCTTTCATCTGCCTTGTAGCGAAGCACGCTCCAAACGACTAATTAAAATAACAAAAACCCACTGCTAAAATAAAATTTCATTGGGTGTTTTTCATGCTGGAGCAGCTGCCAGCAGCCTAGGAAGTCAAACACAAATGAAGCCAGAGATGGTAAAGGCAGTTCACGGAGCAGCCTGTGCCAGCTGAGCCTCCGGCACCTCGGGATGGCAGCAATAGCACAAGAGCACGCGTGTGACCCCTGGGAACCAACGTCACCCGCCTGCCACAGCCGCTCAAGAAGCAATGGCTGTAGTTTGACCACCGTCCTCACTTTTTGGACAGCCTTCTTCACTCCCTTCCTGAAACCCTCAGCACAGCGCAGATGCCAAGGCTTGCGTTGGCATGGGCCCAAGCAAATCTAACACGGGAGCAGTGAGATGGCACGAGAAATTCAACATCTTTCTGAACGTGATTCCAAAGCACATTACAGTAACACCACAAGGATGTGCAAGTAACATATGCGTTTTGTGTTTCCAGAAGTACTTCCACGAGCTTAGTCTGTAACCACGTTCGCATGACAAAAGTAGGTTATTCAGAAGGGGAGCAGAAGAAAAGCAAAGCGTTTATTTGGTTAGACGTGAAGCTGACACACAGTGAAGACGTGGATGTGTAATGCCCAAGGAAGTCCTGTAAATCATCCGAGACACCAAAGCAACCCCTTCAATTCTGGATGTAGGTTGATGCTTTCAAAGCTTGACTTTGTTAATAATTTCCACAGCCATGTCATATTCCATGAGGTCATTGTTTCAACAGCTGTTTTCAGGTTTGTTAAAAAAAAAAAAGGGGGGGAAAAAAAGAATATTCCCTTATCCCAAAGGCTCTGTAGTAACTTTGCAAGCATTTGACTCCGGGGTGCTGAAAGACCCAATGATATCAGTCTACATTCTTCTTAACGCATACGCTAATATATTTTACAGACATGCTGCAGTTCAATTTTATGACAGATGTAAAATGCTAGAAGGACAGAGAAATCAGCAGAATAATTCCATCTGCTTGCTCAGCTGAGGAATTAGCAGGTCCTGAGTTATCCAAATGTCCCTAAAGAAGAGTTTAAGAAATAACCAAAGCAAACACTTCTGTTCTTGAAATCTGAAGTCTTTGACTTTGTTAAGATACACGAAAATACAGAACCTAGATTTTCAGCACTTTAACTATAAAATATGATGGATATCCTGTTTCACCTCCTCAATAAGCTTGGCTCCATGACTGTAACTTTCCAAGACAGAAAGCTGCTAGCCCTGCCGCTATGTGGGCCCAAAGATGAAACTGTTACGTTACCCCCACGTGTGCTTTATCATTATCACCTCTCACATAATCTAACCTCTGGCATGCACTGTGCACACATACAGAGATGTCTGTGTGGATAAATACACAAACGCAAGCATGCAGGCTTAAATGCTTGTTTCTGTGTTCACATACAAGCTTTTAAGCATATGTCTATACTGAGCTTTTGCTGTCCATCAGTGACGGAGCTTGGACAGTCCTTGTCCAGGTCCTTAACATGATACTCCATTTTATTTCTTCCCCCCGTCAGAGAGCAGCTCACAACCAACCCTAAGGTGCTTTCCTCTTACACACCAAACCCTTCACAGTCATAAACATGCACGCAGCATTGGTGCTTAGAACCTTCTGATTCGCTATAAATTAAATACGGAAAATTCCCCCACTCACAAAGCAGGGCAGGGCAGGACGATCGGTGGTCTTCAAGGCTTTTTCTCTTTAGAAGTTCTGGAAGTACTCAAAACAATTTTGTAATCATGTACTTAGATGTATTTATAAAAGTTCTCCTTGTTAAAATCCAATAAACGGAATGAGTGATCCCAGGTGACCTCCGCTTCTCCGAATCCACTGTCACCGTCTACAAGAATACTTTCATATAAACTGTGAAAACTGACACCTTTCCTACGTGTGTGGAAGGGACTCTGACTGGTAGAAACTCAAGGGTGACTGAAAACATCTTGGTGACCCACTGATGGAAAACGTCAGATCTGCGATTAGGGATTTTGCCTGTGCTTGGCAATCTATAACAAGTTCGTGTACAGTACTAAATTTCCAGATCTTTGTTTAACAGAAACATAAAAATTAATGGTGTGTCAACCATCCAGTGACCTGTGAAGGGAGTTTTTCTCTAAGACATACCGTCACACAGAGAGTATGCTATATACAAGTGTATCGTGAATGTATGCCAAATGGAAAAGGAATTAAACACACTGAAGGGAGGTTTTGTTACTCATACCATATGGCAACAATAAGAACAAAGAAAAATGTTTAAATCTTTCTTTTTAAATTCTTAGATTTGGCAAAATAAAAAGACTAAACAAGTCTGACTTTTAAGCCAAATAAAAACCATGTGCTTTAACTCCTTGCGGTCGGTGTCCATGCATTAAATAAAGTTCCCATTCTTAATTTATCAGGAGGAAAATCAGACCCTTATCTTATCGATAAAAGGACTTATCTTCATAGACAATAAATAGGGAGGATTGGGACCCAGGTTATTGCTGTAGTATAAAACCGGAACCGTAATTACTCTAATTAACTGCATATTACTTCCTGAAATTTATAAACAACCATCACCCTCCAGAACCCTCCCTCTAGTCTCTCTCTGAGGTAAAATCTGCAGCAGCGAACTTCTAGAGCAAGAATAACTTTCCAAGCATATGAGAAAAAACAAGTCCGCTGCAGAACTCCCATTCCTTTAATAGCACGGCTCGATATGAATGGCTTGTTTCTTCTCCTGCCAGGTTCCAGCTGCTTCGCTTTGTTTATTACTGACTTCAAAGTTTAAAATGCTGTCCTGTCCCAACAAATAACTTCCTCCAGGTGGCATTATCTCAAGCGTTCAGAGCACTGGGGATAGCACAGCACCTGCAAATCTGTAACTTGGCATCTTAAAACCCCCAACGAAAGTGCCTTAGTCGTTTTTACTCCGTCCTTCCCCCTTTTTGTCCACTCATTTTCATACCTCGTTGTACAGTTACCAAGCACAGCAAGGCAAGAAGCAGGATTTTCTGCAAAATCAAGATTATTCCAGACTTAATGGGTTGATATATACCAATAAGAAACAGGCATAGTTTGATGTAAGCAGTCCTGAAGGCTAAACTGAAAAGAGAAAATATACTGCAGTGTCAGTCATGTTGCTAATTATGTTACAAGAAACAGTATTTCCAGTCAAGTCTCATGTCAAGCTATACCCTGTATACTGAATACATAACTGAATGTTTCTGGAATTTGATGGCTTATACAGTTGAAAGTTGGTATGGTAAGGAACTGGTCAGATGGCATCAAGATGGCAAAGAATACAACATTCTCAGAAGGGAGCGCAGCCATCAGTGGTTTCTCAAATAACCCAGTCATTTGGACAGAATTATTCTGCATTCATTAGAAACCACAGGTCCTCCACTCTTCTAGCCCTGGCCTTCTTCCACCTTGAATTCATATGCATATTTGTGCTATTATGGAGAAGATGCCCTTTCCCAGCTCAGCCAAAAACGAAGCAAAAATGTTTAAGCACGTGTGACTGTGATCTCATTGCGTAAATGCATTGCTTAGCATAGGGCTCTTGAAGGCAGGTCAGATCTCTGGCTTCCATGGGGTTAGAAACACAAAAGCAAGAGAACAAGATGCTCTGCAAATGCAAGCAGATTTGTTCTCTAGCTCAAAAACAGATCATCCATAACTTAAATGCTTTCATGACAAACAGAAAATTCTCTAGGCAAACTGAGGCCAAATTTCCAGGGCTGAGTTACACGAAAGGGATAGATTTACAATTAAAACACATCAGATATTCTACAGAAACGGACTGATATCTGCAGGATTTGAGCCAAAAAATGCCTGGATCTAAAAGCACGAGTCTACTGCTCGAGCTGAAAAAACAGCTTCACTCTCAAAAACTTCAGCCAACTCATAAAATCAAATAAGTGGGCCACAGCCACCAGAGGAGACAGAAAACTCTGTACTGTGAGTTCAGCTGAAGGTTTGACCTAAACTTGGCAAATTCCATCTTCACATGGCGTAGTGTGCTTACGGAAATTGTGTGTACGCATACACAGAAAATAAACATGCAGACACACACACTCTTTTCTCTTTTTTGTTTGTTTGTTTAAACTCCGATGTATATCCCGGTTATAAACATTTGGGAAAAGGAAATAAATCAGATCCTGAGGCAGTACAGGAGGGTGGGGTACGGCCGAAGCAATGAACACATTTTACAAAGGAGAATATTTGAAAATGATTTTTCCTCCTCTCAAGTCTGAGTTCAAGGTTCAGCGGTTTTCCAAAACATGTTATATTCCCACCAATAGTAACACTAAACAGAGCAGAAACTAGAAATACATAAAATAAACTGGAACCAGATTGTTCAAAATCCTAACGGAGTTGTTGGAGGGCGGGAGGGAAGGGCAGACAGAAAGCAGCTCCAAAAACATCCAGGAATGAGATTGCAGAGTTTACTAAATAAATAGTTCCTTTTGGTGACTACAATCTACTTTCCTCCCTTCGATCTGACATACTTTGTGCTGTACAATATCTCACTGTTCAACAATGAAGTTCCCTGGCTGTAACTCTTGCTGTTGTTTCCCAGCAACTCACTTCCAGAAGACGTGCGATGATCTTTCCATATAACTGCAATAATATTAATACAAAGAAGAAATACTAAATGTCAGCTCCAATTTTCCTTGCAGAAGCCTGTGATTTCTGGGACATGGAAATGAATACTCATTTTGTAACTTGCATGCATTGCTTGTTTCTTGATTGCAACCATTTTCTTGCAAAACAGGGAGAGGAGGGGTCACCTGCAGTAGACCTGGAAGCAGCGGGTTTTATTCAGAGGTAAGAGACAATGAACAGACAGACAGCAGAAGGAGGAGGTCCATTACTGGTACAGAAACTGGAAAAACACCACGAAAATAAGCATCTTGTGCAAGGCCTGGGGGGAGCAATCTCTCAGTCCACAAGAGAACCCAGATAAACAGCTGGTAGGATTGGAAAAATCTGACAAGTGATAATTAAAAACCATACATTCATCTTTTTTTTTAAATCATTTTCTGCAAAATCTAACAGGTGAGTGGATGGGAAGGTAGTCATATAAAACCAACATATACAGCTCTGTTATTCACACCTTCATGTTTGGGGATCCAAAAGACATTTTCATGCCAGCTGTCGAAGCAAAGCAAAACAAAGCTCAAGGAGGAGGAACTTTTCATTGGGGAGGATGGGCAGGTATCGTCGGGACGAGGGGAAATGGTTATAAACTGGAAGAGAGTAGATTTAGACTAGATATTAGGAAGAAATTCTCATGGTGAGGGCGATGAGACACTGGAACAGGCTGCCCAGCAGTGAGGCTGTGGATGCCCCCTCCCTGGAGGCATTCAAGGCCAGGCTGGATGGGGCTGTGAGCAACCTGGTCTAGAGGGACGTGTCCCTGCCTATAGCAGGGGGTTGGAACTGGTCGGTCTTAAAGGTCCCTTCCAGCCCAAACCATTCTGTGATTCTGTAAGAAAATGGACTCATACAACCACTAGCATGAATTCACATTAATTCTGAAATGAAGTTACACGGACCTCCCTCAGGATGCAGTCATTCAGTACAACCTAGCAGTAAGCTTGGCTCCTCTGAGACGTCGTATCTTTACATATTAATTGCAGCACTACTGCCTGCAGTTTATCTACATCGTACCACAGTGCTAGACATAATAGTGTTTGTAGCCTACATGAGGAGTGGCAAGTTAAAAAATCAAAGCACCTTCATAAAAGTTCCGTGACTTGTTTTTATTTCAAAATAATTAAACAATAATTTACACAAGCTGTTAAGAGTTGAACAAATTCAATAATGCCTCACAGCAAATCAGGGTTGCAATGGGTTTGAAAAGGAGCATCTTCCCAAGTTGTGGTGAAATGAAGATGGGTGTCCCAGTGAGGGAATTCCAGAAGTGACATTCTTTATAAGTTAGCATACCTGCTAGAAGACATATTGGGTTACTCTAGAATCCATTCCTGCCTCAGAATTTCTGTTCGGGTCAATGTGGCCCATGCAATGAAGTATGATGGCTTTCACGCAGCCTTTGATGTGCAGTGTCCATATCACTTGGGATGGGTGCACACACAGTTCAAGGCAAACAGCAATCTGTACTTATCAGACAAGTTCCCTGTGTTGCAGGTCAAGACTGAGCACGTTCTCCGCAGTGATGTTCACACTGCATATGCTTAGTAAACACTGCGTGCTATCCAGCTCTATTAACTCAGCTGATCTATTAAGACCAGCTAGGAGACTTTTAAAAACAATTGTTAGGAATGTAAGACAACAAATTGCAGTGCGTGGGCGAGAAGCTAAGAGCTACTTTCTATCACTTAAAAACGTGGTGAGAGTCCTTGATGCGCTCTCTCTCAACCAGACAAGAGGATTTCCAGGCCAGAGGGTTACATTCCCTCCAGCCATGGCAGCAATCAGGTCAGACTGAAGGCTCTGGGATGGACATCAGGAAGAAAAGAGAAAACCTTCTGGACCACACGGCCCCTCCAGCAGTGCTGCAGGGCAGAATTTTCTCACTGTGAGTCACTCATCCCCTATACTAAAGTCACTACTTGCATTCTTTTAACAAAGATCTATAAAAGATCTACTCAGAATAAGAAGCTGTTCAAATGACAAGTGTTTTTTCCTAGATGATCACTGTCACCTAGCTGTAATCCTCCACTCCACAGACGTAAATATTCACAGGACCTTATGCATTTGTTTTGATGATTTTTCACTTTCAAAGTCATGGGATTCTGCACATGGAAACGGTCTGCCAAGACTCCCATTACCGTACCAACACTGCAAAAATTTGGCATATTAAAAAGCCTATAGCTACAGCACAATTACTCAATTTTTGTAATTGCACCCTTTAAAAAGATTTTGAATTATTTTTTTTTTCCCCAAAGCAAAACAAGACAGAACAAACCCAGCCCTGTGCAGTTGCATTTTGCTGCTCGCACAGACGTTTCTAGCATGCGTGCCCACAGAGCTGTTAGAAAGATCTCCCTCCAAGACTTATGTTAAACAGCAGAAGGTGGCCATTCAAGATCTTAACATTTGTGCATATCAATTAACTCTGAAAAACATATGAGGAATAAGCAATTCTGGGAAATTTTAAGTGGCAAATAATTTTTCCATTAGGTCAGAAAGAATACTACAGTAATCTACATAAGCATTATGTTAAAATAAGGAGTACATTCAATGTCTTTACTAGCAGATGTGTTGGGAGAGAGTTAACGTGCAAGAGTTCAGACCCTATTCTGCCAAAGGGCATCCAAACCTTCCCTTGGAATGAGCACGCAGCATAATAACAAGTAACGCTGTCTACAATCTAATGCTCTGGACCAGAGAATTGGAAATGTCTAACAGCAGATATTTTTTTTTCTCATGCTATTTTAACATTTGTACACGTCAAGAATGTTTAAACTTTGTGAGTAACGATAGCATTCCTCCTTGGAAAACAAAACAAAACCCAAAGCCTGTTACACGGGAAAGAATAAAACAAGATTCCTTTGCAATACTCTGTAAAAGAACTCACAAATAGCTTTAAATCAATAGAGCCAATCAACTGCAGAAACACGTTGCTCTACAGCTATGCTACCAGTTTAGCACACTACATCCCCTTCCTAACTTCCCACATTGCTGCTTAGTGTAATGACACATGCATCCACCTCTGCCAGTTGTTGTACAAAGCAAAGAAAGCAATGCAGACCGCTCCCCGTAACACTGCTTCTGGAAGATGTAGTGACCAATGGCTTCCCACCAGCAACAGTAAAACCAACAAACTGCTAGCAACCCTGGAGCTGCTCTGCAGTCTTCAAGCAGCAGCCAGGCGGTGCCTTCTGGGACACAAACATAACTTAGAATCACAGAATCATTTGAGTTGGAAGGGACCCTTAAAGGCCATCTGGTCCAACTCTCTGCTATGAGCAGGGTCACCTACAGCTCAATCAAGAGCCCAGAGGCTGGTCCAGCCTGAAATGTATGCCCCGCTCACACTGGGTTCTCATTTGGGCAGATGTTCTTTACTTCTAAAACTAGACACATATACAAAAGTTGAAGCATTAATTGATGGTGATAATTCTTTGTAGTCCCCAGTGCCAACTTGCTTTAGAAAGCCTTGCAGCTAACTGACAGTCACTCTTCCCAGCTCAAAGTGTTGGTGCCAAACTTGGCTTGTACTCGGTTCACCAATAGCTTTCTTCATTGCTTTGGGCCACATGATTAATAGAGCTTGTAAGCTGTCTGAATGAAATTCATTTATCACTTGTCTGGGTTTAAATATTCCTGGCCACAGTATGGGGAAATCTGTACTGGAAAGGAAAGCAAGAGGAACTCAAATAGGCATGCATGGGAGCAGCTCCTTGCAGTGGTGAGTGCTGCGTGCCGACGTGTTGCGACTCAGGCAGGTGAATGGAGCAGATCCGTGGGGCTGCACACTCTGCAGCTCCTGAATTCAGCTGGTTATGGTTAGTAGGAACAGCAATTATAGAGAGCTCCTTAAGAAAGCACCTTTGCAAACCCTCTATAGAACTGACAACGACATAAAGCCAATTATTTACAACAATCCTAATCTGTCACAGTCACACCCAGTGTTCAATGCTGCAAGAAGCACAAAGGCAAATCGTTCCTATCTAACAAGCTCTGCAGTCCTGAAGTTGAGGTGAGCTTGCACCAAACACACAGTTCTGCAAAGGCAGCAGCTGAAGTACTGGGCTAACAAAATTTGCAGTGAAGAATTAGGATCTAACTTAGCTACATAGGTACCGCAGGTGTATGCGAGTCTATACGAAACCTTAATGCTGAATAACATCACCTATGAGTCATTCTGGTCCATAAGTAATTACAATTTACTGTTTTAAACCAAGGGTATTTCAATAAGTAGATTTTAAAGCAGCTTAAGGAATTTAGTGGCTCCCTAGTAACTTATTTGAAGCAAATTTATTTCCATTACGTATATATTATATACATACCTCTACACTCCCAAGTTTAGGAACACTTACTCAGATAAATCAACCTGCTTCCATGCCCTTTCTATACACACTCACAGAAGAAGCAAAAATTTAAAATGCATTATTTGTTACCTTTTTTCCTTCTGTCCCTCTTTGTTTCCCTCTCTTCAATACAGACTATCATGAAAGAACTGATTCCAGAATATAGTTAAAAATTCAATACAAACACTCATTTGGGAACATATTTCCCCTCGCTAAGAGTTATGCCACACTACAGCCTATGCAAGAGCAGAGAGGACCAAACGCTTAAAGACCATCCCATCTGAACGGCACTGTCATTTGATACAATTAGGTTGTTTTTAACCATCTTTAAGGGAGAGAATGCACGTGCTGCAAGGCCTCACAGAACAGGACTGTCTCCTACGATGAGGAAAGCCTCGGTCACGCCTGGGGCCCCTCAGGGGTTCTGTAACGCAATCTGTAATACAGTTTTACTGCCCAGGTTAGAGCGAGTTGTCCAATCCCTGTTCCTTCAGGAGAGAAATAAGTTCATGCAGACTTGCTGCTCTGTATTTTCAGAGAGCTACTTTGAAAGCAAGCAGTCTCATAGCCGAGGTGTAGTGTGATTCACACAGCCCACATTTATCACACTCAGAAAGCTTCCTGACCACTGCTGGAAATATATTCTGAATCTGATAAGAAAAGTCCCCATTAAGAGTCATTTGCTTGTTTAATTTTCACTTATTGAGCTTTAATGTACCATAAAAGTAAGTAATAACAACAGTGCCTTAACTAAATATTGCCTGTCTTGTACTCATTAATGTTTTAGAAGAACACGTAACTACCTCTAGATACAGGAAGCTTCTGGAAAGTAAAAACTGACCGATCACATAAACTCAAGTAAGAGCTTTAAAGAATTCTTGCTGAGGACCGAGTTCAACAAAAAATGTATTCTGTTCACTGTACACACGACACCAATGGGAATAAGGGCCAGTTCAAGTTCTAAGTTACCATTACTTGGGTAATAGTTTCAAGCTGCAAGGCACAGCTGTATAGGCCCAGCCAGACAGGCTATCACAGCAATGCTTTGATAGCATGGGGCCCTTAAGTGTCAGGATATAGAAAAGGCAGCAGTTGTTGGCTGTGAAAACAGTCTGATACAAACCAGATGGGGACTTACTTGATGGGCAACACAAAGGAAAACAATTGGCTCATTCAACAAAGTCAGGCCACTGCCCCAGAGAATTAACAGAAGACAATAACAGTCAACCAGAGTTGATGCAAACAAGAAACAGCCATGTGGTTATGGTTTAAGGAATTGTTTCTCCTCAGACTAAACATAAAGTTTTGATTTCTAATTCTTATATTCATTAATTTCAGTCTAGTTTACAAGCACCCTCTTCCTCCAAAGCCTTCCGTGTAATTCATTTATGCGGCACCAGCCTTCGAGCACCTACTTAACCCCAAAAAAATCACACGACGAGGCAGGCTGCGTTAATCTAACATTCCCTGAAGAATGCCAAGACCACAGACAACTTTCAGAGCTGTGTCAGAGCGACACTGCAGATGCACAGCACGCAGTGTGCTATCAGACACACTCACTCTGAAACATATGCATGAATAGGGCTGCATATTTACCGATTCGTTCTGATTTTAAGCAAATGGAGCCCAGTGGGTCGTGTGCTGGGTGACTGGAGCACAGCTGTCTCCCAGTTCTGTGAAGAGTTCTGTGGTGTTATTTGTTTTACTTTCTCAGAAGTAAACACCAGATCAACTATGTTACCACATAACGGTTTTGTTTGTCAGGCTACAGTTGGAAGTCTGTTAAAATAGCTATTATTAAAATTCTTTTTCAAGTGATCAGAAATCTTAAAATTGGTTATTTCAGTCATAACTGGAAAAATCCCCAAGCCAGCCCCTTTTAGAAGCACGCTCGTAGAAGATTATGGTCCAAAATCTTAATTGCTCTTGCTGTTTTATTACAGGAAATATAAAAGTGACATGTGCAAAGGTATTTTGATTACAAATTACTTACAGAGATTGCACAATAAGTCAGACCACTGAGGGCCTTCTGCAATTTCACTCTCAGACTGAAAACATCTGAACTTTCTTTGCTTACACTCCAGAATATTCTCTCTGGTGAGCTCTGCACTGCGGTGCTCTGTGTGTGCAGGAAGTCGGACGGCACACACTGAAGGACAAACACACACTTGGGATATCCAACTGGGTGCACCTACAAATCGCAGTGACACACAGACGTCCCGGATGCCTTCTGAAATCACATCATCCTGGGGTCTGTCAGCTCCTGCACACATCCTCCAAGCTTCACTGCTGCTGCAGACTGCTCAGTTGCTAGTTGACAGATTGCCAAGCTGCATGAGGTAAACTTCTCCTAAAGATACCGCTCTGACCTACAGAATCGTCTGGGTTGGAAAAGACCTTCAAGATCACCAAGTCCAACCACCAACCAACTGTGGGTATGCATGGAGTCTACTCTTTGTAAGCGCTTCACTTCCCATGCAGGCTTGCAAAAAGCAGCTGAGTTAAAAAGCTGAATGGATGGCTCTCATTTAACAGCTAGACAGAGCTAGAGGGTTTGTCCTAAAAAAGGACAAAGAGCAGCTGAACTAATGAAATACAAAGTCAGGGGCTAACTGCTGTCTTAACTGCTTCTCTCTCCTAACTGCAGGGGTGCTCATGCCTGTGAGCATGGACTAAAATGCTACCTTGGCTGCATTCTAAACAACCAGCGCAGATCGTAGGTAGAAAAGTACATTTTTGCTTCAGCTTCCTGCCATAAGCACAGAGCCAATGCTTTAACAAAGCCGTTGTATGCTGTGCTCTGTCTGAGCTAAAACATCTCTCCAGCAGAATCGTGAGGCTTATTTCCAAGAGCGCAGCCAAATTCTTGAAACCTCCAATGAAGGGGAGGGTTGTCACATCGTAGCAGAGAAGGTTTTGCCTGCAGTGCTGCTATTATTCATTTTTCACATCATATACATCGAGGTCAGAACACATTTTTTACACGGAGCTGCAACTTCGCTTGGAGTCTCTTCATCAGGCTGTTGCTAGATTACAAACCTCAGGAACAGAACTGCCTTTATCAGACTCTGCCCACAGAGATACCGCCTGTCTTGGACCTGCATTTAAAAGCAGATGGGAGAGGAGCAAAAATCTCTTTAAACCCTACATCTGCCTGCACAGACAGACCCCGATGCTTCTAGCTCTTGTAAAAACGAGTTTGGTGAAAGTGGGTTTAGACAGAGTTTTGCAGAGACCGCCTCCACAAAGGCTGCACGGAAAGGCAGCTGGGGCAGGAGAGCACGGCCGCCTGTCCATTAAGTGGGGACTCTCAACAGGAAACTCTTTCCCCTTCTTTTCTTTCTGGGCTTTTTTTTCACTCAGGAAGGAAGCTCCCTCTCCAGAAACAAGCATTCCCTGTGTAATCTCGCTGCTCGCATGTCTCCAGGATCGCTTCCAATTACTCAAACGAGCAACATGCACTCTAAAGAAGCTAATGGTGTATTTACGCTGTAACACAAGCTAGTAAATATTTCCCATTTATTAATTGTGATTTACATAACAGCGCACAATGGCAGCTGTTAAGTAAATAAAATCATTTTCTCAAGATCTGTAATTATGGTTTTACAATTATAAAAACAAACTAAATAACAGCAATGGAGCAAGCGCCAGCAAATTCCATGCCTTCTATTTCTATTGAAGATCCAGTGGCCTGACAAGGGACAGAAACTGCAGCTCTTTTACTGCCTTTAAAACAAACACAGCCCTGCCTAAGCCTTGTGATAGGTACAGTGCATAAAACGAGGCCACGATGCACAACCCTGAGATTATTACTTTACTGTAAAAAGCAGGATGGAGGTCAGCAGGTCAAACCATATTAAGTCTAACCTGCTTTCAATACGTCATTTTGACCCAAAACATAAATGCAGTTCTCCCAGACTCTGGGTGGCCTGTGAGATGCACATTTCCATTGTTTGTGCATGGCTGATTATTATTTTGCACTGAAGCTATGTACCTATCTGACCCTAAAACAGAAAGCTTTAACAGAGAGTCAAAGCTGTGCAATACACAAAGAGAAACAGTGACCTCCCTGCAGCCAAGGTGCTGGGAAATAAATGCTTCTCACTGACCTGCTGGGTATTTTGTGTCACACGCTGCAACTTTCACTTAAGTTGTTTAGAACTGTCCGTGAGAACAGCTCTTCCTGCTCTAAAAGCAAAACAGAAGTTTTAGATTAGAGACGTAAAGCAGTCTCTATACAACAAGAGATGCAAAGGTTCTCAATCTGAATTAATTTTTTCTAGGTGTACTTCTATTTTCTTCCCCTGAGTGACAGCACTCCTGATGAAAACCAGAGCACAGTAGTCCACAGACAAAACAGAAACCACCTCCGTTATTTATCACTGCTCCTTGCAAGCACAGCCACCAGAAGCGTATTTTCAACAGAGGAGAGGATCTGTAGCATTTAATAGTATTTGATTAGAGGGAGCCTTTGTATTGCTGCAGCGAGAAGAAGGTACCAGAAAAACTTGGCTGTTGTTCAATGCACAAAGCAGGAGGGCTGCTCAGTCCTGGAGGATTCAGAAAAACAAGTGAATAAAACACCCAGCCAACCACACTGCTCGTGAGCATGAGAACTGCCATTAAGCCATGCACTCTCACAATATAATCAGCAATAAAATTAAAAAAAACTCATGTCACACTTTGACTATGGATACCAATCATCTGAGTATCCATATTATTGGCTCCGTAGGTTTTATTAAGAACAACTTCACAGCTACGCCTCTGCTCTGTTAGCAGTGCAAAAATTTACAGAGCATTAAGAAAGAAAACGAAACAAATTTAATGGCTGAGAATGATAGCATTTGTAAATCTCCTTTCTCCTTTATAAAAGAGGTTTGCAAGCAAAGACTGGATTATTCATCGCTCGCATTAAGCTGCCTCCACATGGCACATACGCTGCCGCCCTGGTAATTTCTCTTCTACTCAGGCACTACACAAACAGCTGGCTCCTTTGGATTTTTATGCAGTGCTTTAAAAAGCTAAAATGAGATCCCTCCACGAACAGGTAAAGCTGAAGGTTGTCCAGCTGCCTGTGCCAGAGATCAGCACAGCCAGCGCAACCGGGACGGCAGAAGCTGTTCATTCTGTTGCTTTGCCCTCAGCCACGCACAAGCTACTAAATTATAAAGGGCAACATCTGCTTTCCCTGCCAACCAGCAAAATAAAACAAACCCAGTGTGTGCTGAGGACAGAAAGCCTACATTTCTCCTATCGCCGTGCTGTGAATGTTTCTTCAAGTTGAAATATGTGTTTGTAATACTCCTTGTCTTCATCTGTCGCCATACGGTATCCATGCAATTTGTCACCAGCCTCAAAGACTTCCTGGTCTGATACCAAAGCTTTTTATAAAAGAAATGCAATTTTCACACTGAAAAAGAAATGTGAGATAAGAGGCCTTCTTAAATGACTGTCTTAAATGCCTGTTAACCCAATCCAGGAAGGCAGTCTTTAGAGATACTGTAGTGTATCTGCCAACTACAGCCACTCAGAGCCAGCAGCGGGTCCAGCTGAGACAGCTGGCACTGATGTACCAGGCTGCAAACTGCAGGGACTGAGGGTGCAATCACCTTGTTCAGCACGTTACCTTTGCAGGCTGTGGTCTCAAGCAGAGGCTGCTGCATACATAGCAACCCCAAGCAAATGCTCTGCTGAATAAAAAACAGCACTATTCACAGAATCACAGAATGCCTTGGGTTGGAAGGGGTCTTAAAGATCAGTGAGTTCCAACTCCCTGCTGTGTGCTGGGAAGCTCAGGCTGCCCAGGACCCATCCACGGCCTTGGGCATACCCACAGCTCTGGGTAGCAGTGCCAGCACCTCACTGCCCTCTGACTAAAGGATTTCTGCCTAATATCTATCCTCAATCTCTCCTCTTTATTTTTAATTTTAATAAAATCATATTATGATTTTATGATTTTATGATTAAAATCATAAATTTTAATAAAGTCATTCCTCAGGAAGTATTTTGTTAGAACGACATACTGAGGCACATCTTTAGAAGCAGCAGAAATCTCACTTTAAATTTGTCATTACTGCTGAAGAACAGGCATGTGAATTAAAGCATTACAAGACCATGCAAATCTAATGCTTCTCTGCAACATAAAGACAGTAGAAGGTGGTGCATAAAGGGACTTCATGCTCTGTATTCAACTGAGCACCAAGTTCAGGAGAGACTCTTCTGATTATCTTCCGTGACCTATTGCAACACACAGGCCACACAACAGCTCAGGGTGCTTACTTTCTAGATGCACATCAGTTCCTTCTTATTAAACCATGGCACGGAGCTGCGGAACCACTAATTTGTGAGAAACTTCTCCCTCCAGAGAAGAGCTAACTGGAAACAGCCCTCAGGCTGATGTAAGCATTGAGTACATGGGGAGTCTCTGTCCTTAGGTGGCTTGCCCGAGCCCATTAATTTGTGTGTGTGTGTGTCCCCCATTTATATAAGCAATGTTTGTATGAAAGGGGAAAGCAGGTCAGCCCAGTCGGCTTGCTACCATCTGCTTTTATTCAGAGTTACTCAAGATCAGTGCCAGTGGGATCAGTGCCCATTTAGGGGGTTTATTGTGTGTATTTATTTTTTGCTCTTTACAATGAAGGCAACAGCAATTACTGTAAGTTTGTAAAAGTGCACACAAATCATAATACACAATACAAAGCTGCTCCAGTCAGATCCCAGCGTGCTTACAAATCCTCCACAGGCTCTGAGAAAGACTGCTTTGGCACAACAACTTGGATAGCCTGGTGAGGAGCGTGTTAGTGTCCAGGAGATCTCAGACTGTATCTGATACTTGCTGTCATGAGCATACCTTGCCTGCCGTGCACGGCATCTCCAACAGATTCACCACCACATGAGGACTGTGCACAAAAGAAGTGGATGAGCATCAGGGAAATTAGCAAAGCTGCTGTAACCTACTTATATGAAATCCCTCTTTGCTTCTAGACAGGCTTACAATAGGTCGATTTATACTACTGGAAAGTGGAGCTGGTAAAAAAAAAAAATCAAAGGTAAAAAACCAGAATGGAAATAGAAATTTCAGGCCCTCAGATAGAAACGCATAGGAGTGGATAATGCAGCACCAAGAGGTACTCTTCATTTACAGAGAATTCTGCCTAGAATCTGCCTCGTCACCGAAGGCAGAAGATACAAAAAAGCCCACAAAGAAATAACAAAGCTTGCTATTGGCAGAGACAGCACATTCCCCAGGTACCACCATGGGTACCACGTGATACTTTGAGGCAAAGAGGACATACAAAATCTGGAAGGCGCATTGGATGACTGATGCAGCAGTTCCACGGATTTCCAGCTTCCCAGTATGAAATGTCCATTATTACCAGCACATTATAACCCCACGCACAAATGAAACACCACACTTACTTGATTTTGCTAGTGCCCTAAACTTTCAGTTCATGATACATAAAATGTACTTGTAGGGTTACCACAGGATGAGATCACCCGCAATCTTTTAAAATCTAAGCTTAAGGGGAGAATCAGATGAGAATAACAAATATTTACATTTAGCACCAGTAAATCTGAAAAAAGACAAGTAAAAATCCAAGTGTTTCACAGGCTCCAGAGGAAGTGATGATGTCAGTTTGAGTAAGTTTTTCTTTCCCTTTCACCAGAAAAGCCCCACCTGGTGCTGGAATTTTGGTGGATATCCCTTCTGCTGCATACAGACTAACAGAGGGATCTGGTTAGAGGAACACATCCCAAACCTCAACAAAATGCGTGTACTTCAAACATAAATATCCATTCAAAAGGGAGAAATAAGCAAATCTGAACTTGAACATACATAAAGCTGCGCAGAGCTCTTGATGGATATAAGGCATCATCTGCACAAACACCAAAGACTGAAAAGGCTCTGCCTTTGCATGCACTTCCCACTGCAAAAAACCTCAGCACAAGGTCAGAAGAAGTGACCTGGCACCTCTGTGCCTTTTAAGGAGGCATGCAGTGAGAGAAGAACTCTCAGAAGTAACTTTCAACCTCTAAGAAGCTGAAGAAAATCCCAAAGTGACCAAAACTCTAATGCATGTACATCAAAGAGAGAAGGGAAAGGTAATGTCGTGGGGAAATGAACTTCAGAGGAGAGCATCTTCTTAAGCACGTCAGCCAGTAACAAACCCTCACACTGCAAAGCAACAGAAGCTTACTTGGTCATTTTCCAGTATAAACTGTATATATTTTTAATTTTCTATTTCTCATCTGATTATTTGTATTAATTAAAGTGCCTTTTGCCTGAAAAATAATTGAGGTAGCTCAGTGGGGAAAAAAAGCCAACATAGATATAAATGGCACTTAACAGCTAGGTAATATTTACAAAAGCAAAGCCATTCAAAGCTACTGCCCTCCATGTTCTGTAACACAGCCACATACCTACTTACAGCAGTTCAAAGTAGCAACTCTGACATGCAGCTGCTGAGGATTTTATGTGTGGATATTATGCCAAATGCTTTCTTATGTTGTTTTGTAATGTTGTGTAACTACTGCGGTCACACATGCAGAAAAAGCAAATGAATCCTGTTTGAGAAATGGTGTTCTAAGCCATGTGGATTACCTAAAAGCCAATAGTTACTTACAGAAAAGGCAGAGTTTCCATGGGAAACGCAGCTTTGCCTTTCCTGACTTGCCTGAATGTAAAATATATTAACTGAATTAAGGCAATGAGCCACCCGATATCACGGGGAGGTAATTGTATAGGAAAAACAGGAGTCTAACTAGGCCAGAAACAAAGAGTTCTGAAGAGCTCGCACAAACCTCCACAGAACAAACATTTGCTTGTCAAATGCCATAATTATGCCTAATTGGTTTCACAACTGTAATTTCCAGGATTTTATCTCAGAAATTAGTTGAATTCAAGGAACAATGTAGGCTATGCTGACTACCCCTACTTGTTGGGTTGTGGTGGTACTCTGCCTGCAGCATGAAAGAACAGCTCTGTTTTGCTTCACTAGCTGCTATTTTCAGGGTGGTTTGGACAGTCTTTAGCAAAAATCTTGAGAGGTTTTCAGTCCAAAAAAAGAAACATTGGGGTATTAAAGAGAAAGTAAACTTTCAGTAGAACAGTTGTTAAGAGTTTGACCAAAACAATTCCAGCTCCAAGAAAAAAATGAAGACCTTTGGCCTTATCCTCATCTCCTTCCTTCCTATCGAAGCATCTGTTGGAGATTTGCCTCACGCCACAGTAGCTTAAAGAAAAAATAACCCCAAACCTAACTCAAAGCAATTTCAGGCTGAAGAAGAGAGACAACAAACTATTTACTTATACCTGTATTTTCAATAGGACAGTTTTCAGTGCAGCCACAATGGCAGCGTGAACAAAGTAGAAGCCCATGTTTAGAACTGAGCGGGGCCTCTGGAAGTTTGTTTGTTGTTTTGTTTGTTTGTTTTTATATCAATTGTTTAATGACTTCTTGCCCTCTTATTCCTTTATTGCACAGATCATCTCCTCCCACAACAGTTGTGCAATCCCTCTGTGGCAACAAAGCCAATTGCTTTGTCTTCCAGTATTGCTTTCCCATGTACTTACGGCTGCCTGAGTGTAATTCACTAGCTGGAGATAAAAAGGAATTATTATCATGAAGTTATGCTCTCTAGATTGCATTTTGTACCTGTGGTGTAGAAAAATTATTAAGAAACAGCTACCTCTTCGTTCTGAGCTGCTCAAATTAAAGCTTTAAAATGCTCTGCAGCCAAGCATTGCCACCTGTTCTTTCATTTTAATTTAAGAATGCCCAATTATGTTAATGCAAACCCCAAAAATGCTTGTATTCTGGAAATATGTGCATTTACTAACCACCACAATTATTATCATATTAAATTCACGAAGATATACGAAAGACTGGTATGAAGATTAAAGGTTATTATAAAGCCAGAAATACGCATGCATGTATGTTATACGCTACAAATATATGTTTTCAAACCACTGTCTCCACTGTGTCTAGAGAAGGCACACATTTCAATTAATAATGCATTCTGGCTTTATTCTCAACTGTAACTTTCAAGAGACATTACCCTTTCGGGCATGATATTGTAACAGTCCTACTGAACTTCAACTTTCATTAAAGGACATCAATCAACTTTCTTTCAGTAGAAACACATGTTTGCCGTAGACCACAGAACATTCTTGAACAACAAAAGAAAGTTCTATTGTGCGTGTACTTGTGACCACACGCAGAAGATAAATCAGATCTCGTCACGTATTTATCAGTTCTGTAAAACAAATTTTAAGTCCACAACAAATTCTCTTTTCTCACCGCGCTCTGAATTCACACTTCATCTCAGGGCTCTGGATTTTCTGAGCTCTAATACTGATACGACCACTTACCCTTTATGCTTTGAAAAAGACCCAAGTGATTCTGCCTCTGGAATGCTTCTCCATTTGTAAGCAAATACTCACTGTCCCTTGCTATCTCAGCAAAGGCAACTGTTTGACATGAAGTTTAGCAAACAGGGGGCTTTGATCTTACAGTAACAGATGTGCTTAATTTTAAGATGTATTTACTTAAAGCCATGTATACTTATCAAGTTGCAAGTTTTCTTTTTTCTTTCAAATCATTCTTATTAATTTCACCCTCAACTTTTTGACTGATTAAGTTCAATGTGGTAAAGATTACACAGGCAAGACCTTCTGTGCTTACAACTGACAGACAGTTGTTTCCATTTGCAAATCCTCTAGATTTTTATTGGCTCATTAAATATGTATATTACAAACGAGATTTAAATTATCCTTGTATATAAATCAACTTCTTTGGTGTGTTCCTTGCAAAGAAAATTGACTACTGCCATCCTGTGGTTAAATGTTTTCATCTGACAGCAGCTATACTTGGTCTGGGTCCAAATACTTTCTATTATTTATAGTACAGGTAGTTTTCTTTATTATTTCTTAAAGATAAGTATTTCAGAAAGTAACAGATGTGATAAAAATATTTTATCCCACTTCCAGCTGTCTCCAATGCTCTACTCAAAGATACAGACCAGAAGTGCTGCCTTGTTAGGGCTTTAAGCCAAAGCTGAGGTGTAAAGGCATGAGATACAGTGTTGAGGAAAACCACCCAACCCTTCCCTCCTCCTCCTCTCTGATGCTTACTAGGAAGTGGTGGGGAAGAAGAAAAGAAGGAAGACATAAATGGAACCACTAGCAAGGAAGACTGCTTTTGAAGCTAGAAAAGGAGTTCATCCAGGAAGGCAGACGTGCTACATGATTTCCTTTTCTGCAATTTAGAGGTTTATTGGAAATTCACTTTCCTCAAACAATTCTGAATTTCTGAGAGGCTGAGGAAAAGTACAGTTCTTCCTATTACAAAAAGTCATTGTAATCCCTTCTATCAATACTAAGAAAAAAATGGAGGTTAACTCTTTTATTTAGTAAACAAAATATTTCTTTACCCTCTAGCTTAAAAACATATGCTTATAAATGTCCCACACACATGCACTAAGGTGTGCCACTGCAGTTCTGGGAGCTTTCCCACCAATTGTGCACAGAAGCTAAGTTTTACATTACTCAGACCCTTCTTTTTTATATGTAATCCATGGTTTTGCAATTAGGTTCCAAGTCCCACGACCATAACATTGGCTGAGGGCTATTCTCACTTATAAACAGTTGAAGCATAACAATTCCATCAGAATTATACTTCTATTGGAAGAAGTCTTCTAATACTTCTAAATGGAAGAAGTTCAAAGAATGATTTCACAAGGGCTTGCAGGAAGAATTTGTCTATACAAGGCTGAAGTAATTATAATGGCACGTGTAGCAGACCTGCAGGTTTTTAGATTCCTGCTCTTAGCACTTAAAATTGCTACATCTCATTTTACCACCTCCACAAACTTATTATCTGCTAAAATAATGAAGTATTGCAGAGGTGTGCGCAGTTCAAGTTATTCCAACACTGCCTCGAACTACAGTAAGCAAGAAACATTCTCATGGAATGTCATTAATACTTTTAACAAACACTGTCAAACAATCTCTAGAAATAGAAGGGTTATGCATAGATAATAGTGACATTTTTTTTGAGGGATGCTATCTGTTACACGCTAGCTTGAAACTCATTTTAAATCAGGCCATTTTAACACTGAAAATATCTATTTTTTCCACATTTGCATGACCCTAACACTTCGCACTCTCTTTCAGTTTGCCTCCAGCACCCCTGCATTTTCTCACACACGTGAACTGCTGCCATCTATCACTGCATTATGAGTACTTTGTTTACTGAACAGCAATTAACGATTCAGTTGACGACATAATATGAACGTTGTAAAGCTCTTGGCAAATAGAAGTTTAAATAAAGACTTAATGTCAAGGATTCATAGCATCACAGAATGGCTTGGGTTGGACGGGACCTCAAGGATCATGAAGCTCCAACCCCCCCACTGCAGGCAGGGCCACCAACCTCCACATTTAATATCAGACCAGGCTGCCCAGGGCCCCATCCAACCTGGCCTTGAACACCTCCAGGGATGGACGGGGCATCCACTGATGACATTACAGACAGCTGCCTTTCCAACCTTTTCAGAGCACCCCAGCAATTACCAAATCTATGAATACGGACTTGCATACACCGTATACGAACCTGTAGAAATTTGGGAATTTCATAGTAATAAGAACAACTTTTAAAACATCAGATCTTCATTACACATGAGTATACAGCAACATTTAAAAGTGGTGTGCTTAACTGAAAGAACTGTGTTTGCTTATGGACAATTTACCTTCTTCTTGCATCTCTTCAGACTTCCTTCTCACATGAACAACTCGGGGTCGCACAACTCGTGCATCTCCTTGGCTTTCTTCCTATATAACATACATTAAAATCATATTAGAAAACCAACTTTCAAATAAAAAGCACAGTAAAATTATGCAGAGCTTCAAGAAACATCCAAAGCGGTTTTTAAAGGTTCATTAAAGAAGTTATGCACTTGTTCTACTTCCTTTCAGCTTCAAAAGAATTCAGATCTGAATTAGCCGACTGCAACTCTAATTTCTCCAGAAAGATGATGGCAAAGAGCCATTTAGACCTGCAGACATAGGAGAGTCCTTTAACTCCTACTCAAAGAATGTGGCAGAAAGAACTTAGGATTTCTCTGGCTTTCTTCCATACCCAAGCCTTCTCTATGGGTATTAACCTACTGGATAAAAAGGGGAAGTTGAAAGGAAAAAGAAAACTAAATATTTCAGTGCATGGCTGCAAAACACGTGTCAAGTATAAAATACACTTCTTTGACACTGTTTTTAAAATCATTTTACTGTCTTCCTTACATTCTTTTGAGGATGTATGTCTGCAGCAATGCCCATGGGAAAACAGCAACAAACACTGTGTGTGCCAAGGAGGAAAAACCACACTGGTCAGATACGCTTGGTTCTTATGTGTTATGTATCTGGAACAGAAACTGCATCCCAAAAACATTCCGTTACACATACACAGGAAACATGAAAAGTACAAATAAAGTTGCCCTGATTTTGGCTGGGACAGAGATCGTGTTCTTTGCAGAGACTGAGGCTGTGAGCCTTAGAACAGTGCAGACAGGCTTAGAAGACTTAAGCATTCTTTAGGACGGTCAAAATTGATCTCATCAGTTATTCTGTTGATATCACAGATTAATATGAATTTTTAAATGAAGATTCTTAAAGAAGGATGAACATGAGAAAGATCATAGATTTGTGCATATTGGATTGAGCACTTGGATCCTTCGGATAGGACAGAATTGCTGTTTGACTTCTGAGAAGCAATAGTATGAGTGTTATCTTGAAGACCTGATGACCAAGTACTAGTGGTGTTTTTCTCCCCAAAAGCTAAAAAGGAAGAAAAGGAAAGTATACTTCAGTTCCATAAGAGAAACTTTCCATAGTATAAGCCACAAGTGAGAGAGTCAGCCAAAAACATAGATGAAAATAAGAAAATATCTGTCTGGCAAACAATAAGCATGATGTCAACCATGCAATCAAAGCTTCCCATTCCTTTCAGCCAAAACCCATCACCCGTGATAAGAAGAATATCAGCAGTAATGATATTGGTTGTCATGTACTTAATGACCATCTAAGCCAGCGTTGCAGGAATCAGAAGGAACAAAAAGAAAAAGCATTTGGTCACTCTCTGTTCCTCACTAGCTGCATGAACATGTTTACACTCCTCAGTGAACAAACCTTGGAGAATCCTACATTAGTGGATAGCACGTCAGCTCTGTAACAAGCACAAACAGCCTCACCAGCACAGGGGTGAGCTGAAGTTAATAAAAATGTGTGTCTGAGATCAAGCTAGCATCTCCTGTAGGCACTATGTGCAGTTTGGTTTGGCATGACCTCAGCCGCCTCTACACACCACGACCTCCTCTGCTCACAATTTAAGGCAGACAAGGGAAGAAAACATCATTTTCTGAAAGCAGGAAGGTCCACCCTGAAGTCCCATGGAAATGTGATCGAAGGCTACCAATGTTACAGAACATTACATGTATATATTAAAACATACTCACAAGTGTCCATTTGAAGTGGTTTTGTTTTGGTTTAATGTTTGTTTTGTTTCAGAAACTTTTAAACTGAGCTGAGGTGCAAGTAGAAGTTGAGAGACAACAGATTCATAACCTACAATTATGAATTCCTGGAATGTTAAGAAAAACACAACTATTTATCTTGAAATACTAAAAATGAAAGCTAATGAGGATACCAAAGTGGTAATCCCACTCAAAACATGTAGCTTGTATAAAAACATCTCTACTTACATTAAAAAATTATGGAAGTATTTTACAATCGACTTTCTAACAACAGACTGGGGACTTGTAATGATTTAGGTTTATCATTTTTGAAATGTTTAGCCATACAAATATTATTTTCAATGCTCACGTCCCTCCCATGAGCACAAAATGATTTATCTAGAACAGGAGGAGCCCATTTTCGTCTTAGTCATTCTGTTACTTCTTAGAGTAGGAGCGTAGGGGTAAAGTGGCCACAAACAGCAGTTAATTCCTGTAATGTTACAAAGGAATGGCCAGAAGGGGTCAAACTGAAGATGCATTTAGTCTGACATCCTGTCTAACAGTGGCTGGAAGCACATATAAATCTCACAAAAGTCCAGCACCAGAACGGAGGAGCAGCCAAGGAATTTGGGTTGATAAGAAAATTCCTGTGTGACTTAAGCCATTTATTTTGGAGTGACCATGTAGATTTCACTCTTCATGACTGAAAGGCATCGCTGTCCCACATGAAAATATAATGCTCTTTCTGTTGGTCAGAATCTGACCCAGACACCTGTGACAGGTAGCAAAGAAGTGGCAAGTGTATGGCAGCTCCACAGTGCTGCCCACAACCCTTCTGAAACAAAGATCCTGTTCAGATTACAAAAACAGCCCAAGTTTTGCCACAGTTAAGTCCTAACAAGGAGGAACATTCCAAGTTAAATCACAACAAAGCTCTACTGAACTCAAGGCCCAGCTGGGTGGCACCTGAAATGTGTATTTTCTCAAGCCTCTCAGTAAAGATCATGAAAAACCTAGTTTTGTTCCTAACCAGATCGCTCTTCTTGCTTCATATTTTAGCTAATACAGTTTTATTTCAAAAAAGGTAAACCACTGCCTAGAGATGAAAAACAAACCTATTTCTTACAGGCAGGCGACAAAGCAGATCCAGTCATAGATCTGATACAGAAGTCAAGAGAAAGAGAAACTAAGAGAAACCAGGCAAGAGGTTCATCACTGTTACGTGGTATATAAGTGATGTTGAAACAAGCTTTTATACAACCTCGAGTAGAGAAGGATGCACAAATCTAGTGAAGTTCTCACAGAGCACGGTTTTGCCCCACGCAGGGCAGATGTTTACTCTGGTTATCAATTCTAGGTGTACACATCATAGAAAAGCTAAAAATCTAGCCCATGAGAAAATGTGAAAATGTGAGTTGGAGCTTTTTGTCAGGAACACCCACATCTAGGAAAAGAATATTTTATTTGGGAGAGAACAAGACCAACAAAACCACACACACAGACTGTGGATTTGTTTGCTTGGTTTGGAGGGAGGGTGGGTTTTATATGCCAGCAGGCAAGAAAAACCACAACACCCTGAGGGTTCAGATGCAAAACGAAGTTTCTAAAGATGAGATAATGTACAAATGTATGTACATTTTCTCTCTATGAAAGAGACTAGGTCAGATCACCTAACATTTCTTGCACAGATGAGACTATACGCCGTGGGTCTTCTTACACATGGCACTTTACCATTTGACTATACCCAGGAAAACAAAAATCCATCACATCAGCTAATTCTTCAGTGTATGAGAAGCAGATATCACTGGTATACTTATCTGGTACTAAAAAGAAGGAAGCATACTCCTTACACTCTCTGCCTGTTATTTTTGGCTAGCAAAAGGGTAACAAGGATACAAACTGCACCCCAGCAGACATTGCTGCTCAACAGAATCCAGTCTTGCCTGTGAACAATTATTCAAAAAAATATGTTCTGGTGATCTCAAAGTGAAGATCATTTACCATGTCAAATCCTCTTTGAAGATGCAACACATCACATCAGATGACATATTTAAGAACTGCTTGGAAACCAATGGCACAATAGAGATCAAGACTCAAAAGTATAAAACCAGGGAGTGTTAAATATAAGATACTTTTGGCTGTTTTAAGTATAGAACATCAGGGATGGACAGAATGCATCCATAAACATATCAACCATAGTAAGTGTATTATTACTTTTAAGCACACTGTGAAGCTTAATATGTTAAAGAGCAATCTGCCACATCATTTTTGGCTTTTGCCATGTGCTATTTAAATTTACATTCAGCTAGCAAGAAAACCATCACCTCTAGGTAACAGCTCATATTAATAAGTAGCGAAGGATTAACTCTATAGGTCTCAAGCAGAGATCAACAGAATCTTTCTCTACCTTCCAGTACTGTAAAGTACATCATCATTACTGCCTTTCCAACCCTTCCCCTGCTATGACAGCCAAAGCTCCTGAAACATTAAATCACTGGTTTACAATGTGAAGGACCAAACCTTTACTATTACTTCCTTTCCCGTGTATTTCCAACATTATCTTCCTGTAATTGAAGTTCTGTACCTTTGGAATACCCCATCTTAACTGAGTTTGTACACTATTAGGTCCTGTGAGACTTGCAAAGCAGAGAGGAGGTAACAAAAAGGTAAAAGCAGGTCTGAGCCTAACAGAAAGTAAATTGTTGGATTCTGACGCAGTAAAAACCACAGAATCATTTATTACACATGTATACTTTTGACTTCAGCTTCTCAGCTGAATGCGTCACTTCAAACACATCAGTTCTGTGACAGTCTTCACATTAAACATGAAAATTTATTTTCCTAGGCTCTGTTTTGCACTTTGACCAGTGACAGAAAAGCTTCCTTGAGTTTACCTGAGAGGGACCCTTTGGGAGAGATGCCACTCTGCAGCTTGGTTGGGCAGCTTGCAGAACAGGATTTGAAATGGGTTGTGATTCCAGATCAGCCACGAGCACAGGACCATGACTGGTATCAGCATCTCCAAGAATTCCTGCTGAGATTGAAAAAGAAAGAGGAAAAAAAGATTTGTCATCTGTTCTAACATGGCCATAACCATGATATGCTCCATGAACTTTGCCACACGTATGGGGAAGGGAGTATAAAGGTGTCTTTGTGAAGATGTTCCACTATTCTTAGTGAATGAAAAGAAACCTGTATATACTCTATCTTCAACTGATAATTTGCTGTATAATCCAGCACTTAGCAATTTCTGCAGTCTGAAAGTATCTGAAAGGCATCTTTATGAAAAATATACTGACAGATCATGAACTAATTTTAGCCTTCTGCTATCATGCAGAGCCAAAAAAGGAATTTTAAGCCTACTAACTACAATTACTGCTTAAGTAACTGTAACTGTATTGTTCACTTTAAGACTGTGTCACATTTCACCTGCATGGTGGTTTTCATATCCATAACTTCAAGCACTGAAAACAAAGATTTATAAAGGCAGGACTGATGGTGGAGATGCTGTTATACACCTAAGTACACAACACCTTAAACAGCCCAAAAATTGACATTAAGTTACCACAATAAAAAAAGTCATAAAATTGATGATACACACACAATCCCCAGCATTCCTGCTGGATGTATCAGCAAGTGACTCATTCTGACAGAGAAACCCACCAAAATGTTACATCTACAGAGACACTGGTGAAAAACACGAACTTTTATACCCACTGGTATTACAATTACTTCATTTTATCCCTAAACATCATTCTGAAATAAAATGCTGGACTCTCATTGTGGCTATCGGGATATAATGCCTAGTCCTGACTTTGTTAGACTGAAGGACATGGAATCTTGCAAACCAGAGGGCAGATGTAGAAGATTTGGAACAAAAGCGGAAATAATCACAGAACTTCCCCTGCCCCCATTAAGGATCAATTATTTCTTATGCAGCATTGACTTTAAACAAAATTTTACAGGACAGACAGTGGGCAGGCTGAATTAAATCACACAGCTATTAAAAACAACAAATACACCTTGCATAGATATAAACACGCTATGCCAGATGTAGCTATGAACAATCCAGATGAGCAAGAAATATCCCCAATAGACAGGTGTCTGTTGGTGTCTGCCAGCTATCCATACAATCCTAAGCACCATCAGAGAATCACAGCGGGTTGATTTGGATCACTAATGATGACTGTACTCTACCATTATTAAACAGGTGACTTGGAGAAAGGGATGGCAGCGTCACCTCATCTTTTTCCAAGGAGTACCATGTAATAAATCTCCAAAAAGCATTCAGCAAACTACTTTCAAGTAAAAGTTTGGCAGTGTATATCATTCCAGAATACATTTTCCAGGCTGACAGTGATGTAGCTGGCCCAAAATAATCAGGTAGCAGCTAGCTTAACACTCTCTATAAACAGATAAATGTGAATCCATTCAGTGCTAAACAAATACTCTTACTGCTCTGAGATCATTTTTGCTGTTTGTTCAACACATTCAATCTATTTAAGGGTTAATAGTGTGAGATACACTTCCCTTGTCAAATTCAGAGATTTGGAAATTAAAGGAGAAGAAAAACAACTGTTTGAATGATTCAGTTTATGCAACTTTTGATGCATCAGTGCAATCATATCTGTGTTATTACAGCTTAATAATGACTTCAGTTTAGTTTAATCCATATTCAACAACACTGTTTCTACAGGCTCGCAGCAGGTTAACTAAGCAAGTACAGAATATTCCAGGTATTTTCAGATAACAATGCAGAATCCAAGATAGAAAGATAAAGGAGAGGAAGGATGAACCACTGCTTATTAGCACAAGTTTCAACTGAAAATAAAGGAATTACTTTCCCTGCTTTATCACAGCAAAGTATCTCCACGCTACCTTGAACAATCCACTATGCCTGCCTCAGTTACCCATCTGGGAAAAAAGGAATTTCTACACTGTAATAGGAACACTACAAATTTAAATCTATTACAGGTTATGAGACACTGCAATATCACCCTGATGGTGTGATAAAAGCAGTGAGGAGGAGTGTTATGTAATAGGACAGAGAGAAATCACTTGACTTGCCAGCATTAATACTTACCCTATGGAGAGCAACTTCAAGAATGCTCAAACTAAGTGTTTTTGAGATCTGAATTTGACTTCAGAGAATAAAATACATATTTGGCTAGTCAGCTTTTTTATAGGCGAGTACTTAAGTGTGATATTTCCTTCCAGTTGTAGACTGGTACAGGCTGAGAAGAGCGAAGGCAAATCTTGATTTAAACCAATCCAATTCTCTGAATAAAAATGCTAATCCTCTCCCCACAGCAATTGCTGTTAAGTTTTTAATACTGTATTTTGAGCACACTCTCTAAAATTACTTCAGATGCTGTTACAGGAATTCTTCACGCCTCAGAATCCATGTAAATATCTCAGAGAATAAATAACAGCCCAATTGTACCTGCAGCCTGGGTAAGCTGCCCTGGTGATGGAGAACGCGAACCCTGGTACGGCCTGTCCTCAGTTGCAGTTGCATGGTCCATATCTACTGGGTGTCCCATGAGGATTCTCTCTGCTGCTCTGGTCAGCCTGGGTCTTTGACCTTCACTGAGCTCCCCAACACTATCGTCAGAATCCTACATAGAACAGCAACATCAGAACAGCAGGTTTAAAAACTGCATTAACCCTTAAAGCACACAAACTCAAGTCTCAACTAGCAATGAATAAAGGTAGCTAAAACTATCATCTCATTGGATCTGAAAACAAAATGTAAAATGATCAGTACTGGACTGAAAATAATCACAGGTGAAGAACATAACTTATTTTGTTAGCTGCGTCCCAGCATGGCAAGAACCTGAGTTATATTTTGGCACAGAAGTCTTCAACGTTACAGGTATGTCCATAGTCAACTGTCAGATCTCATAACAGTGGAAGAACCTAAAATTATTGCATGTTAGATAAAAAGTTTACAGAATCACACAATCACAGAATGGCCCGGGTTGGAAGGGACCTCAAGGATCATGAAGCTCCAGCCCCCCTGCCACAGGCAGGGCCACCAACCTCCACATTTCATACTAGACCAGGTGGCCCAGGGCCCCATCCAGCCTGGCCTTGAACACCTCCAGGGATGGACGGGGCATCCACAGCCTCTCTGGGCAGCCTGTTTAATTTTTAAATAGGTTTGGATGGCACATAAAATACGGGCGGTTCTCTGGTTTCTGACGTGCAAAACTGCAGAGAGAAAACAGTTAACTTGCTTCTATGCAGGAGAACAAACAGGCTGAATATACATACACACACATGCACAGACTCATTTTAAGGCAATACTCGCAACATCAACAAGAAAATTCTTCTCTGATACACAGGGAGGTATGTGTGCTTGCACACTGCTTGCCAGAATCTGCAGAGAAATTTATTAGCTTCTTGTGTGGACAGACTGAGTAGTCTGTAGCTATGGGAAAGCCAACAAGCAAATTAGAGATGCATTTTTAATTGGCAGTGCTGATGAGAAAATGTCATTGCAATTAGTCAGACTCAGAGCTGACACTGTAGCAAGCCATTCTTTAAGTTCATCCACCAGAGCTCATTAAGCAAAAAAAAGACAGACAAAGGAACAGTTATAGAGGTTTAGTGAAGTCAGTAATTATTTAGACTAAACTGACCAAGACAGAGGGAAGAAACTGCATATGCATTACTAAAATAAAAAAGAAAGATCTGTCCTAAACAAAGGTGTTCATCGACCATGTTGCCATATTCAAAGTTCACTCCTTTAAACATTCCTCCAGATAGGTCAGTTAGACACTCAACCCAAAGTACTATTTTCCATATAGAAAATGCCCAGATGTGTTCAAACAAATGACTTTTGCTCTTTGTGACGCAGTTATATTTTTCTGTTAGTCTGCTTTTTCTGCCAAGCAAATATGAATATGTTGAGGTTTTGTTCCAAGATCAGTATCAGCAACATATGCAAAAGTGCACGAAAGCATTTGCTGACATTCTTCATAGCAGCCACTTGAATGTTTTAGGCAGGTACGTGCAATGAACCTGTAATGCTAAACATACCAGCTACACTGCTGAAGTGACAGAAGACTTCCCTGATGTTCAAAAGGACAAATGTGATGCAGTCAAACAGGCAAACATGCACCTTGCAAATTAGGTATGTGTGATACTCTGCACAGCTAACTTATAAGGACAAGTAACCTTCAGTGGTTTTAAAAGTCCTACATGAAAACAGAGACTCAAGTGAAGCGGGATCACTTCCAGCAAGGATCAAAGTGTATGAACTTGTTCTATAGCCAACGGTAAGGATAAGCTTGAGATTTCATAAGCTTGACATTTTGTTTACTTTTGAGTCAGAAAGTATCCCTTCAAAACTCACACACTTGCTGCAAGGAAAAGGACAGTAAGTTACCTCCAAGTGGTACCTTCCCTCTTGTACAGCAACGGGTGCGTCATTTAATTTGGCTAAAAGAGCCAGAACAGGATCCCTGTGATAGCTTTTATGGCTTCTTCTCACCACCTGCCCTTCACTGGGAGGATCATAATCCTAAAACAAAGGAACAAAATCCACATAATACATGATCCAAAACTACTTTCGTGTGAACCTGCATCATTCTTAAGCTCACAATTAAGCTTCATTCTTTTACAAAGGAAGTTATTACGGTTTCCACGTTCAGAACTGTTGTCTGAAAATAACTGGCACGCTGCTTTCTCCTTTTTTGTACCCAGAGACATGCACAGTCTTTGAAAAAGCTTGATGCATATGGCTGGCATACTTTGAGAAGGGCAGGGTCTACTTTTAAGTTTTCGTGTCCAGAGAACAGTCAAGGAAGTGGAGAATACCTTGACTTCAGAAGCTTCCACATCAGAAAAAAACCACTACTGATGTTTTAAGCAGCTTTAACTAATTCCAGTCTCAATTAACCTACTTTAATAAACTAGGCACACAAGCAATTAAGAGATAGCCCAAAGCTGAAACAGCTTAGAGCATGGCAATGTTCTACTCTGTTTAAGATGTCTTAAAGTTAAAAAAGCATAGAAATGAAAATGCATATTGGCCATCTCTCACCTACTGGCAGGAGGTAAATAAACTGTGTTTTATTTTTAATTTATTTTTAATATAAATCAGTTTGTACAATGTGCTTTCTTCTTAGGAGCTCTGAAATTCCAAGCATATTTGTAAGCATACAGCTTTGAAAGTGCAAATTTTAAAACATTATAAGTGAAAATGCTTAAAGACATCCAATTTACCATTCTGCTCAAAGCAGATTATCACTCTAAATCAGCTTCCTTGTTAAACTTTTCCTTACCATTTCATTGGCATCCTGTAAAGTACTCGTTAAGCTTTCAGTGAGGTTTGGAAAAGACAGTCCTCCTTCTGTTAAGGTTAAAAAATGTTTTAAGTTATAAATACTAAAAAGCATAGCAGTTATATAAAAGCAAAGGTCACATTCTTCAATAATTGCAACACTGTGCTTCAGTAAATAGGGAAATTCTCACTCCTGGATGGGTAGTGTAAAACAGACATCCAAGTTCCAGAAAATCACTCTTACACTTTGCTTTCAATCATAGAATCACTAAGGTTGGAAAAGACCCACAGATCATCCAGTCCAACCATTCAATAAAACTTAGTACCACATTGGACTCATGCAAGACAGTCCAGATTATTTTCCAAGTTGATTTTATGACTGAATAGCAGATTTTTGTTTTTTTCTTATTACTAAGTAGGTTCATTTCATGACAAGAAAAAGAGCAAGGATGTTTATCAAAGAAATCCGTAAGCATGAAGTGAAACTTAAAGGTCAGGCTCGCAGTTTTATCTGACAGAGCATGAAATGTAATTTCAGTCAACTGAAAGAGAATTCAATAAAGGAAAAAAGAAAATATCCAAATTCTAATTGCCACGGGTTTGTTTCATTGGTTACCTCTCGCAGCCAGCATCTGGTCACAGCTGAAGAGAACCTCCCCTTCTGAGATGGGTCTGTCTGCAGTTTCTGTTTCTGTGGGGGTAGGACTGCTTTCCTGCGTGGACTGCTCAGAACTGTCTGTAGATGCAGCTGATGGAACCTGTGGTTCACGAGGAAGCGACTGAAAGGGCCTTGGTGACGACTGCCAAGATGGTGAAATCAAGGCCTCTGGTTCCTCATCGTTAGCCACTGACATCTCACTAAAATGTAAGAAAATGCTCTGTGAATATACCAAAACGCACTGAATAGAATAACCTAAGGTCTTAAATCAATGCTGAAATGAATTTGCAAGTAATTTTTCAAGTGAAAGTACAGCATTTTACTGATTAGTTCAAGAATCAACATACCTAAATAACACGAATGACGTACCTAAATAACACGAATGACGTACCTAAATAACACGAATGACGTACCTAAATAACACGAATGGATTTCTAGCTATTAATACAAATGACCATATGTATTCTCACTGAGACAATAGAGAAAATAAAATGCTAATAATAGAGTATTTCATTGTCACTACCTTTTTTATTGACAGTAACACTATCGATTTCATGTTTTTCATGGCAGTAAATAAGGCCATAGTAATTCTGAGAAATGTCTGTATTTAACACTCAAAATATAAGTCAAGCAATTCAGAATAAAAGAATCCTGGTTTATTTCAGTACCTCCAGGCATGTACTTGAAGCAGTTCTCTCTACAGACTTTTTGAGGACATATTTATTCATAAAGAACTGAGAAAAATATAGCCTGGTAAACTCACACAGCTTTGGGATTGAATGTTTCTTCAGCTAACAGACTGGGTTTCTCCTCTTCCAGAGGAAGTTCTGCATCATCCCATGGGTTTGGAGGTGCTGGATTTTCCATTTTTGCAGCTTCAGAGGCAGGAGGGCTTGGTGTGATTATTTCAGGAGGCGTACTGATAGGGGTAATCACAGGTGTGCCAACACGACTAACAGCAGCTGGAATATCAGAGCCTGCAGGCGTGAAGACAAATCTCAGATCAGAAAGGAAAACAGGAAGACAGGCAGCTACTCAGTTCCCAGTAAGCGCTTGTAATGTTTGTGATACCTTTCTGATGGTCATGATGAGACTAGGTGAGGATGAGTTTCTTTTAAGAACAGTGTTGGCATTTGAAGGAGGTAGAATAAAATCTCCATTCCTTACCTCCTTCAGTAAGGGAGACTACTCTGCATTTTAAATACTATGCTGCTTTACCTGGGGAGTGTAAATTTGGTTCAGTTAACACTGGGAACACAGGAAGAAGCAAAAGACAGTTACTTTTCTGATGTGAAAAGTGGAAGGACTAGGAGGGGTGGAAATCACACAGACCATAGCAACGTGCACGAAGAAAACAGAACAGTTAGCAGATAGATGTTTGCTTTTTTATACAAATCAGCTCATAATTCTTGTATTACATGAGTCCTCACTTGAATCATAGCCTCAAGAATGTTTATCCTGAGATAACACGTCTTTGAAGGAGAAAATTAAAGACAGTAGATTAAAGCATATTTGTTCCTTCTAAAGTTCAATTATTATTTTCACTACCTGCTCCTTTCATTTTTTCTTGTTCACGAGCATCCCCGCTCAGTTCTGTGACAGATGGAGAAGACTCTGGAGTTTGGACTGGAGGCATTTCTTTTTCTGAAGGCGGTGTTTGTGGTGGTGTGGCCTGAGGTGTTGGCAATGGAGTAGGCACAAGAGGCTCCTGAGGAAAAGAATTGTAACCACAGTTCTTATCTCAATGCAAAACTCGTATCTTCCAGAGTTAGGGCTGAGAGGAGGGAAGGGAGGGGTTATCACAAAACAGGAACAGTTGTTACTTAGATATATGCCTCATGACTCTAACTCTTCCACCTAAACATAAAGATGCACCAGCCTAAATTGTCTGCCTGGACAAAACAACCAAACAAAACAATAAATGTTTTCTGACATTTTGTTAAGGAAATTATATAAGCAGGCTGAGGAAGGCCTCCAGGCTCTTTTCCAAAGAATAAATCCTAGACTGATCATTTGTATTATCAGCTCTTATGGGAAGTTGAGCACGTGAGCACCTTCAGCAGTTCAACATGAAATCGTGAACACTGAAGAACTTGGTTAACTGGGCTGCTGAAATTGAGATAAACTTCACAGAAAAAAAAACCACAAACAAAAAACACAACAAAAGCCATCTTTGGATAGCACAAAATTCAGTTCTTTTCCCTAAAAACAAGCTCTGTGCTCAGCCTTGGAATAAAGGAAAAATAGATAAATATAGCATGCTGCATAGAGCACAAAGGAACTATATAAAGAGAAAAAAAGAGATAGGTTTTATCCTGTTTCTTGCTGAGGTATAATAAAGAATAATAAAAATATGAAAACCACGTACATTCGACTCTTCGGTTTTTTTCTGCCATCTTTGCCTTGCACACATCTGAACCACAGTGCTACCAAGAAATTATCCCTTAGAGCTTCGCTAGGAAAGCTTAAATAAAGCAGACTCTTACCATCACAGCTGTTGTACTTGGAAGAACATTTGTGGCAGGAGCTGCTTCCCGAGCCTGCCTGTTACCCAGCATGGTCGCAATTGTCTCGCTGAGCACTTCGTTGACTAGATGACTAATCATGTCTGAGTCCACTGGTACACCAGCATCAATGAAGAGCTGGAATCCTCCCCCACCTGCAGCTTCAACTGAAAATAAAGGAACACAAAGCACGCATCCAGGCCTCAGCTCTTAAGCACATCCTGCACTGCAGCTGTGCATTTTACACTCTATCAGTGTTTTCACATTTCTTTGCAGAAAGTGATTTTTGTGGTTTATATACAAGGAATAAATATGAAAGAACATAGATAAGCGATTCCGGATCACAAAAGAGGACAGTGAAGTGCAGTGACATCACAGGAGAAATGAATTCATCTCCCGTTCTCACAGATTTATAAGGGAATTAATTATTTTACATGTCTATTAACAAAAGATGAGCAAATAAACATTACAACCTTAGCAAAATGCCACGTGCATCCAAAATTTCATTTATATGGCCAATAACAAAATTTGATTTGCACAATGGTGCCCTTTTATGTGTTCTTTTTCTTTTCTTTGATTATTTCAACCATCTCATAATGCCTGCTCAGCCTCAGCATAAATTAAAGCATGCACTTTTGCATGTTAAAATTTTACTGGTTCAGCATTTTCTGCTCTTAGGCACAGCCAAAACAGCTGCCTACACAACTTGTTAAAATTAGCCTATATTTGAAACAACCTATCTGCTGAAAACAGCACCTTCTACTTACCAATGTCAGAGGTCACAGTCTCACTGTCTTCTCCCTCTGATGTGCTAACATTGGGCACAGTTTCTCTCTGAACTGGGTACATCTCACTGATAATTTTTGCCATTATTTCTTGTTCCACCCTAGCAAAAGAGAATGTGTGTAGCTATGAGTAAGCACCAAGGCACCTACAAGTGTACAAAGGAGCATTCTTAATACAAAATATAAGGAAGCTCAAAGGAAAAGAGGAGAAGAGAGGCGAGGGGAGATGAAGAGAGGAAAGGTATTCTTCAGATTCATTCCTTCTTTCATACACATTCTCCTGATATTTTGCTACATCTTAACTCACCAATTTATCAATCTGTTTTCTATAGTTTCTCTCCTTTCAATCCATTCATCCAAAACATCAGAAGACTGCTGAGGAGCAGAAGTCACTGGAGGAAACGAAGGACCATTGTATGTTGGTACAGCAGCTTTAAAATGTCCATTGATCTCTAGAAGAGGCTCCGTAAATTCTGGAATTTCATCCCTCTCCTCTTCCTGATCCTAATAAATAATTAGTAAATTAAGTTACAGTGCATTTTTGTTAAACAATGAACTGAGGTAACTGTTAGATGTTTTACTTCAATAAACGGTTACACCACATCATGGCACACAAACAACATTCTCCTTTCTTATTATGTTACAGCTAATTGACAATTCTAAACCTAGCAAACCATGAACTTGCAGAGGTATAAGGGTAGCAGAACAGCTGGGTAAAACATGACTTATATTACTTGCACAGGGCAGGGAGCCAATGGTAATACTACTATGTGAGACATTTACTTGTGACATAACTCTGGTTTCATTAAACATACACTCAAGAAATAAATCCCAAGGAAAAAAAAAACAGTTTCAGAAACTTCTCACATTTATTTCCTGGTTTCGCACATTTGTTGCTTTTCTTTATTGTTCCTTTTCTTTTAAAAATTCAAATTGCATTTTAAAAAGCAATCTGGTTGAAATACACATTCCCAGAAGCGTGCAGGATGAGTGTGCAGTCAAACTCTACGAAAGTCCCCATCACTGAAGCCCAGACGTTAATAATTTACACACATGTTACACGTACATTTACACTTCAGCTAACCTTGATTGGTCTTGTATTAGATATGGAGGTTTGGCAGCCCTGCCTCCGGCAGGGGGGTTGGAGCTTCATTATCCTTGAGGTCCCTTCCAACCCAAACCATCCTATGATTCTATGACTGCTAAAAAGTTGGAAGCCATTTTTGGACAATCAGTTTACAAAAGATACCCGGAGAGACACTTTGAATTTCATCTTAATGCACTATTTCTGGAAGCACTATAAGTTACTCTGCGTGCTTTACTGTTTGTTTCTGAAGATGACATGCTCCCTTTTCCTCAGCATTCAGGACGAGAGGTCATGGCCTCAAGTTGCACCAGGGGAGGTTCAGGTTGGATTTTAGGAAACATTTCTTCTCAGACAAAGTGGTGATTCAGTGGCACAGCTGCCCAGGGAGTGGTAGGGTCACCATCCATGGAGGTGTTCCAGAACCATGGAGATGTGGCACTGAGGGATGTGGTTTAGTGGACATTTCGGTGATGGGTTGAAGGTTGGATTGATGATCTTAGAGGTCTTTTCCAACCTTAATGATTCTGTGACTCTCTAAGTCCCAAAAAGCACCAACCCATCATATTGTACCGAATGCCTCCTGACAGATGAGAACCTGCATCCTTCACTCAAAATTAAAACCATCTCAAAAGTAGCATGACTCTATGAAATTTGGGCATACTGAAAAAAGATGAAGAGCCAAGTCCTAATTTACTGGTGATAATCATATGATATTGCATAAAAAGCTAGCTCAATGTAAACCTACATTTAGTAAGAACGATCTCCAACTTAGCGAAAGGAGAAAAAGGTTTATTTTCCCTTTCTATTAATTTAATTTTAAACCCACCCCCCAGAAAAACCCCACAAATTTATATTTCTGTGAATGAAAGAAAGGTGAGAAAAAGAAAAAAGACAGTAACTTTCCTTTTTCCTTCCTCATCCCAGCATCTGTTCTACTCAATATACTGTGAAAATGTAGACTCAGACCCATGATGAATATGACAACAGAGAGCTACTGGAGAGCCTCTGCAGCTTTAAATGGAAGTATGTTTTTCCAAAGAAAAGCTGTACCCTACAAAGCAGGCAAAAAAGAACACACATCTATGGGCAGTCACAAAGAAAGATCCCACAACTTTCTGAGTTCATTCAGAAATAAGATGGTAAAGTTAAACTCAAAACGGCACCGGATGACTTCCATGCTGATAAGAAGTGCATTCTGTTAGGATCGAGGTATTCATAACCATAACTCATTCTGACAGCAAACATAAAGATGTCTTTACCCAGCGTGTCATTATGCATTTTCTTCTGACTCCATTACTCCATACGTTTTCTTTGATGTTGCCTATTTAATATAATCTTTTTCTGAAAGTATGCAAGATGCAAACATCTGGATTAAATAAACCAAGTACGTACAATAAATCCTGCATATAATTAGTAACTTCTGACAAGCTTTCACAGTTCTCCTGCATTTCTAAGTTATGTGCACAAAACATGTTACATTTAATAGTGCACAAATCCCAAAGACAGTCACATTCATTCTGCAGTGATATATTTTCTCTCCCAAAATTAAAAAAAAAGAGAATATTCAGTGTCTAATTATACAGAACTTGCATATATATCACTCTGTAGACTGATCCTGAATAATCTGCACTCATGTCTGCACTTCACCTTCCTGGAAACTGTGAAGAAATATTTATCACAACGCCCAATCAAAATATGGCATGAATTAAGAAGTTTTTCAGATACGATTGGAATATTAAATCGTAGCACTTTCTGACAAAGTGTCAAGCTCATCTTCTGCTTACAGCCAGATAATTAAATGATCAGGTAACGCATACTCTCTTATTAAAGTCATCCAAAACTTAGTCGTGGATTTCTACAGTTCTCACAACAAGGTCAGACTGCACTGCAGGTGCCACCTGTGAAGTTCAGCCTGAAGAATTATACGTGTAAAAGAATCACAGTCACACAGTTTCAGAAAGCACCTGTTGAAAAACAGAGTTGGGGCAAATGTGTTTACTCTCATTTCTGCATATTATACATTTCAGGGCAGTATTCAAAATGGAAGCGAAAATTGTCTCCACCTTGCAACTTATGCAGGTTTAGAAAGAGCAAGAAGTCTGCCTGATCTCAGAGCCTTGTGACCTTGTTAAAGGCATTGCTGGATGTGGCTGCTCAGGAGATGGAGACAAGATTCAATAAATATAAAAGTCCATTTGGGTCTCGTGTTAACTGAGCAAGTTTCTCACTCCAGATTAAGACAGGGCTCATGAAAGGCGTGCTGTTATGAAATCTCATCTGTCAGACAGTCTGATGAACTCATGAACTCATCAGACTGTCTGACAGATGAGGTAAAGCCACTGATTAAAAATTAATAAGAGTGTAAATCAAAGCCATAACAACCTTTTCTGATTTATTCCATAGGTGAATTTTCTTGTTATGAAATAAGAGGACCCAACTCAACTGCTTTGGAAGACAGAACTTTGGGTCTTTAGACACAGATAGCAAGGTTGTGATAGGAAACCAATATGCATCCATCACCTCTGCCTGTGGCAGGGCTTGCATGTTGCAAGTTGGGATATGATGCATTTGTCTACGGGACTCAAGCATCCTGGCCAGGAGATCAGTAAGTAGAAAATAGATGGATAAGGGGATGAAAGGGAAGGACTGGTTGCATGTAAATAAGCAGCTGCTCAGTATACTTGTCTGGCCTCGTCCCCTGCCTGATCAATGCTCTCTGTCCTCTCTGAATGCACCAAATTCCATTTCTGATTATTTTCTGAGAAAGGGGCTTTCCATCATATGTGTATGTAAGGAGGCTGAAGAAGTAGCAGCCCAGCAGGACCTGAGTGTTCTTGGTGCCAGCAGCTGGAGCAAGTGCATGCAGGAACATCAGTGCATGAAGTGTCAAGCCAAAAGTAGTCACACAGTGGGACAAATGGTTTGGGATTGCAAGCCCAGCTCCCAGAGCTGGGAAGGGCAGGGTCCCAGGGCCAGGCACCAGGCATAGTGTCTAAGGACAGATAACAAGGGGATCCTTACATATACATACGTATGTATACAGACACCTCTGTCTGTACAGACACACTCACAAATACACGTACATTCCAGATCTCCATTCTGAGCTGCCAGAGAGTGGAACAGGATCAGCCTACCGGTGCTCAATCCTGACATGTGCAGCCACATACACACATACACACACTGCATACCTCTGTTTGAGCCTGCACCTATAGGCAATACATGCTCAGCCTCCCTACTGGCTGGACCTGGGAACAGGCAGCTGGGGCAGCTTTGCTTCTCTCAGGCTACCAAGTTTGCCAACCCCTAACAGGCAGCATTTCAGCTCCTAAGCAGCTCCTGAATGTGTACCTTCTGGCTGGAAAGGTAAAGCAAATCTTGAGAAGAGGAAACATCAGAGCCAAGGTCCTGAAGCTTTTGTGCAACATCCATCAGGGGATAAAGGGAAAAAAAGCAGCTATTTCACAAAAATATTTACCCTCTTCAGTTTAATAGAATTAAGTTTCCATAAAAAGGAGGGTGTGGGGGGCAGGCAACACTAAGTTATTTTCCTGCATAGCATTTTATGTACATTCTTCCATACATCTGAAGTGAAGTTACTGTGATAAAAGAGTCTTCCTTTTGATGTTTTCAGTATTGCTGCCACCCCAGAGGTTGATTTTATGCTTCTACATTTTGTTTGTCTTGCACATTTTTAAGAACACTGTCTGCATGGTCAGAGGCCAAACATGTGTTTCACTTGGAACATTTTTTTGGTATTGTGGTTAAAATATATTTCATTGCCAAATATAAATGATAAAAGCAATCCAGAAGAAAAATGAGAACAAAAAATGAATAACTGTAACTCGTGTCAAAAATTTTATGTTGTGGGACTTCCTGATTTCTTAAATAGTTTTCTTACTTTTTTTCTAAGATAAACCTTTTTTTGTGCAAATAAAGTTTTCCAAATAGGTTTAATTCTTCCAGTAACACAAGGTGGCTTGGGAACCAAACTAATAAATAAACCATCTCGCCACATTTATTAGGTAAATCCAACAACAGCCATAAAAAAGCCCCACACAAAACAGTTGGGGGAGATTCTGAGGAAAAAAAAAAACATTTCAGGAGAATACTAGCAAATAACAGCATTTTTGTGCTCAGAATGTTTACTGATTCCTAAATACAGCAGGAGGTACAAGCTGCCCTCTCTCACAGAGAGAAGAGCCTACACAGCATCCAGGTGGCAGCGCCTTGCTTCCTTCAGAGGCAGCCTTTCCCAGCTACCATTGAGTTTCTGCTTGTGCTCTTCATCTGGAGAGGTGAAATACAGCCTGGTTCACCAAAGTTGAACTGGGGGTGTTTGGCAGTCCCTATTCTAACAAGCAAAGTCAGGAAAGTACCTGCTACCTAAAGAGACTACGCTGTAAAAGAGCATCTCCAATAAACCCGTGCCATTATACCTGAAGAAACATCAATGCTGTAAAACAGGCACAGCTACACTAACAAGACACAACATCCAGCACATCTTGTCACCTCTTAGTGGGCTCCATTTGGTAAGCAGTACATTGTCTTACTTATTTATTTAAAATAATTTCTAACTGAAATAACCAAAGCGTTTTAGGACCTTATAAACAAGAGTCTCATATATGCATTACAGTTAGAGCTTAAAATTGTGAAGTCTAAGTGCTAAGAGAACTATTCTACTGGATTCTAATATATCCAAATAAAACCTATTTTTTTTTTTTTTTACTGTAATTTTCTAAAGGTCCTTTACTAATACACAGTGATTTGTAATACTGCTTTAATACTGTGAACAGTTTGGTATTACTCACGGCGTGCTCTTTTTAAAGTTGCCCATAAAATAAACAAATTTCCTACATTTCATTTTCCATTGTGACAGAATAATAGAAATCAAATACAAAAACATTAAGGAAAGGACATTTTTGCAATATAATTACCTGCATGGTATCAGTAACATCAATGAAATTGGTTCCTGGAAACTTCATGTCTTCTTCCTCGCTTTGTATATCTTCTGGAGCCTATTTGTAAAGACAGATGGTAATTATTAGATATCTCATGTTGGAGGTAAAGGAAAAAAATGCATTAGCAGGAAAACTTCATGCCAAGGATGTATTTGTATCATCACTCCTGTCAACAGCCTGAATCCAAGACATGTGATTTACCTATCCTAAAAGCAAGGGGAAATTTTTCTGCTTAGTACAAAAAGAGCTTATTAAAACTCCTCATTGTATACCAACAATTAAAACTTGCTCTTAATGAAGTAACAGTTCCAGGGCAATACCTGTAACTCCTATTAAAAAAAAATATATATCAGTAAGACAAACTATTGAGAAAAAAAAAGTACACAAGAGTCTGAAAGTATCTTAAGCAATTTACTAATGTGCAATTTCTGCACAGTTACTTAAAGACATTAGTTATAAATAATGGTTGCTATTTTAGTCACTGTTCTCTGTCTTATTGATTCTCTTGATCATAGCCAGACCTAAGCCAGAATAGCAGCTGAAACACAGGGGAAACAGAAGGTACGATAACCAAACAAAAATCATCGCTGCTTCTCTGTGCCCTGTTCAATTCACACTGTCCAAACTGTGCAGTGCACAGTACAGAAGCCCAAAGAACAGGAAGGGGAATGAAGAACATCCCGCACTGAAGCCAGTACAGGGCAGACATTTCATGGGCCAATAAGGGATTACAGCTCTTAACACAGCACAGTTTTTCACTGTGGTGATCAAATAATCTTGGAAGTACAGTGTCTCGATGTCATTTTTCATACACTTAAGTGAATCCCTTGTAGTAAATTCTTTAAAGTAACTATGCCATTTCTCCTGGAACTGTCCAGTTTCTCTAGCTAAAACAAAATAATTGAGATAACATGGCAGTAATTTAACAAAACTGACCGATTTCTCTTTTTAAAAAAATTAAATTCACACACATTGGGACCAATCACTACCTGTACTACAGCATCAGCAGGACAAAGTGCAGGTTCAGGTTCTGGAAGCACACTGTTTGCACTCACACTGCCACTCGAAATACTGTCAATATCAACATTGGGTAACACCTAGGAAAGAACAAATAACCAGTCTGAAAATCTATGCATTAGCTCAGCTACTGTTGTTGAATTGTTTATATTCTATCTTCCCATTGCTACTCAGTCATGAAATATTATCCTTTTTTCTCTCATGCTACTTGATTTCTCCTGTTCTCTAATTCCCTGGGCTTCGTCTTGCACGTGATGAAAGGTGAACAGACCCATAACTATTTATGTAGCACACAAGTGTTTGACATGCAGTTCATTTCAGTTGGCCTACAAGCCACCGTGCAAGGCTGATTATTGGCTTCACATTGTCATATATCTGGTAAGGTAAAAGGCATGTGGGTAGTGATATGGAAGGGAACAAAGTACAAACTCAACCTGTATTTAACTTCAAGATCCATGAATCATTTATATTTGAAAGGTGTATGTAGGAGTGTGTACATGCTCGACAATTTGAATCCAAGACACTGAATAAGTTAGAAACATTAGCTTCCTTGACAACAGACTCATATGAAAATAAGAAAAGGCTAGGCAAGGACTTCAGTGGTTGATTAATAAGGAGTGAAATTCTTGGGTTGAATATCACGCTTGAGAGAGAAATCTGAAAGACCAAATCATTCATCTGAAGACTGACATCTATATTAATACTTGTTTTATCCCAAGTTTCTTCTGGCTCAAAAGTCTCACAAAAAAGAAAGTGAAACACTGCATGACATGGGACTATTTTACAAACACCTCACATAGCTGACATATAGAAAAAGTAATTGTTCTGCTTGGCTTACATAATTCTTAAGTTGTGATGCCTTCTTGGTCCCTCCATTCTAAATGTTTGTAGTGTTTGCAGGAAAACAGCTATTGATGTCAAAGTAAGTTACTAGTGGATGACACCATCTACAATTAGCATTTATTCATTAAAATATGCAAGAAGTCATCACTCTTGACACATACCTGCACAGACAGCTGAGGGGGATCCTTTTTCTCCGATCTCATCTCTATTACAGCAATGTTTGGCTTTTTTACTTCAGTTGGAGGCTTTGGTGGCACTGGGGGAATAGAGGTTGTGGCTGTAACAGGGTGCGGTTTACATGTAACTACTGCCGCAGGCTGCACTGAGGTGTCATTAATTTGGGTCTGACCTAAAGAAAGTGTTAAAACAATTACAGATACATATCAACCTTCAAAACAAGGCAGTAAATGAATAGATTAAATTCTGGGTGTCTGTGTTTTACATGAAACAGATCAATTACAGTTACAGACCAAGACTGTATTTATTCTAATACCACTGGCTAAAGCACCGTGCTTCACCAAGTAAACTTTCCTAGCAAAAATCTGTACATTTACCACAGCCATTTTTTGGGAATTATTCAGTTTACTTGACTAGGGTGACACCTACTGCTGAAAACGAGCATAACTACATTGTCTTTGCCACTCAAAAATTACCTGTCATGCTCCTTTCCCTTGACGTCCTTTTAACTATATTCAAAATACTATTACACTTAGTATAGCATCCCTTAAATTTTGATATGAGATCCTCTTGTTTTTTACTTAATTATCATCTTTAAATGCTAACTCTTCCCAAAATAAGGTCTATATAGAGGTTCTATTGAAAGTCCAGGAACACAGAAACCATGAAAATGAATTAGTGTGTCCAGCACAATCTGCTGAAATTGTTGGACTGAAGTCACTGTAAATGTTGAATCCAAGGCCCAAGGAACTGGCGATTCAGTTCCTACTTACACAGATACCAAAGCCAGAACAAGAGCCCTACAAATGGAAAGCACACCAAAGAAGGCATATCCAGCTATACAGATAATTTCTCAGCCAGATATCCAGCACGAAAGATGAGGAGAAGCGGAACATTTTAAACTGTTTTCCAATAAACATCACAAGAAGGGCAGCTGAAAATCTCACAGACCATAGCAAATCACCAACTGCACTTCCACAGAGCAGCAGGTATCGGCCTACATCCCCTCTAGACGTTACTCACTCCTACCTAGTGGAACAGCCATAGGAATTAGGTGACCTTCAAGGAGACCGCAGTCAGCAGGCACATCTCTGCTTGGACTAAAAAAATACTGGTTTTCTTGAGCAAGGGCATACAAAGGATGCTGTTTCTTTGAGCTGACTGCTGCCTTCCGTGCGTGAGAACAAGTCTGCGTTCCTGCTGACTTTACCTTTGTACCTGAAAGGAGAGCCATTTAAGTTGCACACCTTCAATGCATGAACAAACTCAGTAACATCACACACTGCTAAATCAAGCCTTGGAACCAAAACAGTTACAATTTTTGCTGTGGGATGAATGGAATGGGGTTGGGATGCTGGAAGGGCAGGATTCTAAGAGCACCAAGTTAGATGTCTCAGTATTGACAGCAAGGAAGGAGTTAAAATTATAACTTTTGAACATCTAAATCTACATTATATAAATATATGCATAACATATAATCTTAGACCTCTGTTGTTTACACTCATCATGCTCCACATATATATGGCCCATTAACACATGGCATCAAACACACTTTCTAGCTCTATTTATATTTAAAAGCTTCCTAATTAATTGAATAATGGGAACCAATGATTATAAGATTTAGGGATAATAAAGATTGATAACGTGACTTTTAACAATGCAGACACAAAAGTAAGCCAACCCATTTACGAAGTGGCATTTTAGTACTAACAAATTATGGGTTGTAAGCCTAAAAACAAAAATAGCAGGTCATAACTCTTCCATTAGGAAACGCAGATCAGAAAGAAGCATCTCTGAGAAAGGATTTATTGTCATGTTGGATAAGCAAAGCAATGAGAAATCACAATACAATGCTGTGGTCAAGTGGATGAGCATAATCCCCAGATGCCTCAACAAGACAGCAGTAAGGCAGAGCAAGACAAGACTTCCATATATGATAATGTAACAATCAGCTCTAATTCTGCACCTCCATAAATACTGAAATAGGTTGAATATTAAAAGATCATTAAATTTTGTTAGGGAAATCACTTGGAAACTGAAGTAGCTGTAAAGTGAAGCCAAATGCTCATTATAAATCAGATACAAATCTAAAGTGTCCTGTTTACTCTGGAACCATAAGGTACCTAACCACAGGAAGAAGTAACTAAGGGCAGAATTTCTCATGTCTTTAAATGATGAGCACATACCTTTCTTCAAAGCACAGATTAGCCAGAAATATTGTTCTTTACTTAAAGACAAATTACAGGACTCAGTAACATAAATAGATACAGTCCAGTGGCTTGTGATTTAGAAGAGGTCATACTATATAATCTAACAGTCTCCCCTGGCCTTGAACTTTTGAGTAAAAGCAGAAATTGGCAACATATCTGTAATACTGCCAACTTGTAAAAACAAGGTTCTCACAGCAAGAATGATTAAGTACCGTGTACACACAGCGCCTCATTTTAATTGCTTTCAACTTTTCATTTCTCCCTGAAAAGTTTATTTGCGCTGGGCAGAAACTGGACACTTAATTATACTTTGTTTTAAGAACCCGGCGTTTTACATATATTTATTAGTTCAAATTATGCAAGAAAACAACTTTTTTTTTTTAGAGAAATGCCCTCTTGCTCATAAAAGTGTGAATAGTTAGATTTTTTTCCCCAATTTCCCAGAAGAAACCAAGCGTTAGTCACTACAGTTTATTTGCAAAGAAAATGGTTGAGGAAAGTTATAAAATGACTGAGAGGAGACTCTCCAGACGGCCGTTTCAGTCTTAAATAAACATCCTCATTCTATCGTTAATTTAAAACGAGCTCATGGACTGCTCTACCAAAAATAAGTCATTTAATAAGTCTCCATTTTGCAGCCAATCAATCTCAAGGCCAACTCTTAGCAATAATTTTAAAGCCTTTACCAGCTGGTAACATCAAAGCCAGTAAGGGAATCTGGGGCTGTGACTGAATCACAGAGTCATAGAATGGCCTGGGTTGAAAAGGACCACAATGATCATCCAGTTTCAACCCCCCTGCTATGTGCAGGGTCGCCAACCAGCAGACCAGGCTGCCCAGAGCCACATCCAGCCAAAAGTACTATAGTGATATTTTGGAAAAGAAGCTGCATGATAGGAAAGAGCAAAGCATGTCTAATACATGCTAGATCTTTCTTTTAAGAACCTCATACTTCAAAGCGTTTACTCAACTTTGTTTCATTTTATTTACACTCCTACTGTAGAGGAGTAGGAATATGTTTCTAATTCTATTGGTTATACTTTCCTGCTATAACTGCATCTTTCAGAACAGCAGCCCGCAAAAACATGTAATAATTTTGTCATCACGAGACTCGTGCAGGATGCAGAATAACTGCTTTTCCATTTTATTGGCGAGGCATAAGAATGCACACTAATTAAGCAACCTGAGCAACTGTCATGGAAGAGTGAAAGACACCTCATGCCAGTATCAAAACAACTGACCTCAGTCTAAAGCCACAAAAATCAGAAAACAGGTTAAATATTGATAGGAATGCTAAGGTAAGTGACACATAAAGAAAAACCATCCACCTTCCTTTCTTCCCTTAGACAAGAATGCAAGGGCGTCTTCTTTTAATTGCTGTCAAGATATAAACAAAATGTACCTTTCTGTAGAAGCAGTCTGATGTGAAATAAAGAAATGATTTTTAGGATGGCTTTATTTTTGCAAACACGTGCTGCTCTACTGTTTTTGTATGACTTAATAACTTGGAAGAGAATGCATTTGGGTAAAGGCTATCCAGAGTTCATTCTGTTTTCAAGCAAATAGCTTTTAAGCTGTATTTGTAACACTCAGGAGTTCTAGAAGACAATAAACAGCATGGATGCAGTACACAGTTTTCTTTTTCATTTACTATTCACCCCAACACGAAACAAGGCAAAGCACAGGAGAAGCTTATTACAACTTCATGCAATTTGTACCTTTACATTTCACTAAATTAAACATGGTAATGGTAGAAAAACATTAGCATCAAAATATCCAATGATCTACTTCTAAGCAAAGTTACGTCTATGGGGGAGGTGAGTGAAGGGATGCAGGGACCACATACTTTTCCCACCCCTTTATCCCTTCCCACTTCTTTAGGAGGAAGTTTTTCACCCAGAGGGTGGTGACGCACTGGAACAGGTTGCCCAAGGAGGCTGTGGATGCCCCATCCCTGGAGGCATTCAAGGCCAGGCTGGATGTGGCTCTGGGCAGCCTGGTCTGGTGGTTGGCAACCCTGCACATAGCAGGGGGTTGAAACTGGATGATCATTGTGGTCCTTTTCAACCCAGGCCATTCTATGATACGATTTACAAGGTCTTGTTTCTGAAATAATAAAATTGGCCTCTCTGGAAAGCTTGTAACCTTCTCCAAAAGAGAAGAGTTCTATAAATCTAGACAATAAACTAATTAAGGGCTCAGCAAAAGCAGAACTGTTAATTAAAACATATTTAAAGAAGCATCTGTTCTCAAATCTTAGAGGCAACTGTATCATAGCTACACTAAGTGCTAACTAACACACATTTTACTCAGAAAAGTAGAAAAACTCAAAACAAAATAGGTGTGCAGCACTGCCAGTAGAGCCAAAAGAAGCGGTGGGTCACACTGATCCTACAAACAAGTACCCTAGCATTTCAAAACAGACAAGAAAAAAAGAGGTCAAATCAAAACTATAAGCAACAAGACAGCAGTTTTAATCAGGTTTTCAACACTTGAAATTAAGTTTTCAAGAGTGTTTTTGTTCTTTACCAGGACATCACATTTTCAGGGGAGTTTTGAGAATTGGAAATACATCTTAGCAGTAAGACTGATTCTTCGTGGGTCATGACTGGGCTTGAGAGCAGTCATAAGAAAAGTGCCAGAATCACATAAAGACAGCTCTGCTTAACACCCAATTCTTGTACTGTTCTGAGGATTTGCAACCTTGGATGTAAGACATGATTTCCAAAACTATAGTAGTGCTGCTCTTCGAAGGCATACATAGTGTTTTATACCGTCTATTTTTATGGCCTAAAACCATGGCTTCATTGAGTGGCTGCCTTCATCGCAGTAATCTCTTATATTTCATACTGAATGTAATATTTTGACAGTTTTAAGAACACAGTTTTTAAATGTGACAGTTAAGATTGCATCAATTGCACGTTTACTGCATGAGCACAAGCCCAAGGAGTGAAGAGGGAAGGCAGCTAATAAATACTGCACTCTTCTTCCACTGATGCTCATCCCGTTATCTTGATTGTGCCTACTCTCACTTTCACTGCCTCTTAAACTCAAACACATTCTTTTCCTTGATCATTATCTTTGATCAATCAACTTGCTTGCCTTCTGCTGCAGTGAGACAAAGAGCCCTTGTTGCTTTTTTTTTCCTTCCCTCTTCACTGTCGCTTTCTTGGCTTAGATTTTCCAGTTCTGGCTGTTCTTTACCTCTTCAAAATTTATTGTGCAACTTCAATAAAGGAAAATGCTAGCTTGAATACACTCTTTCCTGTGCAGATATGGGAAGGAGAGCAGTCCCCAGATAACCTCAAGCATAATAAAAATAACAGTGCAATGACTTAGGAAGTTTCTTTGATTAAATTTTATCCTTCATAACAAGCTTTTCTAGTTATTGGAGAAGAGAAGGCTCCAGGGAGACCTCATTGTGGCTTTCCAATATTTGAAGGGAGCGTACAAACGGGAGGGGGTACGATTGTTTACATGGGTTGATAGTGATAGCACAAGGGGGAATGGTTTTAAACTGAGACAGGGGAGGTTTAGGTTAGATATTAGGAGGAAGTTTTTCCACCCAGAGGGTGGTGACGCACTGGAACAGGTTGCCCAAGGAGGCTGTGGATGCCCCATCCCTGCAGGCATTCAAGGCCAGGCTGGATGTGGCTCTGGGCAGCCTGGTCTGCTGGTTGGCGACCCTGCACATAGCAGGGGGGTTGAAACTAGATGATCATTGTGGTCCTTTTCAACACAGGCCATTCTATGATTAAGAGTTTTAGAGGTCAAGACTACTGTTACTATCCCTAGCCCTAGGTATTAGTTGTTCTGACAGACCTATTACACATCAATCTTCAGTATTAAGAATCAGTGAGTTTTGAAAAGGCGAACACAAAACAAAACAGATCCAATTAAAACAGAAGCACCCAAAGCACAAACCATTCACAATGTGTGAAAGACTCGCCAAAATACTGAGAACTTCCCAAGGATGTACTGGTTGTGTGAAGACTCAGAGCAAAAGTCCCCAACACAGCTCAAAATAGGAGCATGTGTTCTTCTGCAGATCCACTTCAAATACAATCCTATGCTTTCCAGCATGTTTACTTAGGCAAACACTGAGTTGCTCTATTCTTTAACTCATTTCTGTTTTAAAACCCAATACACTAAGACTGTGCCTTTCAACATCATTTGCTTTCCAGTGTAAGTTCCATAGTTACCAATGTATGCTTTAATCTTGACTTGCTTTCATTAGCATCATGGCAGTGCCACACACACAGTGCTTATTTCACACTGCTGTATTTTCTTTTTTCTTTACTCATCCTTTAGACAGTATTTTTAAATTATATTCACTGATGGAGTGGACTGATCTAGAACTGTGTTACAAATTTAATTGACTTCGAGCCAGAGAAAATAATCAAATCTAATTAAGATTTGTCTTTGTACCTTATTACTTCCTTAATGAAGGCTATATTCATTAGTATGATATCCAGTGAACGGATGAATTTTACTTGAGCACCCATTCCTTTCTACTAAACCAAGATAAAGTTTATATACACTTACCTATGCCAGCTTTAATTTCACTTCTTTCACTATTACTTTAAAAATTAGGAACTACTGATTTTAGCACACTGCCTACAGAACTCATGAATAGAGTTTATTATCAGTTAATTACTAACTTTTATCAAGTAAATAACCTTAGCTAATTAGTAACAAAAAAAAAAGTTATACTCTGCATTTAAACTTGAGTAACAGAAGAGTCATCTGCATTTAGGGAAGTGAACCAGTAATTAACATGTCTTCCAATGCAAGATGATGATGATATCTATTAACTTGAAAGCAATTTTCATTTTTCTACTCACATATTAGAGGTAGGAAAAGTAGTATCAGGCTTCCTTAGTTTTTCAAATCTCAGTAGATTTGAAATGAATCAATCTACTAAATGGCACAGCTGGGTAAACCTGACACAAGTAACCTTCACCAGAACCTGGGTTAGCCTTTCAACACACTCAACTTACAGGTGCTTATGCAATTACTTCCAGCAATTCTATCTTTTAACTTCAAAACTTGAGCAACAAGTAGTATATACTCCTGTGTTTCTTAGGTTTAGAAATAGGTATGAATTCCACAACCTAAAATAAGTGAGAAACAAAAAAGAAATTGGAAAACCTGCTGGTGTTTTTTTAGTTTTGAAAGGAGCATCTTTCAACGCTCCTGCAGTTGCTTCAGCCCTAAACAGAAGAGCAGGGGAACACAAGGAATTCCTATTAAGAAAAACTGGTAAGGAACACATTGTTCACATCCAGGAATAACTTACCTCTAACACACTCTATCACTCTGGGTCTTTGAAGTTTAGATTTAGGAGAGGGAGAGTTGAATCTCAGATAAGGTGCTTTTTTGAGAGTGCTGCGATGGCCCTGGTAAATTGGTTTCCCATAAACTTGGCTTAGATACTCTTCATTTTGTACCACTGCACATCCACTCACAGGCTCCTATCACCAGAAAAAGAAAACAACAAAGTTTAGAGCTCTTCATATATGAAGATTTGAACACAACAGAAGAATTACAGAAGTCTAGGGGAAAAAAGTTTTGCAGAAAGCATTATACGTTGTATGCACACATGAAAACTTCTGCACATAGAAGATATATATGAGATGCTTATATCAGGTGGATGAAGTGTTAGGTGCAGGGTAATTCAAACTTGTAACATGACAATGAATTCTACATTGCTATACATGCTTAGACTTAGGCTTCTACAGCACACAAAAATAAATACAACTCTCACAAGAAAAGTCCACAGGACAGGGCAATCATTTTCATGTTATTATTAGTCTCACATACATTTTTTCCCCACAAATCCCACAGTCTAGAGCACAGATCGCATAGCACTACCAGAAAGAAGCCAAATACTTATGAACTCACATCTGTTCCCTTTTTATTCCTCTGCAAACTTTCAGAATAAAAATAAGTTCTAAAGCCCTGTTTGCTTATGTTATCTTCTGCATGATTCTGCAGTGACTTAGCTGCAGATAAAGGCTTCTTTGTTGAGCATCCTTGGATTTTCTGAGTTTTTGCCTTAATTTCTTTACTGTTCTTCATAGCCTTGATGTTCTGGGCTCTCTTGATCCATGGGACCTTTTGATCATATTTCACTTGTTCCATATCGTTTCTTGCCATTTCTGCCTAAAGATAAAACACAAACACAGTAAAAGGAGATTTTATCTTCAAGGCTATCAGAAGAGTCCGTGGATAACTTTGAAGTTCTAAGAAATGCCCTACGCTTTTTATGTTAGCCAGCAACTGCGACCAAGTGATTTTCATTAAGCAATGAAAGCTTCAGAAGAGATGTAAATATTTTTCTATAGGAAACTAGAAGCTACTAATAACAAAGCAGTTTTCTCTTGTTGTTGGGTTGTGGGTGAATCACGCTTAACTATCAGCATGAAAGAACAACGTGAGCTGGAAAAACACAATGCAAGAGAACTGAACTCATTTTTCCTCCAGCCATACCTGAATCTCTGCACTAATGGCCTTAATCTGTTCATCCACGGCCTTTCTGATACGAATCTTCTCCAATGCATCTCTGAAACAGAAGGAACTGTTTTAGGTCTGAAATTGCACTGATTCATTCCTGGGAAAGCAGGGACCTTTTCTGTGGAACTCTATGGAAACAGAAACCCAGAACACAGATCATGCACATCTACAGCCTCCAAGAGACACCGAGCACATTTTACTTGGGTTTCCCAAACCCAAATGTTCTTACATAATGCCACCTGCAAAAACTTTCCTGCTGATATGTACTGATGGGATTGCAGACATCTGAGTAAGTGGCAGTTGCATGCCCTTTCATATTTTCCATCAAAAGGTGAAGGAATGGGTCTACAAAAAAATATTCCAACTCAAAACATAAGAAGTAGATGACAAAGATTATCACTTCCTCTACAACGCAATTAAAGCAGCTATCATGCCTGAAAAGTCTTTACATGGAAAGAATCACCATTCTCAAGAAAACACAAGAATATTTTAATAGGAAAACTATAATTGTGATTGAAGTAGGTACATTTAATGCAACTGATTAACCAAGCAAACATTCAAAAACCAAAAGATCTGCTGTACAACAGCTAATTCTCTAACATTTACCAAGTCTCTTCAGATCTGAATGGTGACATTGCTGTGAATATTTCTATGCACATTTGTCCACAAAAAGCTCAGTGTACCCTGCACACTTCATCCAGCTGATAGTCCCAGAATTCAGATTTACCTTCTGGAGAATAGGTCATATAGGTTTTGACAAGGAACAGGTACTTGTCAAAAAACCCCTCGATTCATATCACAAGGTCCAAAAAAACCTTGAAGCTGAAGAGAATCGCGTTGTGATTTCTAAGAAGAATCACTAAATGGTTGTTCTCAAGGAACTGCAGTAGCTCTTCAATGCACGGGATTCAAAAAAATTGTGAGAGGTTTAAAAGACAAAGGGTGAGCACATAGAAGGAACAGTCACACAAAGCACTGAGGAATGGGGCCTGACCTGTTTGTAGTCAAGGCGCTGATGAAAGCAGACATGGCATCTCCACCTTTTGCACGAAGAATGGCTTCCAAGTTTTCTTCAAGAACTTTTTTCCTGCTTTGAACTTCTCTCAAAACTCTCTTTGCATCACTCAGGATAGATTTTGGTGCTTCTACATTTTGAAGGACGGATGGTTTAACGAGTTGATTATGTTCAGGAGGATCAGATGCAATGGCGGTTGGTTTTGACTACAATTGAAACAAAACCACTGGATTTTAACCAGAGATTATAATGTAGTTTTCTACACTCTAAGTGTGTGAAGAGATGGCACTTGTACAGATTTTCATGTAAACCCTCATGTATCCATGTAACAGTATTGAAGAATACTTAAACATGTAGCAAAAACCAAAACCCTCTAAATATATACGCCCCAAGAAGTGCCAGGCAATACACTTAAGTTTTAACTATAACAAACCACCACACCTCAACACAACACCACCAGGATTCTCTCCCTTTTGCTGATTTTTACTTTTCAGAAGAAGGGGAGGCTGAGGGGAGACCTTATTGCTCTCTTCCAATACCCGAAAGGTGAATGCAGTGAGAGCGGGGTTGGTCTCTTCTCACTGGTGACAGGACGAGGGGAAATGGCCTCAAGTTGCGCCAGGGTAAGTTTAGGTTGGATATCAGGAAAAGCTTCTTTACAGAAAGGGTTGTTAAGCACTGGAATGGGCTGCCCAGGGAGGTGGTTGAGTCACCATCCCTGGATGTGTTTAAAATCCGTTTGGATGTGGTGCTCAGGGCCGTGATTTAGCGGAGGGTTGTTAGAGTTAGGGTAGGATGGTTGGGTTGTGGTTGGACTCGATGATCTTTAAGGTCTTTTCCAACCTGAGTGATTCTGTGATTCACGTTCAACCTTAAAATGATATAGACTTGCCAATCACCCAGAGCACAGAATGGTAATTATACCAGCATTCCACACCATGCTTGTCTGAGAAGGATTTGTTCTTATTCCCTCAAGGTAGTTCCTTAAGGCTGAATAAGACAAGCCAATGAACGAGTTCCATATTACTTTGAGTAACGTAATCTGTACATAACAACAACTTTTTTTCCAAACAAACAGATACGCAGTAGTTACCATAGTGTTATCTCCCTGTAAACAAATTCAAAACACTTCCATACTTCACTATTCAAAAGTAATAAATAAATTTCAAAGTATACCTTAATGAGATCATTCATGTCTGATTTCCATGAATTTGCTTCCTAAAAAATAGGAAAGAAAAGCTGTTGAAACTTATCTATAGACAAACCTGTCCAGGTAAAGTCTGGAGTGGACATGTGATGAATTTAAATAGGCACGACAAATTCTTTGTGAACTGTTAAACCTCACTGTGCACTTCTTTTAGGTTAGAGCACCACCTTCTGTTCCATCTCCACTTATCTCAGTCTCTTCAGATGTATGTGGTGAACGAGTGGTCATTCACCCCAAGCATTTACACTCTCACTCTACAAAGCTCTCAAGCAATGATGAAAAGTCTCCAGTAAAGTACCTAGTTAGCTCAACTCCACATTTGTTGAATTAACCATCTTAGTCTTCCTATTGAGTTTTCTTTTTCTTTAAGAAGGAAGATACTTGAGACCATTTATGTCAACTCCATACCCATTATTCCTTCTCACCATCTCATTCCATTTTGCCTGTGCTAGGTAGGGTGCGTTACTCAATGTCAGCTTTTAGCAAGAGTAGTATGCAAATATTTGTACTGTAAATGCAGCACATGGCATCTGTTCTCTTACTTATAAGAAAACTTGAATGTGCAACCCACTAATATGTTACAAAAATCCATGAAGTATTACTTACAGGAAAGTAAGTACCTTAAAACATCCCTGAAGTTTAATGTTCTACTTAAGTACATGCTCCTTTCCCAAGAGGAAATGTTTCACCAGCTCTTGTTAGAGCTCTATAGCTCTAATATCACAGGAACAGAGCCAGCAGAAAACAAGCCCCCAAAATATCAGAATACTTTAAAGCAAATAATTAAACAAATAAAGAAAACATCCTTATTTATTACTGTTTTATCTATGGTAGAAGTGCAGGAAGAGCCTCAATAGTCTAGTCAAATTCCTTCCACACACACACACTAAACAAAACCTTCAATGTTTCACATCATTGTAAGCTATCAATGTTCTTACAAAGGTAGAAGCAAAGGAAATGTTTTTACTGGTAAGACCTGTAAGTTCTCAGCATTTTTCATTCCTCTTTCTGAAAGTCCAGTCATTCTGACAACACAAACTTTACCTGCAGCACGTCGTGCATCTCTTTTCTCAACTGGCCAAGAACTTGAAGTAAATCATCTGCTTTTTTCACCGTTTTCTCAATTGAATTGCAATTTTGGGAGGAGTTTTCATAAGCAGGGCATGAGTCTGTTTGCAAAGCAGCAGGCCTGATGGGAGAAATACCCTCTATTATAAGTTTCATAGCTATCTGTGTGGCCCAAAAGAAGTCGCAGACTTCCACACTGAGCATGGGTTTAAAATGCAGGAACATCAAGCCTTTATGCAGACTAGAAGTTGCTTTTTCACCTAAAGTTACAGACAGCTTACTGAGTTTCCTCTGTTTATCACTCAGCACTTTGAGTCGCATCCTTGCATTTGCAACAGTGAAACTGCATTTAAAATTCAGATCTAGCAGAGCAGCATTTTAACCTTAAAAACCTTTCAGTTTAAAGCAATTCATGTTTTCATAAATAAGACTATTTCTGCAGCTGTTTCTCACATATTGGTGAAATTATGTCATCAAATTATTGCCTGAGGGAAAAACACGTTTCAGACTGTGTTACCTAGAAACTTAGCTTAATCTAAAGCTTAGAAACTGATGCTGCTCCCTCCTAACCAAGTGTTCTCATATAGCTCCCATAAGTAGACAGCCTGGAGTCTCATTGACAAGAGAATTCTATTTTAATACAGTGCCTGCACAGCTGGCTTTCTGATGCTACTCCTTAAGCCACAGCAATCGAGGAATTACATTTAGAAGACAAAGAAGCACTCCAAGTGATACCCACTGACCTCTGAATGGTGTCATAAATTGCCCTTACCAGCCAGCTTTCATCTACCTTCAGTATGTAGTATGACAAAACACAGAAGCTTCATACAAATACTTGTGCTCTGGTGTTTTACTTCAAACATAGCTTTATGGAAGTCAAGAACCACACCAGTGACTCTTTCACACCACCACTATCTCATACATCTTTCTCAACTTCATTAAAATTAACAAATAACAACAACAAACACGTCCTCAATTTTGGATGGCTGTACTGGTTTACCTTTCTATCTCAGAACGCCAGCTCATTTTATCATTGGTTAACGTTGTCTTCTCAGAAGACTCCATTTGCCCCCATGGAGCTACCTGAGGATTCAGAATATGCTCAAGATGTCTCCCATCACCTAAGGCAGGAAAAAGAAGTCACAAGTACCATTAAGTTCATTTAATATATTTCAATACTTCTTTTCCAAGTATTACACTAGTCCATATTACCATGATTGCTTTACATTAGCCAAGTCAGAAAACACATGAATGAAACCACGGCACGCAATTGAGTCCATAATGTTACAGATTTGCTCTTCCTTCATCTGGTTTCATTTACTCCTTGACCCACAGCAACACACGACAGCTTTGAGAAGACAGAAGCAGTATCTTCATCAGAGTGCTAAAAGGCATTTTGTCCATGATGTTACAAGCACAATGCCTGGATCTTTTAAATGCCCCTCCTCTATCTTAGGAGAATAACTCAGGACCAAAACACAACCAACTGAAAAAAAGACCATTTGTTTTTGAACATTTTATCCAGAAAAAGTAAGTTCCATACCACTAAACTGATGTCAAGTAGTAAATTAATGTATTTGCCTTGCACTTGCTATTTTAATTGCTATAACCCAGGGACTTTGTGCATGCGTTTGTGTGAAAAAAACTACTCAATGGTAACTAAGTTACTGAGTAGCTCTTCCATTTCAAATTATCCTATGTTATCTTCCTTAAACCTGACAATAAATGGTCACTGTTTTAAATTTCTCATCTCACAAAACATCTCAGTGAGAAAATCTGCCTGGAGGCTGTAGGACAGCACAGTACTGTCACAGAATCACAGAATGGCCTGGGTTGGAAGGGACCTCAAGGATCATGAAGCTCCAAACCCCCGCCACAGGCAGGGCCACCAACCTCCACATTTCATACCAGCCCAGGCTGCCCAGGGCCCCATCCAACCTGGCCTTGAACACCTCCAGGGATGGACGGGGCATCCACAGCCTCTCTGGGCAGCTGTTCCAGCACCTCACCACTCTCACAGTAAAGAACTTCCCCCTGACATCCAACCTAAATCTTCCCTCCTTCAGCTTAAAACCATTTCCCCTTGTCCTGCTGTTATCTATCCTTCCAAAGAGTTGACTCCCCTCCTGTTTATAGGCTCCCTTTAGGTACTGAAAGGCTGCACTGAGGTCACCCCGCAGCCTTCTCTTCTCCAGGCTGAACAAGCCCAGCTCCCTCAGCCTGCCCTGAAGTCTTCAGTTGGTTAAGAGCAGCTGACTTACTTCCAACAGTTTCCAACCATGAACCTCCCCAGACATATTTTCAAGTATTCTGAACACAAGTATGTACTCACCATCAAAACAACAGCTCAGAGGAGGGGGGAACACACAGACCCCTCTGCCTCCCCAGATGGAATTAGTTTGATGCAGACTATGCAGTTAGCAAGTGCCAAACTCTCACTTTAATTGTAACTAATGTATGTTACACAGTACAAATCAATTTTACAGAAGAAACATTTCCTTCTCATTGCTAATGTGGTATACAATTCAGTATTAACAAATCAAAATCAATGCAAAACTAACACTGAATAAGAGATAGTAGTAAGTTTTCTTCACCTTGGGTAGGCAGACCACTGGTAGGAAAAACATTCTTCAGAGATGATGATATTCCATTATTAAGCAACTGCTGTTCTGCCTTCTCAGATTGTTTTGTCACGAGACTGGAAGAAGGCATGTGAGTCTGCTGCAAGCCACCCATGTTGACAGCAGAGCTAATGAAATGAGACTAAGAGAGAAATTACAATGAATTTCTGATACTTCCATTCAAATCCTATGTAAAACCCCACACGTGAATACTTGCCATGTAATTGTACCCATCAGGTTTTGACCTGATTCTTGAGAGGACGAAAAGAAAGACATAACAGTGGGGATAATTCCCAAACTTCCCAAACTAAGATATCATTTAAGTTTTAAAAAGCAAGTGATGATAACATTAACACTGAGATATAGAAGAAATAATTAAGAAAAAGCTTTGCCTTCTTACATAGATACCTGAATATTCATTTGATGCTCCTGCAGCTTTTCCAAATGGTGAATGCGTTGCAGCATGAAAGCATTCATTTGTTTTTCAAGCTCGCTGACTCTTTCATGACAGTGGGGCTTCTCATGTTGAGTCTTTGTATTTGTTTGCTGTTCAGCAACACGCTGCAGTTGCCTATCAGTCTCCTGTAGCTTATGAAGTAACGTTGAAACTGAGTTAACTTTGGCTTGCAAATCATTTTGTACCTAAAAGAAAAAACCTTGCTGCAAAAGAGGTGCGAGCACGAAGAGAACACAACACCCTGCCCCTCACCAAGGAGTGATTTGCTTCCCCAAAGACAAACAAAACATCAGCTAGCTTTAATGTTGGTGGCTTAGCAGTACTATGAAATTCTTCTGAGAGGTAAATCAAATGGTCTCCATCCACGTGCAGCCACATCCCATTTAGTCAAATCCTAAGCAGTGGTCTCTGCTGTGATGGCCAGCACGCCTGAGATCACCAGCAAAATAAAACAGTAAGCAGATATTCAGATCACTTTGGTTCTACCACCAATCACTTCAAGCTTGCTTAGAAGATCTACTGTTTCAAAGTGGGCAAAGAACTACCATTACCACAAGCTACTGACTCACTTGAAGAAGAGGAGCAGTGGTAGCAATGGCAGCAGCAGTTGCTGCTGCAATGGTTGTTGCAGAATCAGCATCCCTGTGCGTTGATCTGGGGTCCTGACCAACACTTTCCTTTCTTTCTGGGGAGGCATTTCCTAAGAGCTGTACCTTCACCTCCTTAAATACAGGAGCACTTCGAGTCCTGTAAAAATAAACAAGGTCCTGTAAATAACATTGTTTTCTTAAAATCCACTCCAGACAGATCTTCTCCCACATTTAACACTGGAATCACCATTTATATAAGCATTACTCCTTCAAGCTTTGGGTGCCCATGAAGTAATATTATTCCCATATTTTGGTATGACACTAGAGGTTTCTCAGGGTTATAACCACAGGATTGGGGTTGGAACCAGATGATCTTTGAGGCCCCTTCCAACCCAAGCCATTCTATGATTCTTTGTTAGAGTTTCAATATAAAAAGGCATTTCCATGTGGTATTTCCATGACCACAGCAAAGAATATGTTTAACAGGTTGCATTTTGCAAAGTACAGCATGCTAGTAGCAAAGCTCTACTATATAATTTTTGATCTTGAAGATTTCCAGCCTACAGATGAACAGCATATATCCTCACTGGTCTTTAAGAACAGCCTACGTGTTCATAGAATCATCATAGAATGGCCCGGGTTGGAAGGGACCTCAAGGATCATGAAGCTCCATCCCCCCGCCACAGGCAGGGCCACCAACCTCCACATTTCATACCAGCCCAGGCTGCCCAGGGCCCCATCCAACCTGGCCTTGAACACCTCCAGGGATGGACGGGGCATCCACAGCCTCTCTGGGCAGCTGTTCCAGCTCCTCACCACCCTCATAGTAAAGAACTTCCCCCTGACATCCGACCTAAATCTTCCCTCCTTCAACTTCAAACCATTTCCCCTTGTCCTGCCATTATCTGCCCTTTCAAAGAGTTGACTCCCCTCCTGTTTTGGCAGAAACAGAGGAAGTACCTACTATTAACATAAAACCAGAATGACACAACAACACAGACTTACTTTTGCTTTAATACTGCTCTTAAAGCCTCTTTCTGGCCAGTAGGATACCGAGAAATTAAAACATCATCTGTGTGGAAGGATATAAACCACATTTTGTCAGGTTAACTAATACAAAGCACTCATTTTAGAAGTAGAACAAAGAGTTAGTGAATCAACAGGTAGACACTAGGCTTCATTTAACACAGTTTTACATAGCATTGAATGCTGGTATTAATAAAAGTAATTTTGGTATGCTCTGTAAATGACAATGATGTCACCCTATCCTAATACCATTTGAAAAAGATTGTCCTATAAATGGTAACTTGAGCTCAGACAATGTATGCAATGGAACCCTGCAAATTTCAACTTGAAATAAATGTAATTGAAAAAACAACTCTGAAGTTGTGTGAAACTGACCTGAGATGTGATGGGTCCACTGCTGCTGTTTAGCCAGGTAGAACACACGTGCTGATAAGCCAGACAGCTGCTGCCTCCCCGAGTCATAGCAGAGGAAGGCAAAATGCTGCTTCCTGCCTTAAGCAAAGGGAGCCATTTCTGTTTCTTTTCCCTATCCAGCCAGAAAACCTCCAGAGATGTATTTCCTTTTAGAAGTCACCACTTCTCACCAATCTGACTGAAACTGACACTACAAGAAAAGGCATCCACAGTGCAATCTCCTAGACTGTTACAAGTTAAAAACATAGTTTTCATGGTGTGGGCTGCTTACAGAAAATAAGGACTTGAAGCAGAACTACAACAGGAAAACACACACAAACAAGGTCCTCAAAATAAACAGATACATAGAAAGCCTTTACTCAGAAATGTGAATTAGTTCAATTAGCAAAATGAATCTTGAAGTGGTGTGATGAAGTGGGACTTCTGCCAGCACAAGGGCCACACAACCCACAGGAAGGACAAAAAGACAGAAAGTAAAAAATTTGCAACATTTAAAAATATAAATTATTATTATTATTATTTTTAATCAAAGACACTTTTGAAGACTTGCACTCAGAAGTTTCTATACTGAAGAAGAGTATCTATGAAACAATTAAAGCCTGCTTCTCCTCTATCAGTCTTATGGAAAAAGAGCCGTAGCAGTACATCAGTTTGTCTTACCTTTAGGTCTCCTGCTGTCTTCTGGTAGCAGTGAATGATCTGCTTCTTTAGGATTAACTCCTTCTTTAGGATAATCCTTCAAAACAAGAAGAGCAGAAGAGCAAACATCAAACCCTGCAGTATCAATGGCCAAGTTTTTACAAGGAGATAGATAGAATTGCTGAATACACAAGTGTAAGCAACTCCATAGTGCAGTACCACACAGTCACTGAACACACTGAACAAAATACATTAAGGCTTCCCACTACCACAAGGCCATGAGGACTCTGCACTCAATAATATATATGATATTCTAGGGACAGAAACTAAAAACATAATTCTCATCACAGAATGGATGCCCTATAGGCAAGCCTCCATTGTATGGAAGACACAATAAACAAATCAAAGGAAAATAAACCTGTTAATCACAAGTATTAAATAGTTCTATATAAATCAATGTCTATTTCAATACCTATGAGGTGAATAAGAAAAAAAAAGCCATGAACTTTTAGGTTTTACTAATGAATATTGTGAAATGTGTAACAGCTTTTTCAAAGGAGGAACTGCACTAATATTTAAAAACATACCTGGGTATTAAACATGCAACAGGCAGCAGTACAGTAAATAAATCCCCTCCAAACACTTCAGCATGAATATCACATTAGCAGCAACTGGGTACTTGTTGTGCAGAAGCAGAGCTCAAGATCTGCTGTGCTTCTACAGAAGCTGCACCTTTCAGAGGAAAATGCTGATCTCTTAGCTCAGGGTTGTGGGAAGCAACAGTGACTGTCTTACCATTTGTGGTACAAACACGGCCTCCACAGGATCTTCCATGAAAAGCAAATGTTCTGGGTGACCCTCAGTACTCTGGACTCCTAAAATAAAAGCTATTTTACTGTGGTTAAAGTGATCTTGAATGTATTGTCATTGTCCCTTGATTAACCCAAATCTCAGTCTTTTCTCTGCTTGATACATATCTAAATATAACAACTTTCATAACACAAATGACAGGAAGGGGATCGGCTGTTTACAAGGGTGGACAGTGATAGGACAAAGGGGAATGGTCTTAAACTGAGACAGGGGAGGTTTAGGTTAGCAGGAGGAAGTTTTTCACCTAGAGGGTGGTGACGCACTGGAACAGGTTGCCCAATGAGGCTGTGGATGCCCCATCCCTGGAGGCATTCAAGGCCAGGCTGGATGTGGCTCCGGGCAGCCTGGTCTGCTGGTTGGCAACCCTGCACATAGCAGGGGGTTGAAACCAGATGGTCATTGTGGTCCTTTTCAACCCAGGCCATTCTATGATTCTATGACCGCAGTCATCTACCCGAACCGTATAAAATGGAAATGGTTTACTTAATGCTACCAGAGGTAATTTTCATGCAGATGGTTGTGACTTTTCTGATTTGCTAACTATATCTTCTCTCTCTGGTGACGGCAACAAGGCTTGGGGGAACAGCATGGAGCTGCATCAGGGGAGGGTCAAGGGGGGGTTAGGGAAAGGCTGTGCCCCACAGGGTGGTGGGCATGGAACAGCCAGCCCAGGGCAGTGGGCACAGCCCCAAGCTGCCAGAGCCCAGGGAGCGTTGGGACACCACTCCCTGACACTGGGTTTGGGTGGTGCCATGTGGAACTGAGAGTTGGACTCAATGACCGTTGTAGGCTCCTTTCAGCTCAGAATATTCTGTGATTCTATGCTTTTTAAGCACTGGGAACCTACAGCGAGGACTGTGGCCTGCTAGAGCAGCTCTGCACCAGCCAAAGGCTGTAGCAACAGACATTTGAGAAAATAAACACGACCATTGGAAAAGCACTGTAAAAATGCTGTTGTTGATAGCATTAGAGCACAGACAGGACTTCCAAAATTACAACGCTCTGCAACAGAAAACAGTACACAGCAACCTTACCTTAAACCTAATCTGAATGTGCACAGTAAACAAACAATAAATAATATGTAACAAATAAATACCTGGTGCGGCACTGCAGGCTGTGACACCGGTGACTCTACTGCTCGAAGCCCTGTTAGGTGACACGGCCGGAGGCACACACGGTGTTTCCCCTCGACCCAAAGCCACACCGGCTGTCTGGCGGGAAGGAACCGCCTCGCGGAGCTTCGTTACAGAAATGGCAACGCTATTCCTGCACCCGCCCCCTCCCGCGGCTTTCACCCCGTGGACACCGGTGGAGCGAACGAGCACATCGCCGGCCGTCAGGCTGGCCAGCGAGTCCTGGCTGGTGCTGGAGCTGCCCTCCGCTTCCATAAAGACTTCATAGGAGAGGTTATCAGCGGTGTTTTAAAGGCAAACTCTCAGGGCCGTGTGAGTCAGGGCCGGCTGCGACTGCCGCCATGGCAACAGCGCCCGCTCCCCCGCAGGCGCGCCCTTCTGACGCACTTCCTGTCGCGTCTCGCCGCGCCGGGGCTCACGAGGTAAAGCTATCGGCGAGCCCCCGCTCGCTGATTCGCCTCGAGGAGCGGGAGAGGCTTTGTGTCGAATCGGTGGGCCGATAGCTGAGTCTCTTCTTCCCCCCGCCGGCTGGGGCTCGTGGTTGTGCGGTGAGTGCGCGCGCGAGCGGCGGGAAGTCGCGGGACGGGAGCTGCGAGGAGCCGCGTTCCTCAGCGGCGGGGAAGGGCCGAGTCCTCGGGCTGCGCGGGCAGGGAGCACAAGGTGCCCTTGAAGGGCAGAGCTGAGAGATGTAGGAGAAGATTGAGGAGCTTTACCTCAGCGTGGATGCGGACCGCGCGGAATCGCAGGCATCAGGCAGGCCTAGCGTGACTGAAACAGCAGGCCGCGCGTTGAGAAGCGCTTTATTGTCTCTTAGGATGGCCTTCCCGTGCGGGCAGTCCTGTAAGGCCCTGTAAGGGCGCGTTCCCGGGGCGCCTCGCTGCCTCCTGCGCTGCACAACGCCGCCGCCAGGGGGCAGTGCCGCTCCGCCGCTGGGGACCGCGATGGAATGAGTTCCAGCGTCCGTATGGCTGCCCTCCCCCTAGCGAGAGGGCTGGGCAGGAAAAGCGAAACATAGAGCTTGTTTTGTTTCCATGGGGAAGGATGCTGTTGACTCAAGATTAGGGAATCACTGCTTCCCCTGTGGGAACTCCCGTGTGCTTTTGAGCTGTACCGTAATCGTTATTGGAACGCAACTTGTGGTTGTTATCACAGAGAAGTTATGCTCAGAGGGCTGGAGCAGCTCTCCTGTGAAGACAGGCTGAGGGAGCAGGGTTTGTTCAGCCTGGAGAAGAGAAGGCTGCGAGGAGACCTCGTTGAGGCCTTACAGTACTAACAGCGAGCTTATAAGCAGGAGGGAAACCAACTTTTTACGTGGTCTGATAGCAATAGAGCAAGGGGGAGTGGTTTTAAACCAAAAGAGAGGAGATTCAGATTAGATGTCGGGGAAGTTCTTCAGTCAGAGGGCAGTGAGGTGCTGGCACTGCTGCACAGAGCTGTGGGTGCCCCATCCCTGCAGGTGCCCAAGGCTGTGGATGGGGCCCTGCGCAGGCTGAGCTGGTGCCCCAGGTAGTGGCTGATAACCCTGCCCGTGGTGAGGGTGCTGGAATTAGATTTGAGATCGCTTCTGACCCAAGCCATTCTATGGTTCTTGAGCCCCCTGCTTTTGCTCAGGCAGTCTTATTTAAAAAAGAACATCTCTCTGGTATGTAACAACTTACCTGGAGGAGCACCAGGGCTCTTTGAGAAGGGACCTCGCAGCTACTGCTGCTTTCCTCATGGTCCTGAATGAGCAGTGTGGCCTTGCAGTCACCAATGGTCCTTGACTATGCACCAAGACGTGCACTAAATCTATATAATTTCACTGCCTGTGCTGCACAAAATACCTGCAGAGGGACTGGTGCTTCAGACATGTAAAATAAGACGGTGCCATTAGGTTAAGTCAGAGCTGCTTCCCAAGTGCAAATGTACAAGCTTTGTGGAGCTGCAGCTCAGTAAGCATAATTTTAAGCTTGCCAAACAAGTGACAGAAGAGGAAGATTTCAGGTTTGTTGTAAGCAAACACAGTGAAGCAATACTGAGTGTGAGAAAGGCGCTGGGAGGATCTGAAGCTTTTAACTTTCTGTGCTTGGGAGAGGACAAAAGTCTTTTCTGTTCTCTGTGGGCTTGGGCTGTCTGTTTAATCATTAACTTAAAGTGGATTGACAGCATTCTCACTGTTGTTTTTTCTTGTAACAGGCTGAGAAATGGGAGAGTAGAACTGCCATCCATTTCAGCAGTTGTTCTCTCAGGTGACAGTTGTGTCCACTTCTCTTAGGCTGTGGATGCCCCAACCCTGGAGGTGTTCAAGGCCAGGTTGGATGGGGCCCTGGGCAGCCTGGGAGGTTGGTGGCCCTGCCTGTGGCAGGGGGTTGGAGCTTCATGATCCTTGAGGACCCTTCCAACCCAGGCCATTCTGTGTGATTCTGATTCTTAAAACAAGTGAGAGGTTACAATAGCCTCAGCAATGCTTTGCTTCTGCTCAGTAACCATATTTCACAGGTTCACTTTAAAAGGGAGTTATCTATTGACTCATGGGGCATTCTTGGTCACGGGGATGGATATCTTAAACCCAAGAACCACACGTGCTCCTTATCTTCAATCCCTGAATTCTATCGCTGCATGCTTCCTATGTAGCAATAAAGGGTAACTTAGAGGCAGATATTAGCATTGTTCCACTATTGGGAGGAGGAGGGCGGCTGCATGCTTGCAGGAGCTCCACAGTGCTATTTTAGTTGCTTCACTTTCTTTCTCTTGTAGAAATAAGTCTTCTTGTTCAGACCAGTTAGCAGTTGCACTCACTACGGGGCTGGACGAGCTCTCTTCACAAAGTCATTATAGCTTGGCACTGATTTGTCTTCCACTCGTTACTGTGAATAAAAGTGGAGGATCATCTTCTCTTCAAGGTGTAACATTAACTGACATTACCACGGGTGATGGGCCTTGGGTAATACATCAAGCACGGGAAAGGAAGACACGCTTTCACTATTGAAGGCTGCCTAGAGGTGTTCTTCTAAGCCTTAACTTGATGGTGTGAGATGAGGAATGCGAGCCATCCTTAAGGATGCTTGCTTAAATTCTTGGATCCCTGGCTGCTCATTCTTCCCATTTGTTTGTTTTTCTTTCTTTAAGGCTGCCCTCATTCTGCTGTGAGTTCTTGCATTTCATTTGCTACATTCAGTGACCAGAACATTGGCTCTAGTTCAGGTGTTCGGTGAGAATGCAGCTGCATTGAATCCATTCATCCGTTCCTCTGATCCATGCGGGTTCATTCAGAGTTGGCCCTGTTTAATATTGTTTTGCCTTACTGTTCTTTTCTCAAATGACAGCTAAAGTCACTGAATTAGAAGGCTAGATAATGTTACTGCTTGCTTCTCCTCCACTCCAGTTTTACTTTATGTACCTGAAAGCCTTTATGAAAATTCCACGCCTTTCCCCACCCTCCCATGTAGTCATGTCAGCTATTCCAAATGCTTATAAAGTGTTTAAAGGACAGCAGTTAGCAGGTAGATCTGGAAAGAACTCAGTATCTGGAACTATCCTGGATATTCTTTCAGCTGAATACATGTCAGATAACTTGAAGTGGGTGCCTTGAAAGTTTGCTGGCACTGTTGCATTCAAGTGCACTTCACAGAATGGCCTGGGTTGGAAGGGACCCCATGAAGCTCCAACCCCCTGCCAGGCAGGGCCACCAACCTCACCTTTTCATACCAGACCAGGCTGCCCAGGGCCCCATCCAAGCTGGCCTTGAACACCTCCAGGGATGGACGGGGCATCCACAGCCTCTCTGGGCAGCTGTTCCAGCACCTCACCACTCTCACAGTAAAGAACTTCCCCCTGACATCCAACCTCAGTCTTCCCTCCCTCAGCTTAAAACCATTTCCCCTTGTCCTGCTGTTATCTACCCTTTCAAAGAGTTGACTCCCCTCCTGTTTGTAGGCTCCCTTTAGGTAGTGGAAGGCTGCAATGAGGTCACCCTGCAGCCTTCTCTTCTCCAGGCTGAACAAGCCCAGCTCTCTCAGCCTGTCTTCATAAGGGAGGTGCTGCAGCCCTCTGATCATCTTTGTGGCCCTCTTCTGGACCCTCTCCAACAGCTCTCTGTCTTTCTTGTACTGGGGGCTCCAGACCTGGACACAGCACTCCAGATGGGGCCTCACGAGGGCAGAGCAGAGAGGGACAATCACCTCCCTGTCCCTGCTGGCCACCCCTCTTCTGATGGAGCCCAGGATTCCATTTGCTTTCCGAGCTGCAAGAGCACACTGCTGGCTCACGTTGAGTTTTTCGTCCATCAGGACCCCCAGGGCTAAAACAGGAGCACGTACAGCTTGGTTCTCTTCAAAAATGTTGTGGTCTGTGTGTGCTTTTTGTGTAGAACTCAACTTTGATCTTCAGAACAGGTGACAGAATCACAGACAGCAGAAAATGGCTGGACAAATATCAGAAACTGATCAGATCAAGCAGGTGAGTGCTGTGTTCGTGAGTGGTGCATCTGAATATCTTGTATTATTTGGCACATAGAGTAAAAGGTACAGGGCATGGAGCAGGAGGAAAATCAAAGAATCCTAGAATGGCCTGGGCTGAAAAGGACCACAGTGCTCATCCAGTTCCAACCCCCTGCTATGTGCAGGGTCGCCAACCACCAGACCAGGCTGCCCAGAGCCACATCCAGCCTGGCCTTGAATGCCTCCAGGGATGGGGCATCCACAGCCTCCTTGGGCAACCTGTTCCAGTGCATCACCACCCTCTGGGTGAAAAACTTCCTCCTAATATCTAACCTGAACCTCCCTTGTCTCAGTTTAAGACCATTCCCCCTTGTCCTATCACTTGTAAACAGCCGTAAAAGCTCTCTATGTTGTCCTCTGGGACAAGATTAGTTCTCTACCAAGCAACACTCCCACACATCCCATGCAGTACTGGACCTGTTTGAGCACGAACAGCATTGTGTGCTGAATCTGTTGCTGGACAGTTAAGTTTTTTGGTGAGCTGTCATTTGAATGTTACCATCACCAACCAGTTCATGGAGCTGTAAGAAAGAATGAATGGAGATGTATTTTTTTAATGGTGCTTTCGATTTTTACTGCAGTTCAAGGAGTTCCTGGGAACATATAATAAAATTACAGAGAATTGCTTCATGGATTGTATAAGGGATTTCACCACCAGAGAAGTTAAACCAGAAGAGGTATGTAAATGTTTCCTATGCTTTAATTACCCTTTGGTAGAATTTCTGTTTAATACTCCAATTTCAGAAGCAGCTTGGGTCTTTCAGTTAGCTGGAAAGCTCATTAGCTGTCTTTGGAGGAGTGGAGGTGTTCTGGCACGCAGCTTCCCACTGAGCAGGGAGGTGTGCAGGTGGACACGTTTGCCCCCACAGCTCTGGCTGTTCAGTCCAGTTGCCTGCAGTGCAGGGAGCTCCATCATGTACTGTATGCCCAAAAACAAGGCTCTGGCTCAGATGAGTTACATGTTGTTCTTTGCCTTTCATTGCTTGTTGGAAGGCTGTTTCAGAGCGGTGTAATTCTGTTGGTTAGAAGTCTAATAGCTTTGCTTAACTCTAGCTTTCCTGCTACCAGGAAAGAAAAACCCAAAAACCAACTAAACCACACACACAGATCTAAACCAACCACTGTGTCTGAGCATTTGCTGCCTCCTTAGAGTCTAACAACTGCTTCTCAGTGCGAGCAGAAATCATCTCTCTGTTCAGCTTCTGTTTTGCTGCACCAAACCAAGCTCTCGATTGCAGGTGGTCAGAACTACTCTGAATAAGGTCTTGCCATTGTCTTTTACCAACTCATTTTCAGGTGCTTGAGCTGTACAGGATGCTTTTCCTACAAAGCCTCTGGCTGTGGCCCTGGTGGATATGGAATGCTGGTCTAGATGGATGACTGGTCTGCTCTGATCCTCATTTCCTATTTGAAGTTGGAGTTCCTTAATAATTAAGACAAATGCCTTCATGGATCTCCTTGGAGATTCTGCATGTGTAAAAGCAGCTGCTGCCCTCTTTCCATACAGCACCCTTCACTGCAAGCCCAGACTTCCCCAGGCAGGGTATCACAGATACCACACCCTCTGGGAGATGTGGCTTGGGGTGCTTCTAGAATTCAACAGCATTTGTTTCCTAGTCTGACTTAACTCCTGCTTAACAGGTTTTACTGTAACTGATGCCAGGCCAGGGAGAGAGAGAGAGAGAAAGTGGAATGGAGAGAGCACACAGCTGCAGGTTCTTTGTCTTTTCCAGCCTCTCTGCTTTCCACATCCCTTCATACTGAGCAGCATCAAAGCAATTTCTGGTTTTCTGGTAATCATGCAAAGTGCTCATTTTCCTTTTGTATCTAAGTGTGATGACTTCTAAAGGCTTGGAACCGGAATATCTGACTGGTAGAACTGTATGTAACTCAGAAATAGATCCCACAGCTTTCTCTACAATTACTGCAAGAAAGAAAACAAAGTGTCCTCCCTTTAAAACATGACAGCAGCTGTGGATCAGGCCCTGGTGTTTGTGCCCCTATCCAGCAAGCTGTCTGGTAGCACTTTGGTGGCTGTTCTGTGAAGGTGAACCAGGCTGGTACAAGATGAGTGCTGGAGCTAATAGGAACAAGGTCAAAAAAGGATGAGCCTGAGCTCACACCTAGGAGAGCAGATCTGGCTGTCAAAAATAGGCGTTTGCAAACCAGGATTCACAAAAAGAGAGGGGGAAACAACACAAAAACCTTTCTCAGGTTCAGTATTTACCGCAAAATAAAATCCTTGGTCCTGAGCTCAAAGCTAAGCACAGAGCATGAGATGTAGACATCTGATCTTACATATCTGACCACTGCACTCGGGGTTCTGCTGGGGAACGTGTCTTCATCTCTCTCTGAAGCTGTTTTCCTCTTCCTGCAGGTAACTTGCTCAGAACACTGCCTACAGAAGTATCTGAAAATGACACAAAGGATCTCCATGAGATTTCAGGAGTATCACATCCAGCAGAACGAAGCTCTGGCAGCTAAAGCAGGACTGCTCAGCCAGCCGCGTTAGACAGGAGCGCTGCCTTCAGGCTCCGTGAGCAGTGCCAGCGCTCACTGGGCAGGAACACGTTTTGGATTTCCTACTGTCGAGATGCATGTCCAGCAACTCTGAAGATTGTTCTAGATGCTGTTTGGAAAATGGAAGCCGTGGAGGGTAACGCAAAGAGTTAAAGAGTGCTGTCTGACAGCAGAGGCTCTTTCTGAGGTCTTTTCCACTCTGCAGTGGAGTAACACAGTTTTTTCAGGGCCCACAGACTCCTATATTTAAATTTCAAGGGGAGGGGAAAGTTGTACTTTTTCTTCTGTTAGGGCTGATTCAGAGGCAAAAGAAGTGTAATATGGAAATACGTTTTTTTAATTTAATTCAAGTAAAAATAAATGGAACCATACAGTTGTATGTATGTTTTTTCCAGAGATAATTTAGGATGCTGTTTGAGAGCCACGTTTTGTTTGCAGTTTTATTCCTCATCATCCTCCTATGGAGTCTTATTCATTCTTTGCTGCTTGCTGATTGATAGATTAATGGATTGGTTTTAGTGGGAAGGGATTTGTGAATGTGTTACAACTTGGGAGGAACTTTTGTTTCATTGCCAGCTGCTCACTTAGAGCCTTGAGATCTTTCTGACTGTCCTGTAGTGCTGAGTGCAGCCTATTAGAGCATCAAGCCAGGAGCTGCTGTAAGCAGCAGTCATTTGCTGTTAACTAATGAGTTCAGGTAGGCAGGGGTGCCTGCCAGCTTAGCCCTAGGTTATGTTGGCCTTACGCTTCATCAGGTCATTCACAAGTGACAATAAGGTGTCATTGGCAGCACCTCTGCCAAAGGCAACGTCTCTACACTCCTTGTTTCCCTCTGGGAGCCCCAGCGGTGCTCCAAAACTGGCTTTGCTGCTGGCTGTAAGCGTGATGTGCTCCAAGCACTGAGCTTGCTGCCAAGTTCCTCCTTTCTGCTGGCATTCACACAATTAAGTGTGAAAAGATACCTCCAAGGCCATGCCTTTTTCTTTGCTGCCTAATGAGTGCAGAGCAAAGTCTGAGCAAACCGTTCTGATTATGTGCTGTTGGCTCAGGAATAAACACTGCTTCTTTTGAAAGGATCTTGATAGCTGAGATCCCACAGTCTGATTGCCGGTACAGCAGAACGACAACTTGCTGCTATTTCATTACCCAATAGCTGTGTTCTGAAATACAGACCAGAGAAAAACACAGTGCGCTTTCATCAGTAACCACTGTGATGCCCTGATAGCTAACATGCACGTTTGACTTCAGTTCTTACTCATAAAATACAGTAACAAATGGAACTGGATGTCAGGATTACCATACAGATTCTGAAATATCAAGCAGTGAAGGCTGAAACAGAACCTGGCAGCTTACGTGACACAGCAGTTGTTAGATAGAAAAGCAGCACTAAGGAACAGAGATGGCAGGAGGCCAGCCCACATGCTTTTTTGTTGTTGGCTTCCCTATAGCTTTTGATTTCCATCAGTGATCTAAGAAAAAAAATCCTGTCCTTTGTTTTTCTGGTTTGTTTGTTTGTCTTCCTTTACTGCTCTCCAGTCAGCTATCCAGGTGTGCATTACAAGGCACTGACTGCAGCCAGCACTCCTGCCACCTCCACTGGGCACTGCTCTGCTTGCCGCTGTTTAAAGCCACCCCAGCTCCCCACAGAGATCTGTTTCTATGGATTTCAAATGTGGAAGAAATAAATACGTTCCTGTATCTTGTTGACGTGTTTGTAGTATCCACATCACTGCTTTTTCCTACATCCCCCATGCCTCGTTACCTTGGAGATGGTTAAGAGCTAATTCTAAAATAGCAAAGGCTAAAAAAGAGCCCAAATAAGGCAGCAAGTCTGCAAAGTCCTGGTTGGTTCTGTTTTTATTCCAAAGGAATTACACACTTCTAACATCCAGATTGTTTTCTACAGTTGGACCACTTGGCCCTCAGAAGTGATGTATCCGTATCAGATATTTAAGGCTTTATTTAGAAGTCTTTTTGTTAACATCTAAAGGTAATGTATCATTGAAATGCTCCTATTTTTCTATTGCATCTTAAGTGTGCAAAGAGAACAGTTACTCAGAAGAGTGACTGTAAGAGTTCAGGTGATGGGAGTGGAGGACTTCCATGTCTTCTGGGCCAAGCTCACGGAGGGTGGAGAGGATTAAAAAACCATTCTTTTCCTCACACTGTGGGGCTTGGGGGGTAAGGAGATGTGTAAATATCTGTTAAAATGGATTTATTGTACTAAAGGTTAGGCAAGTATTAGAGAGACTTAGTTAATAAATTACTTTCAGGTTCCCCAGTTTCCTTGGACTCCCAGTTTTAAAGCCACCTTAACCCACTCTGATCTAGGGGGAAAAAAAGTTGCCATCTTCCCCTATATTTCAATGCAGTATCTGTGCAGCCTGCCTTGAGCTGGGTTGGTGGGACTGGGTGTGCGAATGGCCACGTGTGAGAGGTGATGCTCACTGAAGCAGAGATGAGAACAGAGATCCTTCCTCTTTAGACGGGTGTCCGAACCAGAGGGCTACAGTGCAGCTACTGGTCAGCACACATCAAACAGGAAAGGTCAAATCAAAGCCTTGCTGCAGTACAGCAGCAGCACTGACAGTGTGATCACATCACTGGGAAGACTCCAACAGGGGTTTATTTAATTCTGTCATGGATAAGAGCAAGGTCCTAATTTCTCTAAGTCCTGCTGAGTGCTTGGGCTTGTAGCTGGGGGGCAAAGGACAAAGAAAAGAAGGGGCTGAATGCCTAACGGCAGGAGATGGAGCGTGGCTGTGACTGCAGTGCAAGGAGACACTCCTCTGTACTCTTTGAATACCTGAGCTCAGAAAGCTGGAACTGCCTGCGGGTGGAAAGCAAAAGGAATGCTGAGGGAGCTGCCCTAACTCTGTACGTACTTAGGAGGGCAGCGTGCTTCCCTGCTGACATTTGTTTATGCGGTGTGAAAGGGAGATTAGCCAAATTTCAAAGCACCAAAGCAGAAATCCAGTTCTGTATTTGACAGATCCCGCCCTTACTGGGGTGTGGAGCTAGGGAGCCTCGTCCCCTCTTTCTGCCCAAGTTTGTGTTGCATTTGTATGTGTGCTGAGGCACCAGCAACACACCAGGAGCCAATGCTGCCTCATTTCAAGCCTCCTCAGCCCCAGGGTGCGCTCCAAACCACCTCACCAATGAGGAGTGGGTGCTGGCCGCCCGTCCTGCCATGCTTTCACAGCAGGGCCCGCTTACCTCCTCAGAGAACAGAGCCTCTGTGCCCTGCAGGGCCTCCCTAAGGTGCTGTAGGCAACGTGTGAGGAAAATTATAATAATAAATAAAATTCTTACAGCTTTTTCTTGCCTTCAGGAGACGTGGGGTGGTGCCAGTTGCCTGAGGCCTCGCTTCAGGGCAGAGCAGGCAGCGGGAGGAGCTGGGATGAAGCACAGCCACATGGTGATAATCTGAAAGGGGAAAGGGTTAAAGAGTGAGCAGCGTGGTGAACAACGGTTGTAAGACTGTGCACACATGTGAACAAGTGGCTTGATAGAAAGATAAGTCGCCCTTGCACGATATAAGCAATGTATTTCATACAAATGCCTTGTCTTGCTCCTCCTTACGTAACCAGCAGAGCTGGCAGGATGGTGGCAAATTGGGTCAAGCTGTACCCAGATGAGGGATTAGCAACGGAGTGGTTTAGAAATAGCTGAAGAAACTGATGGGGCTGCATGGAAATACTGCTGGGTGGCTCTGAAAACCTGGGAAATAGAGAGAGGGAGCCAACAACACGTAGTAACTGGCTGCCCAGAGCATGGCTCAATGCGAGCAAATGCACTGCTGCTAAATGTCCTGCAGGCTTGCATAGCTGGAATGGGCCTCTAGTGCTGACTTTCTGTGCTGGCAAACTATGTTTTGCAGAGAAAGTAAGGAAGGTTCACAACATTTCTGTGTTTTCTGTCATAACGAGTGAGCTATAATGCTAAATTAAAGCCAAGTGCCATGAAACTGAGACAGGCACATTTTCACCTTTGAAAGCTGTCAGTACAGGCCAAAAGGCAGCGTAATAATACAGGCAATACAAACCACAGGGAGCTGCAGAAGACCTACAGCAGCACCAGCCAGCACAGCCCTGCTCCAAAACATGGGGTTACTGTGAACACTGGAAGCTGCTGGAGTAACAGCATCCATCAGGCTGAGAATTCAGAACGAGGAAGGCAGTGAAGCCAGAAAGGGTGAGGTATGGTTAACTGCCTCCTGGTTGAGTGTCCTACCTTCTGTGTCTCCTTTAAATGACAAAGCAGTGAGCATTCGTCATCAGGCTGTGACTAATCAGAAAATCCACCACCAAACCGCATTACAGTAAGTACGTTTTGAGACCAACAACATTTTAAAAACTGAGTTTCTATATTCCTCCAAAGCAACAGATGAGATTAACAAATCCTTGTGGAACTCCTGGATTCCCCCCTTCCCCTCCAGAAACACCAACCCAAACCAAACCCAAACAAACACTGATCATTAATGGTTATCAGGTGGTCACTAATGAAGGTGAACGACTTTAAACTCTCGCAGGGACGTCTTCAGAAACCCTCCTACCTGGAGGAAGAGAACATGGCAGAATGACAGGTTTTCTCAAGATCTGCGGGTGACAGCTTGGTAAGAATGTGAGCTAATTATAAAAATCCCTCTTTTCTAAGCCCTGACATTACAGTCAGGCTCTGGCAGCAGCCCCATTGGTTCTGCTGCTCTGTCACGTTCCTTCCCTCTCCTTTATCCTGCACACTGCAGCAAACAATAAAACCCAAGTACACAGACCTAAAAATAACTCAGGTTTTAGTGCACAGTATCTGCAAAATGCAAAGGGCGCCTTGAAATAAACAGCTCAACATACCTCTGTTAACACAGTCCTTTTTTGTTGCAGCTTGTAAATCACTCTTCCAGCTCACCTGTCAGCTTTGTTTCAAGTGATCGAACCAAACGTGCTCTTAAGAAGAGCAGAACCGCTTTTCCCAGACTTTCTGCTGTAAAAGAATTCCAGTAAGTGCTGCTCAGAAACCCATCTGACCACCTCAGACAAGCAGAGAACATTTTTTAACGGGGAAGAGAACATTTTATTAGAAGCATTGGACAGTGACTTTTCAGAGTGAAATTCCATCTGGCTGACAAAGCTACTTGCAGAAAGGAGGCGCTCTCAGGAGCGAGCAGAGATGGGAGCTCAGAATCCGTGGATCCCGCTTCCCTCCCCACCAAACCCACCCTGTGCAATTCTAGTAGCCATTGCCACACTGAACCTGCTTCAAAAATTGCTGCCTAGATGAATCTGTCACTGTGTATTAAAATTAATTGAGAATCTGAGAGCAGCTCGCACAGAATACCACACAGTAAGAACTGACTGCACTTCTTCCTCTCTACAGTCCTACAGCTTTAAGGTCTATGCTGCTCCCTGTGAAAGTCAAACACAGTGCTTCAGGAAGATGCAACTTACCTGCTCTGGTTGTGCTTTTAATTATTACTGTAATCCTATTTAACTTCTGTTGAAATCATGCTTTATTATTGTTCTGACATCTTCAAAAGACAGGAGAGGCACTGATTAAGAGGTTTCTCAGACTTGAGGAGGAATCAGAAATGAGCAGATTAAACCACGTGTTGCTTAATTTACACCTTAGGGAAAACAAAAGAGGTCATGAGTACACGCACAGCTGATACACACGGTCATGAAAAGCAACTGTGAGTTAAAAGAAGTAAGGATACGAACATCTGCTTACCGTATGTCCTTGCATGCAAATTTTACATTGCTTTCTAATTTTCAGATTACCAGCTAATACCACGTCAAGTAATACATCTGCCAGCTCTTCCTATCAACGGTAGGTGGCAGGGGAGAGTCTGAATTTTCCTAGTGCCCAGCTCTTCCTAACAGTTCCAAGTGTTTGAACCCATCATCCCCTGCCATTTATTTTACCTGCCAACTAAGCTGCAAATCGTGCTTCTCATCTTGACACAACCTGGAGGAGATCAGGAGGCAGGAGAACAGGCAGGTCTGCCAAGAGGGTGCTTTGGTTTTCATTGTTCCTGCAAACATCTCTTAAAAAAAAAATCCCAATTCAATCCATTCGTAATTGAAGGCACTGAAAAGGCACTCTGGAGTTTGCTTTATGGCAACAACACAGAAATGAGGGGATTATGAAGTCAGAAATAAAAGACCTCAGAGGGTTTTTTGTCGATTTCAATTTTAGAGCAGCGTAGTCCCGCATTATATAATGCTCTTTTCACTACAGTTTCTTATGGCATTTAAAAATCCTCCTTCAAACGTCCACCGAATAATCTCAGCTACCTGCTGTACTTCTTGCCAGAGACAGAAGCAGGAAGGCAGCGACGTGCTCCAGGCTTGGCAGAAAGTCACCCACCTCTCCTGGCTGCGCAGCTCTCTGCCGGGACAGTCACGTGAATCGCTGTTCCAAGGCTCTGAGCAGCTCTGGGCTGAGGTAAGCAGGTAAACATTCCTAAGAGACGAGGAGAAGCTGTAAGGAAGAGAAGCTGAACCTCTGTGCTGTAATACAGACAGTTGACTTACGCACGCTGGAGACATCAAGCAGTTTGTAGGCAGAGGTCAGAGACCTGCGTAAAATAGGAACGGATCTTACTGGAACAGAACAAATCATTGCTGCTAATAGCAGTCGTGGAAGGTAATCTGAGAAACTGTGACCCACGTGATTTCCTTTGAAATCAGTATTGCTTTTTATTCACAGCTACTGTAAGAGTAACAGTAAAAGTCAGCTCTGGAAAAAAAGTCTTCACAACCATTTATGGAGATTGATCGTCCTGTTTAGTAAGCCCAGGCATTTACATGAACAATCACTTCAATCAAAATAGAATGTAAAGCCTTAAAACATGGCCTTTATTAATGCTGTCTACTGAGCTCCATATTTATCTTACATTGAAATAGTTCTGCTTTGCTGAAGAAAAGACAGAAAAAGTGCATTTACAAGAGTACTTTTTCTTTAATTTTCTGCAAAAATGGAAGGAATTGGAATCACAAGTTGACAAATGTTGCAAAATGAGATTTCAAGAAACATTGATTTTAGTAATGCTACTCCATCACTAGTGTTTCGTTCTGACTTTCTGCTGTGTGAACCAGAAGATCCCGATATACAGCCTAGAGCATCTATGTTATTAGTCTACAGCATATTAAACACAGAAAAAGGGGCCGGGAGCCCCTTCCAATGTACAAACATGAATAAAAAAATCGATAAAAAATCGCTTTTATACACAATGTATATGCAAACTGCTTTAAATACATGGTTTGGGAAGAGTTATGTACAAACTGTATCCGTCTGTGGGACAATCCACAGACAAAGCATACAAAGTTGCTTTACCTTACGGTCGCATCTCAACTTTGGGAGATAGAAATTCATTCGGCAGCATAGCAAACATAAGAACTCGGCGACAGAGTTATCTTAAGGGCAACCCAACTGATTCTGTTCCTCAAAACAACGTGAGTAGGACTGCCAAAGTTTCCAACCAAAGTCAGAGTTGAATCCAGACGCCCGCTTACAGATCGGCGTTGCGGAGGACACAGAGCCGGACCCATCTCCATCCAGGCATGGGTAAATCCTCCTGTGAGAGCCAGAACTGACAGGTATGTTTTATCCAAAGAGTGAACTAACCTAGTTTGGTTGCTTGCTTGCTTTTTTTTTTTTTTTTTTTTTCCAATTTTATTAATATTTTAAAAAATACATAAAAATACAACATCCAATGTCTGAATAAATATATTTAACAAGTTGCAAGATACCTTATTTTACACAAAAATTTCAGCTTTAGAAATCTTGTTAAATAACTTCATTGCTGTTATATATTCATTTTTCGTCTTTTTTTGTAACAAAATAAAAACTCTGAAATTACATAGAAAAAAGACAAAATATTTTTGTCAAGGGATAAGATAGTCCACTGAAAACCTATTCACAATTCCACTGTAAACATTAATAAACATTAAAATATTTGCATAATCGTGTGCTCAAAAATCCTATAAAAAGTGGAAGACTTATTACAACGGTAGTTTTCAGTCAACTACACTTCCTTTCACAATTTATTTTGTCCCATTTACACCTTTAAAACTGGGCACGTTGCTGAACACGTACTTTGGCAGTTCTGTATAGCAAGTGCTTCCACAAAGAGGAACTACTCACCGAGTTACCACAGCTCGGTGGAAGTGCAGCAGTTACTCAGTTCATTGGGATAATACTCTGATGTCTCTACCTGGTGCACTTGCTTGTCTAAGATTACCCGAGAACACCTGAATGCTTCATTGGACATAACTTCTCAAATTTGATAAGTGCCCTTGCTCTGCATTAACAAAAACAAAACAGAAACAAACACAATGACAAGCATGTCACGTTGTGCCTACAAACCTTCAGTGAGCTTAATTTCTCTGAACAGTAACTTAAAAACAGAACAAAACGACGACAAAAAAAAAGAGAGGGTAGGAGGGGAGAACAGATACAGTCCAGCAGTGGAAGTGTGTACAGGATATACTTGGCAATGTCAAACCAGTTGAGTGCTTTCTGTGGCTGAATGTCAGGATTGAAGTCCATGGCAGCAAGCTGCTGGCGAGGCAGAGCAATGTGTATCACCTGCATTCTACAGCAAGCACGTTTTGTGGAGGGGAGGACGACGATGGACTCATTCCAGTGTCTGATGAAGCAGATGACATGGATGCTCCTGTATGAGACACTGAAGACAGAGAACATATCAGCATCAGATGACCAAAGCACATGCGAGAATGAAGGTGCCTATACTTAATACATACTAAAAACACCCCAGAGATTTGGCTTATTACAGAAACAGATGTGAATTTTTGGCAACTCTTTCTACTGTTATATTCACATACACTGGATGAGAAACCTCACCATTCCTGCATCACAGACCAACTGCAACGATCCATTAGATGGGTCACTATGCTGACTCAAAACAGAATCATAGAATGGCCTGGGTTGGAAGGGACCTCAAGGATCATGAAGCTCCAACCCCCCTGCCACAGGCAGGGCCACCAACCTCCACATTTAACACTAGGCCAGGCTGCCCAGGGCCCCATCCAAGCTGGCCTTGAACACCTCCAGGGATGGACGGGGCATCCACAGCCTCTCTGGGCAGCTGTTCCAGCACCTCACCACTCTCACAGTAAAGAATTTCCCCCTGACATCCAACCTAAGTCCTCCCCCCTTAAAACTCTCCCCATGATTTCCCTAGAAATTCCAAATTTCCAATGGACAATTATAATACAGTCAGTAAATGTTTTTGCTAGGTCAAAGATACTCTTTCTAAATACGTATATATATGAAAACAATAAACAGATAACATTTTTTCTCCCCCAAAATGCCATCAAATTTTAACTGTTTCAGATTCTGTATTTTCAAGAAGAATGCTGAAAATCTCAGGGGAAGCATACACAGAATCACACAGAGTAACAGGGGCAGGAGGGGAGCTGTGGAGATCATTTAAGTCCATAAAGCAAATCTGAACGTTACCTTCTCTGTCTTTCTTTTTTAACCGCTTTCTTCTCCTGTCTATGGTGGCTACTTCTGACTTCAGGGACATGTAGTACTTTCGGATTTCTTGTAGCTTTTCTTGTAAGAAGGAGATCCTTTCAGTGCTGCTCATGTTGTCCAGTTCATCTTAAAAGTAGGAAGAAAAGGGAGAACAGCTTCATCCAGGTGATCTTAAAGAAACGAATGCAATTCTTCGAGTATACAAGGTTGAAAGATAACACATGCTTCTCTCACACTACACCAAAAAGGCATATGCCTAATTTAGAGTATCAAAACTCACACAATTTTCTTGGAGAATAAATTTTCTTGCAAATTCCCCCCAATTCATTTCACTTAAAGCAGGCAGATAACACAAGTAAGAATCACGCTGCCTATGAGGAAAGGTTACACTGTAGATATTCCACTCTTCCTCCTAGATGCACTCTTAATCCTTCTTTAAACAATAACACATCAGGGAGAGGAGGGTATCTAACACTGAATAAACTCTCCCTATCAATTTTAGAGTTAAGCTGTATTAATAATGCAAATGAAAAACCAAGATAAAATACAGCAACTAACTGCTTCGCATCCAATCTTCTAATCACCACCTCTTCAATCACAGCCTTGATTTTAGCAGTCTTGCAATCTTACCAAACTTACTGAAAGATGGCCAAGAATTATCTGGGATCAAGTGAACAGAGAAACATGGGAGGAAAATCATAGAGTCATAGAATGGCCTGGGTTGAAAAGGACCACAATGCTCATCCAGTTCCAACCCCCTGCTATGTGCAGGGTCACCAACCAGCAGTCCAGGCTGCCCAGAGCCACATCCAGCCTGGCCTTGAATGCCTTCAGGGATGGGGCATCCACAGCCTCCTTGGGCAACCTGTTCCAGTGCGTCACCACCCTCTGGGTGAAAAACTTCCTCCTAAAATCCAACCTCAACCTCCCCTGTCTCAGTTAAATGGAATTTATTAGTTTTTATATTTATTAGTATTTTAAATGAAACCGTAGTGAACATAACTGTGAAACTTAAGGATTAATTCTGAAGGCTTTGCTGAAGCTTTTCTAAAACACCGAGGGCCCAATGCCTCAATGAAGTTTGTCCTTCACAATTTTGGCTGATGCTAAAAGAAAACCAACAATCTTACTGAGCTGAAAACTCCATTTGTATACTCTGGGTGAAGAATTCTGGTGGTGGTGTTTCTCTCTGTGTTTATCCTTTTCTCCATCTTTGATGTGAGGTGAAATCACTCTTGCAGGCGATCGAGAAATCTTCTGTGGTTTTGATGAGTTTAAGTGTTTTACAGGAGTACATTTACTGGAACTGTCCAGGACAGGAAGGTCTTCACTGTCACTGCTTTGTCCTGCAGTAAGAGAAATGTATTTGAACTTCATGAAAATGATCAAGTTTTGAAAGCTGTAGTTGTAGTTAGAAAAATTATTAAGAAAGAGCAGCTGCTTCTTGCTCAGAAAATTCCAAGATGCACTCTGGAAAACTTGCATCACATATTTTGGGGTTAATTGAAAGCAGACAGTAGAGCACAGTTTTATTAAAGAAAACCAAAAAAATTGTATTAATACAAGCAGGTAGCACACAATTGTGTAGATATTCTACACTGCTTTGTACATTCACTAAATTTCTTTAGAGACCTGAAAGAACACTTCTAAAACATGACTAACAGCGTAGAAGCTTGAATGAGAAACAGAAAATTGTAAGCTACAGAATATGCAAATATTTTGGATTCCCACAATAACTACAATATTCCACATAACCAGTTAAATATGTCTGAATATTCTATGCCAGATAATTACTATTTTAGCTTGATGTTTTAAAACTTTAACCGTGCTCTTGTAGTGCCTAAATACATTGACTCATTCAATTCAGCCTCTTCAGTTTTGATCTAATCACCAAAAATGAGCTATGGGAACACAAGTTCTATCTAACAGAAATAACGTGTCACAATGAAACAGTGGGCCCTATGCACGTTTGTATGACAGCATAACCTCCCCCTCAGCTCCCTGAGGAACGTACCTGTTCCATTCTTCTCATTTTTGGCTGCAGCACTTGTTCGCTTTGGAGTACGCTTCTGTTTTTTTGCCAGTGTTCCACTATTGCTATCGCTGGGCCTTTTTTGACCTACATGAGGTAGGGAAAAAAGAAAAAGCATCTCAGGTATTTCTGCTATTAGGCAGCACTTTTTTAGAAGCAAGAAAGACATTAAAAGCTAGAAGGCAAAGCAAACGAGTGAGCCTCAGCAACGTAATACCAGACTTAAAGACGACCAGAAATCACTACAGTGGAGACTGACACTTCACAGGGAACGCTCACCCTTCTCTCCAACGTCCCTTTCTGGCACCACTATACTACAATTGCTGGACGTAGTACTGGCTTCAAATCCATTAGCAGACTCACTCTCACAGAGCCCTTCTTGAGATTCTTCTGCCACACTGTCCACTTCAATAGTCATGTCACTTTCACTCTTGATGCTGCGGGACTCGTCTTGACTAAGTGTAAGAGGCGAGGCCACTGAGAAGCTCGGCTGGACAGCAGCGGGTAAGGCAGATGGATTTGAAGCACTGGGGTCCGGCTTTTCCGATACTGTATCTTCACTACTGCTCTTCTCCTTTTCGTCCAAGTCATCCAAGTCTACTTCATGACAGAGCAAAGTCTCAGGACCAATCTGAGGCATTGTGTCATCCTCGTCTTTCAAGGGAACGTTATGGTTCTCTTCAGACGGACACTGAAAGTTCTCGCTCCTCAGTTCCTGCCCGTGCTGCACTGACTCTGCCACGAGGGATGGCATTTCTTCATTTTCAGTCCTGAGTGCCTCTTCAGCATTCAGCCCTCTACATTCCTCTGCCCCAGTACATTCATTGGTCCTCTCTTCAGATACGATATTTGGGACTTCCATCTCACTCTCTCGTCGACTTCTTTTCTCAGGTGAAGCCTGCTCCAAAATCTTCCTTTTCAAAAGCTTCTTATCTTTTGTGGAAGGTTCTGTTTCAGATTCAGTAGTGCTGGAAAACTCTTTACAGTCCAAGGAAGACATGTCTAATCTTTCATTTTCTGTAAGAGACTCATTAGCCACCTCTTCTTGACTTCCTGGAGAAACCTTTGCATTCTCTAAGCAGAGATCTTTTGTCTTGCTCCTTCTCCCTTTTCCTTTAGGTGATTTTTCAGCTTCCCTCTTGATTTCTTCCATCTGCTCTGTTTTGTTCCCAAAAATCGGAACTATTTGTTCACTTTCTTCAACTTCCAGTTTCAGGATTTCTAATGGCTGCCCTTGAGTCCTGTCATTTTCTCTCAGCGCGTGAGGAACCTTCGGGCTTTCCTCATCCAGCTTCTCATCATTCTGTTTTTCATTCTTTTCCAGTTCTGAAGTTTCAGGACAAAACTCCTCATTCATGTTCTTCTCAGATGACTCATCTGCCTCACTGTCAGACGAAGCAGAGTCTGCAAAGATTTTAAAATAAAGAAATGAAGAACTAGAAGGGAACAGCACCCCAGCTCATTCATTACAGAACTATTACTTTTTTCAACTACACACAAACTCCTTTCCAGTCATCTATGCAATTCAAATCAATTTACAATAAGCAATCCCGAACAACAACAAAAAAACCACTTACTACAGTTCTTATTGCAACCCCAAGCCCCTGTTCAACAATAGCAGTGATAGCAGTACTGTTTCCTAAATTATCCAGTATAACCATATTGCAGTTTCTAGAGGCAAAAATAATTTGACAGATTCCCATGTGGACGCTGCTGAATTATTGTATGAACCACACACCACGTAAAACTTCAGCATTATTATGTTACCAGAAGATTATTTGGGGACCCACACTAAAAAGAGACGGCGATTTCACTTCAGTTCTGATTTGCAGAGGCTTAGAAATACCAGAAATATCCCTGTCATTTGTATATAATTAACTTCTTTACTGGATGATGTAGTACTGAGGCTGAGGACTTAACTTCCATTATAAACACTATTATTATTCCACTAGGTCTGTTCAGGATTAAGACTGAAAGGCTCTGGCTAAAGAATATGGGATGACTTGCACTGTCACTTCCATACCACGGCTCTCCTGTGAGCAAACTGTGTTCTTCAGCAGTTTCAATTCACCTACTTCCTCAATAAAATTCACAGGCAGATTAAAAAAAATAATAATAATTAAAAACAATAATTAAAAAAAAAATCAAACTTCTTTTCAAAAAAGGTACTAAAAAACCCTCGAAAACATACACAGGACTGAGATCACTCACCGTTTGATCCTCTATCAGAATCAAACATTCCTGAGCTACGTCTTGTCTGCCTGCGAGGTGTTGCTAAAATCAAAATTGAAAGTATTAATTTTCACAGAGTCAAATCTGCACCAGAAACGTGTTTTTGTCACATTGCTTGTACACTGACTGGTTAAGCAGGACTTTAAAGCTTCTGAAAGCACTCTGTTCATTGAAGTTGTCGTGTTAATGCACTGCATTACATCACTGTTTACATGCACTTCCATGCCAGAACAAGAGTGCATCAGATGTACCTTCTGTTCCATTTGGCAAAGGTGAGGAATCTGACAAGTTGTTCCGTGCACTTCTGGCTCCTGATTTACCTTCACTATTAGGTGTTTTGGATAAAGCTGTGTTTGATGGAAGAGTAGATTTCAGAGGAGGTCGCCCACGCTTCGATTTTTGTTTCTCCTCGTCTTTCTTCTCATCCTTTTCACTGTCTTCTTTATTCTGAGGGAGAAAATTAACCTTTTATTAAGGTGGAAACTCCTCCTTTTTCCCTGAGCATTTATTAGAAAGCCAGAGCATGCACTGAATCATCTATTTTCTTTTAAATAAGGAACACTGATAGTCATAAGTATGGTACTACAAGAAACCGATTGAAATCATCTGTATTACTTTTGTTTTTTTCTTCTGTTTTCTCTTTGGTCCTCCTTTCTCCACAGGCCAGATAATGCGATCAGCTTTCACCCATTCATCATACCTAAAAGCAAGTCACAACATATTAGATACAGAAAGGCTGTTTGCAATACGATGCTTAGAAAGTTACAGAAAACATTTACCAAGGAGAGGCAGCAAAGTAGAGCACGGATCTACAGATGTATGGAGTATCTGGCATTAGAAAGACCAACTGAAGTGCTCATAAGTTATTAGATTAAGTCTCAAGAAAAAACTAGTAATAGTTCCTGAATTTCCATTAAGCTGTCTGAAGGACACCAACCTCACAAACAAACTTTACATTGCCACAAAAAGGAATATGCTTAATTTAACCAGAAATTCACAGACTTGGAACATCTGAAGTTATCTACTTGAAAAGCTTTATTTAAAGAAAATAACTTAATTAATTCTGGGATATTTTTGCTTGTGTAATCACCGTTTTCCAACAAGCAACAAACCCTGGCAATTTCTACAGCTGTACCGAATATAAAACATGTCTGCCAAGAGAAGTATCTGATCATTTTTTTCCTGTAGCTCCTTGCTGCTGGGCTCTCTCCTAACCTCCCTACGTGCAACAACCATTCTTTATAATCACAGGGAACGCCGAACCCAAGAACAGATTCTGTTGCCAAAATCTCAGTGCTTGTATATCTTCTAATTGCAGACGTCTTCACTATTACGAATGATTCTTTCACACCCAAGTCTGATGCTGCTAACACCAGCTGACACAAGAAATTACAGGGATACTTCTGCAAGGAGAGGGCATTACTCACTGTAAGCAGGATGGAAACTTGGAAGCATACAAGTGCATCCTGAGAGTTTAATACTACAGCATCGTACCATGAACAAAATTACTACCACTGAAAAATGTAACAGTCAGATAGTATTACCATGCTGATAATTCAATGCCAGCCAAGCCACTGACTGTCTTTCTCTTTTTTCTTAAAAACAAAATCTCTTTTGGAAGTAATAATCACTTTAGAAATCAAGACGTGAAGAGATGCTTTGTCCTCACCTTACATTCCAACCATAGTAATGCACTAAATATAAAACCTCTCCATCATCAGTCTCAGTGCTTTTAATGCTGGCTTCATAAATTTTCTGAGTCTTTCCACGTCCGTATTTTACTTTCACTTTGGTTCCAGTCAGGCAAGGTTCTGTATCCTCCTCATCCTCTTCACCTTCTGATTCTCCTTTGTTCTCAATCTCCTCCCTGCAGTAAAATGTATTTTAAATATCCACTAATTAGTGACAAAGTTTGAACACTTAACTAGCACAGCCAAAGAAAAAAGACTGCACCAAAACTGTTCATTTTCTGCATCACGCCCTGCCTCTGAAGCCAGCCTGAACACAACTCTGCAGGCTTAGAATTTTAATGAAAATTTAGATAACTCAGAAATAATAAATCAATAATGAAGAAATCAACTCAGTGTTTGGCTTTTAACTAAGACAGGAAAAACTAACTTCAGTTTTTAATATATAATTGCTTTTGACACACTACTGTAAAAAATAGTCTTTCTTCTACATGTTGCTTAACAGCCTAAGATTTATTAACAGCAGATGAAAGTTTAGAGTGCAGTGATCCCCTCACAGATATAAACACCATTCCAATGGCACAAATACTGATCAGCATAGTTTTAACCAAGATCAGAAGTGTCTACACAGCTCTTCTGTCCATATCTACATCTTATCAGCAATATCCAACCTTGAAACACAATATCTAAACATAGTTCCAACAATCATAACCTGCTGTCAGGATGAACTCAGAAGTCAGCAGGGGACAGATGAACTGTTCTGTTGTGGCAAACAGTAAAAATGAAGATGATGAGCACCACCTGCATTACTTAAAAGAGAACTACCTTTGATGCCCTCGTCGCTTGGCATAACTCTGCAACCTGCCACACACCCACACTGCACCCCCTTTTTACATACTACGGTCTGCTGGCAGATTTCTCTTTGGGCTGCACACTGACACTTTCTTTACAATAACTGTGTGTTGCTCCCACTCCTCAAACCTCTTCAAAAGAAAACATGAAACAGCCCTACCAGGCTTTATTCAGTATCAGCTGTGTCCCACACAATTCAGCCACGTGGACAAGAAAAACAAGGCAGGAAGGCCAGCTTAAACAACTAAGATACTGTTCTTAACTACAGCCAGGGATAGTGAAGAAGAGGTCTACTCTGGCAATAAGGATGACACCTGGTGACAGCTCGCTTCTGACCAAACCCACTTCAACCTTTTGAATTCTGTTTCTGGACAGTATTTTCCCTTGGAAGATCGTTTCTTTTCTCTACTCTTTCCTCACCCATCCACTGCTCAGTCAGTCAGTTTTTGCCCTTCTATATCTCTCCATCCAATAGTTTTCAACCTATCTTCAGGTTTCATTCAAACTCCCTCTTTTCTTCTCCTTTTCTTTCTTAGCTGACCTTTTGCCTACCAATGATACATTTAAGCAACCATGAAAACAAGTGAGTTGTACGTTCACCAGCCATCACTAACAACAGACAAGAGAGGCTGTTTTATATTTTAACTGCCCAGTTGCTCACCATCCATACAACAGCCTGCCTTACCTGTTGTCTACATAGGAGTGTGATAAAACAAGACCTTGGACCCAGGACCTTCAAGAAGATGGAAGCGAAAAATATTGCCTGCCATCTACCAGAAAAAGGTAATTCCTTCAGGTATAATAAACTCTACAAGCCCAAAATAGCATTTTCCTTTTCCTTTCCCAGCTGAGCAAATGAGGTTTCTGATTTTCACAATTTAGAAACCAGTCAGACCTCCAAACTCTGCGGATACTCCTGCTTGGAACATGCTCTATACTGACACAGATGCACTGCTAAGAAGGTGATACAACTTAACGCTTACCTCTCCCTCTGCCTCTCCTCATCTTCATCTGACTCTTTATCAGAGTCCTCCTGCTTTTTCACCTTTTTCTCTTTCTGCTTTGGTGTACTTTTTCTGCCCAGTAGAGTTTCACTTTCTTTCTTTTCTGCATTCTCAAGGGTTTCCTCTATATCTTTGTTTTCCTTGTTGTTGTCTTTTAATTTGTCTTGCGTTTTATCATCCTCACTATCTTTTTTAGCAGGGGTTGCATCACGGGCAAGCCGTCTTCGTCCCTAGAACAGAAATAAAACCTGGTTATAATCTACTGTCACTTGTTCTAGGTATAGGCTCTAAAATACACTACTCCTCAATGGAAGAGAGGCTGGAGATAACACCAAAAAGCAAAATATTCTAAAATCTTCATATATTAACTTCAGCAGTTTTGTTATCAAGGGAAAAAAAAAAAAGGCAAAATAAAATAATTTGGCTTGATTTGGAATAAAGAAGATGAGGGTGGGAGAATTTCAGGATGCCTGTAAGGTCTGTTGTCCCTGACAACAACAGCAATATTGTTAAAGCACTCGTACTGCACTGAGACAAGGCACCTTCCTTTTAGTGTCTCCAGTCCCAACAGCTACCTGTTGATTTCACAGAATGCACCTGTCAGCTTTAGAAACACTGAATGTTTAAAAAGGTGTTTTCGGCAGTGGGACAACTGCTGTTTAGGACTTCCTCAGACTGATTCTTGGGGCCCTAGTACAGGTTTACCATTTTACTACTAAAGTATCTTTGACAGGGACTTTGCACAGTGACTTGAACATTTAAGTACGTTATGAAGAGATACTGTGCTAAGAATCAACTCTTTCTGTGGTAAGAAATGGGTCTTCCTTTGATTCTTAAGGCTTCAGCAGTCCCTTGATACGCCTGCTTCTTGACACAAAGCTCCAGGTTCCACGTGCAAGTGGAAATTCTCACCCACAACCAGGACTATCCTGCTGGTTCACACTGTCCTGATGACATACAGCTCTCAGCACCTCTCAAACCATCCCTGAATAGAAACACAACTGACAACCAACACGGCCTCAGCAAATCCTATGGAAGGTTTACAAAGTGAAGAAATAATCAAAACATAATTAGCAGCTGAACACCAACTCTTGTTCACTGAATGCTGTCCTGTAAGAGTGCTAATTCAAATGTACAGTTGCTGCACAAGGGAAAACTCATTACGTTCAATATACAAAGGGTTTAAGTACTAAACAGAAATCAGTTTGAACTACTTACCCTTGGGGATCTTAGCTCTATTTCTTCTTTTTCGCTCTCGCTGCTGGAATAATTTTCTTCTGCTTCTTTTTTTACTTCTGTCGGAGGCATTTTTTGCTCCTCTTTCACACTCTCCTCCATTGGTTCCTCCTGTTTCTGTACGTCTTCTACCACTTTGGGTTCATTGTGATGAATGGTCCTAAACTGAATGTTTGCAGAACGGCAGTACTCTTCAAAACCATAAAGATACCTGTACGAAACAAGTAAGGGTTTCATTTACATTTCAGCTCTTATTTTTGTTTATTGAAGTGCAAAAAACCTATTTTCCTGCTCATAGAAGAACAACAACTTCAGGAAAAAAAAACAGAAGAGCAGTTTTTGGAATAAAACAACTCTGAACAAGAAGTCAAGCAGTGAAAAAGGCAACTCAGCACGTACACACAGGTGCTGCCCACAAGTTTATCTTCATCCCTCTTCAAATAAGAACTCATGACAGTGAAGCCTAAGAACAGTTTTGCAAACACGGAGTGACAGCAAAGATCAGCCTAGTAGAAGGAGATGGGCATATAAACAAGTTACCACATGGTAACAAATTGTCATGCATCAGCTTGTTCTCTGATAACTGCCACTAATCCAGTTACAGGTGAGGGAAACGTGAAGCAGCAGATCCCTCAAAGAATAACTATGCAAATCACAACACTCTATCGTGTGTCCATACAACAATTATTTCCACATTAACAGCAACCTAGCACGTTTACTTTTTAAATGATACAGACTCTTCTCTGTAAAATACAGACCTTAAATATGTGCCCACTTCAAATGCCACTGAAGATAGCCTTAACATTTTCATCATCAACATTAACATGAGTTGAGTCATTAGTCATTCATCCCTATTCAATCAGCCAAATCTCCTTAGGTTCGAGGCAGGAGAACCTCACTCTTCCCTTTTACTCAAAAAGCCCAATTGTTTCTTGTTCAAACTTTCAGGAGAATAAATAATAAAAATAATCTTCATTTAAAAAATGAGCCTGAAAAAATGTCAATCCTAAAAGGTTTCCATTTCAAAAGTAAGAACATGACTTAAAAACCAGGTGTTAGAATAAAGCTTCACACATTTTTCACAGAATCACAGAATCACTAAGGTTGGAAAAGACCCACAGGATCATCCAGTCCAACCATCCACCCATCACCAATGGTTCTCGCTAAACCATGTCCCTCAACACAGCATCCAAACGTTCCTTGAACACCTCCAGGGTCGGTGACTCCACCACCTCCCTGGGCAGCCCATTCCAGTGCCTGACCACCCTTTCAGAGCAGTAGTATTTCCTAACATCCAGCCTGAATCTTCCCTGGCGCAGCTTGAAGCCATTCCCTCTAGTCCTATCACCAGTTACACGAGAGAAGAGGCCGACCCCAGCTCACTACAACCTCCCTTCAGGTAGTTATAGGGAGCAATAAGGTCTCCCCTGAGCCTCCTCTTCTCCAGACTGAACAATCCCAGCTCCCTCAGCCGCTCCTCATAAGGCCTGTGCTCCAGACCCCTCACCAGCTTTGTTGCCCTTCTTTGAACAATTTTTATTACAGTAGTAGTTCTACTACACAACACTGCCACATCCACCATAGCAATATACATTAATCATGTTCTAAAGCAATTAATTTACAGAATCCAAACAAAGATGACATTTAAACATGCAGTTTGACATCCTTCTCTATCACCATTTGTGAGGAAGTTAAAGAAACTGATATAAAAAAAAATCTGTTCTCTGTATGCAGCACCTGCAGACTTGAACAGTGTGCAACTGAGATTAACAACCATAAATTGCAAACCTGAATTTGCCGAAGTTATTTTTTAATAACTTTTGTTGTTGTACGCTGAAATGGCACCATGGCATGCTAAAAATGAATGTTTCTTGACTTAAAAAAATGAGCAGAATTCTAATGCAGCCCTGAGCACTCCTCCTTTCCTTCATCAGTTCAATCCTTGGCACTGGAAAATGCTCCAAATTGCTCATTAACTGAAGAATGTCAACTACTGTTCCATTAAACTATCAAAAATTGCTTGGATACTGCTGTATGGGAACTGTTGAATCACGGCCTGAACCTCTGATTGACCACCTGAGGCAAGCGCTGAGTCAGCCATGGGAGTACAGGTGAAGGCAATTCACCTGTGTGCCTGGAAGGGGTGGAGCCAGGCTCCACCTCCCCTAGACCCCATTTAAGGGCTGACTTCTACTGAGGAAGGATCTCTTCCTGGAGATCGCTCCTTCTGGAGTCTTGCAAGCCTACAACACCGTGAGCACCTTTTCTCTCTATTTAACTAGCCTAACTTCTCCGTATACCGGTTAACCTTACAACCCCTGTTAACCTTACAACTGCACATGCTATTAGCAGGAACAAAAAAAAAGCAATGTTTTCATCGTTTCACAACCAAACTTACTTTCTGTAAGCGGTTTTTACATTGTACGAAGCAGCCGAGTTCAAAATAGGAATGCCAAGGTCCATATAAATCTGCTTCCAAACAGCACCGCTCTCAATCTTTGGGGGGAGGAAAAAAGAGAAAGACGTAAGCTTTCATGTTTTGTTAACCAAGAACGTTGAGGAATGACACTTAAGGCAGACACAAGTCACAACCTTTAAGCACGATGAGACACATTTAGTTTCGGGAACACCCGACACTTACATTGTCACACCCACCCTGCTGATATACCAGTCTAAACAGTTTGAAGAGATTAAGGTCCTTGTAGCCTAGAACAGGTGGTTTATTGATAGGAGTACCTAAGTGAAACAAAAATAGAAATGAAATATTACCACACAGAGCAGCAAACTGCTTCCTCCATTCATTCAGCACACACTTGATTACTAATACTCTTCTACGTGTTAGCATCTCTACTTAATAGCTCGAAGATGTGTCACAAGTCAGTAGTTTCCCACCAACAATCAAGGCTTCACCCCCTTTTGAACACATCACACATTTCTGGGTTTATTAGCATGCTGGCAGCAGCTGCCTGATAACTATGATTTGTGCAATAATCCCTATCCACTTGGCTGCATCCCACTGTTCCCCTTCGGAGGTGGGGGGCAGCCAGAATTGCAGCAAGCTGTACAGAGTGCCTGATGAATGCTGGAATACGGCAACATGTGAAGAGCTTAACTCCAAGCACTGCGATCTGAAAGGAACGGGAAGGGGGCAGAAATGTTGCATTACAAAAAGAAACACAGACAAACAGAAGGTGAAACAACACAAACTCTCAATAGGATGCGAATATTTGGGACCGCTCTGGGAAAAAGAGAGCATCTGAATCAGATGAGTGGCAGTGATCTAAAGAACAATAATTAATTACAAAAGGAGAAACCAAAAGAGACTTTGGGCAAGTGGCTGCATATATACAGCATCCATCCCAGCCTGGAGGAGTATCACCCCATCTCCCCACTGCTTCTCATCTCCCTTCATCTCTGTGCAATAGTATTTGCAATCCTGAAAATAACTCTGCAGGACTTTGGGAACAACGTCATGATTGTATGGATGAAAGCATTCATAGCCAGAGAAGAGAATACAGAACAAATCTGGCAAGAATAGAAATACTGCTAAAAGGGCACAGGTTAAAAAAAAAAAAAAAAAAGGAAAAAACAAAAAGAGAGGCAGTCCTGAGAAGTCCTGCATATTGCCCAATCAACACCTGGGATCAAGGAACAACTTCTGCACTGGGTCTTCAAATTAAGTGCACGAACACTTCCCTGTTTCTCCTTTGCAAGTCACTGATGTCATCCCTCCTCTTGGTACTGTTTGTTTGTTTGTTTACTAACCTTCCTCACCCCAACTACAGCTGAGGCTGCTGAACAACACTTTCTCCAACTCCTCCTATTTTTGATGCTCAAGACTTAATTCCTTTTGTGATTAACCACTGATGCTTGCTTTCAGCTCACATTTGGAAACCTCCTGCCCAAGGAGGTTGTGATGCCCCATCCCTGGAGGCATGCAAGGCCAGGCTGGATGTGGCTCTGGGCAGCCTGGTCTGCTGGTTGGCGACCCTGCACATAGCAGGGGGTTGGAACTGGATGAGCATTGTGGTCCTTTTCAACCCAGGCCATTCTATGATTCTGTGATTTGCAGTAGGTTTCTAAGAGTGCTTAAGGGAGTGGGGAAGGAAGAAAACAGAAGGGGGAGGACCCAGGCAACAGGAAAAGTGAAAAAAATTGGATTACTCCAGCAACATTTGTTTTAATTTTTATTTTTCCCTAAGAACCTCTTACTCCTCCAAGGCAGGTCATCTGTAGAAGCACTGGTTCTACACAGACGGGCTCAAAATGATACTGGCACTCTGCCACCATACATGATCTGTTTCTAAGCCTGTGATAAGCACTGGCAATACTGAACAGACTTTCACAGTCATAGACGTGGCAATGCAGAGCATCTTTAACAAAAGGTAAGCTGATTTTTTATGTATTTTCACTATAAAACTCATTTTTTTTTCCATTAAGAGGAAATAAGGGAGAAATATTCTGACACCACGTACAGCATCAGTCTCATCACAACTGCAGATGTGAATGGCTTATGCAACAGTTCCCCAAAGAGAGCAGGATGTACCTGCTGACTACCTAAACGCTGCACGAGCCTTTCCAATGGATGTCTTACCCCAGGACATTAACTGTTCCAATTCATCACAGTCTCACCTAATTTTGTAAGGAAAATCATTTTAAATATGCCATTTTCTTGTTCTAGCTAGTGGACAAAGCAGAACATTCTTTCTTTGGGCGAGCATCACTGCTACATCTGTGCATGATTAAGACAAGGGGCTGAAGGTGGCACATCTCTCATTATCTGTTGGTTGAATTTCACCATCCATGAACAGCCTCCTCAGGTTCCAACCTGAGTCTGACAGCAGCAGAGTTCCCAGCCACGGCTGTTACAAGCAAAGCCAAGAACTTATTTAACAGTGACTGTTGACACAAAAAAAAGGTTTTATAATAGCAAAACAATAACATCTCAAGGAGGATTTAAGTTTTCTTTGTGCACTGTGCTTCTAAGAACTTGAAGCAGACCTGCCACATGAAAATGGGTACAAGTGTTTTCCCTTGTCCAGGCTGTTATCCTTGTTCACTGATGTGAGAACACGCTCATAACAACATTCACTACACACTTAAAAGCCAGCAGAAAAGTGGACTGAAGAGGAAAGAAAATTCATTTGGCATTACCTCTGTCTTCCATAAACTTATAGAGCTGTTGGAGGAAGTTGTCCCTCTCTTCAGGATCGAGCTCCTCCTCGGGCTGTGAAAGCAAATGCAGTCACAATGAAAACAAAGTACGCAAAGTAACACTTTATTCCTACAGAAGCAGAACAGCAAAGCTAAACCCAAACCACTTTCTGCTTGGCCCCACACCCCTAGAATGGTGGAACACGCAGAAGACAAAACTTTCCCCGGGGGGTTACAGCGAGCACCTCAGGAGGAGAAAAAGAAAATGTAAAGGAGCATTAAGAGTGAGCCTCAAAATGAAAATATTCATCATTGAATGTCTCATCCTAACACAGAATGTCTGTTATCTACAGGACCAAAGCAGTTCACAGGAGCACAGTGTTGTTTGTTTGTTTACTAACCTTCCTCACCCCAACTACAGCTGAGGCTGCCGAACAACGCTTTCCCCAACTCTTCCTATTTTGATGCTCAAGACGTAATTCCTTGTGCGATTAAGCACTGATGCTTGCTTTCAGCTCACGTTTGGAAACGCTTTTACAGACACTTCCACAATTCCCTGAACACATATTTTCCATACTTTTCTATTAAAAGTTCCTTCATCTTATCTTTAGAACTGAAATTCTTAAAAAGACAAACGCTTACGAACATCATAGTAAGTAGCCCATATTGTGTAACAACGCCTTCCTTCCTTTAACCATGAAAATAAAGTACATCTGGGGGAAGGCAAGAGAAAAATCCATTTCTACGTATCTCTATAAACTCCATAGAATTCTGAGATTCCAGCAGAGCCCAACAAAATCTTTTCCCTGCAATGCTTTATGCATGCCACATTCTTCCTGCCAGCCTGGCAATCGCAGGACTGCTGGTAAGGCAGTTTGTCCAAGGAAGGCTGCAGCTGTCTTGAGAGAAAGACGTAGAGTACGTGTCAAAAATCTTACATGACATTATTAAAAATAACAGCAAAGTCACAGGCAGCTCCAGAAGGAAAGCAGAAGAGTAATTTCAACTTCAGCCTTCTCTGTGTTCTACAACAGTCAAAGCTCCAAGGCAGGAAGATAGGCAGTGAGATGTAAACGTGTACACTGCCTTGTTAACCAGAAAGCAATCTGCCAAGCATCGGTATGAATTTCAGCCCTGTCTGCATCAGTGAATTCCATGCTTCAAAGCCCAACAGGGATCACCTACAATCAGACAGGGATGGTATCCGTCTCGTATTTTCCCATTTTTTCTTTGGAAATAATTGGAGGAAATTAAATGAGAAATCACAACATCTCCTCACGTTGCATATTACAGGGATTATATAAAGAGGCACAGTTATCTACAGAATTACGTCCTTTCAGGTTAGCAAATGAATTATTGCTATAGAAACCACAGCTTTCCTTCCCTCTCTTAACAAGCTACATCACGAACTTCACGATCGAGAAATTTCTAACACCTGCTGTCATGTTTACTGATTGGAGGCAATACGGCTCTCACTGTACCAACCAAATACATCTGAACAGCACCGAGCGTTCAGGAATATTTCTGAAGAGCTGCACTCCAACCATCTCTTTTACAAAGGCAGAATGCCAAACCAGAACTGTAGGTCAGAACAGCAGAATGTAGGTTAGAAATAGCACTCCTGCAGACAGAACGTTAACCGTTTCACTGACACACAGCATTTTCACCTGAAGAAAAGCCTGGGGGTAGCGAGGCCCTACAGAGGGATCTGGACAGGCTGGATAGCTGGGCTGACGCCAATGGGATGAGGTTTAATAAGACCAAATGTCGGGTCCTACACTTTGGCCACAGCAACCCCAAGCAACGCTACAGGCTTAGGGCGGAGTGGCTGGAAGACTGTGTAGAGGAAATGGACCTGGGGGTGTTGGTTGACACTCGGCTGAACATGAGCCAGCAGTGTGCCTGGGTGGCCAAGAAGGCCAATGGCATCCTGGCTTGTATCAGAAGTAGTGTGACCAGCAGGATCAGGGAAGTAATTGTCCCCCTGTACTCAGCTCTGGTGAGGCCGCACCTTGAGTACTGTGTCCAGTTCTGGGCCCCTCACTGCAAGAAAGACATCGAGGCCCTGGAACGTGTTCAAAGAAGGGCAACAAAGCTGGTGAGGGGTCTGGAGCACAGGCCTTATGAGGAGCGGCTGAGGGAGCTGGGATTGTTCAGTCTGGAGAAGAGGAGGCTCAGGGGAGACCTTATTGCTCTCTATAACTACCTGAAGGGAGGTTGTAGTGAGCTGGGTGTCTGCCTCTTCTCTCGTGTAACTGGTGATAGGACTAGAGGGAATGGTTTCAAGCTGTGCCATGGAAGATTCAGGCTGGATATTAGGAAATACTACTTCTCTGAAAGAGTGGTCAGGCACTGCAATGGGCTGCCCAGGGAGGTGGTGGAGTCACCGACCCTGGAGGTGTTCAAGGAACGTTTGGATGTTGTGATAAGGGATATGGTTTAGCGAGAACCATTGGTGATAGGTGGATGGTTGGACTAGATGATCTTATAGGTCCTTTCCAACCTTAGTGATTCTGTGATTCTGTGAAAAGGAAAGATGAAAGCTTTTACATGCTTACAGAACGGGGGCAGGAAACCTGACTGCGATACTCACTCACTATGTGAGATCTTGAGTTCTATATCCAGTCCTCCCTGCGGACTGCGTGTGAGCCAGGCTGGCACCCCTCAACAGGGACAGCCTGTGTCGTGCCTGGCACCCACACCAGGGAAGGCACCAACTCCTCCTGAGCAGTGACCTCAATATGACACATGAAATGCTGATGCCACAACCTGCCATCACCATCAGTGAGTGAATGCAGAGCTGCAGTTCCTAGAATATCCCTCCAGCCAGCAATGAGGCAACACTGGTATCCTCTGAGAACTCACCTCTATATCCAGACACTCGTGGCCATTTTCTAGATTGGGAGTAAATAAGTTTATAAAGAGAATTCTTCACAATTAGCTTTCTTAAGGAGAGTTCTGTCTCTCCGTTTCATTTTCCTTACAGAGACATTGCATAAAAGAGACCACCAAAGGCAAGTACAAATGAGAAGCAAAACAATGTGAGATTTGTAAGTGCCAGGAGTTCAAAATCAAGGCCTTTTTTCTTGTCCACCCAACACCCAGAAGTAGATGCAATGTGACGAAACGTGTTTGGTTTCAGGGAGAGCCACCAAATTTCATTTTCAAAATAAATAACTAAAGCTCCAGAATGCCCTTTTTGCCTTATCATTGAAAAGCCAAATTTGGGGGTGTTTGAGATTCTGTTTGTCCCTTCTAACGAGCAGGTCACTTCATTTAGAGACTGTTATAAACAGTGAAAACAGAAGGCAGCAATGAACACAGCACTTCTGTATCATGGGTCTCCCAGCTCCATTTCACATTACCTTGCAAATAATACTAACAGCACTCTCACGTATTTTGTACCAATTATTTGGTGGCTGCTCCTCTCAAAAATAAGCAGAACACAAAGCTTGTGAACTTGCAGAAAACTTCTAACTGCTTTTGCTTCATTTGCTTTCCGGCCCCTTTACTGACCATGAGTTTTCCCCTCTATCTTTAGCGTGACTTTCACAAAGAACACAGCTCAGTTACCCTGACTCATGGTTTACTCTACAGAACAGTGCTGAAGCTTCTGTAGATGTTAACCTGAACAGCTGTGTGGAAGCACAGAGGAAGAACGGCTGCTTACAGACATGCACATCACACAGTCAACACCTAGCCAAGGTACTAGAGGCAGTTCTTTATGTCATTAAGAGACTAACAACAAAGTTAACTCTTACTTGAAAGAAATGCAAGCTAAGAAGATGAGCAATGGATGTTGTTTGATGTTTGGATGTTGTGTTGAGGGACATGGTTTAGTGAGAACCATTGGTGATGGGTGAATGGTTGGACTGGATGATCCTGTGGGTCTTTTCCAACCTTAGTGATTCTATGATTCAGTGTGTACAGGATCCAGAGTTCAGAAGAGTGCACACTCAGGACAAGTTGTGAGGATTAATGTAAATCTGTTTTCATCATTTTAATGTTTCCTTCTTGAGGCTGAATTTGAATTAAGGAAATGAAAAGAATTAAACCTACCGCAACAGGTTAGCAACTTTGCAGTACATGGAGATGAGAAGCCTTAAGAAGCTCATCTCCACCAGGAAGAAGCATGAATCCAACCATCCCCATACACAGGCTGGGGCAGAAATGGACTATTCAGGTAAGGTTTTATTTGCTCTCTCAAAGTCACTGGAACAGGTTGCCCAAGGAGGCTGTGGATGCCCCATTCCTGGAGGCATTCAAGGCCAGGCTGGATGTGGCTCTGGGCAGCCTGGTCTGGTGGTTGGCAGCCCTGCACATAGCAGGGGGTTGAAACTGGATGAGCATTGTGGTCCTTTTCAACCTAGGCCATTCTGTGATTCTATGATTCTGTGATTCTAAGAGAAAAGACTACATGAGAATCAAGAACTACTCTGAAGCAGTATGGAAGTATTTTAATCTTAATTAGTTGGGCTTTTTTTAGTTTCTGACCATTTTTGCATGTTTGATTAGGGGAGGAAATTAAAAGTGGAACAATAAAGGGTCAGGTTGGGGTCTTCCAAAGATGATACCAAAGTCAACTCCACAGGTAGGACAGAAATCCTTTTAAACTTGCAGAATTCTAACTAAAAGCAAATTCCTCACTCTTAGTGGGATCTTACATCAATGCACCTATTAAGAACACGTACTGAAAATACGCTTCAAAAACTGCATGTTGAAATCTTGATTCTTTTGGAATCAGAAACATTCTATGGGGAGACCAAAAGGACCAAACATTGCCTACATGTTCCCCTGTAAAACAGCAGGTATTTGGTTATTCCATCCTGAGAAGCAAACAGGGATGATTTCTCCCCCCACAGAACAACTGAATTACAAACGAATACAGCAGTATACAATAATAAGATTTTTAACAAAAATTAGGTAACACAATAAAAGCTTCTATTTCTCTATGGAGTTATTGCACTTTAGATTCTATTCTCTCTCCTTCTATCTGCAGTGTATCCTTTGACTGCCAAACACACCCTTAAATCACAACCATCTCATTAGGCCAGGTTGAAAACTGGATAAAAACCAAGAGAAATATCCAGATTCTTATCTGGAGTCAAACCAAGAGTGGTGTTTTCTTTAAATGTCCCTTGATGAAGAAGTTCTTTCCTGCAGTACCTCCTAATTTTTCTCACCTTTTGTGACCCAAGCAACACCTGTTCTGCTATTCAAACCTCAGGGTGTGAATCAGAAGTAATCCCAAGTTGCATGACCCATTGCAAGCACTGCCAAAAATCCAACCAGGTGAACATGCTGAGCAACTCAATCCAATACAATCCTTGTTAAAATCAGTGACAAGCAATTTCTACCTTTTCTTCCTTTAGAATCAACTCAGGACCACACAAGTCAGCTACCAGCCATGAGGATTAGCATCTCACCACCACCGTACTGCTCCCATTCTTCGGAGTATGAAAGACATCACAGAACAACCATGAGAAACCTGAAAATAGTAATTCTAATTGCACTATAAATATTTGATGAGAGGTGGCATAATTAGAAAGACAGGCTGTGTCAAAACAAAGTTACAGATTTTAATCCAGCTGCTGGATAAATAGTAGGGTCTATCATCACTAGCTGTAGCAGGTCTCTGCTCCATTACCATTATAAAAGATCCTACCTCAGAAAAATGGGATCCCTTCCACCCTCAGAAACAGACTCTTCTGACTGACTTGATACTTTCATTACATATTAAGTAGGTCTGAGGCCATTTGATTGATTAAAGGAAGGCCTATCACAGCAGGTCAGCAGCGGGCCAAGCTGTGACAGCAAAGCTGCTCTGCATTTCAGAAGATGGGACTGAGGGGTGTGGAGGAAAAGCGATCATTTTGTAAACCTCTGTCCCATTTCCAGCAATAGAACAACATGCAGTCCCAAAACATAAAGGTCCAATGAAGGTATTCTGGCAGAGGATGGGCAGAAGCTATCCTGACCTTGATTATTAAATGAGAAACTCTACAAAATACAAATGCAAAATCTGAGCAATCCAACATCTGCAGTGAAATAATGGCAAGGCAGCATCATTCACTCATCAGTTCTCTCTGCAACTGGTATTACTGCCCTTTAAGGGAAAAAAGAGAAGAAATTATGACAAATTCTCTAAATGCTCTCTTACTGCAGCAGCCAGCTCGGCCCCCAATTAAAACAAATCATATACTCTAACAGTTGAATCAGGAATTGGATTTCATGGGCTAAAATGACAATCCTGCTCTGAGAATCAAAAAAGATCACTATCCTTCCTCTGCTACACAGCTTCAGCATGAAGATGCTCACCTTATTTTTATATCTCTACTTATCACCTGGAATTAATGGATTCCACAGCTTTTCATACCAACACTTCTGCTTGCCTGTAATCTTTTGTTTCACTTCTTTATGTTTGGATTATTCCCTAAAAACAGCCCTATTTCTTTTACAGGAATGCTTTTTTTTTTTCCTCCTTCCTTTTTTTTAACCACCAAGCTCTCCCTCCCCCTTCTTTGTTTAAAACACACAGCACTTTTCTGCAGAAGCCACGAAAAATGCCATGAAAAAGGGATACAAGAAAAGCAGTAGATCAATCCTTCATATTTAGTGCTGATATTCAGCAAATTCAGGCAACATTAATGCAAACAGACTAACACAGACTGCAACAGTTCACACCCTGCAAAATGTGGCCTATTCAGTCCTTTTCACTGCAAACAGAGGAAAAACCCCACAGGATTTTATATTCCACACGCATTTGGCCTTACGTTTATCTAATCAGGCCATTATTTTCATATAGGCATCCACTCTGTTTTCCGGAACAGTAATTAAGCCATAAAATTAACACCTAAAAATAGCTTCTTATTGTCCTTCCTATGTGAAAAGCTCCAGCCTGGTTGCATGCTCCACCAGACAGTTCACAGATCAGAAATCTACAAATCTACCTCCAATCCACATTCTCAACAAGCACGCTAACATTACAGATTAAAACACAGAGTCCTTACCTATGAGCTGCATTCTTTCAACTGTTAAATGGTTTTATTTCCTTTCTGCCTAACGTGCCCAATGCCTGGACATATTTCAGCCTGACTTCCAAATATTTGTTTTCTTTCTCTCTCTCTCTCACCGCACGGCATCCGCAGTTATACAGCATTACTTACATTCTCTTCCACATAAAAAAAAATAAAAAAATAAAATAAAGAAAAAAAATCAGACATTACATGAAAGGCAAAGAAAGAGACAGCCCATTTCAAAGCATCTGGCAAGCCTCCCCTGGCAGGCTGCCAAGCCTCTGCTAAATCTTCCTCTCTTTTGGAGCATGCTCACTCCACGCCAACAGAACGTTGCTGTGGCAACACCGTAGGCAGCCTCCAAGTATGAACAGCCATTCTGTTTTCAGTGTGACAAAACCGCACGCTGCAGGGGAAGTGAAAGGGAAACGATATTTGACCTTCCTCAGGAGACAAACTTCACTTTATTCCTCTGTATAAAGAACCAAACGTCGCCAAGCTTATCATGAAAACGGCCAGAAAGAAAGGAGAAACAAACAAATCCCACCACCGATCCCCTCCTCCAACTTTATTACTAATGTAGCATCAACGTTAGAAATAGGTAGCAGGTATAAAAGGAACAGTTAGAAACACCTTTTTGATGACAAGAAATTGGCTCACTTTGTGGAAAATTACTCAAAACAATGCTGAAGTTTTGCCATAAATTGAGTATTAAACTCCCTCCACTTGTTACCATCCCTCACCTGTACTATTAGGGATCAGAAAAAACTCACATGCAAAGGTAAGCACTGCACTGCTTTTGGTGTCTTAGGCAGCAAATAGCTCTAACAGGCACTGTGCATTAGCTCCTACTTTGTCAGCCTTGTAATTTTGCTTTAGGAGTTTAATTTGCCTTCTCATCCAACTATTAGTTTCAGAAACAAGCTACTTTCTTATGTGAACTACACAGGAAGTTCAAAGGAAAAGTACAAAGCTATTTTTATACGCTACTGGATCGCTGCTATTTGGCTCAGCATCTATTTGCTCATTTCTCTTCCACCCAGATTCCTTCCATCACTTTTTTCTGCCTTGAATTCTTTATTTCTGACTAGGAGCAAAGGGAGGATGCACAGCTCTGAAAACACACTTAAGTTAAGTCAGAGCAGAACTTTATGAAGCGGAATACCTTCAGACATGCTTGTTATTCTGTTATCTTTGAAGAGTAACTGAAATCGCTCAGACTTACCAGTACTTCTTCATTTTTCTCTTCTCTTTTTATTTCCTCTTCATCGGTTTCTGCAGCAGCTCCTTCTTCTTCATCACTGCTAGAGGATTCCATAATCTCACTTATGTCCATCTTCCAGTTCCGAGGAACCACCTTTGTGCTGAGAAATGTGCTTGCTTCCTGAAGCCCTACAGAAGAAAGGGCTCTCTTTTTACCTCATCCCAAGTATTCATAATCAGAAAGCATTTTTCAATTTCCTTTTCATTCTCTTCTAAATTAACAAAGCAAACTTAAACCAAAAATGATAGTAAGTGATGGAGTAGCTTTAAACTCTCAGTCTACATAGTACATATTTAAAGGCAGATTTTAAAAATCAAGTATCAGAAACTCAACGAGCTTGGATTTGAGAACACCCATCTGTATTTTTCACTGTATGGGAACTGTTGAATCACGGCCTGAACCTCTGATTGACCACCTGAGGCAAGCAGTGAGTCAGCCATGGGAGCACACGTGGTGAAGGCAATTCACCTGTGTGCCCGGAAGGGGTGGAGCCAGGCTCCACCTCTCCTAGACCCCACTTAAGGGCTGACTTCCACTAAGGAAGGATCTCTTCCTGGAGATTGCTCCCTGTGGAGTTTCTTCACGAGCCTACAACACCAGTGAGCACTTCTTCTGTATATTTAACTATTCTTACCAGCCTAACTTCTCTGTATACCTGTTAACCTTACAGCTTGTTAATCTTACATTCACCCAGAGAGTGGTGACGCACTGGAACAGGTTGCCCAAGGAGGTTGTGGATGCCCCATCCCTGCAGGCATTCAAGGCCAGGCTGCATGTGGCTCTGGGCAGCCTGGTCTGGTGGTTGGCAACCCTGCACATAGCAGGGGGTTGAAACTAGATGAGCATTGTGGTCCTTTTCAACCCAGGCCATTCTAGGATTCTCTGGTATTTCCTACACACGTGTCCTCATGAACACTACTAAGACTCACATCTATTTATTTACACAGTATCAAAGACCTTTACTTATCCACATCTCCCATGCAACTGCGAAGCTGTTTTGTTTCTGTATGAAAGTGGCAAACACTGCGGTAAAACCAATTAAAAACAAACAAACAAAAGCCCCAAACCATCACAATTAAGGTTCCATGAATTTCTTTGTTCTTTTCAAAAGATCTTCACACAAAAACACCCCAATATTTTGTTAAAGAAAGCTGCCTAAGGAGATTCTGTCCCATTCACGTCTGGAACAGAAGAGAACCACTCTAATGAATAAGGCAGTGATAGTATGGGGAGAAGTCACATTTGTACAATGGGAATACATCAGATTCTTCTCCTTCAATAAAGAGGAATCAGATTATCCAAAATAGGGACATACTGCAATGAACCATTCACAGCATTGCTAGAGATGAAAAAGCATCAGCACCTAATAACTGCTGGTAGAGCTCCTGTACTCTGAAATAATTAATAAGAAAGTACACGGGAAATCTTAAATCAAAACCACCTCAAGCTGTCTTACTTGCACTACATTAAAGCCTCACTTGTAAAGAAGCTGCTCCACACCTTTACTCACAACGAAGGAACTCTTGGTGGTGGTTTTTCTCATTTGTGTATTTGTTTTTAAGTAAATGTTTGAACATTTCTCCTTTAAAAATGATGTGTTTTGACTGGGATGAGTAGCACTAAAAGTTTAAGACCTACATTGAGGTGAGAAACTGGCCTTCCACAAGCTCAAGATAAACATGAATACTGTATTCACATTATCCATCCATTCAGAAAATCAACCTCTGTAATTATACTCTTCAATCAAACATTAATTTCAGGCTATTGCCATAAGCTATTCTATTAAAGGTTACACTTCCATGCCTGGGTACTTTTCATTTAAAGACAAAAAGTGTTCCAACTATAGAGTAAAACATTGTTTCTAGGAGAGGTAATTCTATATGCCACCGTTCAATGACATTTCAAATTCTGTGCCTTCAAAATCACCTTTTTGATTAGCATAAATTTGGAGTGGAATGAAAGAAGGAAACAAAACCAAATAAGCAACACTTCTATTAGTTGCTATGTTATTAATAAGGCAGCTGTATCCAAAGCTTCTCTAATTTATCCCATTTAAAGCTGTTTGCAGAATAGATGGCCAGGAGCATTCACTTCAAACCAATATACTGTTGTTAATTTGAGAAGTTAATACTGCTATTGTATGAAACTACCTTTTTAAAACACCCAGAATTTACTCAAATTTACCTTTTTTAGGGGAGGACTCCGATTTTGGTACGTTTAGAGCATCTACTTCTTTAATGTCTTTTCTTGCTACTGAGTAACTGAAAAAAAGAAGAAAGTTCTGTTATTTTTATAACACAGGAAAACAGGTATTTGACTCATACAAATAGAGACTGTAAAAATTCTAGTATTTCTTACTCACTTTCAAGCTCCTTTCCAACAAGTAAACATGTAAGGCATTTGTTACTGTGGGCCCTAGTACAAGATTTAGAAGCAGAGTAAGTTCCCAATATTCGTGTCTGAAATTCAGACACTAAAAGAATCTTTCTAATTAAGAAAAATGTGTCAAGTTTCTGTATGTCAAACATTCAGCCTGCACACATTTGCAAAGATACTCTACAAAGGGCTGAAAACGTTTTCTTGCTATAAAAGACACCGATCAATAGCTGCTACCCAGAATAGCAAGGAGTTAAAAGGAAAGAAGGATGCTATTTTCAAAACACGTTTCTACTAGCACAGAACAACAGTGAAGGCAAACTCACACATCTGCATTGATGTGCTGCTGACAAACCGTCCTCATAGCAAAATATATGGGAATTGCTCTGTTCTGAAGTTATAAAAACTACTCAGTGACTGAATTACTACCAAAGAAATGCTAACCAACCTGCAAGGAAAGCCTTACAAGTGAGTTATTGTAATAAGTTTTTTTTTCTTCTTTCATTATATTCAGAAAAACAGGAGGAAAACCTCAGGAATTGGAGGCCGCCATTTTCTGAAGTGAAAGCCATAATAACATGGGGGGAAAAAAGAGTAAAACACAGCAAGGCTGCATGTCTTCCCAACAACATTCTACCTTCAGTATTCAAAGAGCCAAACTAATCCAGAAGGCTGACGATGTGTCTACATTGAGAAGCAAAATTGAATCCAGCCTTCTGCTACCTGAAACATGTTTCAGGGACCAAATACTGCTGCCTGAGTCAACATCATGGCTATTAAAATCACAACTCGTGCACTCAGGAAGAAGGTGAGGAAGAAGAGCGCCAGGTGGCCTTCACCAAGGATGTTTCTGGTTACAGCATGCTGGGACAGATGCACTAGAAGTGCATGAGAAAGAAGACAAACAAGGGGAAAGAGCTCTGAATAACAGACTTGGTATTCTTTTCAATATACTTTTCCTTAAGTAACACACATCTCTCTCTCCCCCCATCCACTCACCCACTCAGTTTTCTCAGGGGGGTACGGGGTTAGGAAAGAAAAGGTTCAAAGGACCTTTCTTTCTTTTCCCAGAGCTCTTGATTGAGATTCAGTTAATTTACATCCACTTAAAAAAAAATTAGAAGTAGATTAAACACTTTTTAAACTTTGCTATTTAAACAGCAATGGACATCTGGGCACACCAGGCAGTGGGTCAATCAGGTATGGAAACTACTGCAACAGACACACGTGACAGCTGTCATAGTTAAGACATTAAGGGTATTTCTTGAAACTGAAACACATCCTACAGAACAGGCATGACCAGAAATCAACAGCTGGTTGGTTGGTTGTTTTTTGAAGTTGCTGACTTCTTTCTCCTCTCTGAAGACACCAAATTCTGTACCAACCCATAGCTCAAATACAACATAAAGGGAGAAGCTGGGAGAGCACAAGGAGGAAATCAGTTGGAATTGAACTACGAATGACAAAGGTTAAAAAACATATATATGAATTCCCTTAAATTAGAATTAAGCAGTAACTGTGCATGTTACTCAAAATGTACAACACTGCAAACCTTCTTAAGTGTTAAGAACCACTTGTTTGCACTTTTCATCACAAAGGAACAGTAGCTGTATTACAAGCAACAACACACAAAGCTGGACCCTCCGCTTTTGGAAACAGCTGTGAACATCTCCAGAAGCAATACCTTATGTAGGAAAAGAATGAAAAAGTAGTAAGCCCAATCAAGGTAAGCTGTTACTTACAATTTGGAATCTGCAAAGGATCGGACTAAACACTGGTCCTTTTTCACTGTGATGTCATCTTTACAGCTGGGAGACACAACCTGAAGTTTCAAATAAAACATGTTTTTTTAAGCAGAAAAGAAAATGAAAGAGCTTATCTTGAAAGGAATGACAGCAGGAAAATAGCTGCTTCCTTCTTTCTCCTAGCATAATTTTCAGTTCTGAGAAAAGAAACATACCCCAATTGATATTACCACAGCCAAAAATAACAAATTTCAAGGAGCAGTTTATCTCAAGCTGTTTACTCTACTTGTCATGTACAAGCTGGAAAAGTTTACTATTTCATTTGTAAACTCAAACTACTCCTCTACAGAGCTGACACTGCAGAGTCCTGTTCATGCACTCAGTTTTTTCACAGAATCACAGAATGGCCCGGGTTGGAAGGGACCTCAAGGATCGTGAAGCTCCAACCCCCCGCTGCAGGCAGGGCCACCAACCTCCACATTTCAGACCAGCCCAGGCTGCCCAGGGCCCCATCCAACCTGGCCTTTAACACCTCCAGGGATGGATGGGGCACCCACAGCCTCTCTGGGCAGCTGTTCCAGCACCTCACCACTCTCATAGTAAAGAACTTCCCCCTGACATCCAACCTAAATCTTCCCTCCTTCAACTTCAAACCATTTCCCCTTGTCCTGCTGTTATCTACCCTTTTGAAGAGTTGACTCCCCTCCTGTTTGTAGGCTCCCGTTAGGTACTGGAAGGCTGCACTGAGGTCACCCCGCAGCCTTCTCTTCTCCAGGCTGAACAAGCCCAGCTCCCTCAGCCTGTCTTCATAGGAGAGGTGCTCCAGCTCCCTGATCATCTGTGTGGCCTCCTGTGGACCCTCTCCAACAGCTCTCTGTCTTTCTTGTACTTTTTCTCCTGTTCATAGAAGAACTGCTTACAGCAACTATTCAGAACAAAAAAACAAGCTACAGACCTATTTATTTTATATCAAACTCTGATCTGTGGCATTCAGCCTAAGAGATAAGTAGGCTGGTTTTTTTTTGAGGTGTAGGTCATATAAACCAGTACAGATTCCAGCGCATTCTTCCACAGCAGTATTATCTCCAGAAGTCTAAAAAGGTGATCTAAATCCATTTGCAGTATTTGTATTACCACAAACAAGCATACATTTCATTCCAGACCATACATGTGGACAAAAACACATCGAATGCAGATAAACTCCTGGATCCACCAGAACTCAGCGGAAGGTGGACCGCCCCATTCAGACAAGGCAGAGTGACAAAAAGACATTACTGCTACTCAGCTCACACAGCCACTAAGGAAGGTAATCCCCTACCTGGAACCATGTAAAGTTCTAATCTGCCATTGATAAAGCAATATACAGCAATCAGAAGACATATAGCAACACCACATCTCACATTTTAAGCTGAGGTACGGCTGGCTAAGTCAGAGTCAGCTGTGCACCCTACATTAAATGGAATCTGCAAAACTTTGTGAACAAAAGCTGTCCATCTGTTCAACTCCCCAAGCACCAATCATATCTTTTTTGAGGGACAGAAGATGTCGCTCAGGGTATGAAGCTTGCCTAACAATACTAGAAAAGTCTACTCAAGAAAAAAAACTTTTGATTGATTTGTATCTATAAAACTTTTTTGGGCTTCCAGAGGGTCTGCCTTTACAGTACAAGCAAAGGCCTTGAATTTAGTCAATATTTATTGATAGAAAAGGTAATAAACAGGATCAATAAGTGTAGTCAAATGAAAATGGCAGCCAGTCTACTGCTAGATGAACTGGTCATTTCATGTAGATCTACATATGACAGAACTAGTACTTCACAGGCTGTGGATGCCCCATCCCTGGAGGCATTCAAGGCCAGGCTGGATGTGGCTCTGGGTAGCCTGGTCTGCTGATTGGCGACCCTGCACACAGCAGGGAGTTGAAACTAGATGATCATTGTGGTCCTTTTCAACCCAGGCCATTCTGTGATTCTATAAACCCGAAAGCCTAAGGAAACAGGTAATCATTAAACAGCAAAAAGAAATTCATCACATCCCAATCATCTCATGTACAGTTTTGACTGACTCAAGAGCCATTAAAGTTATACACAAATATTCGCTGTTGTTCTCCTGCTGTTCACAGACACTGCAGAATATTTGGATTTTCAGAGAATATCGGCAGCAGAGCTGGCCTGACTGCATTCACAGCTTTGCTGCAGAAGTGTGCAAACTGCCCAATCCAAGAAAACTGTTATAGGAACAGTGCAGCAAACTGGATTATATTCTTGTCAAAAATCAAACAAGCAGTAGTGTGAAATTAAAGACTTCGATACTTTAAACAACTTACCAAAGCTGGATACCAGTCTGCCTTCTCAGAATTACAAGTCACACTCACAACTTTGCCAAGCAGTTCATCATTGAGACGCCTTTTATCTTCATCCTCTTCTTCACTACTTTCTTCTTCCTTTTCATCTTCAGTTCTGAATTATTAAAACATACAGTATTTTAAAGTTCTCACTTGAGGTTAATATTTGAAGGCAAAAATACCTTACAGCCAGATCTTCCTTGCTTTTCTGCAAGGACTCAGAAATAAAATTATCATTTTAAGAACTGAAATTGCTGGAAATACTCCTAAATAATGAATGCACTGACTTAAAGGACTCTTGTAGAAATTCTTTCCAAGGATAGCATTGTACCACAGCGTCGTGATGGAACTGGAGACGTGAATCAGCATTTGATTGTGAGTTGACATGAAACAAAGGGAAAGAATCTACACCCTTAAAATTTAAAAGCAACTTTTTCCCTACTTGGGAAAGAAGCTTAAAAATCCTACATTTCCTGACAGGAGTTCGTGTGATGTGAAAGGAGTATCAACACTCTTATGGCTACTACAAGGGACAAAAGCAGCAGCAATAAACATCAATTTCATACTACTGCTAAAATATGAACACGTCTGCATGAACTGAACTTCTCAGTCCATAATCTGTGTATGCAGCTCACATGATAAACCACTCAGACTGCTGCAGCTTTAACTGGGCTACAATTTTAGCAAAGGACACTAAAGGAAAGGAACAGAGCACTAACAAAACTCACACAGGAAGAGAAGATCTCCTTCCTCTATTAGACTTCTTCCCAATAACTGGAGTTCCAAAGTGCTCTGGGTTGGTCAGTGGCAGCTGATCGAGTGTCTACATGAACAAAGAGGAAACAAAATTAATTTGCAGTTTCTTATATGAAAAATTAACCCTCTACTACCCAGTTTTCAATGCATGGCCATCATCTTACCTCACTTTCTGCAAAGTGCCTTTCTCCCTTCAAGCATAATGAAGTTCGTCTCAAGGTCCTTTCATCACCATCATCAAAAACTAGAATGAAAGCAAGAAAACATGTTAGCAGAAAATGATCCCAACCTGACAAAACAAGTCTACAGTTTATCATGTGATGCAGAATACTCTCTAAAACACAATTTCAAAGATCTTCACTTTGACATTTATTTGCTTCACAAACAGAAGGAAGGGAGGTATTCAGGATTCAGCCTGAGGAGGGGTAACAGTTTCACTCAGATTCATGTCAGTGCCCAGTAAGGCTTTTGGAGGCCGTAGCTTTAATCCAATTTAGACACCACCTTATCAATACATTGCACTTCTTCAACCCACAGCTACTGGCTGTATACCTGTTGCTATTACCTAACACCACCACCAGCCTGTGAGTACTGCAAACGTGCCTTTGTAGGTCTAACCAATTCAGAAAGAGGAGTCAGTAGACAAATAAAGATGTTAAGGCTAAGTCAAAAGGAAGTTCCATCAGTTTCCAGTATGCAGCTGAAGAAGTCCAGGACACTCTGAGTTCACTGTCAGTTTTGCCTGAGAAACATCTACTCTTTGGTCAGTCTAAATAAAACATTTTCACCAAGATTTCCATTAAGAAAACGAAAGAAAAGTTACCAGTTTCCCCACTTGCTGAATTTTATTTTAAATGGTTTGGTACCTACAATTTGAAGCAAGCAGCAATATTCCTTTTATCTAAAGGACATCACAGAAATAGCTTGTGCTTTAAGGAACACACAATATTTGGGCAATCCTGGTTTCCCACGTTCTGGTTCAGATCCAGGGCCTGAGCCATAAGAACAGGCTCTTTTCAGAGAGCAGAGACCAGGAGGCTGCAGTCTGACAGTCCAGTAAGTTAAAGTCTATTTGCATGGGTCAAAGGGCAGAATACTATTCTATATCTAAACTACTTGCAATGTGCTTTGTCCAGTAATCAACCTTTTCTTTTTTAAATTAAAATAAAGAAGTGTAAAGAGCGTTGTGTTTATCAATGCAGTAATTTTGGCATGCTTCTATTACAAACCATGAGCCAGCAAAAGTATGAAATTACATGATTTGTCAGCAAAAACACTGTTTAGTTACAGCAAGAAAAGCATTCATCTCACTTGTCAACTGAACAGAACAGTCCCATTCTCAATCCTAGATTAAAACCTTAGGCTGGAATAACACTGCAATAACAGCTAGATAATAACATATGAATACAAACTTAATTAAGCTTGATAAGCATTGAGATTCTTAGAATTTCAGAGTAGAGATAGCACTGCCACACACTGCAATGCTGAATTATCTTAATGGCTTATGGCATTACGTAGCACATATGAAGCAAATCACTTTTCTCCCCCTCCTGAATCCTCACATTTTAAGAGCAGCAGAGAGATAGATGGCCTAATTAGCCATACTAACCTTCTCAAAACCTTTAAAATACTAATGCCACAAAGACCTGTCGACCTCAGTGTCAATACAGCACTCTCAGAACCCTCTGGTTTGGCTGACAGCTGAAGGAAGCCAGCACTGATGCACTCTGCACTGAAGTATGAGGTCTCCCCCTCAGCAGTATCAGATGTTTACATTTTTATACATGCTCCAGCCCTCTGATCTTTGAGTGCCATCCAATCTGTACATATTATTCACACATACACTTGGATAGTAATATTTCAGTGGTATGTTTTTAGGGACCCTGCAAGTGCTTGCAATTTCTCATTGTTCTGTAGAGGTTTAAAAGCAGACCATCATCATTATGCTTTACTAAACACATTCAGATCCGAAGTCAAAGCATTTGAATTTCACAAACATGGTTTTAGGGAACAGAAGGCTGATTAGCAATAGGTAACTTAAATGGAAACAGCAAATAGGATCTGATACTTGGCAGTAAAGTACTATCAGTCTACTTTATCCCTACTTCCTGAAGTATCATCTTCGGAAGTTTTTATCTCACTTCCACAGGCAAAACAACTCCTCCTCTTGGAAGGAATCTGACTTAACCAGAAACATGCATCGATACTGCTAGAACCTTCACAGAGATGCACCTTCCCAAAGCGAAGCAGGCCTCGTGCTTCCATCTCATTGCCTTTTTCTGAAAAACCTACTTCACAAAACATACTGCTCCTATCACCTCCACCCTGTGCACAACTTTTAAATGCAAGTCCTAAGGGCTTCAAGAGAAGGGCTTCTCTCCATACAGAATCATACATTAATGATTTAAGAGATGTAAGCAGTAGGTCAGATAGCAGAGTTTTGTCTGTGCACTACATCAATAGTATGATAGCAATCATGGCAGAAGAACATAATAGGCTCTTAAATTAAAACTGCATATTCACTCCTCTTTACCCGCATTCAGAAGTGTAACTGTTTAGTTAAAATGCTTGGTGCTAACAAAGAGCCAAAAACTGCTGAACTGATGTTGAACAGCTTACATGAATTGCTTTATTGTTTCCCAAACTGGTCATTGTTACACCTCCAAATTCTCTGACAGCAGGAATTCTTACGTGCTGTACTCCTTGAGGAAGGCTGCTGAACAGCATCAGCTATATGAAGGGGGAAAGGAAATGGGGATGGAAGACAGGGAGAGCTCTCTCCACACCCACGGAACTCAGCCATTGCAAGATGCATTCACAGTGTCACAATATTTATCACAGAGGAGGAACTTACAAACCTGCCTCTCCAAAGAAGCCCTTCATGTGCCACTGCTGCCTAGCCCTGAAGTGGGCACGTACTTGCTGGGGAACAGCCATATCCCAGCTGGCTGCTCCAGCAAATACTTCTGGGAAGAGAGCGATACCTCTTAGCCAGGAAACTAACTCTACTATGTAAGAGCCAGTCTGACAAAGTAGGAACGACAGGAGGAAAAGCTGGCCAGAGGCCTTTCTTCCAAGGCGTGTTATTTAACCAAGAACACTGACAGAAGGAGAAGAAAGATGACTAAGCAGCACAGCCCGGAGGAACAGTCTCTATTCTGTTTGTTCTCATTCAATTCCCTGGAATGCCCTATATGGAGCTCAATATGTTCCATATACAGCATTGTTAAATGGTGGAAACAAAATGGAAAATTTCAGACTTTCACTGCATTCCCAGCCTCATCAGTAATAACAGGTAGCAAACAGAAGCGGATGCACCTCTGTTCATGGAAGCTGAGGCAAGCCAAAGCTGTGAGAGGAAAAACAAAATTCTCCACTGGGAATCACTGCAATACTTTCAGTAAGCTAAGAAAACAGATACCTCAAAATTCTCTCTTAAAAACTGAGTCCATCAGCATGCATTAAACAGTGCAGCTTTCCACTCACTGTGGATTAGCAGTTATCCTCCATTCCCTGGCTGCAGCAGGCCTGTGCATGTCTCTGTAAGCTATTAACAACAATAACAGTAATGCTAACCCTGCCCTCACAAAAACGCTATCTCAACATCCATTCTCATTTAGTTATAAAGGCAATATTAAAAAGCCAACTAATCCAAATAGTGTTTAAAAACTGGGGAGAAACTCACCCCAAGCTGCTGCAGATCAGTCCTCTTATAAATCTCTTATTTATAGTTATCGCAAGATTAGAAAAAAAGAGAAAAAAGGAGAGCAAAGCAGGAGAGCAGTGATAACATCCTCAAAACAAATAGTTACATTACCTGAACACAGCCATCAGCCTTACCAGAACAAGGCAGTTTTGAACATACAAGTGAATACGGCAAGCAACCCTCCAGGCTGCATCTTTGCTAACTTCAAACCCAACATGTTATGTTACTGTCCTTGCCCAAAAGAGGAGAGATTCCATACTGCATAGCAAGCAAACATTCTTATTCTATTCCCCTTCCTATTCAAAGTTTTCTAAGCCTACCAAGACAACGAAAGTACACGCCAACAAGTAAAAGCTGTGTCACCATTTCACTGGTTGCCTAAGGTGTAATTTGTGAGCTATCAGAGATGCTATCCATGAACGCATCTATGAACATGTGAAAGCTTTTTAGCTTTTTGTTTTTCAACTGTGGAAACAATATAGAAAGTACCAGGATTCAGGCTGCACTTGTTGAACAACCTTGCAGTAAGGGCTGCTCTAATCACTGACTCATGGCTGTAACAAGATGCTGCAATGTATGGTGCTGCTTCAGACCACACAATTCAGTGATCTGCTGTGTTGTTTAGAAAAGAAACAACTCTAGAGGAACTGTTCCTCTGCTCAGCTATGTATGAAATACCCCTGAAAGCACTAAAGCATAAATCTTGAGACTCCTCCTGTATAAGGCTATCAGCTTATAGAACCTACTGCCTGAAAGCCTTTTCTTCCTGAGATGTTATAGTAATCTTACTATCATTAACAGATGTGAAAAAAACCACCTCCCTGCATCTAGCAGAACAGTGCAGCATTACAGCCTTACCGTGCTGTTTTGTACCCCTACAGTATTATTTATACACAATAACTGCTCATAAGGCACTGTCCACATTGTAACGAGGATGGTTTACAAGCAAAGGCTCCATGCTATGAGTTGTAACAAGGCTCAGTTGGTGCACTTCCCCTCCCACATGTGCTCCTCTACCTTCAGGCCCTGGAGCTGTGCAGCTCATTTGGCTCTTCAGAAAGCAACCAACACAGCTGTGGCACGGTTCTGTGTGTGCTGCAGACACACTTAATCCATGATAGGCCCTGTGGAGTGATTCTGGTAAATATGGGTTTTCTGCAAAACCCAAGCAAGCAGCATTTTGGAGACAAAAAGAAGAGGTGGTGGGTCAGGGAGGGCTGCAGCCCCAGTGAAGTGGGGGTGACTGCACAGTTCCCCTGCCACACTTGTCCTTTAGGATTGCTGGGTGACGCACGCATAGCCAGAAGATGAAGTGATGCTTCTGGGCTGTACAACTCAACAGGATGCTGGGAAGAAGAACTGGTCCAACCAGCCACGCAGACATGACTCCAGCCTTGCACACACTACAAAAAGCCTGCTGTAGACACTGTGAAAAGACAAAACTGGCAAGCCTCTGGAATGGATGAAATCTAGTGATTGACAGCTTCTATCCCCCTCCTGACAGGAATAAGGCATGCACTGCCCATCATTTCCTAAATGTGATACAGTGAGTGACACAACCTGTGGCCAACACCTCATTTCCACAACAACCCAGACCACCCAAACTTCACCTGCACAGGGATGAGCAGTCAGGTATCAACTCTCCCCCCCCCAGCACACACTCAGATAACAGCATTCTCTGCAAAATGCCTCAGTGACCACAAGAGAGGAGGAAGTTACCCCACGTGAATCTGCAGGGCAGCCCAAGCAAGGGCAGGGGGCTCACAGAGGTCTCACAAGCGGTGTCTGGCCCACAGCACAGCTGGATGGGCCATGCTGATGTACAGCACTGCACCAGATGGGCCGTGCTGATGTGCAGCACTGCACCAGAGCCAAAAAGGGAAACTCTTCTGGCTTTGCAGATTCACACAGCATTTAAAAGAAGGAGCAAAATTAATTACAATTTATACTAAAATATTCTGCCATTTCAAGGTGATTTTAGAAAAGATATCTTACCTGAAAGCCTGAAAGCCATAGCTCTCAAAGAAATAAAAAACACACTCCCTTTCACTCCAAATGGTATAAAAAGCACTACTGAGACAGCAAGGTCTACTAGAAACCACAAGTGCTCATCAGTGCTTTTAATTTCTGTATTTCCCTTGCTTTTCAGAGGTAAAATGATTAAAGTCAGCTGCATGTTTTCTCTTTCTTTAGAAAGACTTCTCCGTGACTTTATCTTTCCAAAGACACGACACAAGGCTCAATGCATTTGGTCTGGTTTTACTCTCATTGAAAGCTGTAGCAGTGGTTAAATTGCACATCTTCAACAAGAGAGCTGAGCACATGCAGGTTACTGGTATTATCAAAAGGAAGATGATACTTGTTTTGATGAGGCAAGAGAAGAGGCTGATTTAACAGCAACTCTTCAGACTGAAGAACTGAAATACAGCTTTGTACTTTTATGTACACACTGCATTGCTTTCAGCTTCGAAAAGAAGTTATACAAAAGTGTTTCCTTAAACTTACATGCACAAGGATTCCTGCTTTGTGACATCCTGGTAATGGTAGTAAGACTGCAGAAAAGATTACAGAAGGAAAAGAGAACTGTGTGCAGTGTGATGTGTGACCTGCTTTACACTTTAACACAGAATCAGGTGGATGTACACTAAGTTAGCAGTAATTCAAATGTGGCTCAGCTGAAAACAGATCTGACAGACTGCTCTAATGCTAGGTAATTATCACTTAGCAATATACCCAGCACTTCAAAAGCATCAATGCAGCACTTCAAAAAATCCTAAGTTCATTTGAAATAATTAAGTTTTAAAAGACTAAAAACCCAACTGAGCCATTTGTTACCCGAAGAACTTACACTGCTAGCCCTGACATCTCTCTTTAGAGTCAATCGACCAGACAAGAGGGCTGAGTTGTGCAACTGAGTTTCCCAGCCTTTGTTAAGTCTTCACTCCCAACAGCTGTGTCTCTTCACCTCCTCGTGCACTCAGAGATTTCTGAAGGCATTTCAAATACTCCAGCTGAAAACTTCAGCACGGCTAAATGGCTACAATAACACCATTACCAGACGTGGGAACAGGTGAAACAGCAATTCCAGAGCAGCTACCATAAGAAAAGAGATCCTTCCTTATTTGGGGCAGATGGACACCACTAAGAGGCAGGAGAACTAATGTTAAAAGAGATTTTGTGGATCTGTCGTGCTGGTGACAAAAGCAAATTATCATTTATTTATTAACCAGCATATATCACTGATCTACCCTGATCGGTCATACTTTTACATCACAAAGAGATGATCCATAAAACAGAAAATAAATGGTACAGGAGAAGCACACTAAAAGCAGCTTGTGCTTTCCAACTCAAGCCTGACCATGGTTCAGGAAAACATTTCAGAGCTGGGAAAGCTGTTTAATCCACTTCCCTTTCAACTTTTTAGCTTCGGCAGTTGATAAGAGCGCCAAGGAGCACAGCCACCATCTATTAAATGGGAACCACTTCAACTCTTGTTTACTTGACAGCATCATAAACACACACTCCATACTTATCCAAAGCTTTCTGCAAAGTTACAAAGGGAGAAGCAGGCTAAAAAAAATCAGGCTTATTTCTCACACACTGACATTTCTGTACTCAAGCCAGAGCATTTCCACAATTATCAAAGTTAAACAGCCAAGTTATGAAGATACAAAATTCTCTATCTGCTTACCTTGGTCAACATTACCCCTGCTTTCATATCAATGAACACCCCACCACACACTACTCATAACAGTTTTACTAAGATCTAAATGCAACTCCAGCGTGTTACAATTGCATTTTCAGATGTGTAGGTACACATACCCTATATGCCATATTACACACTGACTTAGCAAGGAATTACTTAAATCCCTTCTCATTCCCAGCAGCTCCAAAGTCTTACAAAACTCTAGCAGCCTTAATAAATTTGCATATGAAAAACATACGGCCTTATTTTCCTCTATTCTATCTGTCTAAAGATAAAAAAAGGTAGTAGGGGTTCATCAAGTATGTTACATCGTGGTGCAAGGCCAAAAAGACACTCTGAAATAAGCCTGCCTTTTCCACCTGAATACCACAACTTTACAGCTTAATCTAGAATTCTTGAGCAATGAATATCCTTGAAAGGGAAAAAAAGATCACAGAATCACAAAATGGTTAAGGTTGGAAAGGAGCTTCTAAGGTCATAGAATGGCCTGGGTTGAAAAGGACCACAATGATCATCTAGTTTCAACCCCCCTGCTATGTGCAAGGTTGCCAACCCCCAGACTAGGCTGCCCAGAGCCACATCCAGCCTGGCCTGGGCCACTCACAGCAAGGTGCCCAGATGGCTTTTGAAGATCTCCAAACAAGAAATCCCAGAAGCTCTGGGCAGCCTATGGCACTGCTTGGTCACCTGCACAGTAAATAGGCCCTTCCTGATACTTGCTAATGATATATGCCAATTAAAAAAATAAAAAGGCAAAGAGCAGTGAGCACTGTCAACTGGAAGGTCAACCAGCTTATATTTATAGCATGCAATAATAATAAACGTCTTGTGATAAACCCTCCCAAATTATTTCCATTGACAGCCTTATCTTGATCTCATCAAAGACTAAATAACCTCACCTGCTGCAAAGGGAAAGTTGGACTACTGAAAGTACTGCCTATCTTAAAACAAACAAATAAACAACACAGAACCAAAATAAAACTGATATCCCATGCTATATGGGACTCTTCAGCAGGGTACTGAAGAATATGAAGAGGGTGGTGACACACTGGAACAGGTTGCCCAAGGAGGTTGTGGATGCCCCATCCCTGCAGGCATTCAAGACCAGGCTGGATGTGGCCCTGGGCAGCCTGGTCTGGTGGTTGGCGACCCTGCAAATAGCAGGGGGTTGAAACTGGATGAGCATTGTGGGCCTTTTCAACCCAGGCCATTCTATGATTCTGTGATTCTATGAAGAAAAACTTGAACTGTCTGTATGTAATGATATTAAGAAGAAACAAATATAGAACAAATATAGTGGAGCAGAATGGCAGATATAATATACATAACATACAGTACAATTAAGGACAGTGCGTTTCCTCTGAGTTGGATACTTGCAAAGCTATTTGATCCAGTTACTGTGGTTGTGTCTGTTTGCTTATATAGTACCACTTGAACGCTGCTGGCCATTCCAGTGCTAGAGCTATTTCAGAAAAGCCCAGATATCAGAATAAGCAATTCTATTTACTCAAAATAATGAAGTTTCTCTTGCAGTGAATCCTTATTCAACGCTGCCATTTTGATGATTGTGCATTCTGAGGTTTGTGTCAGCAATTAAAAAACGCAGCCTCCTGCAGAAGAAGCCAATTTGTTTTCTATTTTACTTCAGATTGAATCATTGTTTGAGAAAGATTTAAGGGAACGGTTAATTTTCAGTGACAAAAAGGTCCCCTCTTTTCTTTTTAGGTGTAATGGAATTCCTTGAAAAATAATCTTCCTTTCTTCTGTTACTTCATACAAAACACGACCCTCAACTCTACACAAAACAGAGGAATCACTTCTAAATGCACAGAAGCTATGGGTGCTGCTGCTGCTGTGTTTGTGAGCCTGCACACAGTGAAAGAACACTTGCAAGCCAGTCAGTCCATACGTGTCAGTCCATATTCAGCCAGAAGTGCTATTTTGAAGCTTATGCCTTAAAATCTGCAAAACCCATTCTGAATTCCATGGAGTGAAACCACCACCAGCATATGGACGCTGTGCCAAATGAAACTTGTCTGCTGAGCCCTTTGCTACAGCCCCCTTCAACATCAAATAATTATTATTCTATTTTTAAGGAAACAAGATCTGGAAGACTTAAAAGTTCCCTTCAAAATCTCAGCTCTTGCAAAACAGAGTATGATTACTTACGTTATTATCTATAATTAGAAATGTATTATTCAAAGATTAGAGACTGCCAACGAAAGCACGTGGCTACTTACCTACAGTATACCAACTAGCATCTGTTAACTTGCTGATAACAGCTTCCTGAAAGGATCCATCAGGCATTTTGGTTTCAACCATTGCACCAACCTGCAAAAAGGGGTATCCCGAGGTTATACATAATCCAGAACTCAAATAAGGGAGACAGAACTCATGTAAGCTTTAATTCTTCTAATAAGCCAGGTTTTTGTTTTGCTAATGCTGAAGATTCATTTTAGCTAAATGTTACTTTGTGAAATGTAGTTACATAGCTGGTAAGCACAAAGATTCTTAAGTTGAACTCTAGTTAAACAATAAAGCAGTAAGGATCTTGGGACACCTAATTTCTGCACGGCTTATCCCATAACAAGAAATAATACAAGGCTAATTGGAAATAAATATTCAACTATTCAATCAAAGTAACTCTTATTTCAGTGCTGATGTGTGTACAATCACTGCTGTTTCTTACACTTTAAAACACTTGTATCATTCCTCTCTATCGTTGTACCATCAGCTAGATCAGACTTGAAGTAACATGCAGTAGTGCTCGTGCAGCAGCTACTAAAGATGATCTCTAAAAAGCTCTATTTGCAGTCAGTGTTCTATAATGCAGCTGTTTTAGCAGACAACTTCCAGCTGCTGTAAAAACACAAAGTATTTTTATATAAAATACATCAACTACTTTCAAACCTCTTTTAGAACAATCATGCTTATTACTGTCTAACGGGCTTCAATTTACCCTCGTGGAATCAGGATCTCTGTGACTTAGAACAGGCTTCAAAAACAGCATGTGCAATTCTGTTGGCACACAAATTGCTCCATGGAGAACAGGAAGAGCCTCCAAAAACTACAAGAGTTAAGACTATTCAGAATCAACCCAACCAAAAGCAACAGGCCTCCTCCTGGTGATTTACTATGAGATTAAGCAATAAAAGGCATGCAATATACATACTCTTAGAGGTCCTTTCACTTGATCATCTTGAACTAACTGAGTTGAGTTATCTCCCTTCAGGACCACCTGAAAGACATTCATAAACTTGTTGGTGCATTCCTTATTTGTAATGGCATATAAGAAGTCTAAGAACAGTAGTAGTAATGCTGAAAATAAACACCTTCTCCACCAAACACAATCAAACACTACTGAATGCAAAACCCTTGGCGTGGATGGCTTTATTCACAGGAAGGCCCAAGTAGCACACTGAACACTCAACCTGAAACACTACAGTCAAAGAAGAGGGCAGATAAAACATCAGGTGTTCCAAGGAAAAGAACTTAAGCTTTTGATGTGAGTTTAGATATTGATGCAACCCGGGGTACACCTGGAACTGAGCCTAGAGATCAGATGATTCGTGTGCTTTTCCTCTACTTTACCCATAGTTTCATCGGCAACACACTGAGTACTGAACTGCAATCAAAAGACAGTGCTCTCTGTATTAAAAACTTATGGAGAAATCAGTGAACAGACCACAATACCACCACTGCTGCTACCATGAACAGGAGAAAGTTCCTATGGTAAAGATGTGAACCACTAAAAGCGTGATTAAAACAAGGATCAGTTAAAAAGAGGAAGTAAAACACTTTTCCCTTTAAACTCATGTGTTTGAGAGAGTAAGCATGGTGACACTGAAGGACCATAAGCCCTTCAATCTGAAGGGTGCAATTTGAATCCCTCAGTTTGCACAGACTCAGCTCAGAAACACAGAAGCTGAATATTTAGATGTTAACAGGATTAACTGTTTCACTGCCATTTTCTATAGCAAAAAGACCTACCTGAGCACCCAGGGCGTACTAACCAACAATTCCCAAATTCCTAGCCCTTTTCAGGAGTCCAAAACTCAAGGAATTTCCTTTCCACCAATAAAGATGTCCAGTTTTTGTGCTCCCCTCTCTTCATCACATAAGCACAATTTACATTGCAGCTGTATTTATACAAACCAGTAGCATGCTGAAATGCACTCTGCAGTAATATGAACTCAAAATGACACAGTTCCATTAGTTATTATTTACAGTTCTCTATCAGTACTGAGATGAATACAAGCAGTCCTGCTACTCAGGAAAAGCCTGACGGACTCTCTGGACTTAGGAGGTACACTGGGCTGTGCCCACACACTCTTCATTAAAATATCAGGCTTATTGCTACAACTTCAACTGTTCTTTCACAATTTAGACACAGCGACAGGAATTGCCACCAAGTCAGAGCAGCCTCGTGTATCTACAAGTCTTATCGTGGAGTAATAAAGCGTATCAGTCGATAGAGAAACAGAAACTCACGCCCACAAACAGCCTTAATACTCAGATACTCAGACCAAAGACACAGGTGGAAAAATGAAGGGTGTCAGTTCAGGAAGGGCAGCACGTTGCTTTCTAGGAAGCAACTCATTCACACATTTCAAAGAAGGGCACAGAGTTCTGAAAGTACTCACTAAGAACAGGAGAAAAGACTGAAAGATCTCAATTGGTTGCTTTAAATCATGACAAGAACTCTGTAAGTGATGTGCTTTACCTATGTAACTGAAGAGGCTGACAGCTTGCTCTACTTGATCTAAGCATTAAAGCACATGAAAACTTAGATGTGTAGTTATAAAAAGAAGCTTTCATCTCTTTTAGCAAGGTTTTGGGGGTCAGCAGTGCCTTATTTACATATCCTGGACAGTTATCTAGAAGTGGAAAGAACGTAAGGGAACAAAGCAAGCTCTATATTTACTTTGCATTCTTAACTCTTATTTAACTAGGTTTGACTCTTGTTTTCCCACGTTAGCATTAACAATGGAACTGCAACAGTAAAATAATGACCTTCTTTTTTGCTCGTTTTGGCATAAGACCTGTTAACATAAATGAATATTAAGTGGCAGTACCACATCTGTGCAGGAACTCAGCTAGCTGAGCATGCTGCTTTGAAAGCAGCAGCAAGATGCTGTAAACTAACAAATACTCTCCTGGACATCTCGAAAACCTGATCTAAAAAGGTTCTTTTGCCATCTTTTTTGTTCTTACGTTGATTTATTATTGCAGCTCCCCTCAAGTAAAACTGACTGGCAGTTGGAATGAAAGGGAATTTTTGCTTCTGAAGAGTTTGCTCTTATTCCTTATTACTCATGTAAAGCCATAAGCCTCCATGGGAAGCTTCAAAACTGACTGCTGTGAAACTGATGCATTCACAAACAGGAGACAACTGTGATCAGGAAGTAAGCAGCACAGACAAGTAATGTTTAAGCCCTGTTTCAGCATCCTCCTGAACAAAGATTTGGAGAAATAAAAACACTAGAATCATAACTGCACATTCAAATACTCCTAAAATTCAAAACAGTAAAGCAAGGAACATTCCCTAATCTTCAGGATTTTGATCTTCTCTGACAGCTCTTTCCACACTGTGCTTTAACAAAGCCAGCACAAACCCCAGCACACTACCTTGACTTTCACAAGCCTTTTCACCGTCTTGATCTTTGCCTCGCAGAAGGCACCGCGGTACTTGGCACTGACATCTGTTCCCACTGTCAGGTAGGCAGGCTCATCCGCTGCCTAGTAAGGAGCAAGAAACAGGAACAAACTTCAGTTCTTTTCACAGCTATAGTATTGCACATTTGATTTGTCATCTGAACTTCTCGATCATTACGTGACAAACAACGTCTGTATTCAGAACTGCCATCAGATTGCTCTTTAAATAAAAAAGAAACAAGTTACAGGAAGTTTTGCTTCTCACAGTGAGGTTGACCTCTGATTCTGTCAGCCTAATTGCTCTCCCAATGTAAAGGACCAACAGAAAACACCTTCTTACTTTCTGTGGTATGCTTGCCGTACCTCTGGCGGTGTTGAAGTCATATTAAAGCACCTCATTATAAAAGAGGTAATAATAATCAATAAAATTGAGTTAATTCAAAAGAATTAAAGAAGGGAAATCTCTCAACAGCAGAACTGCAGCATAAAAGATAACTACGCTTTTTCCTGTTGAAAGCAATTCGGTGAGGCAGATAATTTGAGACTGCTATCATACCAATATCTACAATTACGTCTATACCATTCTATATATAGGAGTTTTTCTCCTGCTGACTAAACGGAGACCTCTAGAGAGATTTACTCTCATCTTCTGAGCAGTTGTTAACTGTTATTTTTTTCTTGAAATCCTTTATGAAAGCTGAACTGCCTCATGCTCGTTAAGAGGAAGAAATATTTCTCCTCGCGTTTTCCTTAATCTGGACTTTATTACTTCAAACCTCACTTTATTGGGCGTGTAAGAAGTGGTAAACAAGGCCAGAAGCAGCACGCCAAAACGTCCATCGAGACAGGAAATCGGCACGCAACATTAAGGAACTGTTTTGCTGCTGTTTAATTGAAGGCACGAAAAGTTTCTCTGTCTTTTGTGCACTGCCCCGCCGTCGCTGAGCCTTTGTACTGGCAAAAAAACCCAGCAGCAGCACAGGCAGCACAAAAGCTGTGGTTTTGCAAACTTGCAATAGCAGCTGCTGATACAGGAAGCATTTAAAGGCAGCACTCCGAGGACAGCAACTCAGAGCATTTCCAGACAACTGCAGCTAGAGCAGCAGCGAAAAATGAAATTACCTCAAGGAAGAGAAGAGGAGAGACAGTTCCTACCTTCATTTTTACCGGTTATGTGAAGGATTCCAGCTCCGAGCCTTCTCCTCGCCGCAGCCAGGCAGGGAAACGCTGCAACACAAGAGCGGGAGCGGCTGAGGGTCTCTGGCCGTCAGAGGGCGGCGGGCGGGAGCCTCCGCCCGTCCCGGGCCGCTCGGTGCGCGTCACGTCGCCATTGCTCCCGCTCCCGGCGGCGGCTGCGGGGTGGGGAGGGCCCCGAGGCGGCAACTCCTGACGGAGGGGCGGCGGGGCCCGGCCTGCCTCCCGCCTTCCCCGCCCCTCCCCGGCCCTCGCAACTTTCCGCGGCCCGCCGAGCTGCTCCTCCCCGCCCCCCTCAGCCGCCGGAGCCGGGGCTGGGGCTGAGGGGAGCGGGACGCGCAAAGCCCCCCCCCCCCGCGCACCCAGGGCTGAGGGGAACGGGGGCGGGCGCTGAGGGGCTCGGAGGGGGCTCGGAGGCGGAGTTCGGAGTCCCCGTTCCCGCTGCCCCCTTCGCGGTTGGGGGAAGGGAGAGGCGGGCGTCCCGCTCCCCTCAGCCCCAGGCCGTCCCTCACGGGGCCGGGAGGGCGGCGGGGCCGGGCGCTCCCCCGGGACGGCGGCGGAGTTGTGGCTGCTGAGCTGCCCTCGCTGCTTCCTACCTGGAAAGTCGCAGCGAAGTGGGCAGCGCCCGGCTCGGCTCGGCGCCGCAGTCCCCTCCGCGACGACGACAGCCCCGCGAGCGGCGGCGCTGAGCGCAGCCCCGCTCCGCCCCCTCCTCTCAGCCCGGACTCACAGCGGATCGCCAGCGACGAGCCCAATAACAAGCTGTTGAGCAGAATCGGTCCTGCTCGAACTCTCATTGGCCCCCTCGTGACGCCCCGGGGGCTCTGCCCCGCCCGGATTGGGCGCCGCGGACAGCACCCCCATTGGTCGCCAGGAGCCAGGCGGAACCTATTGGTCAGACATAGACGCAGGTAGAGCCACGGAGACTTTTCATTGGCTTTTCGCTAGAGCGCCTGTCGATTGGCGGCGGTTGAAGTGAAGTCAGCGCTCCCGAGCCTCAGATTGGTGAGAGCTGGATCCGGATGTGGCTGTGAACGCGTCGATTGGCCAAGCTCGGGGGTCAGGAAGAGCAACGGCGCGACGCGATTGGCGCTAGCCGTCTCTTAGAAACGCGGAGGGGCGGGGACGAGGGGAAGAGCGGAGAGGGGCGCGGGCGGAGATGGCGTCCTGCGGCGGCGGCGGGCCGGGACGCGCGACGCGCATGCGCGGCGGTCAGCCTCCCGGCGCCATTTTGTGTGAGGCGCTTTCCCATTTTAGGCCGCGGCAGGGAGGTAGCGGGAGTGGTCGGCGCCTCTCCCGCGGGGGAGGGAGGGTAGGGAGCTGCGGGGCCGAGCCCTGGCAGCGGGCCCTCACGGAGGCGGCAGGCCCGGCGGTGAGCCCTTTCCAGTGCTCTGAAGAGGCAGCGTGTTGTTTCGTCTTCGCAGCCCCTCGAGTGATGGCGGTGACGGTCGCTCCCGCTCGGCCGCGATGGCGGAGCGCGCCCGGCCAGCCCCGGAAGTAAAGCGGTGACGGAGGGTCCCTCTGGTGGCGCTCGGCGGAACCGCTCGGGCCGGGAAGGCGCTGAGGCGGCTCGTTGGGCATCAGGTAGGGGCTGCGGGGCCGCCTTCCCGCGGTGCTGCCGCGGATCGGTCGGTCAGTCAGTCAGCCCGCCCGGAGAGGGCCGGGGCCGGCGGTGAGGTAACGCCGCGGGAGGCGGAGAGGCCCCGGCCCTTCTGTGGGCGCCCTCTGGAGCTGTGCTGTTTGGCAGCGCCTCCGCGGGGACCTCCGAAACGCTCGGCGCTCACAGACAGCGCTGATGCTGTTATGAAGCCATCTGGGGGCTTTAGCTGCGGGCTTTAGCTGCGGTTTCACTTCTTGGCTTCATACGCAAGCCTTAGTCTGTGTTTAAGCTCTGTGTAGCTTCGTTATTTTTCCTCAAAGTAATGAAAACCTGATTTCAGTAGCTCGTTTTCAGCTACAAAATGTATTTTTCGTTTACTTCTCGTTGCATTGAAAGGACCTGTGATGTAGTTTTGAAGTTTTTTAAAGGAATAAGGCGCTACCTTAGTTTGTAAGTTAAATCTCACTTCAAGCTTTTGTTCTTTTTGATTGAATTTGATGTTTTAGGAAGTGGTGTGCAAAGGGGTGGCTGTAGGGATTTTATTGAGGTAATAGCATAGATAAGCTGTAGTAAAGTTAATGCATGCCAATAATGCTTACTATTGACTACAGGACACTTGTAACACATTTGGAAGTGTAGCACAGGACATACATCACAGCTGTGGCATTCTGGCATTTGGATCTCTTCTGTAAATATAAAGATGTGTATAACATATATAGGTATATATATATATATATATATATATATATATAGGTTTGGGGTGCTTGTTTGAATGCTGATGTAACTTCTGTGTTGTAGTTGATGCAGTGGATTAACTGAAGAAGAAATTGTTCAGAATACATTAAATTTAAGGTTAGTAAAGTGAGTTAGTAGAACTTAAACTCACAAGGCTGGAAAGGACCTACAAGATCATCTCGTCCAACCATCCTTGCATTACCCTTGCTACCACAAGCCACTAAACCAAATCTCGTAGCTCCTCTTAAAAACTTCAAAAAGTTTGCTTTGACTGTCAAGTTATGGGATGTAATAGTTGAATCATTCTATGATTCTGGAGGCACAGTTTGTATCTCTGTGTAAAATAGAGTACCGCTCAATAAATCAGAGTTCCTGACAAAACTAATCAGTCTTGTTTCTGATTTCTAGCAGAAAAATTCTGGGCGTAGCTGTTCTTGGCACAGGAAGTTCTTGGCACATCACTCATCTGACTGCTATGAGCAAAAGGATTCTTTCTTTTCTGCATAGTAAGGCAGCAGGAGAGGTGACTTGTTCTTTTATGGCATTTAAAGTAGCTAAGAATGTCAAGCTAAGCAGCACCCCAAGTAGCGTAAACATTCACACGCAGCTTGGGCATGATGTGTGCTATAATGGAATGAAAAAGCTGTGCTCTTGGCAAGCCAGGGTCTACTTCTAATTTTGGTTTAAAATAACTTTTCATTGAACGTGAACTTCAGAACTCAGGGTTGCGCTGTGATACTGAAATGTTGCATGTCAGTGTTAAATATCTCTGAGCATGAAATCTAGCTTGTCTGTATTGGATCCTTGCAGTTGTGCTTCTTCCTTCAGAATGTGATCAACGTTTGTCATGAGTGGAAAAAACGAGCAGCAGAACTTCCTGTTGGGAGCCACTCTGTCATGAAGCACTTTGTCATCTTTGCAAAACTAACATTCAGTATTAAGTTATGAGACAAACATTCCTGAAATAGTAAGAATTGTGATTCTTGTTCTAACATGGAGCTCTGCGTGCAATGAAATACTGTGTGACTTTGTCAGGCTTCATAAGCTCGGGAGACTTCATGCTTCTTTTATTTCCTGTTTCTAGTGTTTACTTCTGCCTCTTCAGATATTCTTCCCCTTGCTGTTTCTGTTCTGTCAGTAAACATGCAATATGTTTCCAGTGGTGGCTGAGCAAACTTCTACATGCAGGATCTGTCTGCATGGAACTGCTGTTTCTGTACAGATGAATGTTAGGTGCGTGCTTGCCATGGAACTTTACTATCTCGCTCTTTGCAGTCTGCTCATAGCAGTGTGTCAGGTGGTTGTGAAGTCTTTAGTAGAAGGGGAAAAAACAACCAAACCCCAAAAATGTGAAGTTGGCAACAGAAAGTTCGGTCAGGAACAGCAAGATGATAAAAATGAAAGGTTAAACTGTTATTCAGACATAACTGCAGGCTGCTTCTGGTGCTTCCTGGAGCGCTGCTGGAGAAAGTGTAGCAACCCTTAAGAAACCTGAATTACTTGGTGCATTTTGTTCCTGAATTTTACTAGTAGCTTTGTAAAGCAGGTATGGGTGTGTGTGGCAGCAGTGCAGTAATGCATGGATGTTTCGTAGAATCACAGAATGGCCTGGGTTGAAAAGGACCACAGTGATCATCCAGTTTCAACCCCCTGCTACGTGCAGGGTTGCCAACCACCAGAGCAGGCTGCCCAGAGCCTCATCCAGAACATTGATATTGAGGAGAACCAAGTTTCCTGTTAGCCCTGCACATGACAGTAGTGCTCACTGTAGTTGCTTCTTCCACTAACACGAGTGAAATGATGATGCATGCTTAGCTTGTCTGAGTAGCTCTTGGTGGTGCTTTTGGAGAACTCCAGGGAGGAGCAGTTACTCTTACTGAATAGATGATGTCCAGTCCAGCTGCAGTTCCTAACTACAGTTCTGTGTGCTTTAAGACGTGTGCAGGAACTAGCAATGCATCAACTGACCCATTAGTAGCAGGCTCATACAAGAGAAGAGGTTTTAGTTCTCAGCTGATAGAACTGCTGCTCTCATCCTAGCCTGTGTTAGCCCAGGGGAGGTGTTTTGGTATTTGCCATGCCATCTTTTAATTCCAGACATAAAACATTCTCTCTTTGTTTTAGATTGATGTGGTTTTCTCATGGTTGGCCATAATGAGACTTGTATTCAAAGAGGCTTCCTTTTATTTTTCCTGGTATGGAATTTTCTGTTATGAGAGCAGCAGTGGAAGGGGGCTCGTTGCTAGAGCTGACCAAACATTGGATTTTAAAGCCAGTTTTTGCATACTTTGTCGTGTGCTGTTAAAGTATCTGAATGTAAAAGTTTGCCTAGTGAAGGGTCTAATTACAGTTCTGTTTGGTTTCCTGTATTACTTGCCATGACCACAAATTCCCCTTGATGACAACAGTGAGGCTGTTACAACTATACTGGGGAAGTGGGTGCAAATCCTCTGTCCTCAGTGTGCTGCTGGAGAGCAGTAGTGCAGCACTACAGAAGCTACAGCTCAGTATTTGCAGTTCCAGTGTGTGCTGAAAGATCTGGACTGCAGGAAAGCTGCGATACCAGATCAGGTGTGCACAGACTGAATGGTTGTCTCATGCTCTTCCTATCTAAGGTGCTCAGTGATGCCAGTGGGAGAACTCAAATGAGTTGTTTCTGTTTGACAGAGCAACTTCAGTTGGATTATTTTCTCAGTGCTTGTTAGAAGATGCAGAGTAGTGGGTTTTCTGTTTTGTTTCTAAACGAATGTTCTGAGTGATTCCTGGTGGGCCATCTGTACAGTCCTTGCTTTGCTACCTGTTGCTGGGATCTTGGAAGGCTTTTTTTCCCTTACAATACTTCCTCTTGCAGAAGTAGCTGTGTTTTAAAAAGTATGAAAGGCAATAGAGATTAGAGCCACGTTTCATATACACAGGCTTTTTGAGACACTGATAACTGGCTTGCTCACATTGGATTTTTACTAGGGTGCATATTTCCCTACTTGTAGAGAAAGAAAATACTGTTCTAATGCAGATGCTGAGTCTTTGGACATGGGTTGCCCACCAGCACAGCTGTCACTTTCAAGCTTGTCAGTGCTGATAAGCTGTTAATTAAACTATGGCTTGTCAGAGGTGCAGGTTGTAGAGCAGCATCCCCCAGCTGAACGTGGGCAGGGATGCATTGCTTTCAGCAGGCTATCTGTGCGCTGTTAGCACGCAGCCAAGCACTAGGAGGCAAAACTTCTGCAAGCAAGGATGTTCAGCAACAGGGAACTTGTGAGGGCAGTAGTTCTGTGCTTTCTTCTTGGGCTTTTGCTTGTACAAATTACTTCAGTCACTTACAGTTAATTTCCTTTTCAGCCTCAGCCAACGAGACTGCAGTTCATCAGTATTGATTACTTACGGAAGGCTTTCATGCCCTCAGTCTAACGATTTAAATGTTATTAGCTATAAACAGCGGCCGTTAGCAAGAATTTACGGCTCAGCTGGTGACTGCATCCGAACTCTTTCCTACTTTAAGCCTGCTTTTCAAACTTACTTTTTATTTCTGTATTTCGTTTGCTGGCTCTTATTACAGGTAGTGAATTCCCTGCCCGCTTGGGAAGCAGCTGGCACTGTTAGCACATCCCAGCTGTCAGTCAGTTGCAAGCCTGCACTGCTCACAGAGGTTTGGCTTTTCAGGGATGTGGTTTTTTTTCCTGTCAGGAGCTGCAGTTCTGTGTGGTGTGCTGCTAGCACAGCTGCACTGCAAACAGAGCCACTTATAAGCTGTGTTCTGTTGATTTCCAGATCAAAATGCATGTCTTCCTAGCAAGTGTTAGCATTCTCAATCAACGAATGGCACCTTTTATTAGGGGGCGGCAGTTTCTTCCTTGCAGGCAGCAGAATGGGGTGACAAACTGGTATGAGAGTATCTTTTCAGCTCTCATTTGGCTGGGGAATGTAGTTGCTTGTTAAACTGACTTTCCTACTGGAAACACGTGAAGCTGTGCTTTGATTCCACTTCCTGGGACAGTATTTCAGGTTTCTTCTATTCCTGGAACGTATAGGAATGATGGGGAAAAACAGCTTCCAGAAGTGGCTCTCTTTGCAGAGTGCAGATACGTTTCAGCTCTCGCTCTATGTAAGCGTGCTGTTGGAGTCATCCAGTGTTTGCTGAAGCCTGTTGTGCGTCTCAGCCTTGCCCCAAATGATGAAAGCAGCAGCTTCCTGCTTTTCTGAAAGCCTTGCAGAAAGGACATGTTTTACTTTCACATTTGTTCTGGTTGTAATGTAGGAATTGCTGTTTTTTGGTACATGTATTTAGGATGTATCGGCTTCTATGTGAATTTACTGTAATTTAACCTCCTGTTAGCAGAATCTGTTGCTGAAAGAGGGATCTGAGTGATTTTTGGACTTGCAGCCTATCCATGTCATAAAATGTGGTCTAACTTTATGCAAAAGTAACCACCCCATGCTTTATCTAACCTTTTGATTTGGCTTGTCCCAGTGTGTCAATTAAAGTGGTATTTTTGGTGGGTAGTTCTTATACTACCTTCAGGAGAACCTTCAGGGGATGAGACTTTCCCTGTATCTGATGACATGCTTGTGTTTGGACTACAAACCATGCAAGGCTGCTGCCTGCTTTATTCTAGTTGTCCATTTTTGGTTTGCACAGCAATCCTAAGAACCATTTTTAAACAGCTGCTTCGGAGTCCTTTAATAGCAGTGTGCTGAAGTGAGCGCTGCATCTGGGGGTGAGACTCAGTGTGAGCTCAGCTGTAGATCTGCGGTCTCAAACACTGTCATGCATTTACTAGGCAGGCAGTAAGGCTCCACCCTTACCTCTTCTGCAGCCTGTTCCGTGCAGCTCTGTGTCACTGGAAATAAGGCATGCCAAGCTCATCTAATAGGGAAAGGTAGAGGCAGTGAATGGCTGAAAATAGCTGTCATTGTTAGGTGAAGGTAACTTCCTTACTGCACGTAACTTGAACTGGTGTGTGGAATAAAAACTGCCATCCTCCTAGAGGTGTGCAGCAGAAAGAGGAGGAGGGGAGAGCAGGGTCTCTGCTGTGTGCTTGGTGGTGGTATGCACTCAAAGTCCTGTTTTTATCTCCAGACCTGAAATACTACACTCCAGGGTTATGACTGTCATTCAGCAATGAATCTTAAGCAGTTCACTGTTTTCTCCACCCTTCTGTTGTTAAATCTTAAGGAAAAGCACCATCATGTGCAGTTATATCACAGCCCCTTCCTGAGATGACCGGGGCTGTAGAGACAAATAGCATCTCACATGTTATTTATTGTACCCACATGGGCAGTGGAACTTGCAGGGAAGGGAGGCTTTTAACCTTAGGCCATCATGCTGTTTTTGGTCATGAGAAGTGATGAATGGCCTGATGCCTGGCATAGCTCAGATCTGCTTGGAATTAATTGTTTGAACTGCTTCCTTTCTGAGTCAGCACCAACTACAGCTGAGCTGTATTTATTGTGGAGCTATCCTTACGTTTATCTGTCATACCATAACCCGTACATGTGGGTTACTCCTGTGATATTCCAGCAGCTCAACCTGAAAATAATGTAGTCAGTAGTAACATAACTTGGAATGGAGATGTTATCCAAAGTCCTGTAAGAACAGAGCAGTCCATGGCAATGGATTAGCTGTACGTCACATCAGAGCAGTGATTCATCAGCTGCTGAACAACTATCAGTGGGTGAGTGAGACTTGGGAGAGGAAGGTACCTTCCACCCTTCATTGGGTGTGTATTGCTAATCCTTTCTGTGGTGGAAGGATGACATTAAGCTAAGAGAAACAATTGTATAGACCAGCTTTCCTCTGGTGTCCCATTAGAGCATGTACTTTGGGTCTGAAGCAATGCTATTTGCCTTTAATACTTTGAAGTTGTGTTCCAGCATGGCAAGAAGTGCAGTTGTGCATTCCATGTGGGTATGTGACTTTCTGTTCTATTGCGTATTTCCATAAATGGCCAGAGCCCAGACTAAGTAGGTTACTTGTTAAGCCTGAAGCAAGAAATGCTGCCGTGCTATGGGCTGATGATGCCTTTCTGGTATCTTCAAAACGAAAACCTCCCAGCACTCTTGGCAGGAATAATAAAAATGAATGTTAAGAATCACCTCTTGCTGAAATCAGATTGAGAAGTTTTCTGCCTTACTGAGGGCATGTTTGTTACCCTTGCAATGTACTTCTGCATTTCAGTGTTAAACTCAACTTAAAAACAACCATTTCCAGGCCAACCTTTATGGACTCCCTTCTTCAGAGAAGGGGATCCAAGCCCTATTTCTGCAGGAAGGCATTGCTGGTTCTGGGAGCCTTCAGAGGCCACTGTTACAGACTGCTGCTGTTAGGTCTGAGTTTATCACTGAGCCTGCATCTGTTCCAGTCAGCTCTGAATAGAGGCACTAATTTGGATGCCCTCATCACCTGGCATGCTAAAAGGTGGGAGTATGTGGCTAGTTTCCCTTGGGTAACAGCTCCTCCAGGCCTTCCTCTCTGCAGAGGCTGAGCATGCATACTTTCTCAGGCATGCCCTGGGTGTGAAGCTGCAGGAACCTGATGGAAGCTTTTGGGTACCTGGTCAGCTGCTGATCTGAGTCTGGCTCCTAGATACTGTTTAAGCATGGAGGGTAAGGAAGTATCAATTACAGCTAGACTTGCCCTTCTCTCTTAACCCAGTAATGTGTAACCCAGTAACATGACTTGTAAGACTGTTACATTTCCTGTACCCAGTCCTAAATGGCTCTGGAAGGATTAGACAGGTGTAGCTGCTTATAAGGACAGCTCTTTATTTTCACTTACAGTCTATCAGCGAGGTTTCAGGTTTAGAATCAAGGAGTCACGTTGTCACATTAAAGCAAGTGGAGGATCAGTCCTCAGCACATGCTTCAGGATGTGATGGTTTACTGACTGGCTTTCACTGACTCAAGAGCTGAACTGGCAATAAGCTTCAGTAGTAACACAGAACTGAAGCCTGACTCAGGTGCAGTCACTGTCCTGTTGCCTCAGGGGCCAGCACTCAAGGAAGCTGTTGGTCAGCCATGATTAATCTTTTTTCAGGGAGGCCTGATAGAGTTGTAGCCATTTGACAGCTGTGCTTAGCTGGAAAGGCCAGAGTTCCATGTGGCTTGACTCTAGCCCAGGCTTAAGCCTGAGACAGTCATTAAGCACTGATCCAAACCCATCTATCTCCATTTCCTTCACCTTGCCACCAAAAAGAAGCAGAACCTGGATCCTGTAATTCCATTAGAAAAGAGACTGCAGAAGCAGGAAAAAAATTATTAAAAGTAAAGGGAGGTTTTTTTAAGGACTGGTGGTTACAAATCACATGGATTACTGAAGCACTTGATTTGTTAGGAAAGCATGCATTTCAGACTAAAGATGACCATTAGAATTTTAGGTATGTGCACAAGGCCTCTGGTTTGAGTTCTGAAATGGTAAACAGATGAGTCTGGTACCTTGTTTCAAGATTTGGAAGTGACTTAGACAGCATTTGGCCTGTTTTCCTAAGAACAAGGAAGAGAAACCATGAGAGATTATTTTTAGCTCTTAGGATGGTCAGCAATAGATTCAGAACTTGTTTATGGAACTACAGTGGAGAAGCTGTTAATAAATGTGAAGCTGAGATCTGTTCAGCTTTAGAACTGGAGTAATAAAAGCCAAAAGCAAGCAGTTCAGTTCTGCAAGTTACCACATGGACTACCTGGAATTGCTTTTCATTAGTCCTATTCTGGGCTTAATACTCCAAACTAAAATGTTTTCCTGGAGGCTGGCTAAAGTTGTCAGCTACATATATCACCTAAACTGCTAACATCAAGTTGTAAAGAAGCTGCTTATCTCCTCTGCCAAGAATTGGAAACTGCTGCTGTGACAACTGAGAATGAGGACACTGGTTGGTTAATCCAGGAGCAGCTGTAAACAAGAGACCTGCCACAGCCCTGAGCTTCCCCATGTCTAGCCTGCTTCTGAAGTCCTGCTGTAGTGAGAAGCATCCACACCAGCACGATCACATCTTTCCATCTTCATGGCTGCTCTGATATACAGTACGCTTCAGAATCCAGATGCGTTCTTGGTAATGCTGATCCTACCTTATTTTGAAATAAAAGCTAACAGACAGTAAAATGGACAGTTTATTAGTGCAAGTTGGTCACTCAGTTTCCTCCAAGTACATAGGAGCATCCTGTGGTTCATCCATTATAAACAAACCTGGACTAAGTCAAACTTGTCTTGAAGTAACAATGTGTTACATATTTTCATCATCTGATTCATCCTCCTCTTTCAAAGATTCCTATTCAGAAAAAGAATGTTGAATTAAAAAAGGCAGTTTTGCTGTTAACAGTTTTCTCCACACACACAAAGGCTGCTGTTCAGCAAGCCTGGTTTCTACTGAAGCGTTTAAAACTGGGCCCCACGACTGCTTTTAAAGCAAACACAAAGCTGTCAGATGCTGGAGGAGCAGCTTTCTCCAGCTGGTTACCTTTAAAAAAGGTATCTTAGCTACAGAAGTGAATGGGAAATGCAAGAAGTCGCGTTAACTATTGAGGAGCTCATGCATTCATTTCTGAAGGAGGAGAGGTGGGCAGGCCTGCTGCCATGCACTGCTTCTAAAAGAACAAACTCTCTCTGGATTACAAGGAGAGAACTTCATGGTTCTCCCATCAGAGATACCCCAGGTACAAGCGATGGGTGTAACTGTCCCTTTGGTAGTCACTGCAATGCTACAGTCCTGCTCTTTACTCCATCCTATTCCAGACTCATCAGGAGCAGCGCTGACACCAGTGATGTCAGACCTTACCTTGGCATATTTTTCTGCTTCTTCCCGTATGTCTTTGGGAACAATTTCATGTTTTCCATTGGTTACTGCAAATAAAAAGAGCACCTGTTAGAATTCACACAGCACTGTGATAAGTAAAACTGCACGTGTGATAAGAGAACTGCATGTTCTCTTAAATACAGAAAACGAACAGCTTTCTGTACTGTCTACAGGAGTTTAGAAATCATTACTTTCTCCAACCCAGCTGAGTTCCAGCTCAAAAGCTTTATCCTTTACTTCGTCATGAACGATGTAGATGCTGGAAAGAACAGAGAGGGGAGAGGTTAGAACAGATCTGGTGACAGGCAAAACATCCTTCCTTTCAGATTTCCTACTCTGTTGCAACACCATTCCTTGCATGCAGTAGCAGCTTTCCCCCCTGCTGTCTTCAGTCTCTCCTTTGTGTTCATCCCATTCCAAGAGAAAAAGACTACAGAGAACACTGTGGAGTTCAGCATTACTAGAACAGTGCACTGCATGATTACAGATCAGATGCAAGTCACCATCTAGGTGAGATGCTGAGTAACCCTTTACAGAACATCACAATAAATGTTGTTTAAGATTCCAGTACTGTCGAACCAAGGCTGTGACATCAGTGCCTGCTTCTGCTGAATTAGTCACAGCATGGAGAGATGTAACCTCACTGCAGCTTATACTTGAGAGTAAATCTGAACACCAGGACACATCTGATCTGCAGCACAGAGCTCTCCATCTGTCTGCTATGCCTACAGCAGCTTACACCTGCCTTGTGAGGGTCTTCAAAAAGACCGAAGCTGAAATACACAAAACTATTTCTAAGCAGCATAGGAAGTTTGGGGACAGCAGAAGGAAGGACACCTTCACTGCAAGAGCAAGTGCTTTTCGTTCACGTTTGATAAAGGTGTTGTGAAACACGTAGGAGAACAAAGCACTGGTGTCCACAGAAATACTGTGAGCATACTCTGTCACTGTTAGACTAGACTTAAGCCCACCTACAGGTCTTTGTTAAGTGCTGAGCTGCTCACAGGCTTTTCAGCAACAACAAGATTTCTTCAAGAGCTTGTGATAGCTCTTGGCCATTGCTTTAGGATTCGGAATTGATTAAAACGTTTGGTACCTTGCTGAGTGCCACCAGGACTGGGCTTAGGATGCAGAAAACACAGAACTACCTGGAATTGCTGCTAAGTTTTGAGCTGAAGCAGAATTGAAGAACAGAAGTTTCTAAGCATTGGAAGGCTTGTGCCTCGTTTGTGCAGTTTCAAAATTGTTTTGAGGGCCTTGTTAGGATTCAGGAACGGAGAGCCCACATTCTTTCCTTTAGCAGCTAACGTGATAGCCTCTGACACGGGCTCATAAACTCACATGCTGCAGCACCATGGATGGAAACGTGCGTTACTTCTTTGTAACCTCTGAGGAACAGCCATAAAAGGCTGGAGATTATTTCTGCAGCTGCATATTATTAGGTTTGTGACAAGTGCAGAAGTATCCCTGAAAGCATTAAGTACTGCAGATAGCTGAAAGGATACTTGTATTTATTTGAAGAGATCATAGAATGGCCTGGGTTGGAAGGGACCTCAAGGATCATGAAGCTCCAACCCCCTGCCACAGGCAGGGCCACCAACCTCCACATTTCATACCAGCCCAGGCTGCCCAGGGCCCCATCCAATCTGGCCTTGAACACCTCCAGGGATGGACGGGGCATCCACAGCCTCTCTGGGCAGCTGTTCCAGCACCTCTCTACTCTCATAGTAAAGAACTTCCCCCTGACATCCAACCTAAATCTTCCCTCCAAGTATTTTCAAGATTACTACTGCCAATTTATATTCTACCTTAGCAGAAGCCTTCCTGGTATCTTCCCCCCCCTACCAGTACATGATTTACTGAGTGAGGTGGTGTTGCCCTGTAAGTGCACTGCACTCAGAGTTCCAGTAATGAGGATCAACATGAAGAGTTGCCCCATCTGTCACCAGCTTTATATACTTGAAAACCAGTGACCATATTCAGACAGTTCAAGCGTTAATTCACCACAGCTATAAGTTACACCTCTAACACAGAGCACTTAAGATTATAATGCTTGTTTTTTGCATCTTGTCATTTCTCGGTACTGAGCAGCACGTCCCACCTCACCAACAGATACTAACAGAACACCAGCACTCATCTACAAAAGTGAAACCTGGTACCTAACGTAAAGGGAACGGTTTCAGTTTGAAGCCACAAGCGGCTCACCAGAACATTGTTGCTGAGCTGGAGGAACACATTGGAGACTTACATTTTTGCAACCTCTTTCACAACGTCCCGGCAGGTCATTTCCTTCATCTGCAGACAAAACACACACAGCTTCACACAACATCCTGTTTTGCATCAGGCCAGCAAACAAGTGACTGTGATGTGCCTAAACAGAATTCATTCTCTACAGTGCATCTCTCACTCACAAAAACACACCTGTCATTACTGATTAGAGCAGCATATTTCACACCAAGCTCAGAGTAGAACTCATCAGCTACATGTAGTTTACCACCTCAGATTCTCAACCAGTTTTCAAAGCCACAGTGTAGACGTTAGTGTTGAGAAGCTGGTGAAGGACAGCAGATCTTTGTTCATGCTGAGTCTGACAGCACTTCCTGTGTGTGTAAGGCACACACCAAGTAAGCAATGGGCCAGAGGAAAATGAAACCTGCCTGCTTAGGTAGATGTGCTGTCACATTTGCTGTCACATTTGCATTCCAAGAAGTTTCCTAAACAGAGGCACATTGCCCCAGCCCTTCCTTTTGTGACTCAATCCATAACGCAGCACTGACTTCTATTTACAAGTATTATTTGTCACACAAACACAGCTATGTGTATTTACACACATGAAGGTAGAAGTGAAACAGGAAAACCCAAAGGTCTGTTACTGTCATGCATGTTTACAAAACAGAGCTTCAGTTTATCTTTTGTCATTATTCCTCTTCCCTCCTAGTTAATCTTGCAGGAGGTAGTAGGAAATACTGTAATGGTTTATCTCATGTGATCAGTGCAGCGCACCCCACTTGCAGTATAAGCTACATGTGCAGGTTTCAGGTACTGCATCCCCTCCCACAGACAGCATCTGCACTGCAGAACCTGTCAGACAGGTTTCAAGGTTATGATGATATTCTCACCTCTTTCTTTCCATCCACAGTCATCTTTCACAGGACGGAATCGTAGCTAATAGGCTGCTATAGGCCATATCATAGAGTCAGCATAGAACCATAGGATGGCCTGGGTTGAAAAGGACCACAGTGCTCATCCAGTTCCAACCCCCTGCTATGTGCAGGGTCGCCAACCAGCAGACCAGGCTGCCCAGAGCCACATCCAGCCTGGCCTTGAATGCCTTCAGGGATGGGGCATCCACAGCCTCCTTGGGCAACCTGTTTCAGTGCGTCACCACCCTCTGGGTGAAAAACTTCCTCCTAATATCCAACCTAAACCTCCCTTGGCTGAGTTTAAAACCATTCCCCCTTGTCCTATCTCTGTCCACCCTCATAAATAGTCACCATCACTCCACGAAGCACTTGCACTTCTTGTCCTCCCCTTTACGTTTAGTCATTTGATCAGAAATTCACCTGAACAAAATAAGCTGCAACCTGTCCAGCCCACAGCTAACAAGAAGCATCAGCACACAAGACTGCGCTTGCTTCGCACTGCTCTGACAACATCACACTGAAGGCATTCTGCAAACAAGCCACGACAGAGGTCAGTGCAGCTGTGCCATATGACACACCCCTGTTCTTATATTACCCAACATAGTATCTTTATGTCAATTTGCACACGTGCAAATAGAAATGATGACTTCTCAGATGCCAAGATTCCAGTATCAAAATCAGCTGATCTTGTAGGATTCCTACTTTCCATTTGGTGTTCATCTGACCAGATTCAAGACTTAAATTAACTGAGTCTTAGGATATTTGAACTTCTCTTGTAATTTTTCAGTTGTGATACTTCACCACCACCAATGGGCCACCCTTGGAAGCCTACCGGATGAACTGAGCTGTTCAGTGCAGAGCTACGGTGTACGTTTGTAGGTGAAAGCTGTAAGTAGTAGCTGTAGTAGCTGCAAGCACAGTATAAAGTGTGCTGGTACACAAAGGAGTGTATGTTTATGCTTCCCCTTTTAAAAAGGTGTGCTTGCTATGGACTACCCATTGCCCAGGGTCAAGATGCCAGAAATACTGCTCCTGTAGAGGCTAAGACAGTGTATGAGGAAATACTTCTGCTTCTCTTGTACTTTGTGTATTTAAGGCATCCAAAAAGGTGATATCATGATGTAGAAATATCTGTCCTGAAAGCAACACAATAAAACTGAAACACCCTACCTGAAGTTTCTCAATCTCTGTTTTTGCAGCCTGCCTGGCTTTCCCGATGGCACACCCCCAGTAACCCTAAAAACAGAAACAAAACAAGGGCAAAGTGAATAAAATACTACATCCTCTACATTGCTTACTGCTACACAGCATCTAACTACTCCTTCACTCCTGTAACATGAAGGCAGGTGCACAGCAAACGTTGGTACTGTTCTCTCTCAGATAAGATTCCCAAGTTGTTAGGTTAAGCACTGCCACCCTTGACAAAACTGCTCAGCAGTTCCTCTGGGCAGAAACACACCTGCTCAGTTTGCTGCAATGGGTCTTTTACTATAATTAAAAGAAACTAGAATTAAAGAAGTTCTATAAGAAACACACGTACAAAGAGAAAACCAACACAAAAGCCCACCTATCATGTAAGCATATAAACCTCAGCACTTCAACAGCAGAGGTATTAGACATATTGAAAGAAATAATAAAAGCAGACGAGTGTGTTTGTATCCCACTGAGCATAACACAACAAACAGAAACGTCTCCTTTGAGCTGAATTGCTCTTAGCAGCCCTCGTCTGAACCTCTGTACCTCAGTATTCTGTGAGTGGAGCATCACTGCAGCACTCACATCTCTATGAGAATCATAGAATGGCCTGGGTTGAAAAGGACCACAATGCTCATCCAGTTCCAACCCCCTGCTATGTGCAGGGTCGCCAACCACCAGCCCAGGCTGCCCAGAGCCACATCCAGCCTGGCCTTGAATGCCTCCAGGGATGGGGCATCCACAGCCTCCTTGGGCAACCTGTTCCAGTGCGTCACCACCCTCTGGGGGAAAAAACTTCCTCCTAATATCCAACCTAAACCTCCCCTGTCTCAGTTTAAAACCATTCCCCCTTGTCCTATCACCATCCACCCTTGTAAACAGCCGTTCCCCCTCCTGTTTATACGCTCCCTTCAAGTACTGGAAGGCTTCAATGAGGTCTCCCCGGAGCCTTCTCTTCTCCAAGCTGAACAATCCCAGTTCCCTCAACCTTTCCTCATAGGAGAGGTGCTCCAGCCCTCTGATCATCTTAGTGGCCTCCTCTGCACCCACTCCAAGAGCTCCATGTCCTTCCTGTACTGGGTGTCCCAGGCCTGGACGCAGTACTACAGATGGGGCCTCACATGAGGGGGACAATCACCTCCCTCTCCCTGCTGGCCACCCCTTTTTTAATGCAGCCCAGAACACAGCTGGCCTTCCAGGCTGCAATGGATGGGGCTTTTCATTGCATGCAGCCAGGAGGAACTAACTCCCAAATTTCTGAGAGACCAGCTTTAAAGGCGGGCTTTATGTGCTCCTTCTAAGAGGCGCACACCGCGTGACTGATTTCCCAATTAGAAAGTTTGAAAAGAGCAACTTAAAGACAGAAATATTTCTGAAAGACTCACGTATGAAACTCCTGATGGATCAATCATGTACAGTTGTGCACCATCGTCTTCATCATAGGACCCCAACATGAAACTGGGTGAGAAGAAGTGAAATCAAACAGCTGTTCTACCTACTCACACACAATGATGACAGCTACATCAAGTCAGGATTCCTACAGTCTTGGTGCATAACCCTCACTATCCTACTGCATCCTATAAGCAGTCTGTCTGAAGGGCTCAGTCTTATTGTGACACTTAAGGACCTGCAATTTGCCAGGAACATTTTACTTAACTAAACAGCAGACCTCAGTTTAACAGTCCCTCAGTCCTACAGCTGCATGGCAGTTATCACCTATTCTCTAGGGGATGACCACAGAGAAAAGTTCTGCTTTCAAGACTAACACAGATTCAACATCAACTCCTCAGCTTTAAACCTGAGGGACAGGCATGCAGCCTATACAGAGCCTGGTTTGCTCTTATGCAGTTTAGCTTAGAAGACATAAATAGCTCCAGCACTTCTGAAACGGAAGGCCCTTACAAAGAAGCAGGTGTTGGAAAGACCTACCTGCAACCAAAAGGTCTGACAGCACTGTACAGCGTGTATGCATGCACGTACATGGCCACTCTGTCTGCAAGATGCTAAGGGGAAAAAGAACAATTATTGCAGGCCTTTATTTGCAGAAATAAGTAAATTATGATTTATAACTTGAGGTTATCAGTGTCAAGATTAAGAAAGCCAAAAACTCCAAGTGAACTGCGCCCGTTTCTTACCTTCAGTGGGATATCATAGCCATAGTTAGTCCTGAAGTTAGAAGCTTCTTCTCTAGCTATGTCTGCCAATGAACGAGCATCTGCCAGCAGTCCTGCTACTGCCTAGAAGGAGAATTGCCATCACACAGTCCAAATAGTGCTTATAAAAAGCTTATAGAATCATAGAATCACCAAGGTTGGAAAAGACCCACAGGATCATCCAGTCCAACCATCCACCCATCACCAATGGTTCTCGCTAAACCACGTCCCTCAACACAGCATCCAAACGTTCNTTAGAGATAATAAGATCCAGCAGGACTCTTCTCCTAGGTGGCTCATCCACCATTTGCATCAGGAAGTTATCAACACACTGGAGGAACCTCCTGGCCTGTGGCTGGCTGGCAGAGCAATCCTTCCAGCAAACATCAGGGTAAATCACCCACAATAGCCAGGGCCTGTAATTGCCAGGCTGCTATCAGCTGCACTAGCTCCCACTCTGCTCTTTCTAATTGCAAGTCACCTGCTTCAAGTTCCCAAAAGCCCCTGAGGCAGTTGCACTCTACAGTACTTTTTCCAGGAAGACTTAATTCCACACACATCAGGAGCAGTTTGCTGCCAACACTTCATCCAAGCTTTACTGCCACTTACTCATTACAAAACCCACCTGGGAAGTTTGTTCTCCCACTTTGGACCTGTACCCCAGAAGCTGTTCCCATTCTTACCTCCCAGCCACGCCACGTAGTTGGGTTTGGCAGGTGGAGTGTGAACTTTGAAGGTTTTGGTGGCAAGGACTTCTTTGTATTTCGGTTTTTCTACCAGGTACCTGATTTCAGCCATCAGCCTGTGGAGGAATCCCGGCAACATGGCAGTGCCACCCATAACCACCAAGTTCTCTGCCAACTGCTTCCTGGTGTCTATGGGACACTAACAAGAAGAATTGAAAAGAAAAAATACACTTCAATGGAAGTTGCACAGAGATGCTTTCAAAGGTCGCTCAGAAATTCAGTCAGTCCTTCTACAAACTTCAACTACTTGATTCAGCCAAGGACGAGAAAACATCTACATCATTTTCTACCCAGACTTCACCAGAAGACCAGGTTGAAGGAACTGCCCAGTCGAGGCTGACATGAGCACGCTGTGAATCACTGTAAATCCCTGTAGCTGAGTCTGGCCGAGACAAAAGCTGGCCGGGGTATCAGTGCCATGAATTCCCATCAGTGCTGGGAGAAGAAATGCTAAATATTTCTAAAATATCACCTGTAATAAAAACGTCCCAACTGCTTCCATATATCTTAGGCCTTTCACTGAGGAGGGAGCACTGCACTGCTTCTTTCCTTGGCTGAAAACTGTCCCAGAGAAGCTGCAGCGTATCACAGAGTACAAACACAACCACAGAGGCAGTGACACACTGTGACTTGCTGCCCCACAGTAATTCATCATGGAGCACAACCTGAGGAGTCACATTGTGCTGACTGCAACCTGTAGTCAGGGGATGACACTGCAAGAGCCATTTGTAAGAGCAGACTCTGAGGCTAGAGGTGTGCAAGCTCTTGTTTATATTATGAAGGTACCTGAATGAGGGAATCTAAGATCAAAGTGGCAACAGATGTCTCTTCATTATCCTGTTCAAACAGTATTTCCGCAACTGAGTCCCTGTTGAAGAGACAGGAGTGTAGTGTCAGTGAGAAGCAGTGCTACCCTATGAGCTAACAGCAGGGCTAGAAACAACCACAGACTTCTTGCTGCCAGCACAACATCACAGCTGCTTCTGTCAACACGGCGCATACAGCAGGAGGTGCCAAAGCCTCACTAATGCCTCCCAAAGGCAAACAGTGCACTACAGCATTTCTCACCGGATGGAGCCAACTACATGGAGGATCTTTTCGCCATCTAAAGGATAGTCCACATCTGGAGGCGGAGAAGGACGCTGGGAACAAAAATACATGTGTGTTGTTTTCAAGGCCAGAACGGTCATGTCTACCTCAGAAAAGACCAGAGGGATTTTCATTCACTGCTCACCTCAGCACTGCCATCAATGTTGAACTTGGCTGCTTGGATTTTCAGTCCACGTTGGAGATCGCTCACAAAACAAGTGCGAACTTCATAAAACAAAAACAAAGGGGCAGAAGAGAGATTTCATTGCATCAACAGTACTGAGAACTCTGTTCCATTTACAGAATGTGTTCTAGGTCCTGCCAGTAGAAAAAAGGAAAAAGTAAACAAAAAATTCCAACCAAGCTTCTCTACTTCAGCTGAGCTCAGATGTATCCATGTCCTAAGTTTAGATGAAGCTGACACTACAAGCAGGCAAGATTTCCTTCTTAAAAAAGCCAAATATGATGTAAAGACAGAGGGACGTTATTCATTGTGCCTCTGGTTACCATGAGGTGGCATGGGCTCAACTCTGCTGAGAAACACCACACTGGGTCTTGCACCACAGCTTCCCACAAGACACTGATCCTGTTTAAACAATCACACGTAATATTGTTCCTAGTGCAACTCTGCAACATCCTGAGAACTCCAGATGTTTTTCCCCCTCTAAGCAGCACTGACAGCACAATTTTGTTTGTACACAGCTGCTATTGATTTGTGCCACAAAAATAAGCATATAATGAGAGTCTCATTCATAAACAGTTGTCACAAAGAAGCATTCCTTCAATATAAAGGCAATCCTAATTTCAACCCTAACGTTTCACATCTGATTCCAAGAGACTGTCTGAACACCAATCAGAAAACTGCCTTCCAAGCCCAGGAAGCAGAAATGCAATTTCCATTTGGGAAAGCACCAGCTGCATTCAAGTTACTTGGCACTGTTACCAATGGACTTCCTAGATTGGTCCAGAAGACATAATCACACACATATACTAATATGGGCTATTACCTACAGTAATATAAATATTTTTGTATCAGACCATTTAAGTTCTGCCCAAGTATATAATTTAAGCATTACTGGTGTAAATGAACTCTTTGGCTCAGCCTGACCACCTGATTAACACACAAATATCTTTCATACATCTTTTTTTTACTAAGTTGATCTTAATGCAAACTGAACCTCCCTGGTTAACTGCCAAACAAAACAGTTTAAAATAACCTTATGTCATAATGCTGACAGCAGCACGTATCTGTGATAACAACTCTGGAGAAGTTGATCTGTTAACTTTCAGTGCAACATGCACTATTTACTCTGCACATTCATACACAGAATGCAACACCAGGTTAACCTAACCGGCTGATGGTAGGATACATGACAGCCTAATGCTCCTATCATGTTAGGATACCTAAATAGGAACTATTTCTGGGCAGCACAAAGACTGCACCTGAATGAGCATTTAATGACATTTGGTGTTTGCTTTCAGAAGGGAAAAAACATTGCAAGTGCTTCTGGTAGGCACAAAATACAATAAATCTAATGTGATAAAAGAAATTCCTAAACAGCCTTGAACACTTGCTATCATTCTCCCCTTCTATGCAATTTAAGAAAGTAATGGCTTAAAGTTTTACCTTTTATATCCTCTACTATGTCTTCTGGAACGGAGCCTGCAACAACAACAACATCACTGAGAACAAAAGCTTGGGAAGTATTAAGAACTTCATAATCAAACTAATTTTGAATTCCAATTAGGATGTAAAGGTTTCACTCGGCAGCTTTTAAAGATATTTCTCAGTCAAAGAAGTTTGTTTACTCTTAAAAGAGAATGAAAACTTGCTACAGAACTTCCATCCGAGCTGTCACTCCAACTTCATTGATTACAGGAGTAACATACTTTAACATGGAGAAAGAAATCATGAGAGAAGACCATGTAAGATGTGATGAGTACCTTACTATTGTTATTACACTGCAGCAAACAGCCCTTACCCATCACAGACGGAAGGCTTTGTCCTTTGGCTAATCCTGTATCAACTGTGCACTGCTCCAACAGCCGATNTCGACACTTCCAGGCAGCTTGGTGTCATCTGCACCATTATGAATAATGGTCTAATCACATGGCTTAATCAAGGTCTTTATAAGCGAGTTCCATCAACTTCCTGCTAGCCAGCTTACAACACGTCAATATGATTAGATACTAATATTGAGTTTTTCTCTAGGAAAATTAATAACCAAAGAAGTCTGAACAGCTTCCAAGAAATTGTAAACAGCTTCAAAACATGTGCTTATCTTCTTCCACAATCTATTATTGATTCTGAGCTCTATGCGTTTCTACTTTAGAGTAGGAAGTCCCGTTCAAATCAGGACAAATTAACCAGCAGCTCACCATTCCAACATGCCGATCGACGTTGAAGAGGCGTTTATTGGAACCCTCTTCATACAGCTTGGACAGAACGAGTTTTTCTACACCGAAGACAACACCATCTTTGCATCTGATCCCAATTGCTGTACTGAAAGACAAGACAAAAGGAAGTTTCTCTTACACAGGATAGAACCGTGAAGACAAGTAACAAAGAATTAATAAAATACTAGATAGAATCATAGAGTGGCTTAGGTTGGGAGGGATCTTAAAGATCATTGAGCTCCAGCCCTGTGTGGGCAGGGATGCCAACCAGTGATCAAATGCCACAATGACATAATTTCCACCCAGGTAGGTCTGTTACAACTCTCCACTTTGTGCATAAAGAAAACAAAGGGAGGCACAGAGTAAGCAAATAAACGTATTTTCAGAGGTATTAGAGGCTGAGGAGCCCCTACCCAAAGAACTGAGAACAGAACATACGCAGTGCAAGCAGTGTTTGTAGCGACCACAGAGCCGCTGCCCCTCCAGTGCCCTGACCTGAAATGCCAATGTGAGCACAGATTTATTTCTGAGCACATAGCCTTTCAGTACCTCAATTCACACCCACAAAATGACTTTCTAGGTACCCCGACAGCTCCGCTCCCTCAACAGCTCAGCACTTTGCACATCCTAACAATGTCTGCAGTCCAGTCTTGCCCCACAGCCTGATTTATTACCTTATCACACAGGGGTAAGTTTACAGCCTTGCTTTGCATTCTCCACAGCAAAGCAGGCAGAAGTCATCTCACCGTTTTTACTCTATTTGAAGGCTCCCAAATTGAGGGTAGGGACATTATTGCTCAAAACTGCACTGTTAAAATAAGTTCCACCCACAAAGCCATCAGCTGCTTTGAAAAAGGCCCTCCAACAAAGAGGAACGCAGCCGTGTCCTACCTACTGTTCTCCACAGCCTTCATCGCGTATTCAACTTGAAACACTCTGCCATCTGGAGAAAAGGTGGACGCCGACAGGTCATACTGAAGGAGAGAAGGCATTACTCAGCAAACAACCAACCCACGGCATACCCCGTTATTTTCACAGTAGGTCCCCAGCAGCTGAGCGCAGAGCTCGATGCGGGCCAAAGGCAGCGGCGCTCCGTGAGCTCCCGCTGAAGTATCCACACAGAACACGAAAGCGCAGCGCCGTTCCGGGCACGTGCGACCCCACAGCCGCCCCCGACCCCACAGCCTCCAGAGGGCCGCCCGGTGCGCTCGGCCTAACGGGCCGCGGTGACTCAGCAGCGGCCGCGGCCCCGCTCCAGCCCGGCCGAAGGGAGCTGACGGGCCGCCACCGCGCCCCGACTGCCCGGAGCCGCCCCACACCCGCCGCGCGGCCCGCGCTCACCCCGGTGCCGATGGAGCTCATGGCGGTGCCGCCTCAGTTGGACAGAGCCCCCTCCCGCCCCGGCCTCGCTCGCGCTCCCAACCGCCCAACAACGCGCGATCCCATTGGCCGCCGCACCGGCCAACCAGCGCTCCCGGAGGTGGGGTTTCGGTGGGCGGGGCGCTGGCAGGAGCTACATTTGATACGCACGCGCTCGTCATCTGGTGAACAGCACGTGGTGGGAGACGGCTCATCAGCGCCCGGCTAGCTCAGTCGGTAGAGCATGGGACTCTTAATCCCAGGGTCGTGGGTTCGAGCCCCACGTTGGGCGGAAGTTGTTTTGCTCCCGTGGTGAAAGGGCCCTCTGGGGTGCAGTGGCTGAGTACCCGGCGGCTCACGTCCCGCAACCTCCGGGAACTGCTTTTGGTCCAGGACGCGACGGCAGCCGTACCGTTCCATCAATGGTGGATCTGCCAGCAGTGACTGTTCTACCACTCCGCCTGGCAGAGCAGCGCAGCGACTGACGGTACACGCGAACGCGAGCAGCACGCCTGGCTCTGAACGCCCTTAGCAGCCCCGCAGCCGGATCCCGGGCCTTGTGATGAAATACCTTCAGCTTAGCAAGGCTGCAACTGCATCACACACAGGGCACAAGTTAGAAGTAAGTACAGAGCAGCTTCAGGGACTAAGAAATGATTGTTTTAAAGCCCAACTACATCCCAGAACTATAAAAGAGCCATTAACAACCACTCACAATGATGCCTGATTACACTCCGGTTTCCTGAGCAGCAGCCAAGCAGCTGATTTCAAATAGGAAGAAGGCAATCTCAAAAAACACCTGCCAACATCACCAGAAAGAAATCACCTGTGTTAGTGCTACCAGACCTCTGTTAATAAACAGTAGGGTTCTTCACTGCAGTACTATGGAAGGGCAGTGGGAATCACTGCCAAAGAGACACACCAGGAGCGGAATGGAGGTGTATTTGGTTCTTCCAGAGGAGGGCTCCTTCAAGACGTGAGCACAGCATTGCCAGCAGCCTGCCAGCTACCCATCGGCTCCAAAGAGCGTTAATATCGAAGTGCACATTGCTCCCAAGCAATGAACCTTGCAGTGCGTTTTCATTTAATACACATTGCTGCAGGACAACGAAGTTTAATAATTCTGATGGGGGAAGGAGGGCAAAGAAATGACTTCTGAATGTGGCATTTCATTGAGGTCCAAAATTTCCTTTGCATGCCTGTTCATAATTCTTAAACAGCTGAATTCATTCCTGGGGGAGACACGGGGAGGGCATCAGCTCAGCACTGCGGGGGAATCACACACAGCACAGTTCTCTGCTGAAACTCTGAGCACGGTACTCACTGCTCAGGGGAAATACTGTTCCAGCAACTTTGCTAAGCAGCCCAAGCCATTTCCCAGCAGTTCCAACACATGGGAAGTATTCTGCTCCTCAGTTCAGCATGAAAGCTTCCAGATGGTGCCCAAAGCAGACAGTCCTTCCGTCTTCTCAGAATACTTTACAAAGTACCTTAAAACAAAGCACCTTCACCATGTCATTTACCGCACTGATAAATAGCAGAACTCAGTAAGCTACAACTCGTGACTACATACCATTTCTTCACCAGGTGACAAAGCAGCACAGGAGTTAACAGAATGCATCTTTAAACAATACATGAGCATGGTTTTAAATACAGTGTAGTAACTACCACTGTACTCCCCCAGAACATCCACGCTGGTCATATTTAATGGCATTACACACAAATTACTTCATATAAAAAATCCTACCCATATTTATACATTATATGTACTTGCTACACTAGGATTCTCCTCATCTGTTTCATTTTGGTGCCTATTTTTCAGTAGAAAAAGCCCTCTTCATCAGTGGTGGGGGTGCTTTTCCAACGTCAAACATCATCTCCAGTGGAGGATTACTCAGGCAGCACCAGTCAGGTATGCGCCCCGTCTGGCTGTAATACTCTCTGGACACAGACCGGCTCCCAAGTATGTCCTGAAGTGCTCCAAAAATGGCTCCTGTGTTATTGACAAAAAACACAGTTTTGCATTAAAAAGGAATGAAAGGATCGAGGTTCTTTCATTTTTAGCAGCCCTGTTTGACCCAAATTGCTCCCATTTACACCCCATGAAAGTAAAAACAACAAAAATCACAGAATCACACAATGTCAGGGATTGGAAGGGACCCCAAAGGTCATCTAAGTGCAATCCCCCACCCGTGCAGGAACACGTCCAGGTGGGTTTTGAATGTCTCCAGAAGGAGACCCCACAACCTCCCTGGGCAGCCTCTTCCAGTGCTCTGCCACCCTCACTGTGAAGAGGTTTCTCATGTTTATGTGGAACCTCCTGTCTTCCAGCTTGCACCCACTGCCCCTTGTCCTGTCATTGGATGTCACTGAGAAGAGCCTGGCTCCATCCTCCTGACACGCATCCTTTACATATCTATACACATTAATGGGGTCACCCCTCAGTCTCCTCCAAGCTAAAGAGATCCAGCTCCCTCAGCCTCTCCTTTAAGGGAGGTGCTCCACTCCCTTCATCATCTTTTTGGCTCTGTGCTGGACACTCAAGCAGTTCCCTGTCCTTCCCGAACTCAGGCCCAGAACCTGACACAATAGTCCAGATGCAGTCTCACCAGGGCAGAGTAGAGGGGGAGGAGAACCTCTCTCAACCTACTAACCATCCCCCTCCTAATACAGCCCAGGATGCCATAAGGGCACAGTGCTAGCTTATGGTCATCCAGAGACAAAAAAGGCATTCAGTAACTGCCTTCCCTGTATCTTCTTCCACCAGAGCACCCACCTCACTTAGTGGGCCTACACTGCTTCTAGTGTTAGTTTTATCTGCAATGTATTTTAAGCCCTTTCTGTTGTCCTTGACCCCCTCATAAGGTTTAACTCCATGAAGGCCTTAGCTTCCCTAGCTGCCTCCCTACATCCTCTGACAAGTCAGACATTCCTCTCAAGTGGCCAGCCCCTCATGCCATGATCTCCTCCTTCCTTGATCTGCAGACTCTCCCCTTCCACTTGAGCTTGCCCACCAGTTCCCTGTTTAACCATGCAGGTCTCCTGGCTCCCTCTCGACTTCCTACCTATTGGGATGCTCTGACCTTGAGCTTGGAAGCAATACCTCAATGCTAACCAACTATCTTGGGCCCCTTTACCTTTAAGTACCCTGTCCCATGGGATTTCCCCCAGCAATTGCTTGAAGAGGCAAAAATTGGCCCTGCTGAAGTCCAGGGTTGTGATTCTGTTTGGCATTCAATTCTGGTCACATGAGATCCTGAACTCCACCACCTCATGGCTGCTGCAACCAAGGCTGCCCTCAACATTCACCACTTCAACCAGACTCTCCTTATTAGAGATAATAAGATCCAGCAGGACTCTTCTCCTAGGTGGCTCATCCACCATTTGCATCAGGAAGTTATCAACACACTGGAGGAACCTCCTGGCCTGTGGCTGGCTGGCAGAGCAATCCTTCCAGCAAACATCAGGGTAAATCACCCACAATAGCCAGGGCCTGTAATTGCCAGGCTGCTATCAGCTGCACTAGCTCCCACTCTGCTCTTTCTAATTGCAAGTCACCTGCTTCAAGTTCCCAAAAGCCCCTGAGGCAGTTGCACTCTACAGTACTTTTTCCAGGAAGACTTAATTCCACACACATCAGGAGCAGTTTGCTGCCAACACTTCATCTAAGCTTTACTGCCACTTACTCATTACAAAACCCACCTGGGAAGTTTGTTCTCCCACTTTGGACCTGTACCCCAGAAGCTGTTCCCATTCTTACCTCCCAGCCACGCCACGTAGTTGGGTTTGGCAGGTGGAGTGTGAACTTTGAAGGTTTTGGTGGCAAGGACTTCTTTGTATTTCGGTTTTTCTACCAGGTACCTGATTTCAGCCATCAGCCTGTGGAGGAATCCCGGCAACATGGCAGTGCCACCCATAACCACCAAGTTCTCTGCCAACTGCTTCCTGGTGTCTATGGGACACTAACAAGAAGAATTGAAAAGAAAAAATACACTTCAATGGAAGTTGCACAGAGATGCTTTCAAAGGTCGCTCAGAAATTCAGTCAGTCCTTCTACAAACTTCAACTACTTGATTCAGCCAAGGACGAGAAAACATCTACATCATTTTCTACCCAGACTTCACCAGAAGACCAGGTTGAAGGAACTGCCCAGTCGAGGCTGACATGAGCACGCTGTGAATCACTGTAAATCCCTGTAGCTGAGTCTGGCCGAGACAAAAGCTGGCCGGGGTATCAGTGCCATGAATTCCCATCAGTGCTGGGAGAAGAAATGCTAAATATTTCTAAAATATCACCTGTAATAAAAACGTCCCAACTGCTTCCATATATCTTAGGCCTTTCACTGAGGAGGGAGCACTGCACTGCTTCTTTCCTTGGCTGAAAACTGTCCCAGAGAAGCTGCAGCGTATCACAGAGTACAAACACAACCACAGAGGCAGTGACACACTGTGACTTGCTGCCCCACAGTAATTCATCATGGAGCACAACCTGAGGAGTCACATTGTGCTGACTGCAACCTGTAGTCAGGGGATGACACTGCAAGAGCCATTTGTAAGAGCAGACTCTGAGGCTAGAGGTGTGCAAGCTCTTGTTTATATTATGAAGGTACCTGAATGAGGGAATCTAAGATCAAAGTGGCAACAGATGTCTCTTCATTATCCTGTTCAAACAGTATTTCCGCAACTGAGTCCCTGTTGAAGAGACAGGAGAGAAGTGTCAGTGAGAAGCAGTGCTACCCTATGAGCTAACAGCAGGGCTAGAAACAACCACAGACTTCTTGCTGCCAGCACAACATCACAGCTGCTTCTGTCAACACGGCGCATACAGCAGGAGGTGCCAAAGCCTCACTAATGCCTCCCAAAGGCAAACAGTGCACTACAGCATTTCTCACCGGATGGAGCCAACTACATGGAGGATCTTTTCGCCATCTAAAGGATAGTCCACATCTGGAGGCGGAGAAGGACGCTGGGAACAAAAATACATGTGTGTTGTTTTCAAGGCCAGAACGGTCATGTCTACCTCAGAAAAGACCAGAGGGATTTTCATTCACTGCTCACCTCAGCACTGCCATCAATGTTGAACTTGGCTGCTTGGATTTTCAGTCCACGTTGGAGATCGCTCACAAAACAAGTGCGAACTTCATAAAACAAAAACAAAGGGGCAGAAGAGAGATTTCATTGCATCAACAGTACTGAGAACTCTGTTCCATTTACAGAATGTGTTCTAGGTCCTGCCAGTAGAAAAAAGGAAAAAGTAAACAAAAAATTCCAACCAAGCTTCTCTACTTCAGCTGAGCTCAGATGTATCCAAGTCCTAAGTTTAGATGAAGCTGACACTACAAGCAGGCAAGATTTCCTTCTTAAAAAAGCCAAATATGATGTAAAGACAGAGGGACGTTATTCATTGTGCCTCTGGTTACCATGAGGTGGCATGGGCTCAACTCTGCTGAGAAACACCACACTGGGTCTTGCACCACAGCTTCCCACAAGACACTGATCCTGTTTAAACAATCACACGTAATATTGTTCCTAGTGCAACTCTGCAACATCCTGAGAACTCCAGATGTTTTTCCCCCTCTAAGCAGCACTGACAGCACAATTTTGTTTGTACACAGCTGCTATTGATTTGTGCCACAAAAATAAGCATATAATGAGAGTCTCATTCATAAACAGTTGTCACAAAGAAGCATTCCTTCAATATAAAGGCAATCCTAATTTCAACCCTAACGTTTCACATCTGATTCCAAGAGACTGTCTGAACACCAATCAGAAAACTGCCTTCCAAGCCCAGGAAGCAGAAATGCAATTTCCATTTGGGAAAGCACCAGCTGTATTCAAGTTACTTGGCACTGTACCAATGGACTTCCTAGATTGGTCCAGAAGACATAATCACACACATATACTAATATGGGCTATTACCTACAGTAATATAAATATTTTTGTATCAGACCATTTAAGTTCTGCCCAAGTATATAATTTAAGCATTACTGGTGTAAATGAACTCTTTGGCTCAGCCTGACCACCTGATTAACACACAGATATCTTTCATACACACATCTTTTTTTTTTTTGCTAAGTTGATCTTAATGCAAACTGAACCTCCCTGGTTAACTGCCAAACAAAACAGTTTAAAATAACCTTATGTCATAATGCTGACAGCAGCACGTATCTGTGATAACAACTCTGGAGAAGTTGATCTGTTAACTTTCAGTGCAACATGCACTATTTACTCTGCACATTCATACACAGAATGCAACACCAGGTTAACCTAACCGGCTGATGGTAGGATACATGACAGCCTAATGCTCCTATCATGTTAGGATACCTAAATAGGAACTATTTCTGGGCAGCACAAAGACTGCACCTGAATGAGCATTTAATGACATTTGGTGTTTGCTTTCAGAAGGGAAAAAACATTGCAAGTGCTTCTGGTAGGCACAAAATACAATAAATCTAATGTGATAAAAGAAATTCCTAAACAGCCTTGAACACTTGCTATCATTCTCCCCTTCTATGCAATTTAAGAAAGTAATGGCTTAAAGTTTTACCTTTTATATCCTCTACTATGTCTTCTGGAACGGAGCCTGCAACAACAACAACATCACTGAGAACAAAAGCTTGGGAAGTAGTAAGAACTTCATAATCAAACTAATTTTGAATTCCAATTAGGATGTAAAGGTTTCACTCGGCAGCTTTTAAAGATATTTCTCAGTCAAAGAAGTTTGTTTACTCTTAAAAGAGAATGAAAACTTGCTACAGAACTTCCATCCGAGCTGTCACTCCAACTTCATTGATTACAGGAGTAACATACTTTAACATGGAGAAAGAAATCATGAGAGAAGACCATGTAAGATGTGATGAGTACCTTACTATCGTCATTACACTGCAGCAAACAGCCCTTACCCATCACAGACGGAAGGCTTTGTCCTTTGGCTAATCCTGTATCAACTGTGCACTGCTCCAACAGCCGATATTCCAGCTCCCTAAAATAGGGCAAATTCAGTCAGGTAAAGACAGCTATTAACACAGGACGACTCCCTACATTATGCTTATCATACACTATTTACTCACTTCAGCTTGTTTCTTTTAAACATACACTGAAGGAGACCAGATTTCCATAAGCTGGGATGCGTAACTACAAACTTACTTGTGGATGGCTTTTCCTCCCAAAGGAAGAGAACCCCAGCAGCTCAGAATTGGAGTTCCCTCATAAACCTACATGAAGATCAGGAATTTCTCTTTGTTTGACAGGAGTTTCCAGCCTGCTGGAACTGAACGCTGTTTCTCCTCAACATTTTCCTGCACTCACTACCCTTCTCCACAACTAATTACTACTGCATAAACAATGCAGTTACAAATCAACCTTGGAGCCCCATAACAACTTTCCTAAGCTATAGAGGGACACATCTACTTAACATGGCAGCTGTGAGGAGATTCCCCAAGTTCTGGTATCTTATAAACAAAAACTGGATTGGCTGATCTGTTCACACTTTTTCCCCCACCCCCCAACTACAACATCAGCTTTTCATCACAGCCTTCCTGCTAAAAGTTCTTGTCCTCAATTAGTAAAGGATACAGGCAGCACCAAGCTTTCCTTATAGCCACAGTCTAGCACCATGGCAGAGTTGATCCCAAGTGTCAGAAGAGACATTAGATGGCTTGGAGCAAACAGAACAGAAGGTACCTGTAAAGAAACCAAGATGGCAACTGACAGAAGAGGAAAGAAAACGCCCAAACACCCAATGCACTGATGCATCCTCAGGATGCAAAATCTGATAACTGCCTCTTGAGCTATCCATTTCTAATTCAGTCTTTATGCAAGTGCAGTAACTAACAAAGCAACAGTTTTGTCACCACATGAAAAGTCACCCAGTAAAAAAGGGCTTCAGTCTGATCTCCCAGCCCCTCCTCCCCAGACGACCACCTCCATCTCTGAATCTTCTCCATGCCTCTCACTCTCCCGCCATTGTTTCCACTCCTTTGTCCATACCATCACCGCGGTTTCTACCATTAAGTGCTATGCTCAGCACATCTGGTAGTTACATAAAAAACACACCTCAAAATGCTTGAAAAGGACTCTTGCAAGAGTGTCCCTGAAGTGTGAAGGGCAGAGGACAGATTCTATGATCACAACACGACGGTCTCTGGGATTCACCAGCAGATGTCTAAGAAAATTAAAAGGAAAGAAATCAAGACATGTCAAACACAACTGCTGAGTTCATGCACGTATGACAACATCTACCCTCATTTGATGTTCCCTTCTACCTACAAATCCTGATGTTCTGCATTTAGAAGGCATTTTTAAGAGAGATCTCAAGGTCTTTTGCTCAAATTTAAACAATAAGTGCCAACGTTCCTCACTGAAAGTAAGGAAACTGAGCTGCAGAAGACAGGCTAAGGAGCTCTCTGCTGGTAGCGTGGGGTTCTGAATGTCATGCATTACTAAACCAACATAAAGAAATGCACAGTAGGGATGCTGAGTGGTCATTATTGGCTTGTCCAGTGCCACACAGTATAACCATGTGTAAGAGATTATTATTTTTATACCATTGCCTCAAAGTTTGCTGAGGAACACTGATGGACAAGTCCAGGCAAGCCCTGGCCAGAGGTTGAGAAGTCTTTTGTCTGGAGAACACTGATGGACAGGTCTTGGGCCTGGGTTACGAAATCCTTTGTCTGGAGAGCACAGATGGACAAGGCCAGTGGCAACGAAAGGGAGATAAGCCGCAGATTAATAGCCGATAAATGGCTGGAATGCACTCTTTTGTGTGGGCTTATCTCGAAGGAGATGGCCCTCTCAGGAGGTGCTGCACATGACTCTTACCCAAGCACCCAGGGATGTCATGTAGGCAGGAAAAAAGGAGGATAAAAGGAAGGACAAACAACCATGGTTTTTAGGTTTTCTGACAACAGAATTCCTCATGAAGAAGAACAAGGAAGGTTCCTGACAACAGAAGCCTCACGACCTGCCTCTCTCCCTCCTGGACTTGCTCTGCGCTCTACCTGCTTGCTTCCTAAGGCCGGCCATGCTGCTGCTGCTGCTCTCTCCCGACGAAGAAAGGTGTCTGCCATCCTCCCTACAGAATGCCTGCATGCTGACGGACTCTCCTGGTCCTGCTACCGGAGACCTGCTGCTTTCTCCCGGACTTGCACCGCGGCTTCTCCCCGGACCTACCCGGTACCTGCACCGTCTTGCTGCCTGAGACCGGCCACGCTGCTGCTGCCCTCCTCCCCTGAGCCTCTGCCCCGGACCATCGAACAGCGGGACCTCTGCTGGATCCTGGTGGTGACTATCCCCGCTTTATGCAATTCTTGCTCCTTTCCTATCTTTTCTATCGCCCGCCTTCCCTTCCCCATCACCTTAGTTAGTAATAGTATTCGTCCTCCACTTCCCCATCTCCCTAATTAGGACTTGTAATAAACTGGTTGGACCAACATTTGAACCGTTGCTTCTTAATCTCACGTCGGGTATACATACATTAAAAGAACCTCATCTCCCTCCTATAAATTGGAGCGAGACACCATGGAGCAGGAAGGATACAAGTGTCCTGATTTCAATTACAAATCCATGATAAAGGACAAAAGAGTCCCCACATCTGAAGATCTTAGCTACAGAACATTACAAGCAATGATTTTACTGCATAAACAAAGGCCTGGAAGTAAAGAGGAAACTGTCACCTCCAAGTTAATTATTCCTTAAGAGCACCAAAAATACAACAAGAAGTATTATTGAGATAAAAACATCCTATACTTCAAAGGCCCCACCTCCCAAACTGTGACCAGGGCCCGCATGACTAACATCCAAGTACCTCTTACCTGAAATACAGCATATGAATAAATTCCTTCAGATAGGAATATAGCTCCTCTGTGTTGATATTATACTGAACAACTTTGACAGGCTGTAGAAAGAAATAATCCATAGTCAGCACAAGTATTAGACAACAGAAATATATCACCTGAGTACACATGATCTGCTACGTATAGAGAGCCTGTTTTGCTGTTACATACACGATGCAGCACAATAACTCACTCTGTAACTAAACCACAGAGTTTACTTCATGCTAATTTCTCATATCACTAATTTAACATTAGTTTTCCAACGCTGCCATTCTCTACTTTAAAAAAGCCTTACTTAGGCACAGATATTTCTCATTAAATATCCCCAAAATAAGATGCATGGCTGATATGTACCAACTAATACACATCAGCATCACACTTGTATCTACTTTCAGTACTTAACAGCAGCTGTTGTAACACAATGAGGAACAGCCAATGACAAACCGAAGATCTGACAATTCTCTCTATAACACAACATACCAAACACTGTAAAGGTGAAACGGTTTACCTTTGGGACATCAGGTTTCTTTATTTCACTAGGAATAATGCATCTTGGTCCTGTTTCACCTGCAAAACCACACCTAAAAGAAAACATTGAAAATCCTATCATTTGTAGTCACTATTTACCATACGCACCCATGAATCAAAGAGTAATCAATTAGGAATCAATTAGGAATATTTCTGCAGCTACTGAGACATTCTGCATATGACTTTTCTATCTACTGAGACTGAACAAGATACATTTCCTACCTTTTATCAGCCCCCTCTCAGCTGCATTAAGCAGAATAGCTTTACTTCACTTCTGTAAAGACTCAGCTGCAAAGCTCAACTTTGACATGTCTCTGTATTCCTACAGAGTACAATCTTCAGCTGACAACCACCCAGCACCAACCTTACTTATTGCCTATTAGATTCCCAGAGAAATAACTTCCCATGCTTCTGTATCAGCCCTGTTTTCACTGAAGCTCTCAGTGCTAACAGGCAGCATTCTTTCACACCCTGCTTAAATCCTCATTTTCTGTGAGGCATATTTACAAGAGACAGCCTCAATGATTGTCATCCAGAAGGTCCTGTGGTCCATTTCACTGCTGACCAACAATAAACATCTTTCCTGAGATCACTTCAGAAGAAACTTCTAAAAACAGGCACAAGGCAGAATTTAAATCTTTAATTTTGGTCCCCAAAGGAATTCTCCAGTCCCAGGGCATGCATGCAGTTGCATCGACCTGTCACCCTGCTGACAGCTTCTGAGAAATTAACCACAAGTTCAGAAGAACTTCGACAAGGACTGCTTCGTCAAAGGACAGGCAGTGGTACAGCGCGCCCAGTGATGAGGTGGATGCTTCTGTCCCTACAGACTACACGGTGAGGCTGGATCAGGCCCTGGGCAGCCTGATGGACCTGTGGTGTCCCTGCGCATTGCAGGGGAGTTGGACTGGATGGCCCTCAGATGCCACGGAATAAAACCTCATAAGCGTCACAACATTTGGGTGATGGGTGACGCGTTTTCGACTGAAAAAACGGGATTCATCCACTCTGGACCAAGGAAATCACCACAGAAAGCGGCCAGGAAAGCCGAACACAAGGCGAGGCGAGGCCTGCCGCCACAGGGAGCCGAAGCAAACCCCGCACTCACTTGGTGAAGGCCTCGCCCAGGTCGAGCACCACCGCGGTCTTCTCCCCGCCGCTGCCCAGGCCCTCGTACAGCGGCATCGCGGCTCCTCCGCGTCCCAGCTGAACCTTACTGACAGAGGCGGAGCGTTCTTCTGTGGGGCCTTCCTGCTGTGGGGCCCTTCCTCCTGCCGGCTCGGGCAGCTGCCCGTGGCGCCTGACCGTTTCTCGCCGCCCCGCGCTTCCCGCCAACGGCCGCCGCCCGCTCCGACCCGCATCCTCAGTGCCGTTAGCGCCCGCCGGGGCGGTCTGAAGTACGGAGCGGTTTTTCCTTCAGCTCTGCTCCGGCGTTGGCTGCGGGCAGCTATGGCGGCCGCGTGAGGGGGCGGCTCACAGCACATGCTGCTAAACAGCCTGTCTGTTTCTTGCCTCTTTAGATACTGACAGAGAGGAATTACTGGTTACATTCACACAACCACGGAGCCGCAGCGGTGTGTTGTGAAGTTTGTAGAAACCAAGATCGTACTCAATTTTGGAACAAAAAAATCACGTTTGTCTGCATGCGAGCCTGCATGTGCTCACTTACAGTGACAGGCATTGCCCCAGTGCTGAGGTTTTAATGCTAAGGTTAGGAAGTGTTAAGTTACTCTAAATCATCTTAAATCATGGCCTTATAGGTGAGAGCCCACACTGCTGCAAGGAAGCTCAGCCAGCACCTTCTGTTTACACAAAGTTATTCAAAGTGACTACAATGCTCAGCCTGGCTTACATGGTCTTGGCATTTCTGGTTGGTAAAAACCACATCATGAGACCCCCTTAGTATGAGTTGGTGTGGATAGGTTCTATAGGTGCTTATGGGTGTGTATGGAGGAACCATTACCAGAAAAAAAAACCAAAAAGAGGAGAAATCCATGACAAAAGGCAACATGTCAAAGTCTCCTAGGAACAAATAAACCCTGCAAACTAAAGGTGATGTTGAAATAAACATAGGACACCAACAGTTTTCTGCATCAGCATGAGGCCTGGAACACATGATGGCACCAGCAGTGTGTTTTGCATCTGCAACTGTACCAACAGATGCTGCTGTTTGCTGCAAGGCAACAGAATTATCTATGTACATGAAAGAAGGTGTTTCTTTGCTGAAACACTGAAAATGGTACTCACTGCTCAGGGGGAAATTCTGTTCCAGCAACTTTGCTAAGCAGCCCAAGCCATTTCCCAGCAGTTCCAACACATGGGAAGTATTCTGCTCCTCAGTTTGGCAGGAAAGTTTCCAGATGGTTCCCAAAGCAGACAGTCCTTCCATCTTCTCAGAATACTTTACATCAAAGTATCTTAAAATAAAGCACCTTCGCAATGTCATTTACTGCACCGATAAATAGCAGAACTCAGTAAGCTACAACTCATGACTACATACCATTTCTTCACCAGGTGACAAAGCAGCACAGGAGTTAACAGAATGCATCTTTAAACAATACATGAGCATGGTTTTAAATACAGTGTAGTAACTACCACTGTACTCCCCCAGAACATCCACGCTGGTCATATTTAATGGCATTACACACAAATTACTTCATATAAAAAATCCTACCCATATTTATACATCATATGTACTTGTTACATTTGTTTTTTTTTCTTTTGTTTCATTTTGGTGCCTATTTTTCAGTAGAAAAAGCCCTCTTCATCAGTGGTGGGGGTGCTTTTCCAACGTCAAACATCATCTCCAGTGGAGGATTACTCAGGCAGCACCAGTCAGGTATGCGCCCCATCTGGCTGTAATATTCTCTGGACACAGACCGGCTCCCAAGTATGTCCTGAAGTGCTCCAAAAATGGCTCCTGTGTTATTGACATAGGTCATAGGGCAATAACATTGTCAATGTTATTGACAAAAAAATACAGTTTCCCATTAAAAAGGACTGAAAGGATCGAGGTACTTTCATTTTTAGCAGCCCCTTTTGTCCCATACTTCTCCCATTTATACTCCATGAAAGTAACTAAAAACAACAACAAAAAAATCACTGCATCACAGCTGAGAACAAAACCCGCCCAGCTGACCACCTTCTCACAAAGAACCTTTCCTACAAAATTACAGGTTAAGCACTTGAAACAAACCATAATTTTCAGGGAATTCCCTCTCCCACAGAAAGGTGTAACACAACAGCCATAAGAAGGTCACCCAAGCTGAGAGGGGATTCAGACCACATCAGCTTGACCAGCAACACCAGTGAGAGGAAATATCAGGGAACTTAGTGCACATAAATTGTTCTGATTACTAATCCTAAAATGAGACCCCATAAGTTTTGTAACTAAAATTTGATAAACATATTTCAAAAGCAGACTGAAATAAAATCCAAGTTAGTTCCTCAGGCAAACCACATATTACCAACCAGAAGTTTAGAAAAGCAGGAACTCTTTTCAATTAGAGAATCCTCCCGAAAAGAGGCACTACCAAAGTAAAGCCCTTTCTGACCATACTTTTTTCCCTACCTTGTCGGTAGTGCATCTAAAATCCATTGTGGAATTGAAGTGTTCGTTCCTGGCACTTTGGGACAGTACAGGGAGGTAACAGCCTCCAGCCCGCCCCTAGCTAGCAGCTCCCCATCACTAATTAAACTTCTTTGTCAAACAAGCAGGTTGCTGTGCACACAGCAGGTCTCTGCACCCCTTATTCCTTTACTGCTGCCACCATATGGCAGGAGCCGCGGATAGCACTAGCTCCCACACTACTGTTTCTAATTGCAAGTCACCTGCTTCAAGTTCCCAAAACCTGCTGTGCAATTCTGAACCCCAAAAGCCCCTGAGGCAGTTGCACTCTGCAGTACTTCTTCCAGGATGACTTAATTCCATACACATCAGGATCAGTTTGCTGCCAACACTTCATCTAAGCTTTACTGCCACTTACTCATTACAAAACCCACTTGGGAAGTTTGTTCGCCCACTTTGGACCTGTGCTCCAGAAGCTGTTCCCATTCTTACCTCCCAGCCACGCCACATAGTTGGGTTTGGCAGGTGGAGTGTGAACTTTGAAGGTTTTGGTGGCAAGGACTTCTTTGTATTTCGGTTTTTCTACCAGGTACCTGATTTCAGCCATCAGCCTGTGGAGGAATCCCGGCAACATGGCAGTGCCACCCATAACCACCAAGTTCTCTGCCAACTGCTTCCTGGTGTCTATGGGACACTAACAAGAAGAATTGAAAAGAAAAAATACACTTCAATGGAAGTTGCACAGAGATGCTTTCAAAGGTCGCTCAGAAATTCAGTCAGTCCTTCTACAAACTTCAACTACTTGATTCAGCCAAGGACGAGAAAACATCTACATCATTTTCTACCCAGACTTCACCAGAAGACCAGGTTGAAGGAACTGCCCAGTCGAGGCTGACATGAGCACGCTGTGAATCACTGTAAATCCCTGTAGCTGAGTCTGGCCGAGACAAAAGCTGGCCGGGGTATCAGTGCCATGAATTCCCATCAGTGCTGGGAGAAGAAATGCTAAATATTTCTAAAATATCACCTGTAATAAAAACGTCCCAACTGCTTCCATATATCTTAGGCCTTTCACTGAGGAGGGAGCACTGCACTGCTTCTTTCCTTGGCTGAAAACTGTCCCAGAGAAGCTGCAGCGTATCACAGAGTACAAACACAACCACAGAGGCAGTGACACACTGTGACTTGCTGCCCCACAGTAATTCATCATGGAGCACAACCTGAGGAGTCACATTGTGCTGACTGCAACCTGTAGTCAGGGGATGACACTGCAAGAGCCATTTGTAAGAGCAGACTCTGAGGCTAGAGGTGTGCAAGCTCTTGTTTATATTATGAAGGTACCTGAATGAGGGAATCTAAGATCAAAGTGGCAACAGATGTCTCTTCATTATCCTGTTCAAACAGTATTTCCGCAACTGAGTCCCTGTTGAAGAGACAGGAGAGAAGTGTCAGTGAGAAGCAGTGCTACCCTATGAGCTAACAGCAGGGCTAGAAACAACCACAGACTTCTTGCTGCCAGCACAACATCACAGCTGCTTCTGTCAACACGGCGCATACAGCAGGAGGTGCCAAAGCCTCACTAATGCCTCCCAAAGGCAAACAGTGCACTACAGCATTTCTCACCGGATGGAGCCAACTACATGGAGGATCTTTTCGCCATCTAAAGGATAGTCCACATCTGGAGGCGGAGAAGGACGCTGGGAACAAAAATACATGTGTGTTGTTTTCAAGGCCAGAACGGTCATGTCTACCTCAGAAAAGACCAGAGGGATTTTCATTCACTGCTCACCTCAGCACTGCCATCAATGTTGAACTTGGCTGCTTGGATTTTCAGTCCACGTTGGAGATCGCTCACAAAACAAGTGCGAACTTCATAAAACAAAAACAAAGGGGCAGAAGAGAGATTTCATTGCATCAACAGTACTGAGAACTCTGTTCCATTTACAGAATGTGTTCTAGGTCCTGCCAGTAGAAAAAAGGAAAAAGTAAACAAAAAATTCCAACCAAGCTTCTCTACTTCAGCTGAGCTCAGATGTATCCAGGTCCTAAGTTTAGATGAAGCTGACACTACAAGCAGGCAAGATTTCCTTCTTAAAAAAGCCAAATATGATGTAAAGACAGAGGGACGTTATTCATTGTGCCTCTGGTTACCATGAGGTGGCATGGGCTCAACTCTGCTGAGAAACACCACACTGGGTCTTGCACCACAGCTTCCCACAAGACACTGATCCTGTTTAAACAATCACACGTAATATTGTTCCTAGTGCAACTCTGCAACATCCTGAGAACTCCAGATGTTTTTCCCCCTCTAAGCAGCACTGACAGCACAATTTTGTTTGTACACAGCTGCTATTGATTTGTGCCACAAAAATAAGCATATAATGAGAGTCTCATTCATAAACAGTTGTCACAAAGAAGCATTCCTTCAATATAAAGGCAATCCTAATTTCAACCCTAACGTTTCACATCTGATTCCAAGAGACTGTCTGAACACCAATCAGAAAACTGCCTTCCAAGCCCAGGAAGCAGAAATGCAATTTCCATTTGGGAAAGCACCAGCTGTATTCAAGTTACTTGGCACTGTACCAATGGACTTCCTAGATTGGTCCAGAAGACATAATCACACACATATACTAATATGGGCTATTACCTACAGTAATATAAATATTTTTGTATCAGACCATTTAAGTTCTGCCCAAGTATATAATTTAAGCATTACTGGTGTAAATGAACTCTTTGGCTCAGCCTGACCACCTGATTAACACACAGATATCTTTCATACACACATCTTTTTTTTTTTTGCTAAGTTGATCTTAATGCAAACTGAACCTCCCTGGTTAACTGCCAAACAAAACAGTTTAAAATAACCTTATGTCATAATGCTGACAGCAGCACGTATCTGTGATAACAACTCTGGAGAAGTTGATCTGTTAACTTTCAGTGCAACATGCACTATTTACTCTGCACATTCATACACAGAATGCAACACCAGGTTAACCTAACCGGCTGATGGTAGGATACATGACAGCCTAATGCTCCTATCATGTTAGGATACCTAAATAGGAACTATTTCTGGGCAGCACAAAGACTGCACCTGAATGAGCATTTAATGACATTTGGTGTTTGCTTTCAGAAGGGAAAAAACATTGCAAGTGCTTCTGGTAGGCACAAAATACAATAAATCTAATGTGATAAAAGAAATTCCTAAACAGCCTTGAACACTTGCTATCATTCTCCCCTTCTATGCAATTTAAGAAAGTAATGGCTTAAAGTTTTACCTTTTATATCCTCTACTATGTCTTCTGGAACGGAGCCTGCAACAACAACAACATCACTGAGAACAAAAGCTTGGGAAGTAGTAAGAACTTCATAATCAAACTAATTTTGAATTCCAATTAGGATGTAAAGGTTTCACTCGGCAGCTTTTAAAGATATTTCTCAGTCAAAGAAGTTTGTTTACTCTTAAAAGAGAATGAAAACTTGCTACAGAACTTCCATCCGAGCTGTCACTCCAACTTCATTGATTACAGGAGTAACATACTTTAACATGGAGAAAGAAATCATGAGAGAAGACCATGTAAGATGTGATGAGTACCTTACTATCGTCATTACACTGCAGCAAACAGCCCTTACCCATCACAGACGGAAGGCTTTGTCCTTTGGCTAATCCTGTATCAACTGTGCACTGCTCCAACAGCCGATATTCCAGCTCCCTAAAATAGGGCAAATTCAGTCAGGTAAAGACAGCTATTAACACAGGACGACCCCCCACATTATGCTTATCATACACTATTTACTCACTTCAGCTAGATTCTTTTAAACATACACTGAAGGAGACCAGATTTCCATAAGCCGGGATGCGTAACTACAAACTTACTTGTGGATGGCTTTTCCTCCCAAAGGAAGAGAACCCCAGCAGCTCAGAATTGGAGTTCCCTCATAAACCTACATGAAGATCAGGAAGTTCTCTTTGTTTGACAGGAGTTTCCAGCCTGCTGGAACTGAACGCTGTTTCTCCTCAACATTTTCCTGCACTCACTACCCTTCTCCACAACTAATTACTACTGCATAAACAATGCAGTTACAAATCAACCTTGGAGCCCCATAACAACTTTCCTAAGCTATAGAGGGACACATGTCTACTCCACATGGCAGCTGTGAGGAGATTCCCCAAGTTCTGGTATCTTATAAAGAAAAGCTGGGTTGGCTGATCTGTTCACACTTTTTCCCCCCCATCTACAACATCAGCTTTTCATCACAGCCTTCCTGCTAAAAGTTCTTGTCCTCAATTAGTAAAGGATACAGGCAGCACCAAGCTTTCCTTATAGCCACAGTCTAGCACCATGGCAGAGTTGATCCCAAGTGTCAGAAGAGACATTAGATGGCTTGGAGCAAATAAAAACAGAAGGTACCTGTAAGGAAGACAATTGACAAAAGAAGAAAGAAAATGCCCAACAAACACCCAATGCACTGATGCATCCTCAGGATGCAAAATCTGATAACTGCCTCTTGAGCTATCCATTTTTAATTTAGTTTTTATGGAAGTCTTGTAATTAATACAGCAACAGGATACTGAAATCTACATTGATCTTGTTTGTGGTACTTTCAAGGCACTTCAGATGTACTTAATTGGAGAATGGGCTCATACAGAAAGCATTCATTATGGAATATTGACTCTGTATTAAAATGTCACTCTCATTCACTGCACAAGACAAAAATATCAGCCAGAGAATTAACGTCACTTCAGTACTAATGAGTTTCTTAACATACTACAAAGTCTCCCCAAAACATGACTGTCCAAGTCACTTCTGACATCCAATTCTGCATGAGAGTGCTTTATCAAAGAAATTTTTATCAAAGACATTGTATTTTATTCCCCTATAAAGGGATCAGTGGTTGGGGAAACAAAGAAAACCCACAAAAATCTTTCAGTGATTTCAAGTCATCCAAAATTTTATCCATAGCAAGAAAAAAATTAGAATGTTAAGATTAGTTGTTAAAGTGGGTTGTGAAAGCATAGCGGAGAAGCACTGCAGACAAACTAGTTTCCCTAAAGTAGCTTCATAGAACTACTCCAATCTTTGTTCCATCTGAATCCAAAAATTACAGAATCGCCTTCCAAAGCATTTGGCTGTAGAACGAACCAAGGGTTAGTTTTGGACTTTTCTTAAAGCTATCAAAGACTGATTAAGCAGAAGAAATAATGAATTTCAGGTAACTTCTTATTTCCTGAATGAGTACAGCCAGAGGTGAGATCATGGGCTAGACAAAGATATTGACTGATAAAAATCATGAGATTTGCTGATAGAGAACAAGAAGCATTTAAGTATAAATTCTGGATTCAGGCAGTACTCAATGGGGACCATTGGATCTGTCTGGAACAGCATGATTCTGTTTGTACTTTCATACAACCCAGAGAAGCCTTTCAGATTCTTAAAAAGAACTGTTTTGCAGCCTTACTGAAAGTTATCCAGTAAAAAAGGTGCTTCAGTCTGATCTCCCAGCCCCACCTCCCCAGATGACCATCTCCACTTTTTCCATCTTCTTTATGCCTCTCACACTTCAGGAGAAGGGGAAATGGTCTTAATCAGGAAGACGGGAGATTTAGATGAGATGTCAGGAAGAAATTCTTTACTGTGAGGATGGTGAGACACTGGAACAGGTTGCTCAGTGAGGTTATCAGTGTCCCCTCCCTGGCATTCAAGGCCAGGCTGGATGGGGCTGTGAGCAACCTGCTCTAGAGGGAGGTGTCCCTGCCTATAGCAGGGGGTTGGAACTGAATCATCTTAAAGGTCCCTTCCAAACCATTCTATGATTCTTCCACCATTATTTCCACTCCTTTGTCCATACCATCACTGAGGTTTCTACCATTAAGTGCTATGCTCAGCACATCTGGTAGTTTACATAAAAAAACACACCTCAAAATGCTTGAAAAGGACTCTTGCAAGAGTGTCCCTGAAGTGTTAAGGGCAGAGGACAGATTCTATGATCACAACACGACGGTCTCTGGGATTCACCAGCAGATATCTAAAAAAATTAAAAGGAAAGAAATCAAGACATGTCAAACACAACTGCTGAGTTCATGCACGTATGACAACATCTACCTTCATTTGATGTTCCCTTCTGCCTACAAATCCTGATGTTTTGCATTTAGAAGGCATTTTTAAGAGAGATCTCAAGGTCTTTTGCTCAAATTTAAACAATAAAACCCAACGTTCCTCACTGAAAGTAAGGAAACTGAGCTGCAGAAGACAAGCTAAGGAGCTCTCTGCTGGTAGCGTGGGGTTCTGAATGTCATGCATTACTAAACCAACATAAAGAAATGCACAGTAGGGATGCTGAGTGGTCATTATTGGCTTGTCCAGTGCCACACAGTATAACCATGGAGCAGGAAGGACACAAATGTCCTGATTTCAATTACAAATCCATGATAAAGGACAAAAAAGTACCCACACCTGAAGATCTTAGCTACAGAACATTGCAAACAATGATTTTACTGCATAACAAAAGACTGGAAATAAAGACGAAACTGTCACCTCCAAGTTAATTATTCCTTAAGAGCATCAAAAATACAACAAAAAGTATTATTGAGATAAAAACATCCTATACTTTAAGGCTCCACATCCCACACCATGACTATGTGGCAATGAGTTCTGCACTGAAGTTCAGCCTACAATGAGCTTCAGCCCCACCGAAATCAGTACAAGCCCTCAGGTACTGACCTTCCCCCTCCTATGTCCTTTAGGAGTCCTACATTTAAAAGGCAACTTACCAAATACCTTTTATTTTTAGTGACCAACTGATGCTATAGGACTAACAATTTGTAATATAATCTAAAACTCAGCACCAAGTTTCTCCAGCACATAAACAGCCAGGCAGCCTCCTGCAAAACCAACTTTCTTTTCTCAACTAGACAGCAGTCTCTACTGACACTCATATACCTCTTGATGCACTCCAAAAAATGAGCTGCAGAAGGCCGGCATGACTAACATCCAACAATCTCTTACCTAAAATATAACATAAATCCCACCAGGTATGAATATAGCTCTTCTGCACTGATACTATATTGAGCAACTTTGATAGGCTGTAACTAGAAAGTATCCAAAGTCAGCAGAAATATTAGAAATTGATTATATATCACCAGAGTACATATGATCTGCTACATACAAAGGAAGACCCACTTCTGCCTGCTTTGCCATTATGTACCTGATGTACCTCAAAAACTGACCTTGTAAGTAAACCAGAGTTTACTTCATGCTAATTTAACATTAGTTTTCCAAAGCTGCAATTCTCTACTTTCAAAAAAGCTGAATGTATCTACTTTCAGTACTTAACAGCAGCTGTTGTAACCTGATGAAGAGCAGCCAATGACAAACAGAAGATCTGACAATTCCCTCTATAACACGACGTACCAAACACTGTAAAGGTGAAATGGTTTACCTTAGGGACATCAGGTTTCTTTATTTCACTAGGAATAATGCATCTTGGTCCTGTTTCACCTGCAAAACCACACCTAGAAGAAAACATTTAGCATACATGGCTGTGAATAATCAATTAGGAATATTTCTGCAACTACTAAGAGACATTCTGCATATGACTTTTCTATCTACTTAGATTGAACAAGAAACATTTCCTACCTTTTATCAGCCCCCTCTCACCTGCATTAAGCAGAATAGATTTACTTCACCTCTGATAGTACAATCTTTGACTGATGATCATCCAGCACCAGCCTTCCTTATTGCCTATTAGATTCCCAGAGATATAACTTCCCATGCTTCTGTATCAGCCCTGTTTTCACTGAAGCTCTCAGTGCTCACAGGCAGCATTCGTTCACACCCTGCTTAAACCCTCATTTTCTGTGAGGCGTATTTACAAGAAACAAAAGACAGCCTCAATGACTGTCATCCAGAAGGTCCTGCAGTCCATTTCACTGCTGACCAACAATAAACATCTTTCCTGAGATCACGTCAAAAGAAACTTCTAAAAACAGGCACAAGGCAGAATTTAAATCTTTAATTTTGGTCCCCAAAGGAATTCTCCAGTCCCAGGGCATGCATGCTGTTACATCTACCTGTCACCCTGCTGACAGCTTCTGAGAAATTAACCACAAGTTCAGAAGAACTTCGACAAGGACTGCTGCGTCAAAGGACAGGCAGTGGCACAGCACGCCCAGTGATGGGGTGGATGCTTCTTTCTCTGCAGACTTCAAGGTGAGGCTGGATCAGGCCCTGGGCAGCCTGAGGGAGCTGTGGCGTCCCTGCTCATTGCAGGGGAGGTGTTCTTAGACACTGAAACGGAGGAATTACTGGTGAATTACAGGAAGTAAGTGTCCGTTTATACAACATCATTTTCTGGATAAAGAGCTGGGCCTTCCAACTGTTGATCCTGCTGGAAATCTATGAGAGAGCATGTGTGTCTGGGAGTGAAGCGCCTGAGCTGTTATTTGCTTTTAACAACTCGACACTTATAATAGTGCTTAACTAACAAAAGGTGTTCTTATAAATACTGGTATTGATGTAACTTTCTGTGACTTGATTTCTTATCTGGACAAAAGGGAATTTATAATAGATGTTAGCTAGTGTAATGCAGATTTGTGGTCACTTGAGAAGACATTCAGGTAACATTTAGCCCACACCCAACAACCTTCTTTTTCTCTGCCCGTATTCTACTTTCACCACAGTAACCACACTTGTAAAACCAGCAGTTCTTTGGACATGTTTATGTTTGCCTAAGATGATCACACCCCCCAAAAAATCTGTCATAGGCTGTTTGCATCAAATAAGTGCATGGCACCCATTTCATTTTCAGAAGATAAAACAGTGGAAAAGCTATTAACTGGTGGGCTGCGCGTAGACGCTTGCTCATGCCAGATAGACAAGCCAACAAGACTTAAGTGCATGCAACATGCAGTGAGTCAGGGCTCTAAATGAAGTGAGCCTACTTAGGCTGTTGTCACAGTTAACTCAAGGCTCACCCTGATGTTCTGTTGCTCCAAACCCAAACTATGGGAGCAGCTGTTAGCAGTTCCTAGACACTAAGTTTCTCAAGTGCTTTGTGGGAGTGAGATTTGTCCCACATCCACAATTTCTATTTAAGATGTGTGAAGATGGAGGTGTGTGGTGGAGTTGGACACTAAAAGGCTCTGAGGTGAAACACAAAGCTGCTGCTCCCCATCTGCTCTGTTTCCCAAGCAAACCCTGTACTACCCATCATTGTACAAGAGGCTCAGTGTATCCATTTGCTCTTTGCTCCTGCCCCTTCAGGCCTTCCTAAATGTCTCTAGATCACAAAGCGGGGTCAAAAACGTAGAGCTATGGAGAAGGACTAGAAAGCTGAGGAGCTGAAGCACTTGGAGCATCCTGGAAGGGCTCTATATATGGAGGAATCCAGGTAGTGTAGCAGGAGTGCAGGAAAGGTATAAAGTAGGAAACCCTATAATGACAAAGCCAGAAGAGACTCCTTACAAAGCACTTACATCCCTCATAGAGCCCTTATAACTCCCTATAAATATTGTCTCATAATTCATTATAAACCCCTACACTTCTCATATGAGCCTCTACATCAGCTGCTGCTTCTTGGAGGGGAAAACGAGAAGAAAACAAGCTTGTAGCATCAGCGTGAGATGCAAGAACAGAGAAGAGACCAGTGAGCAAGCAGTGGGCTCTTAGTGTAGGAGTAAACATTGCTAAGGCAGTAGAGAAGATGCCAACACATAAAAAAATAAACAAACAAAAGCCTGTAGCAATTAAATGCTCCAAAACAGAGTTGAATTTCTTAAATGTTTTTCATTATTATATTTTTATGAGTATCTTATGCTCTTCCAGAATATGGAAATAAAGCTGAACTTTAAACATATGCAAGCAAACATGCCTGAAAATTCGTTTAAATGCCATTCTCACAACAGAACCTTAATTCAGCTGTGTTAGAGCAATACCCTACTGCAACAAGAACTCAGGTAGGATTAGACCTGAGTGAACCATGCATTGTGTGAGATGCTTTTCTCTGGGCTTCCGGTCAGGTAAATGATCCCTGAATTCACCAGTTCATAGGGGATGGATATGAAGGAACATTTCATTTCCAAAAGAGTGGTGATGCAGTAGCAGAGGCTGCCCAAGGTGGTGGTAGAGTCACTGCCCCTGCAGGTGCTCAAGAACAGTGGAGACTAAACACTGAAGGACATAGTCAGTGGACATGGTGGGGATGGGCTGGGGGAATCCAGAAGGCCTTATCCAGACTTAATAGTTCTGTGTTCCTCTGATTAGCATAACGTATAAGCATGATGCTTTCACAACCTCTTCCAACCACAGTTCTCACCTGTTTATGATGTACCACCATGAGTAATGTGATGGAAAGCACAGTAATGACAACAGAGCAGCAAGGTCTGAGGCATAGAGCAAGCAAGGATTTGCCCAAATGCAACAGATATGGGAACAACAACAACCACAACAACAACAACCACAACAACAACAACCACAACAACAACAACCACAACAACAACAACCACAACAACAACAACCACAACAACAACAACCACCTGCTTACACTTCAGAAGGCCTCAGGTAGATAAGAATCTCTAACAAGATAACTTCACCTCCACTGCCAACCCTTAAATGACATTTGGGAAAGGGTGGAGCCAGGACCCATCCCTTCTGGTCACTAATGCACCTGCATTGCATGCACCTGAGCTCCCCTGGGTTGGCCCTGCCTTCCCACCAGGTGCTCAATCACTGTTTCAAGCCATGACTTAGCATTTCTGCTACACTGTCATACACTTGCAAAGCTTTTATGTTCTAAATTCAATCTTTTACATAAAAAGAAAGCAACTTAGACAAAAGTTACAGACCCAACTTGAAATATATAGCCCATTGCTTCCTCTTCAACATGTTATCACTAGATTAGGAAAGATCAGAGCTTGCTGCTAATCACATCACTGTCTCTATAGTCTGTTGGAAATCTTTCCTTAAATTACATTAATCAATCACAGTTAACATGAGTTCTGAAATGCAAGCTGCAGCTTAGAAGTGGCTTAATGTAATGGACGGTCTTTCTAGAGCCTAACAGTTATTGGTAATAGAAGGCAGAGAGCTCAGAAGTGTGCCAGTGTTTCATAACAACATCCATCCACACTGTGCTGGCTTCATCACGGAAGCTGCTTGCATAATGCAAAAAGCACTCGTGCCATCCTGAGTGTGTGACTGTTGAAGGAACAGATGGTGATGCTAACCCATACGAATCTGAGTATAAATACATTCAAGACAACAATATAAATGAAGATAATGATTCACGGGCTAAGGAGATGGTAGGACAATGAAGGCGGCTATGAAGCAGAAGGTTGAGGGGAGGACAGCACGGGATCTCCCTAATGCAGCGAGACAATCAGCCTGTTCCTGTAACTTGTGGAAATAGTGGTATCCTTTATAAGCAAGGAAGAGGTTGCATAAATATATGGAAATGCCTGGGAATGAACTGTAGCCCGTTGGAATCAGTGAAAATTGTCCAATTTATATTAAATTGTTTGGACACTTCTTTTTGGCTAATGCAGTCCTTTTCATTTTTCATTTTCATTTAGTGAGGCACTGGCACAAGTTGCACAGAGAAGTGGTGGGTGCCCTGTCCCTGGAGACACCCAAGGTCATGGGATGGGCTCTGAGCACCTGATGGAGCTGTGGGTGTCCCTGTTCACTGCAGGGGGATTGGACCAGATGGCCTTTAAGGTTCCCTTCCAACTCCAATGATTCTATGATTTTTTTTTAGACTCCACTGGTGTTCAAGCCATTGGCAGAAATAGTCATTTGGAGTACCTTGCGGACAAGTTATTGTCACAGTCACCACTGTGCCTGTCTGCAAGGAGCGATGGGGGAGGCAGTGCTGGTGTCTTGAGGTGGCAACTAAGGGTCGCCCTCAGTGCAGAAATGCCAACCTGTGCTCCTGCAGACTACAGGATTACAGCTAGACCTTAGATGTGTTTCAATGGCGTAGCATTATCTTTCCTTGGAGAGAAAGTAAACAGTCTTGTGTGTCCCCACGTTGGATGGCTTTGTCCGCGTGCTCACCTTTAAGCCTCCTTAATCCCTATCCCTATTTACAGCTAGCTGTGTAACATAATGTTTTTTTTTCTTTTTCCTTTTCCTCACAAAAGCAGTCGCATCCTTAGGGCCAGCTGTAGGCAGAGCAGGGCTGTGCTCTATCCTTACGTCCCCTAGCTTGTACTGATAGTGGTGGCTGGCATGACCAAGCTGCAGCACCTTGCACATGGCTTTGTTGAACCTCAAGAAGCAGGGAGGCTGATGCTAGAACTTTGCTTAGGGTTAACTTGCTTTGGGGTGCTGTGTCAATTGCTTTTTCTATTATCAGCCTAATTTCGTAGTGGAGTATGTAGGACGGGGGGAAAAAATATCCAAGTGCTACAGGGAATTGACAGATGGTTCACATTTTAGCTGAGACTCCAATATGCATGGGGATGGCTTCTTCAGCACTTTATCTCTGGGAAAATTGTGATACGCCTTGCACTTTGGTATTAACCACATCGATTTTGTTAAAGGGTATGAAGAAGAGCGAGGGCTGTACAGACATTCAGTTATGGACGTGAGCACTGGTACTGCTGGGCTGTATTCCCAGAGCAACTGCAACCAATTCCAGCGACCTTGGGCAAGTCAGCAGAAGTGTGGTACTCCTCAGAAATGTGACGGTGTAAAAATGGTACTTTCCTACTCAGCAGATCTGATTGCTGTACACGCTCCAAGTCACATCTGCTGACTACAGTGACAAATGGAAGTTTTTATGGCTTTCCCGCTCTCTGAGCACTGCAGAACCAAGAGAGCTGGGAAAGCAGAAGCTGTGACTTCTGGTGGGACTAATTGCTGTGGATTACATGGGCACTGCTTGGCCTCGTGCAGCTTTCCTTTTGGCGCCACTGGTGAGGAGCAAGGAAGAAGAACAGAATCCAAGGAGGTGCTGTTGATTCTGTTTGGACTGCAGATGGCATTTTTTGGGTTTGCGGTTTGAGGCAAAAAGAAATCTGTTCATCCATGATGATCACATTTCAGAGAATCATCAAATCATTAAGATTGGAAAAGACCACTAAGATCGTCTAGCCCAACCATCAACCCATCACCACCATTTCTAATTGACCACAAACCTCCCATTCATTCTTTAAAGCGAGCTACTTGTACACTTGCTTCCCAGCCTGTAACATGGGGATGCTGTTGCCAGTTTCCCATCAGCCCGATTTAGACTCATTGCTGCTCCATTCCGGTGACTGCTGTTTAATGGCAGGAGTAGGTCCCCTTAATACAGATGCTACCAGCTGACAAAAAGGTGAATTGTAAAGCAAAACTACAGAGGGAGAAGTGCACTGATTTACATGCTGGATGTCCCCAATATTCAATTTGGGAAAGTCATTCAGCAGAGAAATTAGTGTTAACTATTTTAAAATTGCCTTCACCTTCTGTGCCATGCCCTGACATAATTAAGGTGCCTGATATTGTCTCACCACTGATGCCAGGAGCTGCACTGTAAGGTGCAGTATTCTGATGGTGGTGGAGCACTGGCACAGGTTGCCCAGAGAGGTGGTGGTTGTCCTGTCCCTGGAGACACCCAAGGTCAGGCTGGACGGGGCTCTGGGCACCTGATGGAGCTGTGGGTGCCCCTGTTCACTGTGGGGAGTGAGACCAGACGGCCCTTAAGGGTTCCTTCCAAGACGGTTCAGTGATTCAGTTAATAAACCATATAAATGAACAACAAAACAGTGCTCTCAGGGGATTTCTGAGCTGAATTCTGCCTGCTTCCCTGTGCCTCCTTCTATCTGTTTTCAGTCTGCAGATTTTTTGTTGATAATGCAGAAGCCTGTGATTTTGGCAGGTTATGCAGGGTAGAGAAACTTGCAGCGTATGGGGGATTTGCAGTATCAGATGGGGGGAAAAAACCAGCTATTTTGATTACAGTGATTATCAGTGAAATATTTAACCTTGAGAGTATACAGCCTGGATTCAGAGTCAGTTACCAGAGAAATGAAAGGGGAAAGCGAAAACCTCTCCAATACATTAAGTGCTCTGCAAGCCTTAGAGCACAGCAGAGCATCAGTTACACGTGCCTTACATTTTAAAAACTTTCCTGAGACCTTTAGAGATTAGAAATAACAGTGGAAGGGGCTGAAAACAGCACCTCTCATTTGGAATAACGGCTTCATAGCGAGGGGTGAACCATGGCCACTGAAGCCTCTGCCTGGAGCCTGGTGGGCCCATTGCTGATAGTGCTGCTTCCTGGGAGGGGCATCTGTGTGTGGGGACAGGAGCAGCCGGTGGTGAATCAATGGCTGAGCCACAAAAGCTCTGCTGCATTTTAAAATGAGCCCTCATTGATTTTGGTTTGCTGTAAGATCTCGCTACATTTATCCAGAGGAACCTCCTCTGCATCCGAGCACTCCCATTGCTGAAGGAGACGCCTCAGCCAAAATGGAACAGGGGGTGAGGATGGACCCAAGGGGAGTTTTGGGTTCCTAACTGGGGGGTGAATGGTGTTTAACATAGCCATAGGAATGTGACCCTTTCCTCTTCCTTTTCTTCCCCTCTATCTCCCTTACAAAAGAGAGCAAATATCCTTTCTTTTCACATATTTCCACATTATCTCTTTTTTCTATAAAGATGGTGCAGCACTGGAAATATTGATTCACAAATAGATACTCCGATTTTACAATTCACAGATGTAAAACCAGAAGGGACTGTTCTGATCATTTCTGATGGCTTGTTCTATCAGGCCTGACGCCTTTGACACAGCCCCCCTCAACATCCTTCTCTTCGCATTGGAAAGATTCAGATTTGATGAGTGGACTGCTTGATGGACAAGGAACTGGTGGTGAGATTGTACCCAGAGAGTGGTGGTCAATGTCTCAGGATGGAGATCAGTGATGTGTGGTGCCCCTCAGGAGTCAGTGCTGAGACTGGTGCTCTTTAATACTTTAATCAATGACATCAACAGTGAGATTGAGTGCACCCTTATCATGCCCAATCCCTGCAGACACTCAAGGTCAGGCTGAATGGGTTCTGAGATCCTGATGGAGCTGTGGGTGACGCTGTTCAATGCAGGGGATTGGGACCAGATGGCCTTAAAGGCCCCTTCTAACTCAAACAATGTTATTATTCTAACTCTGGAGTTTTTTTTGATTTCTTGATAGGATGGCTGTCCTGGCTGCTGATACAGGCATTCTTTATGCTTTATTTCCAACTTATGCAGTGCTTAGCAAGACTGCCCTGAAAGAAATTGCCCTGACCTATGACAAATCTGTCCTTTAAAAGTTTAAATATTGGATGCAGAATGCCACCAAAATGAATTGGGCGGGTTCCAGCTTGGTTGAAATCCAATAGAAAGCACTGTAAGAATAGATAAGTGAAACACTGGAGTGAGTGTAACAAAGAAACCACTGATGTTATTTTCAGTGGCACAACAAAGAGAAAACAAACAAACCAAAACACCACAAAATCCCACAGAGAACAAATTCTTCATGAGGAATGTCTCAGCTCTCCTTAATCACTTGTTTTATGCAGAGAGCCAAGCATTTGGTACGTGCAAGCAGGTAGGATCTCGCTGCACTATCTGCAAAACAGAACCTTGTTTTGTTGACTATTATAAATGGAAGTACAAAGGAATTTGCTCATTGGCTTCATGTGGTAGGACACAATCATAACAAAGCCTTTTGACTTTCCTCATCCTCTCCTGTATTATTCCTTTATTCCCTCCCTGTAATCCCCCACCATCTCTCTCCCCCCAGCCACAGAAGCAGCATGTTAGGAATCTGCTCACCTGCCCCTACTCAATGAGAACCACCTGCACCTGCTGCTGTGCTGCTTTGGAAGAGCCACGGCTCGGCACAGTACATAAAACCCTGGGAGAGCAGCTGGGACCTTGTGGTGCTTCAACTCTTGGTTGAAAGAAGGACTGGTATTTTTTTCTTGCTGGTAGTAAGTTATAGACTTCTGAGTTTCAGTAATTCTTTGATATTTAGCAAAGTGTGCTTACATGTTCCAGGAGCTGATGGTGTAAACGTTTGTTCTTTGTGTTACTTGGTTAGCTGCAGGCTTCTCAATAGGAGGGGGGAAAAGAAAACAACACTTGGGAAGAAGGAAGCAGGAGTAAAAATGCTTACTTGGCTCTCCTCCAGGCCTAAGAGGTGTTTAAAATAAAACAACATCAAAACATCAACTGCCTTGAAACAACCTATGTGTGAGATGCTATTTAAAAAATGTTCTCCTTGTAGAGAGAATGTGAGGGGAAGGTGACCTCTAAAGTTGAAGATACTGGAGGAGAATCTGTAACAGCAAATTGCTAACAGTACTGTGGGCCTTGCTTTCAGATCACAGAGATGCTTAAGTTGGAAGGGACCCTTAAAGGCACTCTGGTCCAACCTCCATGCAATGAACAGGGATCTGTACAGCTCCATCAGGTGCTTAGAGACCCATCCAGCCTGACCAGGTACTGCTGTAAATCTTCTGCAAAGATAGTCAGAGGAGCTGCAGGAAAGAACAGGGCAGGGTCTGTCTTGATAGAGCAAGGGGAAATGGTTTCAAGCTCAAGGAGGATAGATTTGAGTTGGATGTAAGGAAAAAGTCCTTTTGTGAGGATGGTGAGGCATTGGCAGAGGTTACCTAGAGATGTGCTTGATGCCTCTTCCCTGGTGACTTTCAAGGCAAGAGTGGATCCGGCCCTGGGCAACCTCATAGAGACATGGTGTCCCTGTTTGTTACAGGGGAGTAGGACTAAGTGACCTTTAAAGGTCCTTCCAATTCTAAGGGTTCTATGATTCTGTAGGGTGCCCCTCTGGTTAGATTCTAGTCCTGGCTTTGGACTAAGAGCTGAAGACCAGCCCAGAGCTCAGCTTGTGTGCTGTCTGAAGAGGTGATCTGGAAGCTGCAACTTCCTTCAGATGAGGAGAGAGCCACTAACATGCTGTATGTGATCTCAAGTCTGTCCTGAGCGATGTGAGCAGTGCGAAGAACCATGCTCCTCATAGTGGAGCACACCCGTGCCCTCTGCTTAGCAGCAGCACGTGCGATCCTTATAACCATTAACTGCTTGCTTTTCCCATGCAATTACTGGACCCTTTGTCTGAAGATGGGCTAAAACCCACCGGGGACAACAGCTGGCTGCCACCACACCGAGCCCGTCTGCTTGGGGCAACTCACGGGGGCTGCATGGCACCGGAGCCCCTCAGCCCCCCGCACGTCCGGCTGATAGCTGCGGTCCCGGGGGGTGCTCAGGGCTGCTCGGGGGCGGGCGGGGCTGAGCCGTCCGCCCAAGCGGGGCGGTATCTCCCGCTCTGCCGCCCCGCCCCGGCCGCGCGGCCCCGGGATGCTGCGGAGCGGAGCTGCGGGCGGAGGGAGGCAGGTGAGCCTGGGGGGGAGCGGCCCGGGGAGCCGGCTGTGTGCTTGCGTATGTGGGGATGATGCGAGGGCGGCTGGGCAACATCCCTCTCTTCCTAAGGAGGTTATTTATTTATCCCCCGCTTTCCCCGGTGTTCGCTCGTTTTTAATTGATTATTATGATTTTCCACCCGCCTTCAGGCTCTTTGTTCCCAGCGAGCGGAGCGCTGGGGCTGGGCCCTGCGAATGGGGCTGGGGAGTGGGGGGGTTCGGGGGCGCCGGCTCCATCTCACCCCCCATCCGTGGTGTGGTCCCGGTGCCTTTGGGGCCGGCGGCTACTGGGAGAGTCCCTCGGTCCTGGCACGGCTCACTGTCGGTGCGGCATGGCGATGGGCAGCGGCGGTGCTGGGCTTTGTGCTGACACCCAGCTAACCTGGAAATGCAAGTAGGGACAACAATGGGGTGAGTCCGTGTGCGGCGAGTGGGCGTGCTGGTGCAGTCGGGTCTTAAGCCTCTGCTAATCCCGTTCCTTCATCAAAAAGCAGAGTGAGCCCTACATAAAAATGGCCCGACAAGGTTGAGTTAATCTGCTTCGTGGTCTCCCAGGTGATCCATTGTGTCTTGCTGCCCGTTGTGTTGGGCACTGACATTTCTGAATGTTTCTCACTGGTTGGAACCTGAATGCTACTGCTCCATTCCCAGTGAACCTGGAGGATGGCATTGCCATGCTTATGGTGTTTGTAAACTGTTAGGCTCTTTGGCCCTGTTCTTAACAGCCTTTCTCCCCATCCTTTTAATTGCTCAGAAATCTATCAGACCTCTGACTCCTGAAGTGCTGGGACCTGGCATGGGTCAGGAACCACGGAGAGCTGAGTGCAGCTTCTAATTGCAAAGCTGAGCAGGTATTTACATAGGTGGTCAGTGCCTTTCTGAACAAAGCAAGCACTGTTTCACAGCTGGTGGAATAATGCCTAAAACATGCTGTCTTCCAGCAGTAGCCCTCTGATAAGAGACACAAATGCTCCAAGTGGAGGTAATGCATTATGCATTAAGGTGCCATGCAAGGCCAGCTTCCTACCAGCCCTAAAGGAATAATAATCTCATCTCTTTGCTTATAATGATTTGTCCTCAAAGCCAGGGGAAGGTGTGCCTCTCTGGGTGATGTGCAGCTGTGCTTGCATAGTTCAGCTCATCCATCTCCGGCTGTGCCAGCGTGGGGCTGTCTCATTGGGAAATCATCAGGAGCTGTTGGAGGTGGCTGAGATGATGTGAGAGCACTGGCTCCTCAATTGGCTTGATGTAACAGTGTGAGGACAATAGAAGATGAAATGAAGGCATTCTTTCCCGTTGTACAAAAGTAGGAGTTGGAGCTCTGCAGTATCATGTATTATCTGCTGGCTTTTGTATTCAGCACAAGTAATAATGCTTGGATAGCATGTGTTAGCTCTCCAGTAACAGAGCACTTGATTGCTGGCAGTTGCCTGACTTGCACATTTTGGCTGAATCTTCACATTAAAAGATTTGTGGAGTTTTTTGTCCTTTTTCCATACCAACTGGTGGATGAATTGCAGGGCTGAACATCTAGAACTGTTCAGCCAGTCAAAGCTACTGTTATCAAGCTTGTACTGGAGGTGCAAAAAGCCGCGTTCTGCAAAGGCAAGGCAGTGATTTGTCTGAAGCTGACCTGTGTTCTCTGCTATACAGTGCATGCAGCCACTTCAGCTTCAGTGCACGAGTGTCTCCTCTGTGTGGAATAGGGATTTTTAGGGCAGGGTTATTAATTCAAAACTCGATCCTTTCCTTATTTCAACAATTTGGCAAGTTCTGGTTGTATTTCTCCAGCAGCAGAAAATAGAAGCAAATGGCTGTCATGCAGGTTTTCATCAAGTAAACTGGGCAAGACCCTGAGAAGCCATTCTAGGGGATGGCTGCATGCAGCCGGGGTAGAAAAGGGTTTCATGTGTTGCAGTGTGGATCTGTAGACTGCAGTTCAGTGTTGGGAAGAGCTACTGAAAGAGAGGGATTTGATCTACTCTATGCTTGTCCCCTTCAAACCTGCTGTGTTGGAGCGATGGTGGCAGGTTGGGGTTCTGCCTGAGCTGACTCTACAAACAGGTCTCAAAACTTCATGGAGGGGGTTAGTGACTTAATAGAACCTGTGAAGAATGATTGTATGGAGAAAGGAGGTAGCCTGGTTCAAAGAGACAGCTGAGTCAGACTAAGTCACCATGTGAGGTGTTTACATTCACCCCCAGTTCGGTGACTTGCCCACAGTAGTAGTAGGTGGCTCTTAGCCTGATGGGCAGCTCTCAGAAATGCCCTGTTCTGGCGCCTCTTGTAGCCTTGCAGCCCTTTGTGCTTCTTTCAGGCTCACCAGGTGTTAAAGGCCACTTTTCTCTGTGCTGAAGATAAAGCTACTTGGTTGCCTGCGGTTGTGCTGCTTTAGCAGATGAGGAGCTGCATCTCCTGGGACTTGTTATTATGTGCAGGGGAAGTTGCTGGTGTTGTCTCCTGCTTCCTTCCTATTGGAAGCAAGGATTACTCTTCCACAGAGCCAGACTGTTGCTCTGTAGCTGTCCTCCAGGGCTTTAGCTTGGAGGATTCTGAGTGAAAGCTGGGTACAGAGTGAAATACTGGGTTATTCCCCCAGCTGCGAGCTAGAAAGGAAAAGCCTTAATCCTACCATAGAGGAACTGCTTGGTCAGAGCAGCTTGCTTTATCACTGGGCTAAGGCTGTAGAGCAAACTGACTGTATAAGTAGCCAGGCAGGAGGAGAGATGTATAGCCCATTGCAGCCTGAGTACCAGGCTGCTGCAGCCAGCTGCTAAGCCCCAGATCAATTCTGTGTTAAGTGGAAGTGCTACAGCAAGGTGTTAAACTCTGCTTAGGTAGACAGCCAGGTCACTGCTGTTCATACACGATGTAATCCAGCTTCTTTCTAAAGTAGATCTTAAGCTCTGACTAATCTCTGAAGATGAACTTGTGCCATTATCCTGCAGCGTGCTCTGTGCCACTGTCTCTGGATCTGATTGAATGTAGAGGTCTAGGTTTGCTTAGATCTGGTGGTTGTAGATTTCCTTAACACAGAGCTTTCTGCTGCTCTCTCTGCCCTTTACCCATGTAGAGCTGTGGCCAGCAGTGCTTCTCAGCCTGGGAGAAACAGTGTGAGGCTGCCCAGAGTTCCTTGGGAACTGCAGTGATAGGTAATGCTCTGTGTAAGCCTATGTTATCTCCCAGCTAGAAGGAGGAAAGGCTCTTAATACTTCTTTCTAACATTCTAATTAACAGGTCTTTAAGATCCAGCCTGCTATGGAGCAGCTTTCCCTCTCGCTCATTCCCAGTCCTATTGAGGGTGGAGTAAGCTTGTTGAGGAAGAGATTCTTTTTAGTATTCCTGTTAACATCCTCTTTGAGTGTCTGTTGGAGAACCTAGAGCTGGAAACCTACAGATGTGTACATACACATTTATAATGTGTTTGGCTGCAGGATGAATACTGTGGCCATCTTTCATGTACATCTGAAGTTGTTTAGGCTTAACTATTGCCAAAATGTCTTGTATACCCTGAAGACTCCAGATTTCTTCAAGGAAAACTGTATTTTGATCCAATTTGCACCCTCACTGTATTTAAAGTATAAAAAACAAATCTTGATGCTTCACTGTCTGATCTTAGCTGACCGTTGCTGAAGGGGTGTGATGTGAATGTGTTCATATTCATACAGCAAGCCAGATGCATGCTATTGGGCACTATGACTTGTACAACATAGTCCTGGTGCTTTTTGACTATAAAAGCATGTAAAGCATTAACCTGGAAGAGAGTTGCTGAATGCTGACAGTTCTCAATTACTACTTTTTTAGTGAAGAATGAGGTAGAGGAGATGGATGGGTGGATGCTGGTCTTCTGGAGATAAGAAGTGCTGAAGTGGTAGGAGGTGTCTGTGCTGTTGCTGGTGGGCAGCTTCTTGGTGGCTTCTGCCTAGAGCCTGAGCACCTGGTGTATGTGTGTGGCCTGTGCCTCCAGTAGCCCTGGCTGTGGATGAACAAAGCTGTAGGGAGTATGGGAGAAGTGACTTGGTGTGCCTGGAGCCTGCAGCATTTAACTCCAGCAGCCTGTTTTGAGGCTGAACGCTGAGATGGGCTTCTAGGCTACAGCTAAACCTACGGATCCTGAGATGCTTAGCCCTCCTGAGGGCCTTCAGCTAGAGAAATCTGTGCTGTGTGGAGTAAGAGGCCCATTTTCTGATCGGAATACACAAATAGCTGTGTGACCTACTATGATACGCTTTCTGGTTGTCTCTAGCTGATTGGACATATACAATAACTTCTTCCAAAAGAAGAGACAAATGTGTATGAGCAGCAGGACACAGAGGGCCTTTGTGTTGGATGCATTAGCACAAATGGGGTATTTCTGAAATCCCTCCCCCTGAGGCAGAGGTTACCTTCTCACGCAGCATCACATGGCCATGTGATGGAGTGTGGGGGAGTGATACACCCTTGTGACAACTAATGCACTGTGTGTACAAATGTAAATATTTACATGCTTGCTGTTCAGATGTGCAAACAAGGAGTACAGCAAGGTGGGAAAGGATGACTCGCCCTGGTGTCCCTGAGCAGAGGTGACCTTTGCTTATTCCCATGAAGACCAAGGGGTGGTTTTGACAGTCCCAGCCTTTTCTTCCTCATATCCACTTTCCCTCTTCATCTTGCAGGTAAAAGTGGTTCTCTCATGAAACTAAGTACTGGCCAAATCAAGGGGAGCTCTGTGGTCACTTGTACGTGATAGGTCAGCATTGCAATGCTAGCACCTTCTATAGTTAGCTTCTGCAACTGTGCACATAGCTGACCAGAAGCCTTAGGCCTACATGTATGACAAGCATCACGCCTGCTTTCTGTACTTGGAGGACAAACAGGTTTATCACCAACTTTTACTTGGAAGTCTAATGCCTGTTGGGTTGACTAGGGTGCTCCATGGGGGCTAGGACTTGGCAAGGTCTGTATTGATCCCTGTATTGAGATTTGATTTTCTTTTTTGGCATAAGGCTTTGGGTAGGTTAGATACAGTAAAATGAGGCACAGGGATCTGTTGGTTGGGATGTGTAGGAGGGATCTGTGCAAAACCGAGTCCCAGATGTGGAAGTCCATGTCATCCAGTTATTTATGGCACTGGGTCAATGTGTTTATGGGTATGTAATCTAGATTCTTTTTTCCCTCCCTAGGTCTTACTTTTTGGCCTTGTCAGCCTTGTGGACTTCTGTACACACCTCTTCAGCTATGAGTAGATCAGTAGGACTTGATATCTGTGTGGTCACCTGCTGCATCCTGCTCTTATCCTCTAGCCCACCATGCCTTGCATATCCGCTGCTGGAGGAGAGGGACATGACAAAGGCCCAGTATGGCTCATGGGCAGGGAATGGGGTAGAAGATGAAAGGACAAGCATGCCGAACTTAATGAACAAGCTGGGCCCTTCTGAGCAAACTCTCTCTGAGGAGCCGTCTGGAGTGTCAGCAAAGCCATCTGGGATACCTCTAAATGAAGCTTTCACTGTTGAAAGAGAAATGCGGCCTGCAAGCCCAAGCCGTACCTTCCTAGGCAGCCAGGGACTAGAAGTCAGCACCACCATGCTTGGGGCACTGGCTGCTGTAGAAGAGGAGCTCAGTCCCACCCAGCCAGAACTGAATGAAAATGGAGAGTTGAAGGCCATGCTGACCACAGCTGTGACCACAGTGAGCCCTCCTGTCCAGGAGGAGCCCATCAGTGTGGCCACCACAGAGGACTGTGAGGTGGGGCAGAGCTCTGCCAGCCTACTGGCAAACCCCACTTCTGTCACAGCTGCAGCAGAGGAGGAGATAGCAGAGAGCAGCTTGTACCCCTCAGCTGTACCCCAACCCCATAGCAAGGAGGTGCCCATGTCACAGCCCAGCACTCCCAGCCTGGAAAGGGCAAGTGACTACCTCATCATCCCAACGGCACAGGCCCCAAGCGAGAGTTTTGAGGTGGGAATACCAGAAGCCAACACAGGTGGAGGTCCGAGGTTACTGGCTTCACAAGGAGCTACTGCTGCTAACCACCCCCTTGTGACCACTGAGGCCTACCTTCATCTGGGGGCAGACACAGGTGTGGGGCAAGGAGAGCAGCCCACTGCAGCAAGCACTGCCTCCAGCCTCCCTACTGATTCCATGCCCCTAGACTGGGATGACACTAAGCTGGGGAGTACAAGTCAAAGGGGAAGCATGCAGCATGAGGAGGTGGGAGAGGACCAAGTGGCAACAGAAACATCCCAGATCACACTGGGAGATATGGAGGAAGAGGAGGATGATGTGACAAGAGTGCTGCCATCCCCAGCATCTGCTCCACCAACTCCAGGGCTTATGAAGGAGATCAACTGCACAACCCCTGCAGCAGTGCATGAGGAAGATGCACTGGTTACTTTCACAGCCAGCAGTGATGTTTCCCTCACAGGGGACTTGCCAGATGTAGACACTGGTGGTCTAAACTCTCTGGAAAACATAAACATGGTCACAGAAGAAAAGAGCATCCTTCCTTCACAGCCGGAGGCTATTGTGATGACAGACATAACACCTGATCTCTCCTCTACTCTGGAGAGCTCACTGGAAGGTAAAACCTGTCTGTTCACAGATACTTGTCTCTAAGTGTTAATTTAGGAGGGATGCTCCTTAGGGCCTGTACTTTTTTTTTTTTAGAGTTTAAGTGGAAGAAAGTGTGATCTACCTCCCCTAGGAAGGAAGGGCTGTGGACCTTTGTATGTGGGTAGTGGCTTAAAGTACCTGGATCAAATGTTTGGGGCTGCTCTGGGGCAATGACACGTTCCTAGGCTGGTTAGGAATGTGAGCTGTGGCTAAGGGCATCTTTAATTTTGTCCCTTGGGACAAGGGGACGACTTCCTCCATGCTGCATCCAGAAGATGTGTTTTCTGCTGTAAGAGATGCAAAGCTAATTGCATGCTGGTGCAGGAAACAAGACTGATTAATTTCTAGATTAATTTATAGCCACTTGACTTCTCAGCAGGTTCCCTTCTGCTATTCCCAGGTGTTGGGGAAACATCAGCTATCAATAATACTTGTGCAGTAAAAAATAAACTCTACACAACTTGAGTCTCAGCTCCGAGAGTCAGTCACCACAAATGCCATGCTGGCAGCCTTGCTTATTCTTATTTTCTTTCCTGTTTCCATACCATGGACTTGCAGTGCTGTGGTAGGTCTACTTGTCTATAAGGGGGTGGCTAACCAATCTAGGATTGGTTCTGCTACTTTCTTTCATGCTATACATGAGGCCTCATCTGTTTCTAAGCTGCAAACCAGCTAGATCTGCTGTTTGCACTGTGACTCTGGAAATAATACACGGTGCCAGTCCTTCAAATGTTTGTTCTGTTACTGTCAGCTGTCCTGTGAGTTGGTGCTGATGCTGCTTCTCGCTGCAGGTCTTACTCAGGAGGTGACAACTATTGCCCAGGAGGCTGCTGCTGCTCTGACAGCTGTGACACTGCTGCCTGCTTCTGCCCAGGGGACAGGAGCTGCAAGCCTTCCCCAGGAAACCAGTGGGGAGGACACCCAGATGCTCAGTGCCCCTGGTGCCACTCAGATGCTGACAGCTGCAGGCACCTCCACAGTGAGAACTCCGGGTGTGGAAGGTAGGGTTCAAACTTTGCGGGTTCTCTCCCACAAAGACACAGTGGTGCATTGCACCAATTTCAGTGCTTGTACACTGAAATCTTAACACAGCATACAGAGTCAAACTTGCTTTTTTCCTTGCCTTCTGGCCCTGGGCTGCTGCTGCTTTATGCCCATGCAGATTAGTCATGTTAAGATGTGCCAGCAGGTCAAAATCATTTTTACTCGGGACAAAGTAGTTATCCCAAACAAAACCACTATGTGAAACCCCCACATCCATCCTTGTTCACAAGTTGACTTTTAGCCTTAATCATTTAAGCCAGTTCCCTTTTTTTGGGTGGGGGATTACTTCTTGATTGCTGATGCGTGGTCCAAAGGAGCAAAAAGATCTTATTTAGGGAAGAATGTGGGAGTAAAGGGGGTTTTATTGTGAGAATTTAGGAAGCCATTGGAAGCCTGCCCTGATGCTTCTGTTGAGTGATGGTGAGTTCTTGCTCTTGTGTCTAGGGTTGAGGTAGCTCATAGGGAAGTGCTTTAAGCTGTCATGTTTATCCAGCTGCTGGCTTGATGTCACCTTGGCAAGTACACACAGGAGCCTTTCCTCTTGATAGGAGTGCAGCAGGGGCTCCCTTAGCACAAAATGTCCTCTGAGGTTATTTCAGTAGTAGTAGGTGCTGCTGCAATGAAACTGCTGCTGGGCAGCACTTCTGCTAGTTCTTATATTGCAGGGCATCAAAGGAAAGAATCAATTTGCACTGTATTCCTTAAAGAGTAACCTCACTTTAGGGGGAGAAGGCTCTTCCAGCAATTACCACTAATTAATTTGCTTCTGGGATTTAATTATAAATTCAACTATCTCTCATCTTTGCAATAAACAACTAGATCTGTCACTTGGTTCAGACCTCATCTGGTGCCTCAGTGCTTTAATCTTGCAATGGTTCCTCAAAACAATGGAAGTAAAACTTAGCGTTGTTCTCACTAAGGGGACCTCCTGTGCTGGCTGTCCTGGAGGAGAAGCTGTCATTACAGCAGAATCACTTAATGTAGCAAAGGGTGCTAGTGTCTGATAGCTTCTTTCCTGAGCTTAAGCTTTCATTAAGGAGCTCATTCTTAAATCATAGAATCATTAAGGTTGGAAGAGATTACAAAGATCATTAAGTCCAACCCATGTCCCTCAGTGCCACTTCTAATGGTGGTTTTTTTCTATACTGTTGTGCTAAACTTCTTGTCTTTTGCAGATCTCACAGATGTGGTCCTGGTCACTGGTGAGAAGGCTGTTCCATCTCCGGGTGGGTTGCTGGCTACGCAGTCTGGGCAAACAGAGGAACCATCCAGCAAAACAATGGTCCTGGTGACTCCAGCATCAGTGGCATCGTCTGTCAGGAGGACAGCTCTTCCAGCTGTGAGGAAGATCAGTACAGCTGTAACCTATGGGTTGGATCAGCTGGAGTCAGAAGGTACCACTGTTCCCAAGCCTAAAGGGCAGGCAGCTTCCTGTGGAGAGGAGCAATTACCTTGATAACATGGGCTTCCAATTGGTCTGTCTGGTAACACATGGCTATGCATGTGTTATGTTGATAATAAAATTGCTGGAAAACCTGTCCCCTTCCAGGTGGTGCAGGCAATGAGCAGTGAATGGTGTTGTGGAGGATACCTGATTTGAAGTGGCTGTGGTAGGAGGCACGGGCTTTTTTCTGGGGGAGGAACAGCAGTAGCATGGGTTTGATCATCACTGGCTACTTCTGGGCATCTACTGCAGAGCCTCTACCAAGCAAGCAGTCAAGGGAGCATGTTCAGACAGCCAGAGATCCTTTTGTGAGTGGGGGGCTCAGTGTGAGATGGCCACCTCAGTGTGCATCTCCTCACACCTTGCTGGAGTTGAGTGGTGCCGTATTCATGCTCCCGTGGTAGTGCTGAGAGAGGTGAAGAATGCATCCGCTTTGAGATGCTCTTCCAGTTCAGTTGTTCACCAAAACTCATTAATGCAAATTCACACAAGGTTTTGATGAAGTGGGTCTATCTGTAGCTCTGTCATTGATCTTTTTGGCTCATCCATAACTTTCCTGTAGAGAACTGCTTCGATTCTTCCTGTTTTTTACTTTGACTCTTCTGTTTGCTCATCCATCCCCCTATTTTGTACTCCAGTGTCTGGGCCTACACCACCTGGCAGGGATTAATCTTCCTGCCTGTTTTACTCCCCTCCCTTTATCTTGACCTTCTCCTACCTTCATATTTCACTGCAAAGGTTGGCAGACCTCCAGGGGTGGCATGCCAGATGGTATTTTTCTTCTGATCAGAGGTGGGGTGCTGCAGACAACAGCTAATCAGCATCTTTTCTCTGCATGAAGCAATAACTTGAATTCCTGTTTAGTTTGGAGGGCAGCAAAGGCAGGGAGCCCTCCCCTCTGTGTGCAAGATGTTGTGGCTCCTGCCCTTTATTGGGCTTGCTGTTGGCTTTAAAACCTGCCAGGAGTGACAGCACATGCTCCTTACCCTGATGGATCTCTAGTAGTGCAAGGATGTGGATTCCTTGGCTCTGGGGCACAGCTCTGCAGGTGCCTGTCATCCAAGGGTTGTGGTGCTCCTTGTTATGCTGTGTGTTTATGACAACTGGCACAGCTTTTTTTGTGGTCTAAAACTCTTTGGAATAACTTAGACTGTGGTGTGCCAGAACTTTCCTTGGTGTTAGAGATCACCAATCTGTACTCTGTGAAGTGGGACAAACACCACTTGAGGATAAGCTTTCTGCCTGGAGATGCTACTGCCCCAGTTAAGCGCAGAGGAAGCTTTTGAGCTGCAACTGTTTTCTGATACCTTTTTGTAGTGGCAGTTAGTGAGCATCTCCACCTCAGGGTGCAGTGGTGTTGGGAAGGGTGTTGTATTCCTTCCCAAATCACAGTACCTAGTGCTTACTCTCAAATATCCATATGGTACCAGATGCATTATGCTCAGGAGTGCTTTCCTACAGAGCTACATTGAGCTCCAGCCCAGAATGCCCAGACTGCAGGTGGATGCAAAAGCAGACATCACTGCTGCAGACATAATGAAGTCCCTGGGGAGGTCCTGGTGCTTGCTGACCAGTGGAAGAAGTGCAAGGCAGCTGGGTGAGCTTGGCTGACTCCCACAGCCCCCAGTGTGGCTTGCTGCCTTGCCTTGCTGAGGGCCTGGCTCATCATTAAATATGGACCCCTGCTGTTCAGAGTTCTGCTTCTTGGGTACCATCTGTGCCAAACTGCCTGCAGTGAATATACTGATGCAATTAACCTGCTTGAGTTGGATATAACTTAAAACTCAAATTGCACAGACAAACATGAGGTGTTTTGAATAGCTTTCTAGATAGGGTTGTCCTCATCTCTCCAGGCTCTGGAAAGATTAGCAGAGTAATGAGCATGTTCCTGCCTGAACTGTGCAGTGAGACTGGTTCTACTTGCCCTTCCTAGCTAAAGAAATCCTATAAGGGGATTATAGGATTTGGGGACAGGACACAGCTGAGGATGAGCCTTACTTGTCTGTGAGACTTAATGCTGCATTTTGTACCTGTGCCCAAAATTTCAGCATCTTTCTGGAAAGCCCTACAGTGCAGATTTCTCTGGAGGACTTTTAGGATCCAAGGAGAAAATATAGTTCAACTTATCTGTTCAGGATCACTCTGTAAGCTTCCCAGCACTTTTTGAAGTGCATCTATAAAAAGAAAACACCCAAAACTACTCTGCAACAGCATGTAAGCCCTAGGGCTGGTTCCTGTTCAGTCATCTAGGCTTATTTGAGCATTGCTGCTGAGGCTGAGCTGCTCTCACAGGTCAGCATTCATAGGATGCTTGTGGGAGATGCTCTGCCTGTTGTGTGATGTCAGGAGCAGGCAAATAGCTCTGAAAACAGGCAACTTACAGTCTGAGCTGTATAGCTCTTGAATATGAGGTGCTCCTGATGAATCTGGCTAGCTCTCAACATGTAGCTGGTGAAGTCCTTGTTGCTATGGTGGAGGAGTAATCGTGGGGTTGGGAAGGCACATTGAGGAGAAAAGGTTCAGCCAAGAATTGTGTTGAATGAGTCTGAATACATGTATATAGATATAGTCGGCCTTGATTTGCAGCTTCTCTTGGCTAATAACAGTCTAAGGATAGGGGATAGGATTTCACCTTGGTTCTCAGATTATAAATTGAACACAGTTGTTAACAGAGGTTAGTGCTGGTGTGAGGAGTCCTAGGGCTGTGTCTATTTTATGGAGCCATGCACTGCTGGTAGTAACAAAATAGGATGAGGAGATGGCCTTAAGCTGTGCCAGAAGAGGTTCAGATTGGATATTAGGCAACATTTCTTCTCAGAGTGGTGATGCAGTGGCACCACTGCCCAGGGAGTGGTGGGGTCATCTTCCCTGGAAGTGTTCATAAACCATGGATATTTGGCACTGAGGGATGTGATCAGTGGGCCATGTTAGAAAAGATGCCTCTTTTCTAACTATGGGGCCCACTTTCAGTAGGTGGATGGCTGGACTAAGTGATCTTCATGGGTCTTTTCCACCATTAATGACACTACAAAAATGAGCCAGTTGCAGACTTGGTAACAGGCCCTGAGCAATGGGGACACCACTCTCATGGGCCTTGCAACATATGGCTAAGCAAAGCATAACCCCTGGGCAGCTCCACATTTTTTTGACTTGTATAGGGGAAAATCAGTTGTAGGATGTTTGGATCATTTATGCTAAAGCGTCTGCTGTGTAGGACAGCACAGCACTGTTCCTGGTGAGCTGGTACATGCCTGTGTAATACAATGTTTGGCTGCGAAGTCCCTCAGCAGTTCTAAGATATGGGGCTGGACTTGCCTTTGGGGTTAGCAAATCCCATGTTCTGCAGCTGTAGGGAACCTGATCGCTGCATCTTGGCTTCAGGTTTAACTGTTTTGCTTCACTGATTGCATTAAAGGCTGCTCCAGAACAGTGGAGCATATCATATAGCACAAATACATCCACGGTATTTTAATGGCACATACTTGGTCCTTAGTTTTCAGTTTTTTTAATGACTCTTCAGACTCTCCTTACTTCTAAGCCACTGCAGTACAAGGCACCTTTCTTCTGATGTGAAGTGTTACTTATTTTTAAATGGAAATCAAGGCTTTGAGTTCAATTGCTATTTGGACCCTGACTGTATGGATTAAGACCTGCTTCATTAAATCTCTGCAAGCCCATTAAAAATTTAAATGAGGTTGCAGGGTTGTAAATAAGAAGGGCACTTAGCCCTGGTTAACTAGCCTGATGCTTTAATTCTCCACCAGCTCTTTGGATATCAGCTGAATTGGCAAGGATCTGAAGATTTAAGACAAAGCATGTGCAAAATGAATTAATAATTAAATGTTTTTTGGTGCACACTTCCTATTGCTTCTAGCTTATTTCTGCTGCTGAAGTGAGAGCTACTGTCCCTTTAGTACAGATTGACCTTGATCTTCCTCATGGAAGGTGGCTGTTCACTTCTCCTTTGTACCAAAGAACCATGTATTTAAAAAAATTCTAACACTTCTGTCTTAGATACCTGATCCTGATTGCCACCACTGTGCGGGTTAGGTGGCCTGGTTCAGTCTGACCCATTCAACTGTTCTGGACAGGCACCTCAACATTTCTAGCTGTATCTGACTTGTCATTTGTCTAAAAAATATTTTAAGGTTGTAGTTTTCCCATGTTTATCCCCTAGTTGAACAAAAGTGACAGGAAACCCCCCTACAGATGCTGTTGAAAGGAAATTGGGCTGTGGGTAAAGATTTTAATGAGGCTTTTGTTCCCTAATCTGGGTATTAGCTCACCCTCCAGCTCTAGTGAGGTGGATTCAGATAAGCAGGTAGGTGGCAGTTCCTTCTGAGTGCTCTGCAAGGAGCACTTCTCCTGAGCTGCTGCTGCCTGGGGTCTCTCAGCACTTGTAGGGCTTTGTTGCTTGTGAGGCTTCTCCGTGGTCCTTTGGGCATGGGGAACAGGGCAGGCAACACTGCAGAATGATTTGGCTCTTTCAAAACCACCCAGATGATTTATAGCTTCTGTATCAGGATAATCCTGGAGCTTTATGCTTTGAGTGGCATGAGGCTTTGTCTAGAGATGAGTGTGCTTGCAGTCATCCTCCCTTTTGGTGTTAGGTAGGACTGGAGTTAACCTTGGTATTCTGGAGGCCTGTAATAACACTTACCCATAGTTAATGTCATCAGCAATGGATCCATGCTGGTTACACCTGTGCTTTTGTCTAGAACACAGCTTAAATCAGACACTTTCTCAACCCTTGGTCTGCTAGTTGCGCTCTTCCCAGGTAGAGTAGCTAAATTATATACTCCTGAATAGAGACCCTCAAATGGCTCTGCATTTATCTTCCTCCATTCTATCAACTTATGGGTCATGGTAGTTAAATCTGGACTGATTCAAATGCCCTCATTTGATAAATCACTTTTTAAAACTGTCCAGCTCAGTTGCTGCCTTTTTAACTTTAAAAGAGCTGTTTGCTGCTGTCTCTTTAGCCAGGCTCAGAGTGAAAGCAATTTTGTAGTGAATACTGATGGAAATGCAGCACTTGGGAATGATCATTTCTGATCTTAATACAGAAGCAGACCTGTTGTAGTGGGGGGGAAAAAAAAAGTCCTTCCTGGAATACAAGTGCATCATCTTCCTTGTGGTGAGAGATAAGCCAGGACTCAAAGCAAGTATGAATCCCCTCAGATATGAGAGGTAGGTTAGGATCAGAATCTAAATCGTTACCATCTTTATAGAGCCCTCTGCTGGGGCGTGCTTTCTGTAGTCTGTTTTTTGGCAAGTGGATGTTGAAAACTTCTTGCAGCTCATAAGGAAACCTCATAGTTCAGTCCTGCCACCCTGTTTGCTCTCCTAGATGTAGCAGGAATGTTCCCTGTCACAGGAAACAAGTTTCATTTCCTCTTATCTTGAAATTTAGGTGTGCAGAGTTAGGGTTAGTGCCTTGCTTTGTGTGATAAGAGCCCATCCAACTGATGTACTCTTCTCAGTGCTCTGTTTTCTCACCTGTGCAGCAGGCCAGGCATTGAATACCTCCATTCACAGGAGGTGTTTGTGCAACTCAGAGCCTGGGCAGCTCCTGCTCCCACTTTGGGTGTCCCTATGCAACCCAGAAAGCTGGGCAGAGTCAGGGCCCTTCTACTCTCCTGCCAGTCATCTCCTTCCATGCTGGGCTTTGTCACAAGTGGTAGCTCTTGGCAGCATTTTGGAAACATCAGATGGTGGCATTATCACTGATCACATGAAAGCAATTGATTAATAAGAATTCTCCTAGAAAGGTCTTTCTGCCTTGACAGCTAGCTGTGATTACAAAAGCAGTGTAGAAAATGAGCTGTGTTCCCACACTACAAGTGTACTGAAAGAAGTCCTTTAGTGGAGACTTCTAAATGCCTCTTCCTTTTTCTGTATTCATGCATCCCTCATTCCCAGTCCTGTCCTTGATTACACACCTCTGCTTCCTATGCTATGTGCACACATGTGCCATGGTGGTCAAGATATGTGTAGATGTTGTACTGATGGACATAGTTTAGTGGGAAATATTGGTGATAGGTGGATAGTTGGACTGGATGATCCTAGAGGTCTTAACCAACATTGGTGATCTTATGATTCTATGAGGTCCCTTGAGTTTCCTGGTGTGTTTTGGGCAGCCAAGACTTCTTGAATAGTAGAACTGTGCTGGGTAACATCCCTGTGGGTCGCAGTCAGGTGGGTGTCAGTGCTCTGCAGTGCTCTCCTGTCCCTCTTAGCTTGTGTTCAGATAGGGCTAAGCCTGCCTTGTAGCTCCCTGAAGTGGTAGCTCAGCTCTTGGGCTGCTTTGCTCAGTGCTGGCACAGAAGCAAAGGTTCTATTTTCTTGAAGTTGTGGGAACTGGGCTCACCACTGGAAGCCAATTAGTACTGGCTTCTGATTGATTGCAACTTCGGTGCTCATCAGATGCTCGTAGGCATTCAGACCCTACAGTGCTGAGTACTTGGTATGATCACAGCCTAAGACTACTGTGGACCATAATGATGCTTTGCATTACTGTCTAGACACCACTGTCCTCTGGTTTTGGTGCAAAGAACAGAGATTGAGACCTCTGTGTTTTGTCTTGCAACTTTTAAAAAGATTTTTCTTATAGTTTGTTTGAACTCACTGTGAAAGTCAAGGTGTCACCTTCTAACAAGCCTTGCTGCTCATAGAGTAGGAAGATATTTCTCCTGTACACATAATCTAGCAAATAATGGTTTAAGTCTGCTGAAGAGTGAAAACACTTAGAATCATAGGATGGCCAGGGTTGAAAAGGACCACAGTGCTCATCTAGTTTCACCCCCCCTGCTATGTGCAGGGTTGCCAACCACAAGACCAGGCTGCCCAGAGCCACATCCAGCCTGGCCTTGAATGCCTCCAGGGATGGGGCATCCACAACCTCCTTGGGCAACCTGTTCCAGTGAACATGTTACAGTGACTTTTAAACATTAAGGGAAAATATCTAAAAGGTAAAGGTAGCAGCTCCTATGCTATGGGTTTCAGCAGTGGTGCAGGTGCCCCATAGTAAAGCTGAACTTTCCTTCTGGTAAATATTAATAAAGGTGGAAACTTGCAGAAAAAAATTCTCATACTTTTCTTGGTGCCGCCTTCTAGCTTCTCAAAAACTCAGCATTTCAATGCCTGTTACAAGGTTGTCAGGTCCTTCAAAACTGAAATTGTTGATTGGTGAAGCAGGAATCTCATTTTTATGGGGATTCCTGCTGCTTAGATTACATCCCTGTCACAGCAGGGAGGTGTTAAAATTCTCAATTTTTCTTCCTCTGTGTCAATGGAGGCAGAACTGAGCCCCTGTTACAGAACACAGTGCTTATTTAGTCTGCCAGAGGGTCAGAGTTTGCTTTTTTTCAACATGTGGAGATAAGCAGACTACAGGAGAGTTACCTCATGCATCACCTTTATTGCAGGAGGAAAGAGGAATGTAATGGATGGTATTTTGGTGCTGCAGGCCTGGTATCACAGTGAGAGGAGACAGGATTTACTCTAACTAGGCCTTCTTAGGGTCACATTGCATGTCACGCATGAGATCTAAAATTTAGTGAATGTTAAGAAAACAGTGAGACACTGAAGAAGTGTTCTGGGTCTGTTTAGCCTTGAGAAAAGAAGACTGAGAGGGGACCTGATCCAGGTCTATAAATATCCAAGGTGTGGGGAGCAAAGTGGCGAGGCCAGACTCTTTTCAGCAGTGTGTGGAGACAGGATGAGGGGAAATGGCCAGAAACTGGAGCATAGGAAGTTCCGCACCAACGTGTGCAAGAACTTCTTTACTGTGAGGTGACGGAGCACTGGAACAGGCTGCCCAGGGAGGTTGTGGAGTCTCCTTCTCTGGAGATATTCAAGACCTGCCTGGATGCCCACCTGTGCGACCTGGTGTAGGGAACTGCTTTGGCAGGGTGGTTGGACTCAATGATCTCTGGAGGTCCCTTCCAACCCCTACTATTCTGTGAAGGTCTACAGAGCAAGATGAACTTGCAGTGGGTGTACTGTGTCAGTTATGTCTGCTCTAGTGGGCAAAGGAGTGCCAGGTGTGCGGAAGTGCTCCTACAGCTGCTCTTCACCTGAGTGCCTGATTTGGATAGTGTCACACACATACCTGGAAAACTGCTTGCATTTCTTTATTAGAGAATAGCATGTTGGCCATGGGCTATGTTCCACTGTATGATTATCTTGCTTCCTGTGTAAGGAGAACCTTAGCCTAGCCTTGAGTACTTGCAAGCATGCTCCACTAAGTAATTCACAAGGGGATGCTGATGTGTGTAAAAATCCAAATGCCTTTCACATCTGCTGGGCTTTGCAGTTTTGGTCCTTTCAGTCTCCTCTTTGGGGCAGCTGTGGAGATCTCTGAAGTGCCAAGCAGGGCTGGTTTAGGAGGCAAAACATAATTTTGCAAAGGGGCTCTGGTGTGATGCACGAACCTGCAGCTTTTGGGGTCTGGCTGCATGACACACAATTATAGGATCACTGAGGATGGAAAAGCCCTCTAGGATCACCTAGACCAACAGTTAATCCATCCCAACCAGACCTTGAGTGCTGCGTGGCTATTGATCACCACCCTGGGCAGCCTGTGTCAATGTGTTATTGCTCCTTCTGAGAGAAATGTTTCATAATATCCAACCCAAACCTCCCTTGATGCAGCTTAAGGCCTTTGCCTCTCATCCTAGCATGCATTCTTCCCTATCCCCTGGGACCAGCGGGTGCTGTGAGCAGCCTGCCTGCGCCTGCCATCCCCCTGGTGCACCCCTGACCTCTGATATGTGTGGTCTGCATTTCTTTAGAAGCACTGTTTCCTATCTGTGACCACCAAGTGGTGCTATGCTCTGTGCCTTGCATGAAGGCTAGCTGATGGCATTTTGGGGCAGGGGGTTACAAAGCTGTTTTCAGTCATGTGAATGAGCCCTTTTTTCCCCTTGGTGCAGCTGTGCTGTGAGGACTGCGCTATCCTCATCCTTGTGCTGTGGCTGTGGGGTGATGGATGGAGCTGGGTGATTTTCAGGCGTGATAAGTAGTCTTGGCACTTTCAATTCAGGTGTTCAGCTTGGCTGCCTGCTGGAGTTTTGAAGTGCAGAGATGGATATCTGCTTTCTCAAAGCCAGCTCCTGGCAGGTGTCTCCAATTAGCTTGCTAAAATCACAGGAGCCTTCTAAAAACCTTGTTCCAAGGCAGATTTTCAGATAAAATCTGTTCCCTGGTTTCTCTGACCTTTTTTTTTTCATCCAGTTCATTCAGGGAGAACGTGCTCATGGTCCTGTTCTCCAGAGTGCTGGCTGCTTAGCACCTTTGCTGTACCATTTGGGAAATCTTTTGCTTACAGCTGCGTTGCTCTCAGCTGAGGCACAAGACCTACTTTAACTTATCTTTGCAGGTTTCTTGCAAGCACTCTCCAGGTGCCATACTCAGGTGTACAGAGGCTGTGTATTCTGTATGAAAACATATAGTTTGATAGAGAAAATTCTTATCTTGATTTAAGATGATGGGCACATTGTAAGATAGAGTTACTTCTAAAACATAAAGGGGATGTAAGGGGTTAACTACATCCCTGTAAGCTCCATTCAGTGCTCTGCATGGTATAATTGTTTGCAGGATGTTCTTTTCCAGATACTGAAAGACGTGCTATCACAGGATGATGCAACTAAATTCAAATAGCAGCTCATCTGTATGAAATGCAGGGCTAAAACTGAAAGGTGGCAAGCGTAATTGTCCTGTCTGGTGAGCTGGAAAAAACATGCTGTGTTTTAAAGCAAATCCTTGAATTGGAAGGAAAGGTAACACCATGTAACAGCACGGTGAATGCCCTGGTTTCTTAATGTGCATTGATTTCCCTAGGCCAGTTCCATCTGTAAGATGGATACCCAGCACTGAATAGGCTCCCCAAAGTTCCCCAGTTAGTTTTTCAGTTATTCTGAGCAGCAGCTGTGTCACTGCATCCCACAGCAGAAGGGAGAAGAGCGAAGCATCATGCAGTTGCCAAGGTGCAGCTTGCTTTACTTACAGCAGGTATGATGCATACATTCCACAGGTCTCCTATCAAAGCTACTCCAATGTACTGCACCGCTTTGGCTGGATCATCAAAGCACATAAATGCTGTGCCTTATTTTTCTGGCATTGAAAAGTTAACCACTGAAAATTCAGAACATGTCATTATTCCATACAGTGGGTAGCTCCACTGGTAGCTTGGGCAAAACTTTTGCCTCAGAAAGACCTTGGGTCCTTGTAACTAAAAGCTGGGAAGAGACACTGTGGGACGCCTTGCTGGGTGTATGCTCTGTTACTGCAGCTGCTCTTCTCTGCTTTGAGCTGTTGTCAGGAATAGGATGGAGGCAGAAATTTGAGACAGGACTGGGCACTTCCACATCAACCCCTCTGGGTGTCTCTCACGTCAGAAAACAGGCAGGGCTTTGTTAGGGTGGCTTGCCTTTGGAAAGGGGATTATGAGCTCACTTATAGGGATGTCTGAACCTTCTGTTTTGTGGGACCTTTCCTGATATTGCTTTTGTGTCTTCATGACCAGAGGCCGAGGAAGAGGATGAAGAGGAGGAGGAAGAAGAAGAGGAGGAAGAGGAAGATGAAGAGGATAAAGAGATAGATTCTATGGATGAAAGCATGGAGGGTGACACAGAGCTGCCGGGCTTCACTCTTCCAGGCGAGACCTCCCAGGAGCCCATAGCTGGCCTGGAGAACCCTGCAGCCCAGCTGGCTGGGGTGTCCTACCAGGTTCCCGATACCATTGAGTGGGAGCAGCAGAACCAGGGGCTGGGTGAGTGAATAAACTCTTTCTTCCCTTACCCTCATGGAGGACGTCTCCTTCTCTTCACCTTGTATGGGACAGCCCATTGTGCTGGGAGGTCTCAGTAGGCCTTCAACATATTTGGCTAAACGTGGAGCAGCTGTATTTCTGAGAAAACCCTGGCCCCAGAAACAACTGATCAAATTGAGATGAGTCCCAGACAATGTGTCCTGAGGTTTTAGCTTGGGGGAGAACCTCTCTGCATACTCCAGACCTGGCTATCATTCCTAGAGCTTAGTGTTGTGTGTCTCAGCTGAAATTCCTGGGCAAATTTTAGTGCCCTCTGCCTGAGGTGTGTTAGTGCAGGCATACAAGTCCTGTGAGGGCAAAGTGAGCCGGGGAGTTGCTTATCTGCCCATTGCTAATTCGATGGCATTCTTGTAAGCACCACTGACCATTGACCACTGACCTTAGGGTTGTGTGGTCCAGTCTTGGGACCCTGTGGTGAAAGCATTAAGCAAGACAAACCCTTAAGGCCTGTGTAAAGCATTATCCAGTTTATTCCTGCTATGCGTGTAGACCCTGTGCTTTATGGCTGTGTTAGTTTATTCTGCCTAGAAAGGTGAATCAGTGAGAGCTGAACCACATCCATACAAAAAACGTGCATGGCTCTTAATGATCTAGCTGTACTGAGAGGCTCACTAAATGCAGAAACCCCAAACCTCTTTTACATGTTGAGTTATATGAACTGTTGCTTCCCCTGGATGTTTAATTCTCTCCACGTAGTCCCATTTCCAGCCTGCTTGAGCATTGTTAGCTTCCTTTGAAATAAATCAAAGAGCGTATTTCAAGAGCCCTGTGGGAGGGTTGCTCTCCAAGGGCAGACTGAGCTTGCATCAGGCCTGATATCTCCCTGTCCCTCTAACTCTTTCTTGAAAAACATTATATTGGATGATTTGCTTGTCAGATCTGTTTCACGTGTCCTGTTAACCCACGAGGCTGGGCAGGAGCTGTGCAAGGGAAGTAATTCTAAGTCTTTAATTACTTTCTGGTTGGCTTTGACAAGCCATATTAAAGGGCTACGTGATAGTGCTTGGAGGAGGAGTGTAGAAAACATAGGGTTATGGTAAGAGTTGCTTCAGTAGCTTTGTGCTGTTATCCTACACCTTTCATCGGTGCAGGATCTTTGGTGCCTTTGAGGAAGGTACATGTTTTTTGTACTCAGAAAACTGTAACTGCGTGCCTGGGTCAGGACTGTGTGTACCAGGATGGATGGCTCTGCCTTTGGATGAGTCATTCCTGGAGGAGGGTACCAGTGCTTTGCTGTGGTCAAGAAATGCAGTGTTTGACAAACTCCACGGTGTGTTCCCATGTAGCACCCAGGAAGTTGAGGAAGATGGCATTGATTCCTCCTCAGGGATATGAGGGCTTCTTGCCCTAGAGCAGAGCCTTGTTGGAGGATGATCCTTACAGTATCTTTTCCAGACAGCTTCTTCTGAGCATAAGGACTCAGCTCTATTTTTGTGTTTTATACTAATATTACTTCATCCTGCAGCCTTCATCCTCTACCGCCTTTCCTCTTTCTTCTTGAAAAAGCTGTCTTTCCCAAAATTTCAGACATGAAATAAATTGTGTGGCCAGAGACGGTTTTTTTTCTAGCTCACTTATATTTTATTTACCCTTGTGCAAATTGGAAAAGCCTGCTGCGAAGCTTGTCAGGTTGGGTCAGCTGCCAAGTGCTGAGCCAGGCACCTGGAGGACAGAGCAGGTGTGAATTTCTGTGCTGTCTGTAAGTGCCTGGCTGGGTTGTGTGTCACCAGGTCCAGATAGTTTGGACTGCCTTCATTTTGGAGCTGTTGCAGTCAGGAGGGAGAGGCTGAGCTGACATTGTCTTTAAGAGTTAGGTGGGACTTTTGTACTGTGCTGTTTTGGGGAGAAGAGAGGAGGAGCAATGGGATCAGTCTTTTTACTTCTGATTCACCCATCACCCATCTTTTTCTATCAGGTAAACACTTACATAAAGAGTCATTTCTTCTTTCTCTGTTTAGATAACATAAATGGCTCTTTGATATTGTTTCCTTCCCCTTCTACAATGTTCTTTAAGAGGATGGGAAATGACCTGTTTCAGACAGAGGCACAAAGAAAACCAAGGACGTGTATGAACTCATACCAAAAACCTGAGGTCGAGCAAGGAACTGAACCGAGTGTTCAGAGTGTCCTTTGTTGGGAGTGGGGAATGGGAGATGCCCTGTACCTGGCCCTGTTACATGCTGCTTTGTGTGGTGTGTTATCAGGGGCCCTCAAAGGAGAATGGGGGGGGGTGGAGAAAATGTATAGCTTGTGTCAGCAGGAGGTGTGTTGTTAAGAATAAAAGAAATTCACCAAACTTGATAAGAGGTCAAAAGAACTGCCCACATTGTTCTCCTGGGGGATCTGGAGACACCAGACTTACTGTGCAGGGCTTATAAAACTTCGAATCTGCTGGACATGTTCATGGACACTTTGAAACCCACTTTCTCTATGTGCTTTCTCAACTAAATCTAGCCCTGTGAAATCCATTTCCTTTAAGTGCCTTTCTTCTAAAGCTGAAATTAACTTGACTTTCATTTTAAGACAACTTAACCACTGTACTTGCCTCATCGCAGCCCTAGAGGAGATGGGTCTGCAGTTTGTCTGAATTCAGCTGGGTCAGGGCACGGTGCTCCTGCCCGTCTCAGCTCACAGTGAGTTTTGGGAATAGGAAGGGAGGTGCAGAGCTTGTCCCTGGGATTCACGAGCAGAGCCTAGGAGTGACTGATTTCCCATTCTGTACAAGCAAAATATGGTTTAGAGAGGGATGTTGTTCTGCTTAACCTGGGATATGGCATAGCAAGGGAAGACCTGAAGAAAGGCGATGATACCCAACAGGGTACGAGATAGGGGCACTCCAGGGGAGACAGGGCAGTGAGTTCTGCAGCTAGAACGTCATGACTTTGTATACTTCAGTTTGCAGATTATCAGCTCGAAAGATTGCAGCAGATCCTGCAAAGTTACTGCAGATGCTTTATTAAAGTTTCTCTAGGAGATAACTGAAAACGTATTGAAGTAAACCCACAGTAGTCAATTTTGGCAGCCCTGTGTTTGATTCTCTTAAATGGAGATTAAATGTTATTTCTTCTTGATTCTCCTTATTTTTTTGTTGTTCAATAAGTACCAAACTTTTACAGTAGGCATTTATCATCTTTAAAATGCTTCACACATACCTCCTTCTCCTGGGGAGATATTCTGTCCTGTGGCCTTCAGAACTTTGAGATTTATCTCTGACATCCATAGTACAGAAGAGCGAGAAGTACTGGAGTAGCTACTCTCAAGCTCAGTTATTATTGGGTTTGCCTGGTCTGATGGCTGACACGTTGAAAATCCCTAGAGAATGAGTAACTTGATCCACAGGCAGCTTGGCAAAGCAAAGAGACAGTTTGGATTTTTGTAGTGGTCAGTGAAAAAATGCCAGAGAAACAGAATCATTAAAATGTCAATTCTGGGAAGTCAGATGGTCCTACATTAACTCCAGCTGAGCAAAAGCAATTTATATGCTTCAGTAATGAGGCTGTCAGCTTTAGAGTCTATCAGCTGACTCTCTAACCAGCAAGATTTAGACAAAAATAAAGCTAACTGATAAAAATAAATGATGTCATCAGAATAGAAGTTGATCCTCCAAGAAACATTCTGATGGCCTCTGGGGTTCTGCAGAAGGAAGGTCTGAATATGTCTGTTGGTGTTTTAATGCTTTGTCTTCAGATGCAAAGGGCATCTTGGCTGAACTTTGGGACCTCTCCGTGTTGTGGGAGATGACTTCAACCTTCCTCTGCTTGTTTGAGTTATCCCCGAGTGGTGCATAGTAGGTGAATGCAAACTTTGTATTTTGAGAATATCAGAGGGGCAGGAAACTTGAGCTTTCTGAGAATGAATAAAAGTGCATCATTCTTCCCTTTTCCCTCTTTTGGGATTAAATGTTTATGCATTACAATGAGAACTGCCTTTGGTTTAGATGAGCTCAAACCTAATGAACACTTCCTGGGTCCTCTTTTAGTTACTCCTCATGAATGTTAAAATAAATTACTTTTGTTGTACACCTCCATGGAGATCAAAGCCTTTTACCTCTGTGTTGGTGATGGCTGCTGTGACCATGCTCTTTTCCCACTTCCTGAGAGTGTTTATGCTCTCTCTGTGTGTGGCAGCACCACCCTATCATTATTGTACAGACTACAGATAAGACACAGCAACTTATCTTGAACTAGAGTAGAGCAAGGGAATGCTCACAAGCTGTTTGTTAATGCCACAGTGTTTGCCTGTCTTCCGTGTCCCAGTGTCTGTGACTGGGAGATCCTGCTGTCTGTAGTATGATAGCAGCAGGAGGACTGGGACAATTTACTCAGCCTTTAATTTTGCTGCTCTGGGGTTTGCAGTAGTTTGTTTTGTGCATTCAACAAGCATGGAGTTGTTTGGAGCAGCTGTGGCTTTTGCTTCTTGAGGTTTGTGACTTCTTGAATGTATGGCTGAAATTGTTGATGCAGGGGTTGGTATGGTGGACTTTGGTTCTTTAAAGCATTGGTGGAACCCGCTGGTTGCTTATCCTAGGCCACCACTAATACGAAGTAACATCTAGCTGTAGATGACCCTATTCCTTGCAGGGGAATTTGTCCAGATGGTCTTTAAAGATCCCTTCCAACTCAAACAATTCTGTGATTCTATTTGAACCAGAAATCTTAACAGATAAGACTCCATTGTTATGCTCAAAATCATGTTTTATAGGCACAGCAAAGGCACATCCCTTATATACCCAAACCCAAGAATTTATTGCTAAGGCAATTATATTATTCACAGTATAATCGTTATTAGTCTAGACACAGTTATTTTTACAGAAAAAGAAATAATTATGCAGTTAGAGTTGCTGCACCCACATTTCTTGGTTTCTGTGCCTATTCCTGTCTTTATGCATCTCAGTTTGCTGTATATGGTGGCTTTTATGTTTGTTAAATACTATATTTGTTTTACCCTAAGTCAGTTTTGTCCCAGTCTACGTCTGTCATCTAACTGACATCTGGTACATTGCTTATAGCCACAGTGGCCCCAGTGCCAGCACTGTGTTGTGTCTATTTCTTATCATCCCATGCCTGTGCTCCTCAGCACATCATCCCGTGTCTGGTTCCACAGCATTTCTTATTGGTTTCCATCTACCCGTGGAGATATTGTACACAGTGGAGTTTGGACAATCTCTGTAGATGGGAAATTAAAGGCATAGAGGTTATGAAGTGTGTCAATATATTTCTCAATATGCAGTTTCTAATGTTGAGGCCAAAGTGCGGGACCCAGCACTTGGTCTTGTTGAACTTCATCCCATAGGCCTCAGCCCAGCTGTGCAGTGTGTCCAGATCACTCTGTAGGGCCTTCCTACACCCAGGCAGATGGATACTTCCTGCCAACTTGGTATCAGCTGCAAACTTACTGAGAGTATACTCAATGCCATCATCAATAAAGGTACTGAACAGGACAGGTCCCAGTACCAACTGGGATTCTCGTTTTCTCTTGGAGCCTCAGGAAAAACTCTCTCTTCATCCACACTGGTTTTCTTCCCTTCTGGCTCATCTGGCAGCCCAAGGGGATAACCTTCTCCTGTGCCTTTAAGACTTCCTTCCTTCATATGTTCCTCACCAGCTCCCTTCCCTCTCCAAAGCAGTAACAAAGCTCCCCCCATCAGGCTGGTGGCTAAATTTTGTGCTTCTGTTCCTTGTGAGGAATGTGCACTTTGGAATCACTTCTTTTTAACTGTTTCAAGAGTTTGCTTGTGATCACACCTTAATCCTGGAGCAGAACAGTATTCAATCAGGTTTGCTTTGCTAAAAGAAATTATGCATCCAAATGTGTTCTTCACAACAACAGCGATCCTCTTCCCCTCCTTGTTTTGACATATGCTATTTCAACAGCTATTACATGTTATTGTAGTGCCAGAGCAGCTCCCTAAAGAGAATCATTCACATCAGGGTTGGCCTTTTCCTTTTGTCGCATTTTGTCCCAAGCTGCTTTGGGGAATGTCTGCTGTGCTTTTACATACAGCACAAGAATGCCAACACAGCCCACGCATGCTAAGTGTGAGAAGTTGGCAGTGCCACATTCAGATATTGTCCTCCCAGCAGAAATAAAGACCCAGAGAAGGGAATAGTGAGGAGTGAAACAGAAGATATGAGGCTTGGTTGGTCCTACGCAGCTCTGAAAGCAAAAGGCTGTCAGAAATGGGTGGAATATAGTTTGCGATGAAAAAGCGTGTGCCTGCAGTTTGTCAGAAGAAAGGGGAAGGCAGCAGGGGCCTTTCTACACATAAACCTCAAGCAGGAAACTCCAGTTGATACTTTCACTAGAATACATTAAGAAGTGGCTGCACTGTCACAACCTCAGATGCATTACTTTGAAACAGCAGCCCTGCTCCGGTTAAACCTATCTCAAAGTAAGATTAGCTGAGCCTGTTTGTTATCAGCCCTCAGGTGCTGCCTTCTGGAGCTGGGGGCAGGTGTAGAGGGATTTGCTCATTTGTGCAGGGCCAGGTTTGGCTATGCACTCCTCTCTGCCCACAAAAGGATCCTACCAGCAGCTGAGCATTTTTGACCTTCTCCAACTCTCTGTCTCCATCCATCCACTAATTGCAGTCTTGGGATGGACCTACCTTGAATTATAGAATCAGTAAGGTTGGAAAAGTCCTCAAAGATCCCCCAACCCACCCCCACCATGCCCACTGACCACGTCACTCAGAGCCATATCTCCATGGTTCTGGAACACCTTTAGGGATGGTGACCCCATCACCTCCCTGGGCAGCCTGTGCCAATGCATTACCACTCTTTCAGAGAAGAAATGTTTCCTAATATCCAACCTGACCCTCCTCTGCTGCAACTTGAGGCTGTTATCTTTCATCAAGCATGGCTCAGTATTTGCTACTCATGTAATTATTATTATTATTTTTTGCCTTAATTAAGGGATGGGGTCCAATATAGGCATAGCAGAGCCAGCTTTGTGTGTGTGTGCACTAAGCACTGTCAGCATCTCACCAGAGTCTGTCAGCTCCTTTGGGACAGTATATCCATCCCACAAACTGTCAACCCTGCTGTAACAGGAATCCTGGTGTCCTGGCTGTCTTTTTAATCTGCAGTAATCCGGATCCTTCTCAAGTCTGCAGTTTCAGTGTGCTGCGGCGTGTATCACATTTTAGAATGCTTTGCCTCACCCTCTACCCTTCACTTTATATATGTCAGAAATCTTGGCTCCATTTAGGCAGAGGACAAGGTTTTCACCCCTCTCTCCCATTGGGTTTTGGTAATCACTTAGCTTGATTGAAGAATGCAGGCAGGCCAGCAGCTCTCCCTGGGTCAGAGTTATTAATTTTTCCTTTATGTGCTCAGCTGGGTGGCCTTTTGCCTTGTCCTTACGTTTCAGAAATCACATTTATTTTCTAATAGTGATATAAGCTATGGTGCAAAAGATCTGTTTTTGTGGCATTTCAGCCCTCTTAAAAAAAAAAAAGGGGAATGTGAAGGTTCATTGGCCTTGAATTGCCTCTCCTCTTCTGGGGATTTGCATGGAGGCTGATCTTTTGAGTTGAAGTATTGGTTCCGACTACAGAATGAGTAACAGAAAACTGTAGGAAAAGAGCTTCTTACCACAGAGAGCGACGGTAATTTGTGGAGAAGATGGTTTTAAAATATTCCTCTCTAATGAGAATGTAGATAAGTTCTCTCTCTGCTTAGGCAGTGCAAGCCAAGATGACTGATGCTAACCCTGCCTCTCTGCTGGTGTTGGTTCAAATTAAGATGACTGGAGGATCAAATGAGATCTAAGTTCCTTCCTGAAAGGATGCTCTCTCCTGATAAACAAATAAATCCTGCCTTGCCTGAGAGTGAGTTAGGGACCAGTATTGGAAATAAGTAAATTGCTTGGATTTTGACTGACAATAAAATAATGATCTCCAACCACAAGCAATTGGTGTTTTGCAAAAATGTTGGGTATCAGCATTAATCACTGAGACGGGTCGATATGGTGAGAATTATTAGAAGCTTTTGCTTTCTTTTATTTTTTCTTTTGTGTTTGAATAACTCCTAATCGCAACCTCATCCTAGCCTGGGATGTAATCACATAAAGGGTCTCAGCAAGGCTGTTCCCAATAACCTATCATTTCTTTTAATGTATTGTACTTGAGGCTTTATTGATGTGAAGCGAGGCCAGGAGCTATACCAAGTTTCTCCATTGTTGTTCCTTTCCAAACTGCTTTCCCACCTCCCTTTCTTCAGTACAACTGCTCAGGTGTTTGCACAGACTGGTTTTGCAGTGTTGCATACCTGGGTCTCTCATGCTCTCTCCTTGGCTCAAGGACAAGTCTAACGCCCATGGAGGATCTTAGAGGGTCCAGATCACCTCCCTCTCCCCACACCACCCGTATGACCTGGCAGGTGAAATTGTATGAGAAAAATACCTTTCTCTTGGACATTGGTATTTCTTATATCTGTAAAAAGTGGTTACATTAAGTCCTTTTCTGTTTCTTGGTCTTAAGGAGTGTTGTGTAGGGGGTTGAGTGGAGCATTAGACCCCAGTGCTTGCTGGGGACTCTCCCCTAGCTGCTCCGTGTCTCTATTCCTGGGACGTCTCCCAGAACTGTCCATGTGAGCATGGACCTGCATGGCCACTGCATCAGCATCTCTTAAACTAGAGCTGGCATCCCCAAGTCTGAATCATCTGCTGCAGGGATGGCGCTCTTCAGTAGTGCTAATTGACAGCAGCAATGATTAGTTATTAAGCGCTGAGTAGTCACTGATGTGTGGGCTCTGATGATGAATATGAGGGTTTAAAAAAACATTGGAACTCATAATTCTTCATATATTCTGAATCTGCTTCAAGGCATCCATGATAGTATCTGCATTTGTATCTTATCAACAATTGCACAGAGGAGAACCGTATGGAGGATGTTACAGTAGAAACATGGGCCTGGTGGGATGGGGAAACAGAGGAAAAGAGAGCAAAATGACAGCTATCATTTTGATCCTAAATACTTTGTGCCACTCTGCATCTAGAAGAGGATGCAGTAGAGCTGGAAAACGTCCAGGGAAGAGGAAGAGAAAGACTAACCAAAGAATAACTGAAAGGAGTAAGCAGTAGAATAAATTACATTCTTTGCAAGGAGGGAAGCACTGCTGTGTGACTGTCCCATCCCTAAGCTTTCCCAAAGCAGATGCTGTTGGATGCTGAGTTACTAACCAAGCCAGGCCTTCAGTCTGACCTAGACTGGCTGTAAGCAGAGCCTGGTCTCCTCTGCTTCATTGCTGCCAGTTTTACTGCTTTGTTATGTGACCTTGCACAAATCCCTTCCTTCTGTTCCTGAGTCCTGTTATCCATCAGTGGGCTGGTTTCATGGCTTCTGTGGTAGTGTATTGGTTCAGGTTCTTTTGGACAAATACAGTCTGTTTACATGTTTGTAGAGCATTTATGACAGGAGTGTGTCATCTCAGGTGGGCTTTCAGGTATTACGGTGATAAGAGTAATTAATAATATATTCCTCCACTTTCTCCCTATACTATTTTTGTTGATGAACAAAAAATATTGATAGTTGCTGATCCACTGCATCCGTTCCTGTGTGATCATAGAATCATAAAGGTTGAAAAAGATCTCCAAGATCATCAAGTCCAATGGCCAACCCATCCCCATCCAGCCTCCTAAACCACGTCCCTCAGTGCTACATCTCTACAGTTCTTGAATGCCTTCAGGGATGGTGACTCCACCACCTCCCTGGGTTGATACTTTTTGGTGCTCTTCCTTCAACACAAACTTTGCCCTGAGTTTCTTAGCAACGTTCCAAGGAGAGAAACGCCTGAAACCAGCTGGTTATGCTCACTGCATTGAGAGGTGACTCAGTGACCACAGGTACTTTCCAAGGTGCTTATTGTGCAGTGTCTTTCAGGTACACAAAGCTTCACATAAAGCACTTATACTGAAATCAGAGGTCTGAGCTTGTTGATAATTTAGCTCAAGGCCCAAAGATCTGCAGCTGAGAACAGATATCAGTGAGTTTGTGTAGTCCGCTTCCCTTGCTGAAGCTTCATTTTGTATGTTCTACAGTTCTTATCACTGCTGGACTGAGCTCATTTCCCTTGCAGCACAGGCAGCATCGTATCTCAAGTCCTCAATGCAGAAAAGCTGGAGCTAGTAGCACAGAAAGTAATGGCATTTTCAGACTTGTTCTGCTCCATTTTGCAGCGTCTTCTCACTGTTCACAGATACTGGGATAGAAAATTTTCTGTATGCATAAAATGCACATGGGTTCCCACACCTGCCTCAGTTATGAGTCCAAAAGCTCATCCATAAATCTGTGGTTTGTTGCTCTCTTGGCTTTGGTGGATCTGCTTGTTATCTTGTAGAAAATAATTTCAAAAAGGAATCTTAAGCTCCTGTACGCCTCAGGGGAGTTCAAATAAATGCGGACAAATGGCATTTCTCAGTCAGTGGACAGATTTATAAATCGGGATGTTGTGATGAACAGGTTTAAGTCAACAGTTCACCCGGTCCATCCATCAAACCTCTAACCAGGTTTGAGCAGTAATTGCCTGAATCTGTCAACCACAGCATTACAGGACAAGCCAACAATTTGTCTTCCATGTTTAGGACTGAATTTTGGAAGTGCTCTGTGACTTTACTGTTCCTGTACCTACAAAGAATTGCAGGTTTTAGGTGACCCAAAGAGGTTTTGCTCATGCTGTGGAAAAAGAAACCTTTCCCCAGAAAATTCCCAGTGCAGAACCTTTGCTGTTGTAAGTAAAAAAAAAAAAAATGCAACTCTTTGAGTCCCAGAGCGCCCTTGGCCAAGAAGCTGTGATACTTCCAGTACAGCCAAAAGAAAACTCTGGTTCCCAACCTTTTTTGGCTTTGTGTATTTCTCAGCTGCGGTGCTGGATAAGAATTTCTTTCTCAGGGAAGGCTATTAGTGTTGGCTTTGAGATTAGAGCTTGCTCACTGACTGGCTTGCAGGATTTAGCAAAACCTGTTGGAAGATAAGTGACGAGCCCCCTGCTAGAAGTCTGATGAAATGCCTGCGTCTTTATCCAGGCTGATTACTTTTAGCATGTAATGTGGAGATTTATCTGCATGCCAGGAGACATAAAATGCTGGCAAAGGTCTTTAAATATTTCGTTGTGCCTTCTCCTGCTGCTGCATCTTGTCTTTTTTGACCTTTGTTGCATCCACATCCCTCGTGGGTGATGCTGCATCCTACAGACCTCGCAAACTGGAGTTAGTCAAAGATCTCCCTACAAGTGAGTCTCTGTGTATGATGGAGCATGTGGGCCTGACACATCCCATCACCTGACAAGGACCTGAGGATCTCAGTAGGAGTGAGAGCCCCACAGCTAGTAATGGGTCTTGGGAGAAGATACTTAGAGCCCCGGCCCTCTTCACATCTCGACTGATGGTCGTGAAGCAGCTGATCAGCTTGGGAAGGATGAGACCTGCCCAGTGCATGGGGCCACAGAAAAGGAGAGAATCTGTAGCTTTGGTCTGTTGGCATATGTGTGTCAAGGTAAGCTGGGATGTTGTCATGAAGAACAAATAGAATCATAGAATGACCAAGGTTGGAAAAGATCTCCAAGGTCATCTAGTCCAAGCATCCACCTACCACCAATATTTTCCCACTAATCCATGTCCCTTAGTACCACATCACCACGGTTCTTGAATACCTCCAAGGATGGTGAGTCCACCACCTGCCCCTGGGCAGCCCATTTCAGCACCTGACTGCTCTTTCAGGGAAGACATTTTTCTTAATATCCAACCTGACCCTCCCCGGCACAACTTGAGGCCATCACCTCTTGTCCTGTCACAAGTTACACTGGAGAAGAGGCTAATCCTCACCTCACCACAGCCTCTTTTCAGGTCATTGTAGAGAGCGATAAGGTTTCCCCTGAACCTCCTCTTCTCCAAACTAAACAATCCTAGTTCCTTCAGTTGCTTCTCATAAGACTTGTGCTCCAGAATTCATTGCCCTTCTCTGGACACACAGCAGGGCCTCAATGTCTTTCTTGTAGTGAGGTACCCAAAACTGAACGCAGTACTCAAAGTGCAGCCTCGCTGGAGCTGAGTGCAGGGAGATGATCGCTTTACTGCTTCTACTGGCTGCACTATTTCTTACACAAGCCAGGATGCCATTGGCCTACTTGGCCAGCTGGGCATGCTGCTGGCTTATGTTCAGCCAGCTGCTGACCAGCACCCCCAGGCCCTTTTCCTCTGTGCAGCCTTCCAGCCTCTCTGCCCAAGCCTGTAGTGTTGCCTGGGGTTGTTGTGGCCAAAGTGCAGGACCCAGCACTTGGTCTTGTTGAACTTCATCCCACTGGCCTCAGCCCAGCTATACAGCCTGCACAGATCCCTGTAGAACCTTCCTATCCTCAAGCAGATTGATACTTCTTCCCAACTTGGTGTCATCTGCGGATGTGGATACAGTGGATATAGAAATTTTTTTACAGTAGTGGTAGTGCAGCACTGGCACAGGTTGCCCAGAGAGGTGGTGGGTGCCCAATCCCTGGGGACATTCAAGGTCAGGTTGAATGGGGCTTTGAGTGCCTGATGGAGCTGTGGGTGTCCCTGTTCACTGAAGGAGAATTGGACCAGATGGCCTTTAAAGGTCCCTTCCAACTCAAACAATTTTGTCATTCAATGAAATGAGGTGCATGTGTTGTTGGAATGCCTGTATATGTGAATTCAGTTCTTCAATGTATCTGCTGTCCTTTAAAACCAATCAAGCCTCAACAAAAATAATTTTAGAAATTGTCCTCTGCTTGTGTGTTCCTTGGGGCACGTCAGTAACTTCTTTGTATGTCTGTTTCTGCAGAGTTTGCATTCCTAGAGGACCTGGTCCAACACTTGTCAAGTGAACAGAAAACTTTCAGTTCTGTTTCATGGGCTTTGGAAGCCATACGGTGGCCACCAGCTTTTAGATAATAAACATTTGCTGCTACTTGGAAGGCAGATTTGGTTTTGAAGCTTTTTCCATGTATGTCAAATTGTTTCTTTGTTATTTGGACAGATGATGGCAGCAAAATCAGGAGCTAATTCAGAGAGGTTCGTATTCCGAAATGTCTTCCTACAGCCGCATCTTATCACTATCCTAATCAGATAGTGGTCTTTGGCCAGTTCCAATCAGATTAATGCCCTTTCAGTGTAAGTAAATTGTTAGAGATTATCTAAATCTGCTTGAAGAAACAACAAACCCATTCATTTCAGAGCAGAGAGACAAAACACCCAAAACATCCTCTGACAACTCACTGATTTTGTATTGAGGCATTCTGAAGGCTGAGAACACTGTTAGTGTAAACAGCACAAGGACATCCTAGCCTGCTTAGTGCATCCCTGTCCTCCTGGGAAGATTTTTCTCCAGGCGTGGTGGGACCAGGGATTTGGTGTGCAGGTAGCTAGCTGATCTAGTGAAACAAATGGAAAATGCTGATAAGAGTCAGTCTGAGGATAAATTAACCCTTTCACTTGTAGGACCAAGCAGAGCTGGCTGGGAGGTGATGATTTTACAGTGCCTGTTGTGAGGGAGCAAAAGGCAACAAGATTTTGGGATGTTTGTTTGTCTTCAGAGCCTCATCTGTAACTACTGATGGGGCGCTGCAGAAAAGAGATTTTGTTTCTCTGCAGCCCTTGAAGCCATTGCAATTAACCTTAATCTAGGGGGACCCAGGTTAAAGTACAGTGCCGTAAAGATATGGAGGTAGGGCTTTCTACCATCAACCTTACGGAGCCAGGCCTGCTTGTTCAGGGGTTGAATTTGGCCTCATAGTATTTCAAAACACCAAACAAAAACAGTCCTACCGAGGTGCATACCTTGAAATTGCCAGTCCAGTCATAAAACAAAATTGCTTCAGTGCCTTTCAGAGGGTTTTCAGTGTGAAGATATTTTGAGATATTTCCCCCTCTGCAGGCTAAGAAGGGAGCTGCCTTGTCCAGTTTTGTCTACCAAATACACGTGTGGCTCCTTCATTTGGATTACCTGTCATCAGACTGTTGTGCTCTGCCTCCTAGGAGAGCTTTTATCTGTCAGCCTGGCTTCATCTCCAGCCAGCAGAAGCTCAGTGAAACCATTTTGGTTTGATTGTCATCATGTGTCTGAGTCATTATTTCTGAGAAGTATCCACTGACTTTAAACACTCATTGCCTCTCGTGGACCAACTTTCAGTAAGAAGCTTTGCTATTAGCTAAAGGGGAAGTGTCATCTGGATAATTGTGTTATGACATTAAAATAGAGCTTCGGGTGAGGCTGGCAGAACTCAGCGCTGCTCTGGACCTCTTGGTGTTGAAATGGAATTCTGCTTCTCGGGTGGAAGGCCTATGTCTGCACTGAAGAGGTTTGCCCCTTCTTTCTCCACTGGCTCTGGCTCCTCCTGCCTCCTTTTGGCTGTAATTATCCAAATCTGCATACATCATATCTGGCTTCCCAGTCAATAGATGAAGATAACATTGCTTGTTTATTTTAGAGAGCTGTTGTGAATGCAGTTAATAAAGCTGCAAAGTAGTGGAAGAGCTGAATATCACTACGTAATGAGACCTCATTTGCAATAAATGGTATGAAAAATGATTTCTTGCAAAGAACAACAAATTGTTGTGGGTTTTTAGCCTAATTGTAGATACTTGATTTTAATTTGTTATTTGTCATTTCCATGTTAATGAAGAGTTTTAGATATAGTTACTGCATTTATGGCAAACACATCATTTTCCAATACATGCAAAGCATTGGCTTCTTTAGAAATTGAAGAGCTGAGTAATTATCCTCATTGTGCTGCTCTGGGGAAGGCTCTGCCAGCACTAGTGTCCAGCTCCCTCTGCAGTGCAGGATGCTTCACAAAGAGGCAGCTCGCATTAGCCCTGTTCTGCACTTGGGGATCTGAGCTACAGACACATGAAATAACTTGCCCTCCTGCTGCCCTGGAGCCCAGCCTGAACCACTGCTGCTGGGCTGCATCTTCCCTTCATCACCTACAAAGCAGAACCTGGCTGGAGCCAGCTTTTCATTTGGCACTAGGCTTCCAAGCTTGTTCTGCTCAGTGATAAAGCAGATGTTATCATTGTCAAGGATGAGGCTTGGATCCCCGTATTTCCTTGTGGTCAGTGCTGTATTAACACTTTGTGATGTATCAAATCCTGTTGCTTGACTTCTAGTTTGTAGAATCCTAGAATGCTAGTCTAGAATCACGGAGTCACAGGATGTTTTGTGTTGAAAGGGACCTTAAATTCCCCCAGCCCCAGCTCCCTGCTGAGGGCTGCCCATGGCCCCATCCGTGGCCTTGGGCACCTCCAGGGGTGGGGCATCCACAACTTCTCTGGACAACCAGTTTAGCCTGCTCTTACTTGAATTCATGGGATGTACACAGAGGACTTCCCCCCACTTCACATAGTAAAAGTTTAGGTAGTGGTTTTCATTCAGAACTCATTACAGCAAGTGGAAGGCATCATACATGCTATCTTGGTCTGATACTGTCTGTCATTACTTCCCCATCTGGCTTCCTTCCAGGCAGGAAGCATTTCCAAGCTGGAGCTCTCCTGGAGCTCTGGGGCTGATCAGCAGTCTCCTGGGTACCCAGCTCTCCTGCGACCTTCTCAGTGACCTGCCCAAGGAACAGAGACATGATTTCCAGAGTTTTTCTAGTTTCTAGTGAATAAAATCTCCCAGCGATGGAAGCCATTTGTAAAGATTGAGAATAAATCACTTTGGAGTGTAAGCACACTGGAAGATCACTCTACTTTACTCCTTGTGAGATCCTTCAATTTTCATGTTCTCTCTCCACTGCTTTACACTTATTCTCTTTGCAGCTTTCCTAGGGGCCATCCCCATAGGTCTGATGCGAACATCAGTAGGGGCTGGGAGAGTTTTTGAGAAAACCCATTCACTTCCTTTACTCCCTACTGAAATGATTTAGTTTTTCTTCTCTTCTTCCCCAGCTGGATAAAGCTTCGCTTAACAGAACTTCAGTCTTCACAGTTGTGAATTTTACCACAAGTGGAAATGGATATTAAACCAACTGGAGCTTAATATATAGCCCAGGTCTTCAGCCAGGTTCATATTGACCTTTGTGCACAGTTGGTATGGCATTATGCAAATTAAATAAAGCAGTATCTTTTTGTGAACTCTTTATTAGCACCAAGTATGAAGTTTGAGTAGGCTCACACTAACGAGTAGCAGTTGTACTATCACCTCCTCTGTGGTGCTGGGCTTCTTCTCATGGCATGCACAGTTCTTATCGTGTTATTGAAGGTATCAGTGGACCCTACAGGCATATAATGTGGCAGCGTAGCTTGGCAGGGCATGTTTTCTAGTAGAAGTGCTGCAATTCTGCTGAGGCTCGTGGAGTTTCACCACTGAGGAGAAGGCTGAGTTTGGTTTGTTATCCTACTCCTGCAGCAGAATTGAACAGAAACAGAGAAACAAAACATTGTCTATCGTATATACCCTTAGTATTCCCATGGTCAGGATACTAAAAGGAGTAACAGAGATTAATTTATTTTCCTGTGGTTATACAAGAGTTCAATCTCAAGGCTGTTGAACCAGTGTCAGGAGCCATAAGCCCCCATTTGGTATTTCAACACAAGAGCATTGCATCGCACTGAGAATCGATGTTCAGTTCTTGATGCAAAAGGAATGTGGGATCAGCCTTCTTTTTTGTTACCAAATGTAGGCAAATGCATTTTCCTTTGGAGACTAAGTGTGCACTGCTCAGTCTGCTGTTGTTCCTTAATATTTGCATGAAAATGAGTCTTTGAGATAATCAGATTTTATTTCTGGTGTCTAATCGATGCTCAGGGCTTTGTGGTTTAATTACTAGAATAATTGTTTGCTGAAAACAGTTCAATATCTACTTTTTTCCTTTGAAAGCCAACTCCATCATTTTTATTTCCAACCATTTAGCACTTTATTGATCTTTGTGTCATTTCTTGACAAATGCTTCATCTTTCCAGCCAAAATAAAGGCCAAGTCTTGAAATAAGAAAAATAAATTCTTTGTCTTAAATACAAAAATGGAAAATGCCCCATTTCAGTATTGCTTGCTGCAGGCAGATCATTCATATGGTGTCCCCAGGAAAAATGATTCTGAAAAGTACATTCTCTCTATATAGAAGGAGAAAACAACCAAGCCAAGAACATTTTCAGAACCTGATGAGTATTAGACTTAAACTGAGATACAGAGAGAAGTTTTGCAGTTTAACTGCTGCTCTTTTAAGATAGATAAGGTGTTAGGGGGACATGGAAGTCTGGTGGCTTGCACTTAGAGAAAGGTGAAGTGAAGGGTGGATTGAGAAGCAGCACAGAGAAATCGTAGAATCATTTGATTTGGAAGGAACCTTTAAAGGTTATCTCCTCTTCTACAAACAGAGACACCCACAGCTCTGTCAGGTGCTCAGACCCCCATCCAACCTGACCATGGGTGTCTCCAAGGGCAGGGCACCCACCACCACTCTGAGCAAGCTGTGCCAGTGCTTCACCACCCTTAGTGTAAAAAACTTTATATCCAGTCTCAGTCTCTCCTCTTTTGGTTTGAAACCATAACCTCTCCTTGCTGTATACGGCTGGAACATGTGGCCTCAGCTGGAGGTTTTGATGGTACTGAGCCACAAATCAGCGTGTTGCTCCGCTGTTGTCTTGCAGCTGCACTGGTATGCTGGTAGGGTAGAGGGAAGATATTCAGGGCTCTCTCTGGCTTTTTTTGCTCCTCCTCTCACAGCATCCAGTTTTAATTTGCTAAAAGGTAGCAGTCTTTCCAAGATTACTGAGAATGATGCTGGGTTGTGGAGCGGAAAATAGGCTTGTTGAAAAATGGGCATTAAAAAGTAGCTTGAGATGAATTTCCATTTTGTTTTGTACTAACTTATGGGGTTAAATCTGACAGTTGTAACACAGCCTAAACCACTGGTGATTTTAAGGCACTTGGTGCCAGAAAGAGCTAAAAGAGTGGCTTACAGAAGTAAAAAGGACCCCAAACCATTTCTGCAGCTTCCCTTGTGTTGCTTTGCTGTCCAACACAAGGGACTGAACACTGCAGGACTGTTGTTTACCGTGCTGCCTTTTTTGCCATCCCATAGCTTGGGCAGATCACAAACACAGTGCCGATCGTGCTTGGATTCTGGTGTTGGGGCTGGTCCTGTTTGATATCTTTATTAATTATCTGGATGAGGGGATTAAGTGCACCCTCAGTAAGTTTGCAGATGGTAGCAAGTTGGGAGAAAGCTTTGATCTGTCTTAGTGGCCCTTTCCAACCTTAATGGTTCTATGATTCTATGGTGCTACAAAGAATTTATATTCTAGGGTCACATCCTCAGTTGCTATAAATCAGGAAGTAGACAGCTAAGGATCTCTATACACCATATAAAGCATTTTTTAAAACCTGTCATTAAGGCTGAGAGATGCTTACAAGTGAATGGTGATGCTTCCCCCATGAGGCATGGCCATGGGATTCTGCAGTGCGTGTGGCTTGCCTGGAATAATGGCCATGCCAATCATTACACCTCTGATGCTTTCTGTTAAATTCCAGTTGTTTACAACTTTGCCTGCCAAATTTAAATGTTGGGACTGAAATTTTCAGTGCTGTTTGCCCCAGACTTTCTGAGAAGCTTTTAGTTAAAGGAGTTCAGCTGCTATGGTGAATGAAGAGGGGGGAAAAAATTATCCAGCAATAACTTTTTTACTGGAGGACATCTCTTTACTCATGAGTCTTGACTTTTCAGCTTAGTAACCTAAGATAGCTTCTGCATGTTGTTTATTTACATATTGCTATCCAATTAGTACTACATAAGTGTGGCAAGTGAGATCAGCTAAGTAAGTCTGTGTGTCGCTGCAGCTGTGCAGAGTGGTGGAGAACCTGGCCCGATGTGAGCACTGGCAGAGGCATTGCTATTCCCATAAGCAACATTTGCATCTCATCTCCCAGAGTGCGTGTAGTTTTGTATGCTGTGTGAGCCCGTAGATGTGTGATCGTACAACGCATTGTGACAGCCTGTTCACAGCAGCATCCTGCTGACGCCTTGCGCTCTTTGGATGCTGAGAGGTTTTCTACCTTCACTGCGCTTCAACATCTTGTGCCTGCCTGGGATCACTGAGGGAAAAACAAACAGTTCATCTAAGCCAACAAGTGATTTCAAGGCACCACAGAAGTGAGTTTACAGGGAAATGCGAAGGCTGAAAGGCAGAGCCGTTGCCAGCCTCAAGGATCAAGGTGGAAAATGGCTGAAAAAAGGGCAAATTCAGGAGAAAGCTGATTGCATGCCATGGAGATGGCAGTGTCAAAAGGATCCTTGTAGTAGTGGAAGGAGTTAGGAAGTGCACCTTGGCTTCTTGGATGCAGTTTATTAGATATGGAGATTGGTGGCCCTGCACATGGCAGGGGGTTGGATCTTCATGATCCTTGAGGTCCCTTCCAACCCAAGCTATTCTATGATTCTGTGGCTCTACGATTCTGCTTGCTGGGGTGAGCATGGCTGTTTCTCCTCAGCTTCTCCCTTTCTTCCTGTGGCTGTGGCAGAAATTCATCAAAATTCTAGGCAAGTAGAAATAGTTTTTCTTCTGGAATTAAAAATATGCTGCCTTCCAGCAGAATGCCATTTTCTCTATTATTTATTTGTGCTTGTAAGTAAATTGGCAGTTGTATTTTCTAAGGAAAAGGAGTCGATGCAGGCTTGTGCCATTAAGTTGTCAGAGCCGAGCAGACGAAGCATGGAGCATTTCTGCAAAATTGCTCTCTGTACTCTCATTTAAAAGAAAGTTTTACCTGCAAGAGAAAGAGATGAAATCTGTGACACACAGAATGGATTGCCCTATGTCTCCAGACTGATTTAAAGCAATCGATCTATTCTTTATTTTTAAGGTTTTAAGGCCTGTGCAGGAGCGAGGTGTGCAGCTTGGGGTTTGTGCATGCCTTTGTGTGTGTAAGTGGGGAGGAAGGGAACTGCCTACAGCAAATTGCTTGCACTGGGGCATAGCAAGGAGACTGAGCAGGAGAAGCATAACATGCTGTCCTTCAGGCCTTGCCTCTGCCCTTTGGAGTGTATATGGAAACTTGGGTGCCACGCTTTCAAAACTAGTTGCTGTGTTTGTGATGGAGAACTGTTAAGAGGGAAGGTGCTGGCTATACAGATCACCATCAACGCGTTCTGGGTTGAAGATGTGATGGCTGGGTGTGGAAATACAGCGAGGTGTGCAGGTCAGAGAGAGAATGTGCTGTTTTGTCGTGGAAAAACAGAATTGCTTTAGATGATAAAAAGGGAAATATGATTAAAACAAGCTGATAAAGTGGAAACTGAAGTGACAAGATAAAATAGCAGGACACTCAAGACAAGAAGGGAGAACTGGAACCGATGGGGTGAGGGCATGAATTATTGATTGTAATCTTCACCAGTAGGATGTCATTGCATTTTCTTATCTCGGGAAGGGAGAGAACAAATGAGAAGTGAACAGAATTACTAAGCAACTTTATCACGGTGTTGGAGTGGATTGTTAGGCAATGAGGATTATTCCTAGTGGACAAAGCATGCAGCCCGGAGGACTTGTGCTCCTGATTTCTGAGGGCACTGGGGGGGTAGCAGGAAGAAGCCTCTGGAGAGACATTGAACAGTGCATTACATCAGGGGTAAACCCTGAGCCTGGTGCTTTGCAGCAGGTTTGAAATGAGAGCAAAGGAGGATTCCAGAGGACTGGCCAGTGAAGAAGAATGTATTTGAAGATGAGCAGTCCTCTGAATAGCAGCAAGAAGTGAGACTGTATGCAAAGGCCACCTGTAAGGATTGAGGGAAGGGAGAGCACGGGCAGCTTCCTAGCCTATTCCTCTCCAATTCTCTGTTGTAAGTTATACCCAATCACTCCCTTTTCAAGAGGAGCCCTGAAAAAAAACAGCAGCAAATGAGCAGCTTTGTGTATGCTGGCTGAATCCAGTCTTATGGGGGTTGCAAAGCTGTGGGACACAGTGGAAAGCTGAGGGGTGGGAAAATGCGCTCAGAAATATCTCAGAGGAGAATAATCTGTAGTCTCCAAATGCCTGTTTTGTCCTCTGAAACCACAGATCAAATCAGTGGGAGAAGGCTCTGGAGGGGCACGTGAGACATAAGGAGCTGCAGCAGCCCCAGACTTTAGGGTCTCTGATGCAGAAAGCAGAGCCATCTCCCACAGGGGCTAATGTGGATTCCTAGTGTTATGGAGTCCACTGGTGAAAGGTGTTTTTGGACCGTCTGTGCTATGTAAAATCACCTCTTGCCTGTCTCCTGAGCCTTCAGCCTGCCTCTGGCCAAACCCAGACTCACAGGAAGTGTTTGGTTCTGGGTCTTCCTGACTCTGCATTTGGGCTGGGGTCTTCCAAGGAATCATAGATCTGTTTGAGTTGGAAGGGAGCTCCACAGGTCATCTAGTTCAGCTCACCTGCAATGAACAGAGAAGGGCTGTGCCAGCACCACAGACTGCAGCCTATCTCATCCAATGAGCACGATGTCCTTAGTGTTGACACCGTGGCTTCTTAATGGCTGCCTGCACACTTTTGAGGGGCAAAAATGACTAAAACTAGCACCATGCATCTATAACTGAACTCATCCCAGCTGCTCAGACTCCAGTTCCAGCTGTGCTCCGTGTTTGGCACAGGCCTGTCATCCCCTGTGCAGCTCAGGCTGACCTGTGCCGGTAATCTTAAGCTAAATGTTATTTAAAATTAATTTGAGGAGATGCAGATGTTATATAAATCACTGAGGAAATGTCAGATTATGCATGCAATTTTCAGAAGTGCTCCACGGTGGTCTGACTCAGCTCCCTGTGAGGCCCAGGGCTCAGCGTTAAGCGAAGGCAGAGTCTGTGCTGGTCACTATCCTCAAAAAGCCATGGGAGAGGAGCTGGCACTGCAGACCTGTAGCATTGATGTTGCACCCAGAGGCTGAAGCCATTTGTTCAGGACACTGAGTGATCAGGGAAGGCAAAAAAAGAGGAGGATGAAAAATACATGGAATAGAGTATTTGTTAGCGATTATTTGCTTGGCTTCATTGGCAAGTCAGCTGGTGTTCTTGGAGAGCTTTTTGTTTCTCTGAGAAATTGCAGTCCATAGTGTTCCTCTTCCAAGACCAAGTTCAGAATACTCATGATGTATAATTATGCCTAAGGAGAGGCTGCAGTCCAGAATCAATTGATGGTAGCCATTAAGCATAAATATAAATCCCGACTTGATAAAGGGCCCTATTTCCTCCCCACACTTAGCATCCACATATATGTAAATAACTGGAACAGAAAGTGCTTGGTTTCAATGACACAGTGGCTTGTCATTTCCTCAGAGATGTTAAAATAGTTCCGTGCATGAGTAGCATCAAAAGTGTTTGTCACACACAGCAATCTGGTGCACACCGACTCGTCACAGGAGCCAGCCAGCAGCCTGTGCCCATGTGAGAGCATCTCACAAAAGCATCCAGCCTGGCACAAACCATGTTGTGTTGTTCTCAGGCTGATTCCCAGAGGTGTCTGACGTGCTCTAGCTTGCTGAAAACAAGGTTGGTTTTAATAATAGCCAGTTGTATAAATAGCAAATGTGAATCTGTACCGTAGCATCTGTGGGTCCCATCGGACATGCTGATGTTTTGTGGAGCAGAGGGGAACGAAGCCAGAATTTGTATTTGTTGAAAGTAGAGTATTATTAGATCATCTCCCTGGTGGAAATAGCAGCCCCTACATGCAAACTGTCAGAAATACTGCGGAGTTAATTGCTGCTTTAGAGGCTCTGATGTTCAGCTGCGGGAAAGTGGGTCGACTATTGACAAGATCACCAATTCAATGTAATTACTGTGGAAGCCATATAAAAATAGGCTTTGTGCTTAGCTAGAGCTGTGGCCGGCTGAGCATCGTGGCAGCTTTAGCTGTCTCTGTGTATGCGCTGCAGGGACGCACATAGCTGCCTGTATGTGTGCACTGAGGACATCAGTCAAGATCTTCCAAGCACGGGCTGTGATTTTGAAGCCGTTATTGTGTTGTCCCTGACTCACAGTCACCGGTCCTCCTGGTATATGACACAACAGTATCATGCATAAATGAGAGTCAGCAGAAGGTTCTTTGGCAAGAGTTTTGGGATGGTTTCCTTTGCTTTGCAGTATTTGTGGTTTTTCTCATTACCTCCTAACCACTGTGCTTCTTGGTATTGTATGTGAGACTTAAAGGTGATCTACTGATGGTCATACTGCTGCACCTTCACCACTGTGCTGTCATTGCAGAAGAGTGGCTGCCCTAATGACACATGTGTATACCAACATGCAAGCCCTAACGTTGCTAACAAAAGCTTTGAAGGGTGCTCCTTTAAGAAGGCAGGTTTGGAAGTAGAGTCTCCTTCCATAAACATTGTGTTCCATTTGGGATCTAACATACTTTGAGGGAAATAACCCACGGAAAGATATGGGCACAGCAGAGGTTCCACTTGTGTCCCCGTGGAGTAAGAGATCCTTGCCCAGGGCTTAAAGCACAGTTGCTGAACTCTACCTCTAACTCATTTCTTGACTATCTCCTGTGAGTAGGAATTCATTGAAGCAACAACAGGAAGGGGAACAGCTGTTTACGAGGGTGGATAGTGATAGGACAAGGGGAAATGGTCTTAAACTGAGACAGGAGGTTTGGGTTGGATGTTAGGAGGAAGTTTTTCACCCAGAGGGTGGTGACTCACTGGAACAGGTTGCCCAAGGAGGTTGTGGATGCCCCATCCCTGGAGGCATTCAAGGCCAGGCTGGATGTGGCTCTGGGCAGCCTGGTCTGCTGGTTGGCGACCCTGCACGTAGCAGGGGAGTTGAAACTAGATGAGCATTGTGGTCCTTTTCAACCCAGGTCATTTTATGATATGATATGATATGATATGATATGATATGATATGATATGATATGATATGATATGATACGATATGATACGATATGGTAAAGTGCTCAGCATTTTGTCCTCCATGCAGAGCAGACAAATGCAGAACTGCCGATGGAGTCACCGAGTTGTGCACTCAGTGCCAAGCGGTTCTTTGATACCAGCTTCAGATTTCCTCCCCGAGTACGTGCCATTAAAGACTTCTAATTCTTTGATATCCCATTTCATGGGCCTTATGTGGACTGTTAGGAAATGAAAGTTTCTGTGATGGTAGTACAAATTTTCCTTGGTTTGGTATTTCAACCCCTCCAGCACTCTCCCTGTCCACAGATGGTACATGGTTGCAACCCAGAGCAGGCAGTGGCTGCTTCCAGAAAAGCAGGGCAATAGAAAACAAGGAATAATGCCTTCTTAGGTGTCAGTGCAGGCTTATGCCTAACAGAGGATAGAGCATCTGTGTGGAGGAGGCCAGTGAAGGAGACAGCGCGCTGTAAGGTTATCTCCTTGTCTGACATCCCAGTGTGCAGATGAGAAGTGCTAGTTCAAAAAGAGTTTCTCTTGTTGATTTGCTGCATTTTCTCTTCAACGAGAAGAGTGGAAATCTAATGAAAAATGTTATCAGCCTGTCAAGTTAATTAGTGTCTATTTCAATACTATGATTATTATCTGTTACAAATTAATATAAGTAAGATGATTCTAACTTTTTTTTGTCATATTTTTCAGTGAGAAGCTGGATGGAGAAGCTGAAAGATAAGGTAGGAGGCTCAGTGTTTCTCTCAATGGCTTTAAAAGCAGAAACATTTTTATTTGCAGGAATAAATAAGCTTTTGCCAGTGCAGTTTGTTCTATCTACAAAGACTATTGAGAAGGGGCTTAACGTTTCCACTGGGAGACAATGAACCAGCTGCTGCTGTTGTGTAGTTTGGTGTAAATCCACAGCATATTGCTGACAGGTGAGCAAAATGAAAGACGGGGGTGTTGGATGGACTTCTCTGCACCAGATGGTCACCTTCTCTTCTAACTCCCAGAGTTACTTTTTTATTGCCCTCTAAGTTTCCCCCACCCCTTTTCTCTCAGCCCAAAGCTTGGCTCTGGCTGTGTGCTTTAGCATCACCTCAGGGCCAAACCTCTCCTGCCTCATATACAGGAAGAGCTGCCAGTTTCTGCAAGGAAAGGGAGTGAACATAGGGCAACTGAAAAGATACCAGATCCTGATCTTTTCTCCCTGACATTACAGAGTGGTGGTATGTGGAATAATAAGTTGTACCAGCCACAGACCAATAGATTTTCAGGCTCTGCTATCCTAGAGCAAATATTAACATTTTGAAATGATTGTGAAACCTTCCAAATGCTTTGTTGACGGTGGCAAAGGAATGAAGCTAGAAATGAAGTGACAGGAGTGTTTCAAGGCAGTAATATTTTGTGGCTCAGTAGGGCTTAGAAACTCTTCAACAGGATCAGAGACAATACAGAAAAAAAACCAAAAAGAATGGAGAACTCTGGCCCCTGAAAACACACAGAATCATCAAATTGTTGGGTTGGAAGGGACCTTAAAGCCCATCCAGTTCCACCTCCTGCCATGGGCTGGGTGCCCCAACCAGCTCAGGCTGCCCAGAGCCCCATCCATGGCCTTGTGCACCTCCAGGGATGGGGCACCCACAATCTCTTTGGGCAACCTACTCCAGTGACTCACTGCCCTCTGAGTAAAGAATTTCTTCCTAACGTCTAACCTAAATTTCCCCCCATTTAGTTTAAAGCCATTCCCCCTTTTCCTATCACTGTCTGCCTGTGTAAAAAGTTCATCCCCCAACAGGGCTCAGTTTGAGCAGACTGTCACCCAGTGAACAACGCCCTCCCTTGTGATCCCTACCAAATTTCAGCAGCAGCAAATCTGAAAAGAAAGAATGGGTCTGGGTGTCAGTTTTCCAGGACTGAAGAGTGAAAGGGTTGAGGAGGGTTTGTGCCCAGCCCTCGTTGAGTTGATTTTCTGCCCACAATAGGAAGGAGACATGTCTAGTACCAACTTTGCTCATAGCAGAGCATCCTGGCCTGGGATTCAGCCAGAGCGAGCGTTGCAAGGACAGAGAATGGTTTTCCCAACGAAGGTAAAAAGCAGACACTGAGGCTGGTTGGGTGCCTGGAGGGATTGCAGCATGCACATGTGTCACCTGCTCACACCAGAGCTACCCAGCGGTACCACACGAGCTAGGGGGCATCATGTGCCTTCTGTGTATTTCGCTTTGTTTCTTGTTGGCTACCCTTTTATGTCCCCACGAGGGGGGTGCATGTTCCAGTCTCCAGCAGAGTTGCTGTGTGGGGTCTGATCATTGGCAGCGTTGGTATAACCAGGGATCTGCTGGTGTGCACTGAAAAGAGAGATATCTCCTTCCTGCAGGGTATGGCACTGGGGAAGGCAGATCTTTCATCTTGCTCATTTTCCTTAACCATTTTTTCCCTCAGAAAAGCCCAGCAAAACCCACTCCTCACCAGCAGCCAAGTGCTGATGAACCAAACCATGCACAAATCACACCTGCACACCCTGTTTCCTCCTTTCTCTTGTTGCCAGCACCAGTCTTAATACCCGCCCTTTCCATCCGCTGTTGGCAGAGCCCTATCATAGAGCCATAGGACATCCTGAATTGGAAGGGACCCATAAGGATCATCGAGTCCAACTCCTGGCTTCACACAGCACCACTCAAAAACCAGACCCTATGTCTGAGATTGTTGTCTAGATGCTCTTTGAGCTCCATCAGCTCAGGGCTGTGCCCACCGCCCTCTGGGGCAGAGCCTTTCCCTAATATCCAACCTGACTCTCCCGTGTCCTCTCTGCCAGGAAGGTCAATGTGAGGAACTGGGGTCCATAAAGAAATTTCATCTTCCCCGTGGGCAGTGGGTGAGAAAGTGGCTTTGGAGCTGCCTGTAGAATGGGCTTTTATATAAAACAAATGCCAAAGCCCTCCCAGGTTGGGCCACGTGATGCAGGAGGGCTGGGAGGACAGGTCCTGGAGCTGGTTCACAATGCAGGGGTACAAACCATTGGTGCGGTTGTTGAGGAAGGCTGTAAAAGGGCATGGGCTGAGCAGGTTGGAAATGCTCATGGACAGACTGGAGAGTTCATTGTATTAAAACCAATGATTTCTGATGCAGAAACTCAGCTGGACAGCAGCTAAAAAGGCATTTCCATCCTCCCCTCACCTCCTGTGCCAGCAGCACTGTTCCCAGAAATAGAACGACCCATGCTGCACTAATTAGGTCACCCGATTAAAGTGCCTTAATTGCCTGGTGGAGATGCAGGCTTTTTGCCATGTTCTCACTCACCTCTTTTCTCAGGAACTCAGGTGCCACACAGAACTCCCTGCAAAGTGCAGTGCTGAGCAGGGCTGGCTTTGCTGGGAGGCACTGCAGAATGCAGCCCTGAGCCCTGAGATCCAGGCATGAAGGTGTTCCTATTTGAAGAGCCCAGCAGGATCTGGAGGAGTCTGTGAGAGCCAAACAGCCCTCATTAGCACTGTGTCTGTCCCAGATGAAAGCAGTTGTTTCCATTCTCCAGATAAACACATGAATTGTGCATCTGTCCCTTAGCAGGTGTAAAACCTATTCTGGGTGTGTAGATGGGGAATGGTAAAGCTGCGGAGAATGAAGGCAGCACTGACAGGACGTGAGCTGTACCTGCCTGCCCTGCTCCACCCAGACCCCAGCCTGAGCTAAGTGAGGATGCTGTAGCAATTTGGCACTTTAGATCTTAATTTTCATTTCAACAGTAAAGTAATAAGCCCTTGGAAATATTTTCCAAAGGATTTCAAACGTTTCCATATTATTCACGGAAGCCAAGGGGGTTCCAGGTGGGCTGGCTGGGGCTACCCTCATCTCCACCTCATGGAGTGTGAACACAGCTGGTTTGGCATTTCAGCTCTTTCAGAGACCCAGATGTTGTGTCCCTTCCTGGAAACAGACCTCGTCCCATGCAGGTGATGATAAGGTTTCAAATACAATGAAGTGTAAGAAAAGTGTGGGTTGGAAAAGGACTCTGAAGGGATGCTCTTGTGAGTGCTGCTCAGCTTGTCTCTCTCCCACCAGGCAGGGTACATGTCGGGGATGCTGGTTCCCGTAGGAGTCGGGATAGCTGGAGCCCTCTTTATCCTCGGAGCACTCTACAGCATTAAGATTATGAATCGCCGGAGGAGGAACGGCTCGAAGAGGCATAAAAGAAAGGTAGAGCAACTGCCAAGAAAGGGAAAAACCTGATCTGTCCCCACCACTTTCCAGTTCATCATGTTGGTTGTAATCTGGTGATGGAGAGTGGTTTCTCTGGGGCGATGTATGCTGGAGCTCTCAGTTGGAGTGCTGGGGGAGGGATCCAGATGCTGCTCCTTTTAGTTTTGTAGGTGGAGCTCTTTAACATTTCTTTTTTACCCCCAGCAGAGGGAATTTAACAGCATGCAAGACCGAGTAATGCTCCTAGCCGACAGCTCTGAAGACGAATTCTGAATTGAACTGCAGTGCCCTTGTGATATCCAGTGACTTGTAAAAGGAGGGAGGGGAGGAGAAGAAAAGAAGGAAGGACTTTCTGCTGCATCGCTGCTCTCAGCCACCCCAAACACCGAGCAGTGGTTGGTACCACCCCGTCGAACCAGCATGCTATGCTCTACGTGTACTGCGCAGTGATGTTTGTTTTGATACAGTAGTGAGATTTCACATTCACACCCGGCGCCTCATTCAGATCCACAGCACATCTTGTTGCAGCTGGAGCTGATCCGTACGGATGATTATTTTCCTATTATCCTGGTGTACTATTTCGGTCCTGGCTGGCAGTAATCTAATCATAACAATAGCTCTCACCTAACCTGGGAATGGAAATCTTTACTGTGAATGACTTCTGTCCAATTTGTTAATTTTAAATGTTAACATTACCTAAGCTAGAGTTCATTAGTGCTGAGATTAGCTGCTCTGCTTAATTAATGAATTAACCACTTGAACTGTATCCCTCATCACCTGAGAAGTGCCCGAGTACAGTGTTGTTGATACAGTTTGAAGCACATTTCTATGCTCTTTCCCCCAATTCCCACCCCTTCTTTTACAACCCCTGCCTTCAGCTCTGCTCCTCGCTTTTTGGAAACACTTGGGAATGGCCTCAACCGTTGATTCACAACAAAAATTTTAGTCCATTTCCAACCAGCACCGTCTGTTACAGCACAATAAATACCAGCGCTCACGTACTGATGGGTAGTCTTGCATGGATCCCTTAGCTTTTGTTCAGTGTGCAGGTAGGTAAAAGGAAAGCCAGGTCAGAGGTTTCCTCAGCTTCTGCTGCCTGTTTATAGGCACTAGTGACTGCTTCTCCTCTAACACATGGCTGCGTTCACATTGAGATGGTGGTGGAGCATGTCTCCTTCCCCAGCTGCAAGTTGCATTTTCAGCCCCTGAAAGCTCCATGAATGGCAGAACCTTTGGGAGATCTGATGGGTCTTGTCTCTGTGCCACCAAACACAAGGAAGGCATCAAAGGTGGTTGAGCTGTCAGGATGTCACAAGGCTCTTGGCTGCTGGAAAGCAGCAGTAGCCCCAGTTGGAGGGATGTCCAGGGGAGGTGAGCTGGTTGAGCTGGGAACTCTTGGCCATGGGGAAGAGGTGTAGATGTAGGACAGACAGCTGTGGAGATGATCCTAATGGTGCCTTGGGGTGAGGGCAAGCTGCCTGTGTTGCTGGCAGCAAGTTCCAGAAGGAAACAGCCAGTGTCTGACATCATTGTACCAAGCAGGGGAAGCTAATGGTGCTTTGCACAGTCAAAATAGCTAATAACAAAGGGCTGCATTATTTATCTCTCTTGCCAGTTGTGAAATGACTCTTTAATCTTATGTTTATGCAAAACATCCGTGTTTCCAAGGTGGAAATCACTGCTCTGTGAGGAGTCATCCTTCATACAGAGATCAGCATCTGTCACCAAAGGAGACTTGGTTGGAGAAATGAGGTCAGACAGAGTTGAGTCCCACTGTCTTAGAGGAGGTGTGAGGGAGGGGTGAATGAGTTGACACCCATATAGGACTTCATCCTCAGTGAAGGTGAAAAGGCTGTCAGGTTGCCAAGGATATAGTTGATGGTAAGCATATGTCTCGTGGGCCTGTGAGTGGGTTTGTGTGGTAGAAACAACATTCAGAAGAGCACACCAGAAGAGTCTGAAGCTCAGTTTTCTTTTCAGAGGGTCATCAGATGGGCATCCAGTTACAAGGAAGCAATGCTCTTAAGAGCCCAGGTACTTTCCTGCCGGCCTTCCCCTCCCGTCCAGTGAGTCACCTGGAGAAGGACAGTCAGGACTACCTGTATTCAAAATGCTGCTGCCAATGCTAGTCTTCCAGTCCTGGAGCTGTGCATGGCCCTCGCGCTTATCCCACTGGGTGGTAGGAAGCAGATCAGGGGGAAAGCCATCAGCCTGCCAGGCAGTGCCCATTCTTCTGTCCCTATAGGACAGGCTTTCCCAGCCAGGATTCCGCAGTGTTTGCCTCTCCCCTTTCATTCCTGCAGCTTTCATCAGGAAGATGTTGCTTTGCTAAAAGCAACCCCAGGTCTCTAAACAGCCACTGCCTGGGAGCCTACTGTTAAGTCTCTACCCAAAAGTGAAGTCTTTTTTTTCATCACAAGTGGTCAGTCCAAGCTAAGAACTTCCCTTCTGGACTGATCTCTCCTTCTTTCTTTCTCATTCCTGTCTCTTTTGGAGCCTGCAGGTGCTTGGGAGGTGTTAACAGTCTGCTAGCGTAGCTAATTGTCCAGTCTTGGCTGCTGGGCCAAGTAGCCTGGAGGAGCAGTTGCCAGTGACACTGCTGCTTAGAGCAGGGGTACCAGCAAGATCCAAACAGCTGGGGATCAGCAGGGCTTTGTGCAACAGCAGCCTGTGAAGGGCAACCTTTTCTCAACTTCCTTCTTAACAGTGACGTGCCTGTGCAGTTTGTGATAACTGCAGACGTCGCATTGATAACCAATGAGCTCCTGGGCAGTGGGGAGGAGGAGGATGGCTGAGCATGGCTGCTGGTGTGAGTGCAGATACTGCTGCCCTGGCAGGGCTATTTGGGAGTGTTGTCAATTTGATGGATTGAAAAGGCTGGTTGGGAGGCAATGTGGCCTTTCATTGTGCTAATTAATCCTCAGTTTGGGAAACATTTTCTACAGTGGCAGTCAGTTTCACTTTCTTCTTCTCAGTCCTTGACACAGTTATTATTAAAGGCAGCATGGTATGTTAGACAAAGCCGGTGTCTGAGGGCATTGTGTGGGTGACCTGGTGTCTGTGAGAGCCACGCATCTCCCAGTGAGGACACACGGTGGGTGGCTGTGATGCTGGACATCAGCTGTGCCGCAGGTAAGGATGGCATTGTTGCAGGTATCTGACTGGTTGTTCTACAGGTATGATGGGACAAGCTGGGCAAGTTGTAGCCAAATGGGATGTCCAGCCAAATGCACAGCTCGGTGTTGGCTCTGGGGTCTGTGCTTTAACCAGATCTGTGGATAGAACGGCTGCCCAAAGATTTTGCTTGTGCTTCAGCTTCACTCCAGTCCTGGCTCTGGCTCTGACCCCCACTCTACCATGCTTTGCTCCTGGGTTTGCCAACCACAGACATGGTGCCTTGATTGGGAGCTGCTGGTCAGCGGAAGCTTACTGTAGGCTAACTTTATGAGTGGCTCAGCAGTGCAGAGATCCCAACCAACGTCCCTTTGAAATAGAGGTCTTTAATAGTTATTTTTGGTCAAGCACCTACCCAAGAGCCTGGATGCTCCCCGTATCTTCCAGTTTAGTTCTCCTTGGGGTGGAGGCAAGAGGGGCAGCCGCAAGCAACCTTGTGTCCCAGTGAGACTTCCAGGAGCTCTTGGAGCACAGACAGGGTTTTCTGCAGAGCCTCTGATGTCAGTGGGATTCCTGCAGGTCCTTAAAGCACAAGCAGCATTCAGCTCCTTCTCCTCTCATCCAGGACCAGTAGACTTTGGACTGGGCTCTTAAAAATAGTTTCTGTGCAACTCTTGGAGTTAGATTCATTTGCTGGAAATTATCAGATTGCAGGTGGGGCGGGGAAAGGGTTTCCAATGGGAACTGAAGCCTCGGGTCTCTTAAAGCTCTGCTGGTTTGATTTGTATCCCTGCATTTCTAAAATAAAAAACCAAACAGATTATTTTGAGAAATAAAGGAGAAGAAAAGCAGCAGAAGTGCCCTCTGGCCCTGCACGGTCAGTGCTGGGTGACCTGAATGTAGAAGTGGGTTGTGCCACTGCTATGCAGCCTGAGCCCCATGCGACAGCACAGCTGCAAGGACGACTTTGCTGCAGCAATAATCCTCTCCTGACTTGGCACAAGACATGTAGCTCACCTCTTTTTTCCTGTGGATGCCCAGTTTGGAATTTCTTGATAGCACAAGCCAGAATTTGTTGTAGGCAACACGCAACCCTTCCAGCATTCACAGCCCCATCTCCAATGGGAGGAAGCAGCCTGCCCGACACGCAGTCCTTGCCCTGATGAAATGTTCCTGCACTCCACAGCTGCTGATTTTTTATGGTGTCTCTAATGCCAGGTGTTCACCCTAGATGAGGTTCCTTTGGACTGCACTGCTTCCATAGAGGGATATTAGCAGTCCTCGTGCTTTCTTGTGGTTTTCAATTTTGGATGAGACCAACTCCTCATACTGTAACTATGGAATGTAGCACTTTGTTAAAGTAAAACATTGGAAAATAAAAAGCTGGCCATCATAGCTGACTTTAAGCACCTTGTCTCCCTGATCTGTGGTTCATCGCGTGCTCTGTCTCAGTAAAGCTGCAAAGTGATTGCTTGAAGATTCAAATGTTGCGTTTCTTCTATGTTTGGTGCAAGGACGAGAGCTGGGCTTGCAGTGGGACGCACTGAGAAGTTTCAGGCTGGGACGTTTTGGGTCAGATTTACCTGGAGGTAGGTGTTGGCGTTGGGCTATACTGAATAACACCCAGATTCTTCTGGCTAGACTTTGAGGAGCTGTAAGGGGACCCAACACTGACATGCTTATGATGTCGAACTTACAGCCAGAAGCTTCTTTGTCCACACCAGGACATTTTTTCCCACCTGGTGTGACTCGTGAGCCACAGCCTGCGCACAAACCTTTCAAGACCTCAGTGATACATCACAGGTGAGCCTGGAGTCTCAGATGCAGGTACTGCAAATGTGTCCTGGAAACAAGGCTGACTGCATGTGAACACCAACTCATGGACTTCCATGGACTCGTGGTCTAAGCAGAAGAAGCAGAATGCCAAAAGTCATGGATGCCCCATCCCTGGAGGTGCTCCAGGCCAAGTTGGATGGGACCATGGGCAGCCTGATCTGGTACCAGTTGAGTGGTTGGCAACCCTGCCTGTGAAAGGGGGGTTGGAACAGGATGATCTTTGTGGTCCCTTCCAACCCAAGCCATTCTATGGTTCTATGAAAGGGCTGAGAGGAGGCATGTGGGCTGGGTTTATAGTGGCCTTCCCAGCCCTGTTTTCAGGCATCCTTGTACAGCTTGCATCATTTCATGGTCCAGGTATGTGTCCTGTGCACCCAGTGGGGCACCCGTCCCTTGCTGGGCTCCTTCTCATTAAGAGAACCAGCAAGAACTGTTTGTCCATATGTGTGTATCTTCTCTAATGAAAAACGGTTCATTCAAAATAAGCAGCTCCCAGGGAAATGGCCGCTTGGGGATTGCACCAGCACAGCCTTTGTTAATTGGTAGCTGCTAAAAGCAATCTGTATATTCATGAAGCTGTTTGCTTCGTGTCTGACTTGTTTCCAATGAAAAAACAAAACCTGCTGAAAGAAGATAAGCAATGACATTCCCCCTGCCCCCGGAGTTATATTACTTAAGGAAGTTACTCTCTGCACTCACGCTGCCTTGCTATGAGCCTCTGTCTTCCATTCATTAGGTCTCCTCCCAAAGTCCCTGACTGCTGGCTAAGCCATGGGTCTGAGGAGAGAGGTCATATGAAAACTCTCCACAAGAAAAGATATTTAAAGGGGGGCTATAAGAATCATAGGATCATAGAATCATAGAATGGCTTGGGTTGGAAGGGACCTCAAAGATCATCTTGTTCCATCCCCCTCATGAAAGAAGTGGACAGACTTTCTAGCGGAGTCTGCTGTGACAGGACAAGGGGAAATGGTTTCAAACTAAAAGAGGGATGTAATTACATTTAAGGAAAAGGTTTTTTATGGTAAGGTTTGTGAAGCTCTGGCATAGATTGTCCAGAGAAGTGGTGGGTGCCCCGTCCCTGCAGACACCCAAGGTCAGGCTGGATGGGCTCTGAGCACGTGATGGAGCTGTGGGTGGCCCTGTTCATTGCAGGGAATCAGACCAAATGGCCCTTAAAGGTACCTTCCAACTCAAACAATTCTATGATTCTATGAAAACCATGTGCAGATCCATTCTGGGGCCACGTGGGCAAGGCTGTATGTGCCCTGATGGAGAGGGGATGACCTGGAGCTCCCTAGCATCACTGGCGGACCTGGCTGGTGTGGACTACCTGGCTGAGCAAAGCCCAAGGTCATGCTGGTGTGGGGCTCATACTGTCAGTCACACACATGTGGTCAGCCACAAAGTTCCAATCCACACAGAGCAGCATGGGCAGCTCAGCTGGGTTTGTTTTAATAAATGGATTTTGGAAGGACCAAACAAAAGGCACTGCATGCACTGCAGTGAAGCCTGATGTGTGCTTAGCAGCTGTCTGGTGCTCCCTCAAGCGTACAGGAGGAGGACAGCCCCTGTCTGCAAGGAGAGGGTGTGGGTGTGAGCAGGCAGCAGGCAGCCAGCATGGGTGGTGATAGCATTGCGTTCAACAAACGTGTAGATGTTGTGCTGAGGGACATGGTTTAGTGGGAAATATTGGTGATAGGTGGGTGGTTGGACTGGACGATCTTAGAGGTCTTTCCAAAGCAAGCACCAGCTGTGATGGGCAATGAGAGGAGGAGGGAGGCTGCTGGGAGGGCAGAGGACTAAAGCAGAACCCAAGTTGGGGGGTAGGCTTGAAAATCTTCTTGGAGCAGTGGGAGTGAGCTGTGCCCCCCTACATTATCCATAGGGTGCTGCAGAGCAATGTGCAGAATGCTTGGGACTGCATGCATTCAAAACAACTGGAACTGCAGTGATGGCAGCCATTGATGGCTGCTAATGAACTCATTTTCAGCAGAAGCAGAGGAAATGGAATTTGGTGACGAGGAAAAGGCTGATATTACCAGAGCTTTGCTGCACTTCAGTTTTAATCTTTCTTTAACGGAAAACGAATTGGTAATATGGCAGAAAAGAGGAAAAGAAAAAGCCTGCAAAAAAAGTGGCTGTGTTCATATAAAAGGATATCCAGGAATAAGCCAAGAATTTCTGCAGGAAAATTCAATTAGCTGCTATGATGCTAGCAAAGTCTCCATAACAAAGTCATTTTCCAGTGCCAGGTTGTAATTGAGGCCAGGGGTTTTGCTGGACTGCCTGCAAATATCTGGGATGGCTCACTGTGACAAATCCATGTTTAGAGGTGCAAGAGGTTGTGGTTTGTGAGGTTAATAGCAGCTGAGCATCTTCAGTCCTTGCGTCCCATGGAGACTGCTGTAGCATGGTTGGGCAGGGAGAGCTGGAGAGTAGCAGATCGATATCGAATTCGAGGCACGACTGTGGCCAAGGAGAACTAGATGGAAAATACACAGTTCTTGGGTTTAAAATGAGAAGGAGGGAAGTAGTAAAATGCATCACTGAGGCAGAGCTCCAAGGAGAGAAAGCTGTGCTGGGTTCATAAAGCTTATTTATGGCACGTGGATCTCTGGATCCTTCTCTGGCACCTCCAGCCAAATCTTTGGGAAGAGGCTTTATGGAAGCTAATGCTGTCTATAGGAGGCCAGCGAGGCCTGTGGTCAGTGCAGAACGAAAGCACTTTTAACCTGTGTTGCCAAGAGTAATTGTTTTTTATGTCAAACTTAATCTAAAGGGTGATATTTAATCCCCTCCATGGAGGGCGATACTCTTTGGTGCTAAATGAGTTTCTGGATGTGGCTACTTCTCAGCTTCAGGGTGCTGTTAGGGAGCAAAAATTACAGGGATAATGCATCTGAATGCTTTCATGTCTTCTCAGCCTGGAGAAGAGAAGGCTCCAGGAAGACCTGAGGGTGGTTTTTCGGTATCTAAAGGGGGGCTGTAAGAAGGAAGGGGACAGACTCTTCAGCAGGGTCTGCTGTGATCGATAAGACAAGGGGAAATGGTTACTAACTAAAAGAGGGGAGGTTTAGATGGGATATAAGGAAAAAGTGACTCCATCAGGGCCACCAGCTCCACCTGCTCTTACCCCACAGCAAGACCTCAGCAACCTGTCACTGCTGGATTCCCCAGGGTTACACCCACCTGGATGGAGTCCAGCTCATGTGTGGCGATGGCATCCTTTGAGCAGCACAGAACTTGCTATGCTGTGAACTTCTGCCGGTTCAGCAATAGAACAGCTCTTTGCACGTCCAGCTCCAAGTCAAAGGTCTGGCAGAAGTAACCCAATACACCCTTACATCCAGTATAGGGCAGTGAATTGTTAAAGGCTCAACAGTGGTGGATAAGCTGGTAGACACATCCTAGAGAAGAAATTCCTCTAAAATGGAAACTGAAGAATGTGGTTTAATAGCCTTAAAAACAGAAGGCTAGTAAAGGGATTTGGCTGTGCACAAGCAGCACAGCATCTATTAAAAATGAGCATTTAATTGGATATTTGTTTTGCAGCCAGCTTACTTGGCTTAAAAATATATGGTATTGCCCTGAAACACTGAAATGATCCCAGTTGGGTGTAGGGAGGAGATGAGGCAGTGGAAGCACTAAGCTAGAAGCAACACATATTTTTAGGTAGTAGAGTGTAGACTTTCAGGAGAAAGGAAAAAAGCAACTCAATCTTCGTCGTTTTCATTGCAATAAAGCAAAATGTTCTGAGCCACACTGGGATTTATGTATAACGTCCACACACCAACGTGTGTTGATGGTTGGACTTGATGATCTTGCAGATCTTTTCCAGCTTCAGTGATTCTATGATCCTAAATGTGTCAGAATTATAAGCATGCATTGTTTGGGAAATTCATATGGGTTAAGTGCTATTGGAGCCTGAGAGCCTGCACAGTGACTCTTTTCTAGCTACCCTAGAGCAAGAAAAATTTTGAGCTAAAATCTTGGAGGTCAGAGTGAGCTGCTTGTGAGCTCCACTGCCATAGCAAATCCTTGCCCATTACTACTTATTAATCAAAGTTTGATCCACCAAACATAGGATACTGGAATGGAGCAGCAGCATTTTAGGCAGTGATGGATACCTTAGTGTGATCATGTATACGTAAGAGCACTGCTGTTGCAGGATGCCTGGAGCCCCAAGCAGTGCAGCCCACTGGCATTGTATGGCCATGTAGATGTGGTTTATGTGCAGGAGCCAACATGGAGGCTGGTGGGAAGCCAAGCCAGCTTGTGCCCAAAATCATTGTATGTTGTTTTAACAGACTGGGAAGATGTGCCTTGGTAGTACAAGTGCCTGACAGCAGTTTGCTCCTTGGCTGAGCATCCTGGCAGGTTTTGCTTTGCAACAGGAAGAAGGAACCCCATTGGGAATGGCGAGGTGGCAAGGGGATGTCTGCCTTTGGAGGGCAGCGAGGTGTAGGGCCTTAGCTCACTGCAGGCTGCTGCTCACACCCTGCAGAACTGCTGGGTGACCCCCTAGCAGATTAATTTCACCAGCCCTGTGCCTCAGTTTCCCCCTTTTTAAAAGGGAGAATGGCTCTATTGGAGCTCTGTGGCAGGGGAAGGCGTTGTTCCCCAGAGGGAACGCAGTATTGGAAGACAAGAAGGGGTTGCTCCACAGTTCTCTTCTTCCTCTCTGAAATACTGAAGAGTCCAATGAACACACTGAACAGAGATTAATTTTCTTTTTGCCTAAAGCTCATAACCAGCTTATCAGGAGAGCATGAGGTGCAGAAAGCAGCACCTCCAGCCCCACACCTCCCGTTCAGCCTTTCCTCCTGAGCGGAGCCGGAGAAATAGATGAGACTCAGACACAGCCAAACCCGCAATAATTTCTCCAAGTTCCTTTGCCCATCTGGCTCCACTCTGTGGATCATTTAGTGTGAAGAAAGCAATTTTTATTTTGCTTTTGACACTGAAAGCAGCCAGGAGGATAATTGGAGTCTGGAAGGTGCAGCAGCTATTGAGCAATCTCAGCCCTTGCAGACCTCTGATGCACTGTACAACTCCAAGGAGAGCTACAATTACTTCCTGGTGACCTGGGCAATGATTTATCTTGTAGCCACGTGGAAGAAAATCTCTCTGATCTGTTTGGTTGTGATTTTGATCTTTTTGTGTGTGGGGGTGCGGGTTTTTTTTTGCTTTTCTTTTTTTTCCCTCCTGTACCTGATCAGAATATGTCACATCTCAGATTAAAGGGAGATTTTCTTTCCAGACGCCGCGAGGAAAAGCTGTGCCTTCTGTGATTCTATGGCTTTTGGTTATTCTGACCTTTAAAACAACGAAGAAAGAAGATGTTGGTGTTCTGATGTCCTCAGCAGCTGGATGCAGAGCTCAGAGTGTCTAATAAAACAGAGCAGCTAATTTAGGGGATCTTTCTGAGCTCCTTTCACAAGGAGGATGATAGTTTAGTAGCTGGGGACTGTCCTGGGCCAAACAAACAGGAACAGACTGCCCAGGGAAATGGTGGAGTCACCGTCACTGGAGGTGTTTAAGGGAAGAGGAGATGTACTACTTAGAGATACGGTCAAGTGTGCACTATTGGTGGTAGGTGGATGGTTGGGCTAAATGATCTTACAGGTCTTTTCCAACCTTAATGACTCTATGGTTCAATGAAATCACAGGACCTCAGCTGCTCCTCACACACCTTGCCCTCCAGATCCTTCTGTATCTCCGCAGCCCTCCTTTGGACACTCTCTATTAGCTTTATTTCCATCTGATGTTGAGGTACCCAAACAAGATGGACTACCTGAGCCAAATGCCTTCTTCCTTCCTCAGCCTGGGATCAGCTTTATTTTGGCTCAGATGCCACCTTGAAGAGCTGGCTCCCAGATTTCTGCCTGGGAACATGGGAGTAGGCTCCAGTGCATTTCTTCACGGTGTTGAAATGGTATAAATTCACTGGAAAGAGCCAAGGTGTTCTAAAGGACATTTTCTGTTCTTTTCATAAAGTATAATAGCACATCGCAGGCAGCATGAGAAACACTCCCGGCAAGTGGCAGCTCCAGTGATGGGGAGGATTGTGCTTGTGATGTCTCTTTGATGCTCCCCTCTATTAACAGAATCTTTTCATGGGAAAAGGGGAGGCTGTACAAAACCCAATCTCCCACTGCTTCAAGGTAAGCCAGACCCTTTCCTTTGCTCAGCAGCGTGTTAGAAATGAGAGTCAAAGACTTTCTGGGTCTTGTGTGGGGAGCACAGCCCTGCCCTCACTTCCCCACCCCCATTGGTAGCTCTCAGCAAGGAATCCAATGCCTGCTGGGGAAGTGACTGCTATGGGATCCACCATGGTTTTGGGGATGTGAAGGAGGGAGCACAGGTGTCTGGCGGTGGTGGGAGAGAAAAACTGGAGGAATCTTGCCTGAATGATGGGGAAAACCCTTCTGGTCTGGCTGGATACATTGGCAGGTAAATCCATCAGACTTGGTGGCTAAATTGAGCCTTTGTTGTCTCAGTTCCACTATTCAAACATGCCCCATTTTGGACCCTTTTTCTCCCCCAGAGGGGCTCTAATTTGGGATGGGGACGCTACTGCAGGATGTCAGCAAACTGCTGTCACAGCTCAGGGCATCCATAAGCGTTCTTCACGCTGTCCTTGCAGCACATCTATTCACTGGTGGTGGCTCTTGGTAATGCTGGAGCCTGATTCATTAATTTAACGGTTTATTTAAAAGAACAGTCTTTAAAGAAAAAAAAATTAATGGCTGCAAGTTGAAAGACCTGCTTGATACATACAAAAAGCAGCATATAACTGCCTGTAGAGGACACGATGTCCACTAGTAGCTGTAGAGTCCATAGATCAAATACTGCTCTGACCAACTCTGCTCTGACAGCTGATCCTTTCCCTGAGAGCATGCATATTAATTTTTTTTTCAATAAATATTTTTGTGCCTTCTCTGAAGGCCGTTGGATTTCTGCCATAGACTCTGGCAGAATTAAGATGTGCTCTGCCTGCACCTCCTTGCAGCAAGCTGCCTGGATGGTAGAGGTGATGCTCCTGGGCAGAATGGGCTGCAGCACTGATGAAAGCACAGCTCTCAGCTGGTTTCCAGGTTTCTAGCACCCTCCAACACACAAGTCCACCAGCAGCTCAGACCTAGCCCTACTAGCATTTCTCTTCAGAAAAAAAACCACAATGTTTACTGTAACTAAGATTCCTCCACTACCTTCACACCTTATTAACAAGCACAGCTTCATCAGCTGTGACGGAGCTGATGCAATTCACACCAGCAGAGATCCAGCTGGGTGTAATTGTCCCATGTGCTTTATAGGCAGGCTGTTCTACCCTCACCAGTGGCTGGGTGAGCAAGAAGGTGCTTGAAGAAGTGCTGGATGGACTGATACATAGCCAGCTCTTGTCCCTTGCAAAGAAGAGCTGCAGCTGATCTCCTGGTTTCCAGGTGAAATGGGGGTGGATTTTACAAGTTCCTTTTTCTAAATGCATGGCAACCTCTTAGAAATCAGTCTCTTTAGCTCAGTCTGACAAAGAATGAGTGTAACTCTGCTCCACCTTGTTTGCAGAGCTGGTCTGAGATCAAAGGTGAAAAAATGAGGAAGGGCAGCTGCACCCTGTGAAAAGCTGACCTAGAGGTGACTGCTGCACCCTGACTGCAGGATGGGTTGTAATGGAAGCTTACATATGTGTTGCCTCATGTAAGTCCTGTGTTTTTGGGTAACTTCTGGTATTGGGATCCCATGCTGACTAAAAGCATGTGGTGACTGCTCTGCAGTGAGGCAGGTGCTTACAAACATGCAGTCCAGTTCCTTATCTGAGGGGTTCCTGGAGATAGCTGGCAAGGTGCTACTGGGACGGTTGTGGCATAACAGCCTTGCTAGATATCACAGATGGCTCTTCACTGTCAAAACTATGACTTGTTGAAATTTAATGTCCTTCTAACTTGTCAAGATGTGTGTATGCATGTGCTGGCATGGATTTGATAAAATAGCTAGCTTAACCAAGTGCATTAGGGGCCGATCCAAAGCCAGATTCAAGCAGTGCAATTCCCTCTCCTGTGTGCACCAAATAATCTCCGCTGGTACTTCCAAGTGGTCTTTGGCTCAAGCTTTCATGACCAGCAGCAAAAGGAAGGGCATCTCTAAATCTGTGTATCTCAGTTTGTGCTATTCACATCAGAATGCCTCATGTGTGAGGCCCAGGGGCTCCTCAATGATTAAACTTCTGTTTCTATTAAACATGAGAAGCTGCCCTGCTCAAATACCTCACCTGCACTCTACAGAACAGTCCCAGGTTGCAAACTTCTCTGTCACAAAGTGTAAGTAGACTCTGCGTTGTTAGTCAGCCTTTTTCCTTTATTGCAGTGAGGAAAATGAATTTTTGTTTTCTGATGTTTAACAGTATATTTCACATGGGCTTCCCTTGGTGGTGATTAACCCCCAGTGAATACCTCCTAGCCCATCAGTGGCCAAAGGGGTTGAGGAGGATCTGTTGTGCTTTGGGATTTTCAGTTCCCTTTGATCGAGAGAAGGGACTGGGGCACGAGCAGCCCCTGCGCTCTGTGGCATAATGGTAGCTCTCTATTTTGCACTGAGATGATTCATTTTGTGTATTTTCTAAGTTTTCCATACCCTGTGTAATTTTCCAGATGTTTGGATTGTCTCTCTGGAAGAATAACTGGTGCAGGCTATTTATTTCTTTCCTCTGAATGAAGTGTTATGATACCCATGGCTGCTGGGCTCTGGTGGTTTTTGTCTGGATGATTGCTGAGCAGTCCTAGAGGTGAAAATGTGGGGAGGTGCACCTTCAATCAATATTTCTGAAGGAAAAGCAGTCCTTGAGTCAAAATGTTTGGAGTGAATGCTTTTACTTCAGCTCCTCAAATTCTCCTCACGCTGTTCTCAAAGGTTTCCCTGTCCTGCACAGTGATTAGCAGCTCCTCTTGTAATTGCCTTGTGTGGAGACTGAGTTTTAAATGCTTCTGTGGTGGGAATATCAGCATCATTCCTTTACGTGCTTTATGAATGGGGGTGAATGTGAAAGGAGCCTGAACCTACAAGCCTTGCTGGGCTGTTTGTATGGCTGGGCTCACTCTGGCCTTCATATCTTTGTCCTTAGTGTCCTCATCCTTCTCATCTTCCTCATCCTCACTTTCCCTGGGAGGCAGCCAGAGGCATTTCTTTTGAGTTGCCCAAGGAGGCTGTGGATGCCCCATCCCTGGAGGCATTCAAGGCCAGGCTGGATGTGGCTCTGGGCAGCCTGGTCTGGTGGTTGGTGACCCTGCACATAACAGGGGGGTTGAAACTGGATGATCTTTGGGATCCTTTTCAACCCAGGCCAGTCATAGGATTTCACACAGCTTTCCTGTGTTTTCAAGTGTGTGCTCTTTCCTTCTGCCTCTCTGTGCACTTCTGAAGGTCTTAGGTCCCTCAAGTCCTCTCCCAATAAAGTGAGCTCCTCAGAGCTGTGGTTTCTTGGAGTTTTTGGTATCCAGCACACACCAGGGCTGTGCACTTCAGAAGTATGAGATGGTCTTATAAGTGTCTTGAAATTTCCACTCTAACCCAATTAGTCAAAAATGTCTTTAAGTGATCTTGAGGGGAAAAAAAGGATTATATTTTTCATGGAAAATTTCTCTGGCTACGGAAGACAGTTGTGTTGTGCACAACCTCTACACAGCTCTACCCTTTGGTTAAAAGCCTTATTGAAGAGGAAACTGTTTGGCCTAAGGGTCCTTCTTGTGGCAGGGTGTGTTTTTCTGTCCCTGATGGAGAAGGGAGGCTGAAAATAATCGTGTTTTCTTGAGTGGACACATTGGAATTTCAAATCACCACTGCAGAGCCTATGCATGATTCTCATAGTAATACAGGGTAGGCAGCAATTTGTTACACTGATTGTTTCCTGTAAGCTGCAATGATATTCCTGGTGTTTTTCTCTTTAGAGTGATTGGAGTCGCTCATGCTGGGGTTCTACCACAATAACGTCAATGAATTCATGGCATTACTTGTGCTTGCTTTAGGTTAAGTAAAAGGAAACTTGGCTGCAGCACTACCAGTGTGTTTCTATTAAGCAGCCTTAGGGCTCCCCTTCTCTCTTAATGGAAAGGAATGCCATTATCTGCATCATAGATGGAGAAAACGAGTCACGTTTGGGTGGGAATCTTATTAAAAATCACTTGGCAGAGGTGGGAACAGCTGAGTGTTCTAGCTATAGACTGCAGTAGTTAATGTGAGCATAAAGATGGAGAAGATCAAGATGAGAGATGTGAAGTAGCACTTCAGTACTGAAGTCCAGGCAGCCGTAGCAGTTAAAATCAGGAAAGATTGCCTTTATTCAAATGTAGAGTAACCGGAACAGGCATAAAATTGCAAACAGGTTTTCAGAAATGCTGTCCAGAGGTGGTTACGTGCTGTGATGATTGATGGATTGAATTCTTAATGCTCCCTTTGGGTTTACTATAAGCTGCTCACCCTTATTATAGATCTCCTATATTTAATTTTGTTATCAAGTTAATTGTATTTTCCCTAAGAGCTCCAGCAGCCTGCTGTGTATTACTGTGTCTGTGCCAATGAACTGCTCCACTTATTGGCTAATAACTGGCTGTACGCATTTTTCTTTACAATTGCAATCTCCCTAAATGTTTCAGATAACACCATCTTCATAAGTATTCTTCTGGCTTCTTATTCAGCTTACCTTACTCCAAGCAGTGCAACATTTTGAATTACCTAAAGGCTTAGTGCCCCTTTTGTATTTACTATCAGTGTCTGAACTCTAAATATAAATACTTCTGGTTTGTGGAGGTCAGTGTAATTGCTCCCTTTTGTTCAATATTTCTGTGAGCAAATCTTTCTCAGCCTTGGGTTCAAGATGGGCTTGGTCAAGTTGTGCCATGCAGGTTGGGAAGTGTGAAACTTCCTTTATTTAAAACTTTTTGCTTCTATTGGAGTTGTGGTAATGCTTTTTTGGGCATTTCCAAATGTTTGACCTTATTATTCACCTTGCCAGTGGTTATGGCAGCTGCTCCTGGTACAGATACAGCAGCACTTGTGCTGTGAGTGGCCAGTGTGGGGTGATGCACACACAGCACTCACTTTCCTAGGAAAACATGTGTGGTTGCTGGGTAGGAAGAGCACGACGGGCTCTTGTTTGAGGTGCCCTGTTGCCTTAAGCATCTCAGCTGTGACTAATATGTTCAGTCGAATTTCATTTTCCTGTGCTAGTGAAAAAAAAAAAAATCTGATGCTGATTGGAGAGATACCATAAACTCCCTCTGTGTGCATTGCTATAATATAGCTCTTTCCTCTCTTATTACTTATGTGTTCCATCATTCCCCAGACACTGCTGGGATGTGCTAAATGCTTTAAAGCTGCATAGACGGTCTCTTTGGAGGATTTCATTTGGCAGAGTCACTGCTGGAGAAGCAAAAGGAGCAATAAGCTGGTGATGGCCAACGTCTGTGTGGGATTACTCTTCCCTTCCTTTAAAAGCAGTAGTTGTCATTTTTATGTCTATCCACAGATAATCAGCAGACAAAGCCTTTCGGTTTTACTTCAGGCACGCTCAAGTCAGGGTGTAGCTATTGCAAATTGCTCTCTGACTTTGATCAAAGCTACTGAGAGTTGCAGAAGACTTCATCTGAGTCTCCATCTGAATTTATTTTGTCTTACGTTTTGATTTTCACTTCAAATATCAGCTGGGGTATCTGTTCTGACCAACAGATATATTCACCATGGAAAGGAAAGAACCCAGTATGCCACTGGTGTGCTTTCTGATCCTGGGCAAATGAAGACCTGAACCCACACTGCTGCTGGATGTCAGACCTTCTGTTAGAGAGCATTCTTCTCTCTTTTTTTCTTTTCTATGATCCAATGAATGTTTTCTTATTTGTTCAGAGCAGCTCTCAGAGAGAGGAACAACCATGATTTGTATCACTGTACTGGTGGGTGAGAGACTCTGATTTGGACATGGGTTATGGATGTGTAAATCCCCACACTGCATCAAGAACACTATTTGCATGTCCAAGCCCAGCGAACTAGCCTGTTGTCCACTCTTGGTATGGAATTTATTGTATTTTAAGAGCAACAGATTAATCCCAGACAGAAAAAGGGTCCCAATTACCCTATGTGGAGCTTTTCTGTGCCAGCAGCATGTGTAGGAGTCAGGTGCTGGTGTATCTTTGAGGATCCAGCCCCATGTCCAGGATGATCCTGGAACAAAGATGAGACCCAGGGACAGGCTGTAGTGAAGAAAACCATCTCCTGGTGGTGTCACATCTTTCCAGGTGCCAGTTTCTGGCATGATCCTGCGATCTTCCCACTTGATTTTCCACATTCTTGATAACACACACAGCATCACATCCACACATCACTGTCTGCACATCACCCAGGGCAGACAAAACAGAGCAGCTCCTGCCTGTAGTGTGACAAGGAAGCTTTGATCACTCAGACAAAATCAAGGTTAAAATGGAGCTCAAAGCACCCCTCCTCCATTAAGCTGGGGTGCTGTCTCCACCAGAGCCATGTCCGCCTTCTATTGATGTTGTTCCTTCAGCTGCTGGGTTTGATCACTGTATGCTGATCACAGGGCAGCCTGCAGATGAAGGGGCAGTCTCTGGGCAGGGATGCTAATAGTCCTTCAGGAGTCACCTGCTAGGATTTTCTTCTTAGGCAATTCAAAGCATCAGCTGGACAAGAGTGCATGGAGCTTGACTGGGGACTGGAGGTCCAGTGGTGCTCCTGCCCACCCAGACCCTGCTCATGCAGAGTTGCTCTGGTAGGTGGAGTGGCTGGCTTGTTCCTCATAGTTTGGACTTGAAACCCTGTACTGAATATGAATCCTTCTCTGCTGAGGCTGCTGGCCATCTCTGCCTTCTGGTAGAGGGAAGTAAAATGCTTCTGAATGCAGCGGGATGGAGAGTTTGCCTCCCTTTGTTACAAAACTAGGCTGTGATCTGAGAGTTTGCATCCTCAGATGATGGGATACCTCCTGATAAGGCTCTGAATAAGAAATATTGGAGATATTTAAAGAGGAAATGTGGGTTTTCTTTTAAAGGTAGCTAGCAGTGATGCTTTGCACTGTCACCTGTCATACACTGATTAGGCTGGAGGGGTATTTGCCTTCAGGGAAAGCTGATTAACTTGGCTGTTAGACTTGCAGGATCTACAGATCTACAACCTAATTACAAAGGGAAATAAACTTTTAAGGCAGTCTAATAAGCCGAGGCTTTATATGAAGACTTTTTCCTCTACACTGGGAGTACCACTATATTTGGACAAGTCATTCCAGCATTCTCCATCAGGAGAAATCTCAGACAGAGCTGATGGTGCGCATTGCTGGGGGAAGCTTCCTGACCTCTGCCATTCTTTATGGATGTGCCTTTGTTTTCCAGCCATGGAAGCCTGAAGCAAGAGGAGTTGAAATTTGGCCTGAAGTGTCAGCCTGAAGTTTTCTCTGAAACAAGTCATGGAAATTGTCATGTTGCTTTCAGAGATTTTTGGAAAGGTTTTTGTTTAATCTTCTTTCAATCTTCTACTGGGCTCTGATTCTAAAAGGCAGGGATGTATTTATGGCTGTCACTGATGCTCCTCCTCTTCAGAGGGGGAAAAACACAAAGCAAACAAATGATAAAGGATCTTCAGGTATTGAGGAGGTAAAATGTTAGCTGACATTCAAAGATGGTAAATACAGAGCAATATGGTGTTACAAAACATTCACAAGGTTAGCTGCAACCATTCAGGAAGAGATCTTCAAACAGTGGCAGCACCTTTGAAACTCTTCCAGCCTCAGCAGTGCTCAACAAAGAGCAGCATGGGAATGATCATTAGACAGGAATAAATAACAAATCAGAAAGTATCTTGTGGCTTTTCTGTAAAGCACAGTATGTTTGCTTTTTGCAGTGTGTGCAGTTCTGCTCCCCTGCCTTGGAAATGACAGGCAGAGCTAGGGAAAGGCAGAGTGAAGGACATCAGAGGTGAGTGAAGGTACAGAGCAAGATTTGTGCTAGGAAAAATGGCAAGAAAAAAACAGAGAAAAGAGGAAATGAGTATGATGGAGGTTTGTAAAAGTATCAGTTGTGTGGGCATGAGCAGTTAAAGATTTTCTTGTAATGCCAGTCTGTGGGAAGAGAAACTCTTTCAAGTACAAGGCAATGAGCCCAGCTGTAATCAAACGAGTCAGCAAGAAGCCAACTTCTCTGGACTAATCGTGGAACAGCACAGGGACAGCAGTTGGTGCCCTGAATCAAAGCAGTCCCAGGTATGGCTCCAGGGGCAGGGGGAGGCAGCCCAGGCCTTTGGTGCACAACTGGCAAGGCCTCAGTGTCAGTTATTACTTCTGTTGGTGTTTCATTGCCAGCTGTGCCACAGCAAGGCAAGCAGAGAAGGAGTGATGGAGAGATCTCTTATCATGGGATAATCTAGGTTGGAAGGGACCTTAAAGCACATCCAGTACAACTCCTTCCATGGGCAGGGACACCTCCCACTAGATCAGGCTGCCCAGGGCCACATCCATCCTCCAGGGATGGGGCATGCACAGCTTCTCTGGGCATCCTTTCAACAACTGTGCCCTTGCCTCTGCACCTGCTTTCCTGAGTGTAAAAGGAGAGCAGCAATGCCTTTTGATGTTAGCAGTGTGTTGTGAAGATCAAGTCAAAGTGACATTTGCACTCTGTGTAATTCCCAGTTTCTTCTGTGATGAGTGCCCTAGAAAAATCCAACAAGGAATTATTCGCACTCTATTCAGTGCAGAGGTTTGGTGCTGTGCGGAAAACAGTCTCAGCTCTTACATAGTGTGGAAAAAGACTGACTTGGTATCTTGTCCCCACTGTGTCAGCACCTCCAGGAGGTAAGAGATTTGCAGGAGAAGTGCAGTTCTGCTGTGGCATATGAATGTGGAGCCAGGGGGATGAGCAAAGGCTGGCTCTGAGATGGTGCTTTTTACCAAGTCCTCTGCTCTGAGCCCACATCTAAGCATGTGGTGAGGATGAGGAGGAAGAACAAATAAGACAGACTCTCTACAACTCCCTGAAAGGAGGGGGTTGGCCTCTTCTGACAGGTAACATTACAGAATGAGAGGGAATGGCCTCAGTATGCACCAGGGACGTTCAGGTTGGGTTTTAGGAAACATTTCTTCTCAGTGGTGATGCACAGGCTACAGAGGGAGTGGTGAAGTCACTCTCCCTGCATGTGTCCCAGAGCCATGGAGATGTGGCACTGAGGGATGTGGTCAGTGGGCGTGGTGGGGGGGTGGGTTGTTGGTTGGACTGGGTGATCTTAGTGGTCTTTTCCAAATGTAATTGTTCTATCACTTAGCCTAAATTATGTAGGTTTTGGAAGTGAGGCAACTGCACAGGGGATTTGCCAGGGCCATTTTTTAACAGCTGGTTTGGGTACTGGGTGTGTTTTGAATAGGTAGATAAAATATGATGGCACAGACAACATCTAGTCTGGCATTTCTGAACTATTTAATGCTTGACTTTGTGACCTTAACAGTAATGAACTGGATTTTCAATGTAATAAATTGAGAGGTAGCAACAGAAGTTTCAGAGACACAAAGCATCCCCTTGAAATGGAAACGTTTGATTTATACCACATTGAAATAGCTAGCAGGGAGGTAATTTATTACAAAGGAAAGTGACTGGAAGGCCTTATCCCTCATGCAGAATGCTGGGGAACACTTATTACTGTTCTAGCTTTCAATACAGTAATAGTCACAGCCCTGGGATTAGCAAGCTTATTTCTTTTTGGAGATTAGGTTAACAAATGTGTCAGTTTCACACTACACTTCAAGCAGAAAGCCAGCATGGTGCTGGCTGCAACAGGAGAAGTTTTCCTGCCCTGCAGTGTAACTTCTGCCCAATGCCACTGCTCTATCAGACAACAGACCTTCTGTAGGGCTGAAAACTCTTTCAAGGAGCTCAATGCCACACCAAGAACCTTTTTTTGTCTTTATATTTTTAGTAAATAAAAATGCTTGGATCTCATAAAGAAAAAGACTCAAATACTGTGAGAGGGAGCAGAAGAAAATTAATCACCACCAGGCACTCAAAATGTTCATGGCAAGTTGCAGTGCTTTAGGAAACAGAAAAGAGCACTACAATTTAAAAACAATTTATTTTGCTAAAGACAGTAACAGCTGGCTCTGTTCCTGATGAAAGATTTAGTAATTTCTGTGATGAATAGCAGATATTTTTGATGTTATTCAGGTCAGTATTTCAATATGATAGCTTGTTCTGGCTGCAGAATATGTTGGTTGATGCTGAGATTTGACAAGCCCTCTTATGTAAGCCAGACTGATCATGTCAACATCAAAGACCATATTTAAAAGACACCAATACTGTATGTAAGATTGTTAAGGGAAAAAACAGACTGCTGCTTTCCTTCTGGTCTTATGGGTCACATTTGATTATAGCTTGTACAAGGAAACAGGGCTAGCTAGAACTAGGGTTGGTATTGTGATAAGGAAGGTGAAAGAAAATGATTTTTTTTTTATCATCACAGCATCTAGGACCGTTTCCCTGTTGTTCAGGGGTTAGATGGACTCTGTTGTGAGAGTCTTTAGGTACAGAATGACTACAGCTGATTGCCCAACCTGTGAGGGAGACTTGATGCAGTGACCTCTTGATGCTGATTCAGGTGCTGCTTTCAGTGGCTTTGGGAGCTGGGGATGCCTGGAGTTCTTAGAGACTGGAGCCATGCAGATGCACACCTGGATCAGGTCAGTTCTGAATTCACTGGCACTGCCTCCAGGTAGAAAGTATCCAGAGCTCTCAGATATCCCTGCCTTTGCTTGCTGGTACTGGGCATCCTAGTTCATTTTCTACTGTTTTCTATGCAACCATGTATGGTTTGACCAACACAGGCTAAGGGGCTTTGTTATAAATAAGGATATCAGGCTGAAAGGATTCCTAGCTCCTGTTAGCAGTCTGTAAAGCTCTTTAAATGCAACGTCATTGAGAAGAGAATGAGATGTGTACACCAGGGTCCTAACTCTAACAATTGAAGCACTCAAATGAAAAAGGCTGCAGGTTATGTGACCTTGAAGGAAGAAATATGAACTTGGAAATGTTCAAGGAAGCAGGAAAAATTACCCACAGAACAGTTACGGTAGCAAGGGGTGTCTATTTGGGCAGAAATAAATCTCCAAATAGCAGAGCTCAAGCAGAAGGCAGAGAGGCAGCCATAAAACATGCAGTGCCAAGTGCGACAGCCTGGATGTAATTAGGAAACTGCAGAAGAGATCTGCTGTTTCTCCCAGGTTTTCTCCTTGCATGCAGTGATAGATCTCCAAATGGCAGAGCTGTGGTCGGTGTTGGGAAATAGAGCCCTGGGCCAGCTTCCCCTTTGGCATGAAGGAATGGCTGAAAAATTGTACCAGCAGAGGGAGCGGAACACCAGGTTTCTTCCTTACAGATGCATCCAACCCAAGCAGTTTCCAGAGGGAAAGCAAATGTTCAAAGCCTTATCTTGCCTTCTGGTTGCTTAGGGAAAGCTTCAGTTGGTTGTAAGTTTTCTCCCATGGATGTGAAGCAGCTGCAAAGCATGAAATTCAAAACTGAAAATTTGTGTTGTGGTGACCAGTGTGGAAAAAACTGAATGCTTTTAAGGTACTGGTCAGCACCTTCCAGGTGTCTTATTTAAATCACTTGTCATGAGTGATTCTAGATTTGGGACACATGAAAGAAATGCCATGGAATATTCTGGGATTTGGCTGCACTGTGGGACAGGAGGTGTGATGGGGGCTGAGCCAAGCTGGTCACACACCAGGCAGAGCATTGGGCTCTTCTGCAGGGTCTGTGGCTGATACAGCAGATCACATCCTGCATTTCTGCTTGTGGGGCACCAAGAGAGGTCACAGAACTGGGCTGTAAATGCAGCAGATATGAGCCAAAAGAGTAGTGTGGAGCTTCTGTCGGATCATGATAGATGTGCAAAACCATGACAAACCCAACTGGAAGAAATGCAGGGGGTCAGAATCTATGATATTCTTCTGGAGAAAGGTCAGAGTGGCTGGTGATATGCCAATGTGTGCTGATGTTGGGCAGTGAAGACCAATTGCAACCTGCTCAACTTAGCACAACATGATGAACAGAAGGAAAAAATAGGGTGAAAGTCAACTCACCTTCACAGGCAGTTCACAACAACAATGCCAAAACTCATTTTTAAAAATTGAAAAGGTTTAGCTTGCAATTGAACCCCTCAAAGAGTGAAGTATCCCTGAGGCCAGCAGGGGAAGCAGAGAACAGCTGAGGGGACTATCCCAAGCCTGGCACAGCTTGCTTTTTCCACATGATTTATCTAAGTGGCAGGCATATTTTCAAGGGAGATTTGCACACTTACTTAGCTAATCTGAGTGCTCACCATTGGCCTTTGAGTAGTGCTGCTCTGTAGCCTTCCAGGTGCAATTCAGGTAATTCAAGGCATGCAGTCAGCAAATCTGTCAAATGCAGGACAGTGCAACAGGCTGTTCTTCTGGCTCCTGGAAGAACACATGACTTGGGATGAAGTATCCTATAGAGGCATCAGGATGGCTCTCAATTTTTTTCTCATTAAATTGTACATGGACCAGTTACGTAGTGGTGTCATTGAGGGCTTGATTCATGCAAAACTTCAGAGATATTTGGGATGTGCCAGGGTACACAATCTGGTCTCCAGCTGACAGCATAGGAAAGTATCTATGACAGATCCTCTGTCAAACCTGCCAGCAATCTGCACTTTTCACAGTCAACACCAGATTATGATGTTCAGGTCAATGGATTGAGCCCTGATTCATATTAAGTAAGGGCTTCTGCCTTCTGGAGTGAAAGTGCAAGTGATGGCAGACTGATTTTGAATGGCCCTTGGGGAGAAGCTGTTAGCTCTTGTCTGAGCACTGGGACTGCAGAGCCTTGGGGACATGCACATATGTGTCACCCAGCTGCTCAATGCAGAACAGGTCATGGTCATTAAGGCAACTTCTTCCTGTAAACTCCATGCACAAATTCAGTCTAGGATATCCAGATGAGATGAGGTTCTATTATTCTACAGGGTATTGATTTAAAGGACCTGGGAAACCCAAGGGACAGGACTAATTTTACAGCTGAGACAAAGTCACATTTCTTGTTTTAATCTCTATGCCTTTGGTATATCCAGACTCTCTCCTAGAATGAATGGTAGAGGTTAAGATCTTCCTTTTTGGCTCAGGTGACCAGAACAAGGAGCCTAAAGGAATGGACTTGGTACAGTCAGGGAGAGGTGTGGGAAGAAAGAGCTGAGGAAAGACTGACAGCTGCTGCTCAGGTAATGCCTTACGTATCATTGGGAGTTTTTAGGGCTCATCGAGCTGATCTGAAGTCACTGGAGTCTGTACAGTGATGCCACATGAATAGCTCATTCCATTAGCTTCTTGCTGCGTGTACAGAGAACAAATCTCTGCCACCAGGAGGTAGTAGAGGTTTTTAAGTTTTTACAAGTACCTTTTCATGAACTCTCTCATCTCCTCCTAACGGTATCTGGGAGACAGATGTATTGAAAGGAGCAGGACTTCATCATCTGCAAAAGAGCTCTTTTCTAAGACTACCCAGTGTTGCAGATTTTTTTTTGTTACACGGACTGTTGCTCATTGTGAGTCCTGCTGTGCTTCCTGCTGGTGTCAAAAGCAATTGAAATACTGGCACAAAAGATCACAGGAAAGAGGAGATCTCTGATGCTGAGGTATGAAGTCAGTATTGTCCTGGCTGCCAGCCCTCTTGACTCTCCATGTCAGTGCATCTGCGTGCTCACTTCCCAGTGGCACCAGCCGCCAATTCAAGGGAAAGATATCCAAATCTTACCAGATGCTTGATAAATCAGAGTGGGTCTTACCACAGCTTATTTCTGTCATACTGTAGAACTCAGATTCCTCCATGCCTCCCAAATGCTGCAGATTGTTCAGAGATAGAATTGGAGAATAATTGAAGTTGGAAAAGACCACTAAGATCACCAAGTCCAACCACCAACCCATTACCACCATGCTCCCTAAACCATGTCCTTTATTGCCACATCTATCCTTTTCTTGAAAACTACCAGGTATAATGACTCCAAAACCTCCAAAACTTGGGAGGTGATCATCCCCCTGTACTCAGCACTGGTGAGGCTGCACCTCAAGTTTTGTGTTCAGTTTTGGGCCCCTCACTACAAGAAAGACATTGAGGCCCTGGAACGTGTCCAGAGAAGGGCAACAAAACCGGTGAGGGGTCTGGAGCACAAATCTTATGAGGATCGGCTGAGGGAGCTGGGATTGTTTAGTCTGGAGAAGAGGCAGCTCAGGGGAGACCTCATTGCACTCTACAACTTCCTGAAGGGAGGTTGTCATGAGGAGGGGTTTGGCCTCTTCTCCCAGGCAACAAACAGGACCTGAGGAAATGGCTGCAAGTTGTACCAGAGGAGGTTTAGGTTAGACATAAGGAAAATCTTTTTCTCTCAGAGAGTGGTCAGGCACTGGAATGGCCTGCCCAGAGAGGTGGTGGAGTCACCGTCCCTGGCAGTGTTCAAGAGGCATCTGGATGAGGAGCTATGAGATTTGGTTTATTAGCTTGTGGTAGCAATGGTAATGGGAGGATGGTTGGACTAGATGATCTTGTAGGTCCTTTCCAACCTTGTGACTCTATGATTCTCCCTGGGCAGCACTTGATCTGGAATCTGACAGTCCAGCTGAACGTTATCCACCCTGCTTCCTGCTGTACTCAACAAAGTTCTTCTGTGGGTCTAAATGTTAATAGATCCATTATGAACAGTAGAAGAACCTGGTTGTGGCCATTGGTGAGAGACACTGATTGCTTTCAGACCTTGCAGCAGTGGGATTTGAAAATGTAGAGCAATGGGTATAAATCAATCCATGGGTTCCTGTTAAATCAGCTGTAATGTTCTATGATGAGCTGAGCTACCAAAGAAGGAAGGCAAGCCATGATCAGTGTTAGCTTAAAATGCCAAGAAAAGGTTCATTTTTTTGCATATATTCCATGATGTAGAACACAGAACTTGTGCTATTTATATGGTGTTTTATAATGCATGTGTGTGTATGGGTATATCTATATGCACATATATGTATGTACATGTATGTCTGTGATTAAGAATGAACAGAGGTGACTTGGATGATTCTTAGGGAGTAAATACCTGCAACAACCAGCACAATTTGGACAGCCCCCCCCATGCTGGGGGGAGCCCACCAGGAACACAGCTCTGCAGAAAGGAGCTGGGGGTCCTGGTGGATGCTAAATTGAACAGGAGCCAGCTGTGTACCTTTGCTGCTAAGAATATAGCATTAGGCAAAGCAGATTGAGGGAGGTAGTCCTTCCCTTTTGCTCTGCACTGGTGAGGTCACACCAGGAATGCTGGGTCTGGTTCTGACCCTACCCCAGTATGAGAGACCTGGGCATGCTGGAGAATCCAACGTAGGGCCATAAGCAGCTCTGCTACAAGGAGAGGCTGAGGCTACTCAGCCTGGAGCAGGGGAGATCCTATGTCCATAAATACCTGAAGGGAGAGGTAGAGAAGATGGAGAGGTTCTTGTTAGTGGTGCCCAGTGCCAGGGCAAGAGGCAGCGGGCACAGATAGAGACTCAGGAGGTTCCCTCTGACCATCAGGAAGCACTTCTTTACTTTTATGGAACAGCCGCTGCACAGGCTGCCCAGGGGCTGTGGAGTCTCCTCCTTGGTAACCTCTGACAACCACCTGGATGTGGGCCTGAGCACCTTGCTCTTGATGTCCCTGCTGGAGCAGGGGTTGGGCCAGATGGACCCAGAGGTGCTGCCAACTTCAGCCATTCTGTGATTCTGAGAGGCTCTTCCCTCTTTCCCCTCTCTTTGAAACAGACATCAATACATTGGCAGTGTTACTGCAAAATTAATGCTTCCAGGAAATGATTGATAACTTGGGTCAGAAGAGTAACTACCTCCCTTCGTTATTTGGAAACAAAAGCAATGAGTACTGTGAAAGCTCTTTTCTTGCTAGCTCTACTTATAATAATTGGCCAGAGCTGAGTACTTGCATTTTTATACATCTTGGGAGCAAATGCCAACTATCCCTCTGTCTCTCAGTGCCCCAAGTGGATCACAGCATGCACATTCATACAAATTGCTTTGGAGCATGGGGTCGGTTTCAAGGTGCTCTGTTGTCTGTGCCCAACAGATGCATGCTTAAAAGATGTGCACAAGCTGCTTCTTCAGGAGCTAACCACAGAATAATCATGCTCTGCCTCATGGTGCATCTTCTGCCCCTGTTCTGCTCTAAGGTGTAAGCTGGTCCCTTCTATGAGTGGAAACCACAGCTAAGTTTGGGACTAGGAAGGCATTCTTGTCTATTGCCACTGTTTCGATGTTTGCACAGTCACTTCTCACTTGCTGGCCTCCTCTTTATTCAAAATTCCTCTTTCTTTCAGTTCTTTCATTTCCCACACACTTTCACTTCATTCCTTGCTTTTTTACTTTCATTCTGTTATTTTTCCTGCAGCTTTCTCCTCCATCCCTAATACCATCTTTGTGTCTTATTTTCACGAAGGGTTGATTGTTTCTTGTTCTGTTTCCCTTCAGTGAAATCAACTGGCATTAAAAAAAACTGCCTCGCTCACGGCCACGTAAAAACCTTTTAATATTTGGTGATGCTCTGAAATATTTTGGAACCGGCCCACAGATTTTGTTCCAAGCTGGAAGCTCCCCAGCTTTCAAACATAGGGGAAGAGCTCTTAAAACCAAGCTGCCAGCTTGAAGCATACTTACACTAAATGGTTTCATATTGTCAATGAGTCCTTTTTGACCTTGATGTCAGCACAGAGACTAGCCTATTCTTCATCCTTTGTGGGTGTGAGGCAGAGTAAGAAAGAGCTGGATATGCTCCAGTGACAGTTAGAGGACCTGTAAGCATTATGGACTTTCTGTTCCCTATCTGTGTGTCCACCTTCTCCCCATTTTTTGCTAGTTTTACACAAGCACAGCTTCAAGACTTGTTGGAGGGCCCATAACTGGGCCCATAACTTGCAAAGTAATTCTATTGCAATGACATGGAGAGAAGTTATGTTTGCCATGACTTTTTAAAGATACGTGTTGAGTTGCAGTCCGAGCGGAATGGACAAATGCTTTTAGAAAACCCAATGGAATATTGGAATTAAAATTGTTAATTTGGTACAATTAACTTGTCATTACTTTTTCATTTGAAAGAGCCATTTTCCTTTAAACATTCCTCATTATGTTGGGATACAGGAGATCTGGGCAGTATTCCCCTAAGCCTGTTGTTGATCTGCTTTAGGCAGTTCGCTTCAGCTCTATTTGCTGCCCCTCTTGTCTTTCCTTAAATTCATCGGGCTGTGTCCAGTGTGAGGACATACTAAGTTTGGTCACTGTTGGGTCTTTAGAGCATCTTGCATCTTAAGTAAGGATCTGAAAAGTAGGCAGTGATGGTTCTCCTCTCTTGGAGAAAAAAGTAAAACCAACACGGTCCCCAAAAAAGGCAGATAAGGAAAGGTCTGCTTCTTCAGACTGTGCTTGTGTGAGGATACTCGTTCTTTCAAGAGTCTTTACAGTTCCAGCACCATCCTGTGGGATTTGAAAGACAGCTGTGAAATATACCCAGAACCTTGTTCCTTTCTATTTGAAGCTGTCTGGGAAAGCTGCGAGCAGCAAAAAAGACACCAGAACTGTCTGTCTGCAGAATCAGCAAGATGGTCAGGAGACATCTACATTGTTCTCTGACTTGAGAGGTTATTTTTGCAAACATATGGCCTGGAGTTAATCATGGGTTTTAACTATGGTTGAATTCTGTGTCCATTAATGGTGTCTCTTTTTTTTTTTCTTTAGAGAAATATTTCTATTTGTACAGAAAAGGGGGACTTCCAAGCTGCACAGCAAAAAAAACCTTCACATTAAATTGCTGCTTTTAAAGTTCTTTTTCTGGATCAACCCTCAGATTTTAGTCTCAGAGTGGTAAAAATACGAATCTCTCTGCAAAATCACTTCAGCATATTTCTGCAGCTAGCAACTTTGATGGGCCTGTTAACGTGGAAAGATGAAACAAATAAGTCCCCATGCGCCCTTCATCATTTTAGTGTCTTTTTTCTTGGTAATAAATGGTAGTTCATACATCTTACTCAGCTGGGCTTCTCTGCACTCCTTTAACGGTAACTTGAAAAAAGCCTAATTGCAAAAAAAGCAATCTGCTTCATTTTTCTTAAAAGAGAAATTGTCAGCATCGTAGGAATTCAGAAACAATGCAACACTGTGATTCATTGTAAGCTTTCATAAAGACAGAGGGTACCACTGAACATCCACTGCACATACTGATTTTGGATAGGAACCATTCATGAGTAATTTCAAGAATGGCTTTTCTTATATTATCATCTAGTGATGTTTAGGCATGCAGAGAGTGTCCTTGAAAGACTAAGGATAAAAGGAAGGGAGGAGATGAAAAATTAAGCCTGAACTAAGGGATTTGGAAAGAATTTGAAGCTTAGAGTAGTATCCAGGCATATTCATTTAACCTTCAAATGAACCAGTCATATTTTTCCTTCTCAGCTAAGTAACACTTTTAAGTCCCGAAATATGACTTTGAGGCTGAGATCAATGCTGGTAATGTTCTCATAACACCAACTCCCACTGGAGGTGAAACAGGGAAGGAGGGGACTTGTGGTTTATTCAGAGATTCCGCACAACACAGCAGGCAAGTGATTTTTGCATGAACTGTGCTTCCCTAACTGGGACAGAGAACTCTGTGGAAGGGGTTAGAGGCTTACCAGCTCCTACTGACCCAGCACCTCCCAAAGCCAACAAATGGCTCTCAGCCATTTCTGTCCCACAGTCTGTGAAATCCTGGAGAGGTGCAAGCTACTTGGAACGATTTACAGGTCAGAAGTAAAAGGAAAATGCCTGTTGTCAGTAGGCGTAAATTTGCCATGCGGGAGTCTGTGCTCATGTTGAACAAATAAGAAAAAAAAATCCATAAATTGAAAATCGTTAAAAGTCATTAATCTTGATTCATGTAACTAGCCTGAAAGGGCGTGAAGAAACTGTGAAATGAGCTATGTCTTGAAGTCCTGAGTTATAGGTGTTTGATTTTTGCACTGATTTGTAACTGCCCTTAGTACTATACAGCACTGCAGCAGGAGATGAGAAATCATGATCAAAAGACCTTACGTGCATTTATTATATCTGCATTCATACACATGAAAACGTTGGCCTTCAAAGCATTGTATGAACACCAACCAGCTAATGGCTCCCCATGCAAAGTCACCACGATGGCTATTTTTAATACATTTATTTTTTGTTTGTGCCCATGAAGGGCTGTTTTGTGCCACGAGCTTATTTAGCCAAGCACGGAAGGGAGAAGAATTAATGTGAAGAGAGAAGGAAGCGGTGGATGTGAAATGGCTTGACCAGGTTCCCTGTACAGCAGTTAGTGGAAATGGCTGGACAGAAAAGGAGCAGGTGAAGGTGAAGTTTGAAAGCCATGAAACAATGGAAGGGATGGAAAATACTGAGTTGATTATGAGATATAAATATATCTTCAGGGCTGGCTACTAATGGTCTTCTCAGTCTAGCAGAGAAAAGCATAACAAGGACCAGTAGCAGGTAAAGTCAAGTAATTCAAAGCCTGACTTTTACCAATGAGAGGATTCACGTTTGGAATGAGTCACCAAACCAAATGATGAACTTCTCATCTCTTCTTTTCAAAGGCAGGAAAAGATTTAGAGGACGTGCTATGGATGGAACTTAGAGCAGGTGTACAACTTGTTTATGGGCAGAGGGTAGATACCTACTCTCTGAACCTTCCTGGAGCACTGCAGAGCGCAGCTGCTGCTTCTGCTTCAATAGGATGAGAGGGAATTGCTTTCAATTGCACCAGGGGAGGTTCAGATTGGATATTAGGAAACATTTCTTCTTTGAAAGGGTGGTGATGCAGTGGCACAGGCTGCCCAGGGAGGTGATGGGGTCACATTCCTTGGAGGTGTTCATGAACCGTGGAGATGTGGCACTGAGGGATGTGGTCAATACTGGTGGTAGGTAGACAGTTGGACTGGATGATCTTACAGCATCTTCCCAACCTTAGTTCTATGACTCTGAGGCTCTGAGTGAATACCTGTGGGCAGGATTCATCCCTCTGCAGCTGGAGACCCACAGTTTTGTTCTTTGCAGACACCATTTCAGGTCACCTTTCTCAGTGACATTAAGGCTGAAGCCACAGCACACGGGGCCTTCCTGGAGTAATCCCTCAGTCCTGCACACAGCAGTGGCCTTTGCTCCCTGAGCTTTGCAGGTGGGCCCGTTCCAGGATGCAGGCTGTGGCAGCTCTCCATCCCACATGGAAAGACATGCAGAGGAGGGGCACGGCAATGGTCCCAGGGATGGAACACCTCCCTAGGAGGACGGGCTGAGTGAGCTGGGGCTGTGCAGATTGGAGCAGAAAAGGCTCCGTGTTCAGTGTCTTAAGGGGTGGCTGTAAGAAAGAAGGGGACAGACTCTTTAGCGGGTGCAGTCGTGATAGCACAAAGGGAAACAGGACTGCGCTGAGACCCCTCGGTGTGCCGGGCACCCGCTCACTTTTTGGTGCCCATCATTTCACCGCCACGACGCGGCCCTCCCCGCTCCCTTCTGNTTCTGCCACATGTCCAAATGTGTAGCACATGGAGTTATCTCCTTACACTGACACCTTGCTCCTGCCCAGGTCTGAAGCGTGCTTGGGAAGGGAACAGCGGAGGGGGGGGGAGCGGCCGCGCTGGGCGCTGCGGAGCCCGTCCTGCACCAGGCGGCGGAGTCAGGCAGCCCCGGCACGAGCTGCGGCGGCCGTGCCTCCTCCTCCTCTTCATCCTCCTCCTCCTCCTCAGCGCTCGGCTCGGCTCCGCGTCCCGCCCGGCCGCCCCGCGCGCGGCTCCCGCCCTCTATGGATGGGAAAGCAGCACCCAACGGGGTGGCCACCATCGAGGACAGGATCTTACGGATCACGGGCTACTATGGATATTACCCGGGCTACTCCAGCCAGAAAAGTAAGGCTCCCACCGTGCCTCTACCTCCGTGGTGGGCTTCGCCCCGTCAGGTGCCGAGCGGGGGATGGTGGGGGGGGGCACAGCCATCCTGCAGCGGCGCTCGGGAGGGATGCGGGGATTTGGTCCTTTTTTGGGGGCTTTTTTTTTTTAAATTCCCTCCCAGCTCAGCGCTGCTCCGGGAAAGTTTGGGTGGCGGTGGGGGCCCTCGGAGCCTCAGCATCCCCCGATGGTTCCTTTTCCTCGCCGAAGTAATCAGATTTTTCCAGAAAGGTGGGGGGTGATTGGGAGATCTGGCTTCGCCTCGCTTTAACCGGGTGAGGGTTTGGGGTTGTAGCGGATTTCTGTGGGGTTGGGGATGTCCCAGCGCTCCGTGGAGCTGTTCCGCGGTGAAAGTTCCTCTTAATGAAAGAAATGATTCATTTTTTTATACTGCGGGGGGGAAACCGATCCGTTCTGTGGTCTGAGAGTTACTTTGCACTTCGCCGACGCTTAGGAAAGGGAAATGGAGGCAGAGGGGAGAAAAAAAAAAGAGGAAAAGGCAAAAAAAAGAAACGAGAACAGAAAACCCCCAAGCAGCCGGTGAGGTGCGGGGAGCAGCGGGGAGCACGCCTGCCTCTGCGTGCGTGAACTCCCCTTGGAATCAACGGAGGTGAGCTGCTTCCAGAACAGCGCAGCGCTCTCCAGCTGTAGTACAGCGGGAAACAGCAGCACAGCTGAGCTGCTCCTGTCAGGCGGACACCTCTGAGGGCTTTCTGTAAAAGAGAGAGGAAAGCCGTGCATTGAAAATAGTAATAAAATTGCATTGCGTGTCGGTTAGCTGATGGAGATGGTGGGTGTGAGGGCCCTTTGCTGAGGTCGGTTGTCTGTAGTTGGGAAGGAGCTGATCTGCAGGGATGGATGCATGGAAGTCTGAGCCAGGTGGGACCGTGTCCTGCATTCTGCAGCAGCCCGACAGATGTACCAGAGAAAGGTGAGGGCACCAGCTTTGTACTTAGTCACAAGTTTGCTTTGGTTGCAGAATGCAGTTTTTCAGCTTGCAGCAACACTCCCACTCTCTGTCAAAATGCAGACCTGAATTCAGTGTTGGCAGTGTGACTGTCTGTCTCTGCATGGGTGCATCAGAGGACTGACTGCCCAGGTGTAGGAGCTTTCTCAGTCCAGGAGCAGGTTCTGCAGATGCTACAAGCTGCATCCACTTGGAATTAAACGGAGCCTGGAGAGGAAAGCTCACAAAACTGCTGACTCTAGAGATTTCATTGCAGATCTCCTGGCCTTTTGTACCTCTGTGGAAGTCTGGGTGCTGACAGGCGTTTTGCTGGAGGGGAAAGATTAGTATCTCAGGTTTTGTTGTTTGAAGAAAACAAACATGATTTGTGGTCACCAGGCTTAAAGAGAACACCTGCAAGTGTGAAGTGTCCTCAGGTGAATGAAAAGTGTGTGTTCATACTAAACCACAAGCCATTTTTCAGGGAGTCTCTTAAGTTCTGTAAACACATCGTAATTCTTTGGAGCGCTTGCAGTTGGCATATGGCTTAACTTTTCCTCATGGCTGTGATTTTTTGGGTTTATATAGTTATCTAATGTCTTAAGGCTTTCACAAAGGTGTTCTACCTTACCTGGGACATCTTTCATGAGGGCCAGGCCTCTTGCAGGCTCTTGGCATTGAAACAGTGAGGGTAGCTTGTCTCCTGGCTTGGAGATTTTACTCCATTTCTGTGTCTAGGCTGAAACATAGCCTTCAGGAGTGGCTGCTTCCAAGTGCTTTTGACAGTTCTCTCTGCTAATTGTTTTGTGCTCATTCAAAGTGTAAGTCCTCAAACGGGAAGTTTGTGCAACTTATTTGTAAGGTACACGTGCTCTTGTTTTATTTCTGAGGACATAATTATGTCACTGCTATTCAAATACAGTTTTAGTGCAACTGAACCATGCCCATGCCTTTTGTTGGAGAGCTGCAGTGTGGTGTGCAGTGTGCACCAACTTTCAGGTAGGTTGCATCTAAATCCACTCCCAGTGATAGAAGAACTGTTGTTCTGCCACATGTCCAAATGTGTAGCACATGGAGTTATCTCCTTACACTGACACCTTGCTCCTGCCCAGGTCTGAAGCGTGCTTGGGAAGGGAACAGCTGAGGATGAGCTGTTGTGCCCAGGAGGGCTTTGCTCTGTCTGCTTTTCTTCTGCTTCTCTGATAACCGTCAGGTCTCATCTAGGAGCTGGCCAGGCAGCAGGTGGGGATGATATTTGGGTGATGGTGTTCTGCTGCTGGTCACTACCTTCCTTGAGGCTTCTCTTTATCCACAACCTGCTGTGTCCAGCTAGGGATAGGGAGACTCTTGGTGAGGAGAAAAGGGGAAGGCTGGTGTAGGTAGCAGTTGTTCTGCTGACTCTTGGGATGTGGATCCTGGAAAAATGACCAAGATCCCAAGGCTCTATGAATTCTGGTCGTGAATTACATCTCTCCCTTATCTAACTGGCATTCATTGTGTAGGTCAACAGGAGAGCATGCCTAAGGCTCTGTGTGAAGGCTAAGGACTGATCACAAATGGTCAGGAAATCTAACATCAAATGTCTATAGTGCTGACTGGCTGTTTTTAAGGAACTGGAGTATTTCTTCTTTTGCTTCTTCTGTATTTTTGTGCACTAACCTACTTCAGAGTCTGCATGTGATTCTGTTAATTACAAGTCAAACACTTTTATCATTTTATTTATCCTTAAAAATGCTGTTAGAAAAGGAAAGCAGCTTCTTTACTTCTGCTAGCCATCTGATTAGGTGGAAGCATGGGTTTTGATCTGGTATTTGCATCCATGTGTATAGCAAAAGAACATATCCTGCATAATGAGGCATTGACAGTGGAGCAAGACATGATGTTTTGTGCTTTTTTTCCCTTTTTCTTTTTCCCACCACTTCCACAGATCAAAAGGACTGATCCTGATCACAGTTACCCTCTATCTTTGGATGTATGGCTTGGTCCCTCAGTTCCTGCATTAATAATATATAGAGTATGTATATATGAGGTCTTTGGCTTCTGTGTGCTTATGGAGTAACTCTGAGGAAGTTCTATAACAGCTTGTCTCTCTTCCAGTAAATCTCCTCAAAGTTACTCCTTAATTTCCCAGGGCATAAATGTTGATTCTGTGCTGGCATAGAACAGAGGCACCAGTCTTTGTCCCCATTCCCTCTCCTTTGCCATAATTTCTCATTTTTCTTTTTACTGCTAATACAATCATATTTAGTGCCTCCATTCTTAAGAGCATACGTTGGCTTTTTTTTCGCCCTTTGATTGTTTCCAAATGCTACCTCATCTGACTTTCATCTTTGAATGTATTCTTATTTTATGAGACAAAATTCCTCTCCTTCCAGTCTGAACTAACAGCCTTTCTGTGCTACCTCTGAATTAAAACTGTTTCACCTGAACTTTCTTATCTCTAATCTCCATCAGCTTCACCAAGTCCACCTCCAAGTCAGGTTGGTGCTGTCCTCGCTGTTAGCATTGCAGAGCTGGGTTTTTGGAGCACCATTTTCTCTGGCTCAGACAACCACAGTGTAATGGCACTGAAACTGCAGTGGCTGCGCTTGTTCTCCTAGTTCTTCACAGGATCCATCACCTTATCTTTCTTACTTGGGGAGCTTGTCTCAAAGATTATTTCCACCCTTCTCTCTGCTCTTGGTTGGGTCTGGAGGTCTGCATCTCACCCCCAAAGGCTCTGAATACCAGCCTACAGCGGAGACTTCTTCATTTTAACATTCCCCCATGCTGCTTCAAGCCCCTTCTCCAGCCCTGCCTTGATACCCCAGACTTGTGCAAGTCTGTCAAGAGGCTGCTGTCAATGACTAGCAGCGATGGGACAAGCAGCGTGGCCCTGGCTGAGCACCCCAACTGTGGCCACTTTATCACCTGCATCTGCTGCAGGGCTGGGGTGCTGTCACAGCTCTGTCCTTAGCAGGGCTTGGAGCTGGGAGAAGTGCTGAACCTGCCCTCCCAGTAGCACACTTGCAGTAGGGAATAAGCTTTTGGTTTTGTTACTCTGCTAGAGCAGCTCAAGCGAGGTTTTGTGGTTTCATTTGACAAGTTAAGCCTCAAGTCAGCATTAAGCATCTGCTTAAGTCTGAACTTGTGCTAAGCCACTGGGCTTTGACAATATGTTTAAAGTTAAGTCCATGCTTAATTGCTTTGCTTAATAAAACTGGGATTACAGGCACGGTGAGCCAGTATCAGAGGTTTGACTCTTCTGTTTCCCTGCTCCCTGAACAGAGTAGAAGGCCATAGAGGTGAAATCCAACTCCAAAACATCAGAGGGAGTTTTTTCTTGGCTATTACAGCAGCTGTGCCAGCAGCTCTGCTGCAGTACGAATCACATGGCAGGCCGAGATCATCTCCATGCTTGCTGAACACCATGCCCTCCTGGTGGCTTGTTGCTTCAGTGAGAGGAACAAAGTCTCAGGCTATTTACTGGAGGCACCCTCCTGCTTCTCCAGCAGCTCCCAGACCCCTCAGTTTCTCCACACAGAGCACACACAGTGGGACAGACTGGAAAGCAGCAGTCGAGGAAAGGGGCTTTGAAATTTTTGGTGGTTTCTTTGAGCTGGGGAATCTGGAAAGGAGGCAATATTGCCTGAATCAGCTTCTGTGTGAGTTAAGGAGATCTGAAGGCTATTTCAGCTATCAACAGCAGCCCCTGTGCCAGCTGATAGCATTTGGGCTTCAGGGACTTGAGATGCATACCTAGGTGGAAAAAGTTTATTTCAGAGCTTGGCTTGTTTGGGCCAGCCAAGATGGGAACATGGCCACTGCTGCAAATACATCTTGGGAGGACGAACAGGGAGATGTAGGAAAGAAGAGTTATTTAAACTGAAACAGCATGTTGGCACATATACAAATGGGTATGAACGGTCCATGAATAAATTAAGGCTGAAAATTAGCAGAAGGCTGGAATTAATGGCCAAAAATTCTCTCCCAGTCTTATGGATCTAAACAGGAATTAGTTCCCAAGCTGTAAAGATGTCTCATAAATAAGTCTGCCAGGACTTAGAGAAAAAATACTCGTATTTGGCAGGGGAATCTGAGATGGTAAGGTAGGGGAGAGAGATGTTAATTTGCCAGAGATTGCACAGAGCAAGACATAATGTTTGATGGAGCAATCTCTTCCAGTGCTGGTGACTACACAGTAGGCCTTGAGCTGAACCTGGCCTGCCCTTAAGGTTGCTTAGAGGTGCTTTTAAGCTTTTTAGTATTCTTTTGGAATGCACAGAAGATGCAGCCCTTATTTTGCCTGGCCTAGCACTCCTTCCCTTAAATTATATTCCCTTAGATTGCCTTCCCCATTTACTTAGACAAAAAGTTGCAGCTCTGATCTTGGTTAAATGTGGTAAAATAATATTACAAAGTGCCATATAGTTCTGAGCAAGCTTTTGTCTTTCTCAAGCTTACGCTTTTAAATTTTTTTTAATTAGGTATTTTAGGAAGTTTGCAATAATGTCTTCTACACATTTGGAAGCTGATGGACTTTTGCTCAACTACCTGCATAGTCAATTCACCCATGAAAGTGAATTCGTGGCTTGCTGGTTGTTGAACAACAGGTGGCAGGAGTTTTTCCTTACAAAGCTGCTGCTGGATGATCGCCATAATAAATATTGAAAATGCCTGGAAAAAAAAATCTGCCTTTTTGTGGCAAATGTGCAAAGAAGATTGGGGGAAAAAAAGTGAAGTCTTTAACTGGCCGCTTAAATTACTCACCCACAGAAAGTGGACCAGCTCTACCAAGTAAGAGGGAAACTCTCTTTTTTTTCCTGCAGTAAGGTGCAGTGGGACACCCTGTCGGCTGTGTTTTGGGCCTGCCACAGGACAAAGATGAGATCTGTAACGCTGTGACTAGCCCATACCCAGGGTACTGCTCACACAGCAGTGGCAGAGCTGTAAGTGGGAGCATCCCCAGCATTTTGAGTGACAAGAGTGAATTTATTCAAAGGCATGCAGCATGCATTCAAGTCACAGGCTCTCAGTATATCTGCCATGCAAAGGAGACCTTTCTGTTATTACTTTAGGAACAATGATTCTTCCCGGACTTCACTTGCAAATATTGTTGGTAAAATAGATTTGCCCTTTCCTACTTTCAGTATCTGGATCAGGTGTAGCAGGGTGAGGTAGTGAGAAATGTCTCAGTTGTCCCTTTGTAAAGGCAATGGGAAGCTGCTTTGCTCCTTTCTGATTCACTTACGAGCTAAGGAGGGGTAGCAGGGTTCAGCCCTAAGGTGGGAGATGTTTCCTGGTGCTTCTGGTGGTATCAGAGCAATTCCTTGTCTTGGAGGTATCCCATCTACTTTGGCTGGTGCAGACTCCCATGCCTGCTTAAGTCTACTTTAATTTCCAGTCCTACTCTTTGCAGGGCAGAGGGGAGGCAAACACTGTCATTGCATCTCATGGGTAAATATGATTACACTAAACCCACTGCTAGACCAGTCATAAGCCTGGCAACGATCTCTCCATCCACAATGAGAAGGAAATTGTAGTGTGAGGTCAACCTCACAGCTCTTTGTGCTGGCATTACAACTACCTTTGTGACTGGGAAGTGGGTGTTCATGGGACTGACACAGCGTTGCTTGATCAGTTGCCTGCTGAAGCAAGATACAGAGACCAGGTCTTCTGAGGGATTTTTTGGTGAGGACTAATGCACACCTTTATTAATGGATTACTTGGAGATGCTGTGCACCTCACTGAAAAACAGTTTCCTCCTGGGAAACTGTTCATATCATTCACAGGGACATAACTGTGCAGGTCCATTACTGCTAATGGGCATCATATACCTGGGTGTCTGAGGACAATACTGGAATCCTGTGCTGTGCAAGATAAGGAAGAAACAGGGCTAGAACACATGTTCTCTGTCACTGTGTTTGGACACAAAAAAGTGATTGCATTAGTTCAACAGTGTGATTTATGTTCAGCATCTTGAAGTAAAAGGGCGTCTTCTAGTGCAGTTGTTGTGTCCCTTTTCCTTCACATGTCTAAAACCTGAGACTTTTTAATTTCTTACACAAAACTTACCATGTGGAATCTGCAGCACTGGAGCTGTGTGGGTGCAGATTGGGGTTTTTCTTTGCAGTGCCAGAAATAACCTGTTGTATGGTGTGTTACAGGGGCTAGAATTTGTAGCAGCTTGTGGAAGTGTGGAAGTGGGATGCATCCCAGTGCTCCCCCTGAGGAAATTCTTCAGTGCAAACAGAATGGATGTTAGGAAGGTGAACTCTGCGTGGTGTTTCCATAGCATGGCTTGCACTTTTTTGAGGAGGATTGGTTCTGCATATGGGAAAACACTTAGTTCTCTGTACCAGGTGAGGCTGGGAACATAAAGAGTAGGTGGAAAATGATTGAACTTAGTGTTTACTGGGAAGATGGGAAAGAAGAACCAGTTTCCTGGTTCTCTATCATTTCTTACTTCTTTCCAGAGCAGGATGTGCTGGAGAAAAAGATGGAAGTGGAGACTTAGGTAAGAAGAAAACTTTAAATGCTCTAAGAATATTTCCAAAGAGACATTTTGGATGGATGAAGTGTCTGGAGTGTCACTAAAGAAGTGCTGTTTTTCATATGTGTTGAGAAAGCTTTGGAAGAAGAAACAAAAGCTGTTTTTTAGCTGAAGAATGTAGTCGAGCTGTTGTTGGAGTGCAGCTTTGTGTCCTGTGGAGGTGACCTGTCTAGTGCCAGGCCTGCCTTCTGCCACTCCTCTTGGGGGGACTCTTGGATAACGGGCATGGATTGGTCTGGAGTTGGGTTTTCCAGTGCAGCCTGTTTGTTTCCACACATTCAGCGTTGGAAAGGAGGTTAATTTGATGAAATCAGGACAACTTTATTTGTAGGTTGAGTCTGTATAGTGCCTTTGTGTGCACCTGCTTTGAAGCCAGTTCAGAGCAACTGTATCCTTGTGAAGACAGGCATCCTCAGCTGTGGGCTCAGAGAATTCGGCTGGAAGAATAGGAGTGCTCTAGAGAGTGTGCTTAAACTTGGTGATTCACACTGTGCACATATGCAGCAGTGGCTGTTTGAGGGCCTAAGTTTGTAAGGCAGGCACTGTGGATCTCCTGTCCCTGGAGGTGTTCAAGGCTAGATTGGATGGGACCCTGGACAGCCTGGTCTAGTATTAGATATGGAGGTTGGTGGCCCTGCCTGTGGCAGGGGGGTTGGAGCTTCATGATCCTTGAGGTCCCTTCCAACCCAAGCCATTCTATTATTCTGTGAGTCTATGAAATGCTTCTGTGGTGAGTGTGCGCTTGCATTTTAGCTGCAGCGCTCTCACATTTTGTGGATATAACTTTTAGAGCCTGTTCTTTGAAAATGTGCCCCTTGATTATTATTGTTGTAAAATATTTATAGAGTGAAGTGAAGTTTCATAGCGCTTTGAGGAGGTAAGACATTCGTTGAAGCTTACTGGTTTAAGGTGGTAAAGTAAACAAAATGGGAAGCACAGCTCTCAGATTTATCTTGTGTAAAGGAATGCAGGGTAGAATAAATCCATCACTATCACTTGGCACAGCGCTAACAGCTGTTGGTTTTGGACTCCTACCTGAGCAGGGGTCTCAGGTTTGCCATACAAGTAACAGTAAGGGACAGACCTCAGTTGTCTGGGTTCATATTTACTGTAATGCAAAAGCTGCCCCTAGATAGGGGCTGTTCACAACTTAGGATACTCTTGGTTTAGCTTTAGAAAAACATTAAGCCTTTTTTTCCCTATATTTTTACCTCATTCCTTTCTGTTCTTTTTCTGTCTTTCTGTCATTTTTTTTTCTTTTTGGTATTTTCTAAAGGGCTCAGCTCTGGAGAACAGCATCAACGTTCTGATATTTCCTGTGCTTTTTTTTTTTTCTTCTTTTTTTCTTTCCCCCCCTGGGATAAAAGCCATCCTAATGCTGTGTTACTTGGCAAGATAACAGTACAGCAGGAAAATCATGTGGCTGTTTAATGACTGCCCTTCACGTCCTCCCTGCGAGTGGTAGACAGTGTGTGGCTGAGTGAAACAAGTCATTCTGTTTGGTTTCTGTTCCCAAATATTTCTGTTTCCCTCTGTGGGAGGTGGACAGGTACTGTGGTTTAAAGCTGGCAGTGGGCTGTTTGAATTGCCATATATCCTTCATGCTCATGAGGAAAAGTTTCTTATGTCTTCATTTGAGGGTTATTGTCATTATTTCCTGCACCATTCAGGTATTCAGTGACAAGCCTCTGGAAGCCAGCAGGACAAATGCAGTGCAGTTTCAGCACAGTACCTAGATACTCAGTCTTCTGCAGCATTTACTCTTTATATTTCAGTGGCTTAAGCTACTCTACTTGGTCCTGACATTCCCTTTTCATCCTGTCAGCTTCCCTTCTCTCCCTGTGTCTGAGCATCAAATTGGGCTGGTAGAAGAGAAGATCTAAATGAAATATATTTGGTGCCTTTGATGTGCGCAGTCTTTTTTTTTTATAGGCTGTGAACAGAAATTGTCTGTGTATTCCCAAACTGAAGAATACATGATTACTGTTCCCAGCCTCCCTCTGAGAGCAGGCTTTGACATCATTCATACTCCATAATTTATGGTATTTTTGTAGCTGGCTGTTAAGGTCTGGAAGAGAGTAAAAAGGGTTGATTTTAAAAAGGAAAGAATAGCCCTGTGTCTTGTGGTAGTTCTATGAGAGAGCACATTCCTGCTTTTGGAGTTGCTGCTGGGTCTCTTCTTATATTGTTGAAGCATTTTTTAAAGATGGTGCTGTTTTGCCTAATGTTAGCACTTGCTCCTTGTCAAACACATCCGCGTGTGCCCTGTTAGGACTTTGCACCTCATTCCGGGGTGTTTTAAAAGCAGATTACAGAACGTCTTGTAACTCTTCATCTGTGGATTTTTTTAACCTGGTTTCTTAAGGAAACAAGCTTATGTGAACATGATGTCCCTGTCCCTATACCCTCTCTCTGTAACTTTTGAGTCTATTGATGGAATTTGAGTAACCTTAATAGGAGAGCATGAAAGACAAAGTAGTGTGATGGACCATGTGAAAATGGACCAGCTGGTAAAAGGTACATCTCTTGGTTCTTCCACAATAGGAAAGCTGTAAGCGTAGCTCTCTGTTGAAGAAGTATACTTAGTAACATTTTTGGGGTCTAACAGGAAAAGCATCTTGTTCACATCAGCTTCAGACAGAGGTCAACAGGAGATGCGCAGAGCAGCGTAGAATCATAGAATGACTGGATTGTTTGAGTTGGAAGGGAACTTTAAAGGCCATCTGGTCCAACCCCCCTGCAGTGAACAGAGACACCCACAGCTCCATCAGGTGCTCAGAGCCCATCCAGCCTGACCTTTGGGTGTCTGCAGAGATGGGGCACCCACCACTTCTCTGGGCAACCTGTGCCATGCCTCACCACTCTTACTGTAAATGAACTTCCTCCTTATATCCAATCTAAATATCCCCTCTTTTAGTTGAAAACCATTTCCCCTTGTCCTATCTCAACAGTCCCTGCTAAAGTGCCTGTCCCCTTCTTTTTCATAGCCTCCCTTTAGATACCCAAAGGCAGCTCTCAGCTCTCCCCAAGGCCTTCTCTTCTCCAGGCTGCACAGCCCCAGCTCTCTCAGCCTGTCCTCGTAGGGAGGTGTTTCATCCCTGGGACCATTTTTGTGACCTTCCTCTGGATGTGCTCTAACAGGTCCACATCTCTCCTCTACTGAGGACTCCACATAATTCAGTTTCCTGGTATGTTTTCATCTTTTGATTGATCTGCGCCTTGGGAAGTTTTGGGTCTGTGTCTATTTTAGTAGCCTTTGATGGATATTTCTTCCATGACTTTGTTTAATTGCTTTCAAAGCATTGGTGAATCTGGTCAGAAAACCAAAATCTGTAGGAAGGCAACTGTCCATTTCACTGCAGTTTTCTGCTGCTGCTGCTGGTACTTCAACTGATGAATGAGGGTAACACCCGTGAAATCCTGGAGCCTTACCACTTCCCCAAATATATACGGAGACAGAGAGAGACAAGGAAAACAAAATATTGGCCTGTTAAAGGTAAATAAGCACGCTGAAGCAAACACGTTCTTTGCTCCATAATTCATTCCAGCACACGGATAGGATCCTGAAGATTGACATACAGTCTTCACACTGTTTGCCTGCTTTTCCTGAATGTACTGGGATGCCAGGAGTCATAGGGTAATATACCTTCCTTTGTTTGGATCTTTGAGATGATGCAGTAAAAACAATAAACTATTTCTGCAGGACAGTCTCAGGTTTTCATCTGAAATTCAATGAATAAAATATTAATTTCCAGAGCCACACTATTGGTAACAGCCTGTAGAGCCTCCTAGACTATGGCTGTGAACCCTTTTCAGTTTAAAAAGAAATGGAGAGAACATAGTTGTTTTATTAAGGCTACAGAAAATGTTATAAAATATTCATAATGATCATCTCTTCTTATTTGAAATAATAAATCCAGGGTTAATTTTGTACTTGTGCAAAAGCGGTGGCTGACTATTGGGCCTCTATATCTTTGCTGATGTAATGTAGAGATAATGCATAATATTTTATCTACTTTGCAAGGATGTTATTAGGCTCACAAATATGTCACTGTGCCTGGAGAATGAAAAGTAGGCTTTCCCCTCTTTCCTGCAGGTTAGGGAAATCGAGGGCTCTGCAGTCATTTTCAGATGTTTTGGCTCTTTAAGAGCCCAGGCACTGCTGTGCAAAAGGAATCATAGAAAGCAAGAAAGCATGACGTTTGTTATCACAGCAAGTTTAATACTCCTTGTAACTCTTACATTGAGAAAATAAGTTAAAAAACAACAGCAGCATCCAAAAACAAGGGAGAATTGCCACCACTTCTGTTTATTTAAAAGCCAAGTTCCTAGAAATTATTTTTGTCTCCCTCACCATGCATCCAGCTGCCAGCCACAGCGTTTCTGACCTGTGCTGAAAATTAGAATTTGACATTGTGTTGACCGCAGTGAACAAGGAAAAATGCCTCAGGGTTTTCTAAATAGGATTTAAAGCAGATTTCCCTTGGTTGTGTTTTATTACTGTGCTCTGTGCTTTTTTTTTCCCAAAGAAATGAGTGCTGGTTTTTAATATTGCCATGTAGCGACAACATGAAGCCTTTTTAGTTGCTGCTGCACAAAGTATTGTAAAGTCTGACATCCCTTTGAAGAACTGCTCTTAGCCACTGCTGCTATTTTTATTTTTGAGTTGTTCTTTGCTAGAATATTTCTTTGTCCTCACATGCCCCGAATTTTTGAAACACTTTCAGGTCAGCTTACAACAAATCAATGGAGATCTTTCTCCTCGTTTTTCCTCACTCTTATTAACTTTTACTGGACTCTGCCTTCAGAAATCTAGTTGAAGAATGCTTTTTTTTTCTCCCCTTGAACTCGCAACATGGTCTTCAGAGAAATATCTGCCAGAAGCACTGACCTACAAAATCTATTAGTTTTCCCCACTGGTGTGAGGCTCATTTATGTAACACCGTTGGATTGGATGACTGCTCTGCTTTGGAGGTAAAATATGGACGTCTTGTTTCATAAGTCTAAGTACAAAGGAGTGGCAGATAATGAGATAATGTTTGCACATCTATGGCAAGTGGCTTATGAAGCTATCTCCTGCTTTTATATTACAGGTTTGGAGAGATTCCTTGCAGGCAGAGACCATGTGAGCAGGTTTACAGTCAGGTGCTGCCAGCTGGATTCCTTGGGCTGGCTCTTTGAGCTCCCTCAGCACAAGGGAAAAACTGGGCAGGGAGTCCTGGTAAGAGAGCCCTGAGAAAAGGAGATTGTAAAAGTTGTTGCTGATGTTAACTTAGTTATATTTAGTTATCCTTAGTTATTCTGGGGCCCCCAATACCAGAAAGACAGGGAGCTGTTGGAGAGGGTCCAGAGGAGGGCCACAAAGATGATCAGAGGGCTGGAGCACCTCCCCTACAAAGACAGGCTGAGGGAGCTGGGCTTGTTCAGCCTGGAGAAGAGAAGACTGCGGGGTGACCTCATTGCAGCCTTCCAGTACCTAAAGGGAGCCTACAAACAGGAGGGGAGTCAACTCTTTGAAAGGATAGATAATAGCAGGACAAGGGGAAATGGTTTAAAGTTGAAGGAGGGAAGATTTAGGTTGGATGTCAGGGGGAAGTTCTTTACTCTGAGAGTGGTGAGGTGCTGGAACAGCTGCCCAGAGAGGCTGTGGATGCCCCGTCCATCCCTGGAGGTGTTCAAGGCCAGGTTGGATGGTGCCCTGGGCATCCTGGTCTGGTATTAAATGTGGAGGTTGGTGGCCCTGCTGCGGCGGGGGGTTGTAGCTTCATGATCCTTGAGGTCCCTTCCAACCCAAGCCATTCTGTGATTCTGTGATCCCTCTTCTGCGCTGCTTAAACCCTCCCAGTGTAGCAAGGACAAGTGAGCGCTGCTGTGTGTAGCTGTGCTGAGCCCTAGCAGTGCAACTTCTGGGGCACTTCTGAATCACTTTGTCTTCTTTCAATTTCTGGCACCAACATCAGAAATGGATACTGGAGCAGAGTTTGTGGTGGAAGTTTTAGGGATGGTGATGCATGCACAAGTGCAGCACAAGCAATTTCCATTGTTGGCAGAGTTCTAGACTGACTTGACTTTAACTTCTTGCCTGGATGTTCAGTCTTTGGGTAGAGGTGAATTTGCTCTGTTCATGCTCTAAGCGTGGTGGATGTAAGACAACTCCTAGCTAGAAAACACAGTGCTTTGGCAGTTCTGTGCAGAGCTAGTCCTAGTAAGTCCTGTGGGTTTCACAGTTTTGAATTAGAATGTGGTATGCTGTGAATGAGGCTGCGACTTGCTGATATCTACCTGCAATAGGCTGTGGGCAATCATGGAATGGCTCAGGTTGGGAGCCTTAAAAACCTTAAAAATCATAGGTTAACTGTAATTGTACATATGTCACTCTGAAAATAATGCTTCCTATATATTTTTATGGAAACTACAGCAGCTACAAAGAGCATAATAACACCTATTTGATAGAACAAATCCTCAGCTACAAAACACTGTTTTTGAGCACAGTTTTTCATCATTTGCTCTGGATTTTTGCCAGCAATGAACAAGAGCCTGCATACCATCCTGGCACAAATCTGCACCAGCAGTGGTGACCCACCGTTGCCACTGTTGAAATGCACCACCCACTGCTTCATGGTGTTCACATCCACTGTTTGGTCTCCAAAAGCGTTCAGCAAGCGTTGATGAATGTCAAGGGCTCAGACATACAAACAAGTGATTGGAAGCACATCAGCAAGTGACTTGATGGATTTAAGGACATTATTAGGTGATCGTCTGATTTGGCTTGTTAAGGATTTAATTAGTAACTTGTTCACACAGTTTTTCATAAACATCCTTAATGTGGAGTGTGGCTCAGTATCAGATGCTCCTTGTCCTCTGGGCGATCTTCTAGCCGTGGAGATGCAGGGGCATCTCTACCTTCTCCATTGGAGCATAAAAGTACATGAAGCAAGGGAAACAGAACATTGTTGAGTGGATCAAACAAGGGATCAAACAAGGAGAACCAGCCCATAAATCTGAACCAGCCCTTTCCTGGGATGGATGTGTGTGATAAGCAGAGAATAAAGTTTTGAACTTCCCCCTCTGTAGCTACAGTTATATCCAACTGCTTTTCAGTGCTTGATCAAAGCGAGCAAGGAGCTGCTCAGAGATGGATTAATTGGAGATGCAGTCTTTGGTGCAAATCTGGATGAAGACTTAACTTTGCCTTTCTGGATGGAGGAAAGGATACCTTAATCTTTCTGCCACAGGACCTGTTCTTACAGCGATGCAGGCGCTGAGTTCATTGTGGGGAAAATGTTTCCAGTTTCTTTTGACTTCTTTGCAAGCCATCATCCTTACCTTTCTGTAGACAGATCTGAAAGCTGTGAATCCTTTCTGTCCCATCCCCTGAGTAGCAGTGGTATTTCTGAAGTGGGCTGGTTGACCTGTCCCAGACACATTAATAAAGCTCCGCATCATGAACTATTAGAAGGAGCTAACAGAATGTGTTATGCCTGCTCTTTCTCTGACCTTCCATAATTGCCTCTGATTATTCCATTACAGCAGAACATTTTAAAGTAATTGTGGAGATTGTATGCAAGTTTAGAACCATAAAGATAGTCCTAAAACTTGACAAAATCACGGACAGGCATCCAAATTATGTCTCAGTTTGCTGTGGTCTTCTTTTTCAAGTGGGGTGCTACCCAAATTGAATAAGGTTTTGCTCTCCAATGAAGTTACGTGATGAAGAGCTGCAGAACTTGATGTGGTCTTTGACATTGTTATCGTTGCTCCATGTTCCAGGGTCAGGAGAAGTTTTATGTGAAGAAAATGTCTGAGATTTGGCAGTTTTTAAAAAATTTCGTTGGTGAAATGCCTGGGTTGAGCAGTGAAGTGTCTCAGAGTATTACAGAACTGGAATAGCTATGGAGATATAGCTGGTGCATCTGCCCTAATGAGCAGGCTCACTCTTATCATTCTTCATGGATGCTTATCTGATCCTTTTTGAAAACATCAGTGGTGGAGATGGACTGTCCTTCCAGGTAGCCTGTTGTAGTGCTTTGTTTTCAAGTTATTTCCTCATGGCTAAATGTTGTTTGGTTGCTGTATTTTTCTTTGCATGGTTCTATGGTTTGCATACTTGTCCAAGTTACTTTTTACATGGAGAACACTGATTTCTTCCTCTGCAGCAGTATACAATGGATCTGACTACCTTTGCTTTGTTTTCCTTCATCTGTACTGCACAAACCCAATTCATAGAATCACAGAATGGCCTGGGTTGAAAAGGACCTCAAAGATCATCCTTCAACTCATTCTGTGTAGAGCCGTGCTTTGTAGAAATTTGCCTAACTTCTCTTTCTTCTGGACTCTCCACAGTGAGCATACACTCTTCTTAAAATCAGGTTCCTCAAATTAGACACTAGACTAATTGGTTGGACTGGATGATCTTATAGGTCTTTTCCAACCTTAGTGATTCTGTGATTCTGTGACTCGGGTCTTCAGTTAAAGTCTCACCAGCACAGCCTTGCAGAGAAGAACTACTTGTTTCTGTAGCGCTACGGATTATCCACCTTACTTCTATGTCTAAAGTTTTGGCAGCAGTAGGTGAGGCAGCATCACGACTTGGGGATTCCTCTCAACTCCTAGTCCTCCTCTAGAAAGTTGTGGCTGTTCCCTGATCTGATTCTCTGGCCCTCTGCTCCAGCTGGGAATAGCCTTTCACTTTCATTAACAATTTCTTTTTTTATGGGCGATTTCTCAAGGTTATTAACATCACTCTGTTTTCTTTCCAACATCCTTCTAGCTTCCCTGTTTCATATAATTTAGACATTGTGATCAATCTCCCTATTATGGAAATAATAAATGGTGAAAGGACCCTCACTTGTCGTCTTTCTGTTTAACAGTGAGGCACTGACAGCAACTCCAGGTCTGGTTCACACTTTTCCACCTTTGATGACGAGCCTTTGATGATCATCCTCCTCATTTTCTTTTGTGTAGCCCCTTTGACTATTTGGTTTTTTATTTTTATGGGATCTGTGGGCAGCCTGCCTGTTATTTCCAGCTGCTCATATGTGCTTTTCAACTCAAGTTTGGTTTTCTGCTCTTTCAGAATTTCTTGTACCTTCCTAGAATTGTCATAAATTCTTGTAGCAGCGTTAACTGCCTACATAACTGACAGGGAACTGACATCAGTGCTTTTTTCCTGAGTTTATCATCAGACCAAATTGTTGTTGATGTGAAATTTATCCCTCTAGATGCAGAAGTTCCAAACAAACCTTTGTTCAGTGCCATCTTGTTATTCTTTAGAATATGTTTTTTAACAGAGCAGTGACAGCTGAGATACATATAAAATACTGCATTTCTTTACTAAGAACTTGAAATTTATGTTAAGGTAAATTTCTAGTTTTTGCCTATATTAGAGATTATCAAGGGCAGAACTTGAGCAGATAATGAGGAAAAAAGTGTTGGCAAACTTGGCAATGACTTTGAAATGATCCTTGTAACTTGTTTTGTGATACTTCTCTCCAGTGTTTTGCCAGCATTTTGCAAGTGAAGTCATTTCAGCATATTGCTCACAGATGGTGACATTCTTAGATGCGGTATATGGCAAGCAAAGGCTCAGGTACCATTTGGAGTTAGACTTGAGCACTCTGTAGACATGGCCCTGATCTTTTAGAGATCGAAAAATGAACCTACATAGCAAATTACAGGAGGTCAAATAAATAGTGAAGTGGAAACTGGTTAAATACCACAAGAATAGTGTTTCACGGTCCCATTAAACTAATGAATTTAGGAATATGAAGGAGATTGCTTGAAATTTTCCCATCCAGGCCATCTGGACCGCTGCCTTCTGTGCTGTGGCCTTGAGAAGCCAAGAATAGTCTTTAAAACAACAGATGGGTCCACCAGCCAAACGTCTCCTTCATCTCTCTGCATGAAAACACTCTCTAGTTGGACCAAGAGTTGCAGCTGTGGCCATGCGAGGCCTGAAGGGTGCTGGGGCTGGGATTCAAAACTGATGTCAACCCATGTCTGAAAAGTCTGAGTAACTGTAAGTAGACGCTAAAGGACACGAGAGCGAGGATGAGTGATGGGGGTAAAGTTGGAGCAGACCACTGGTTGGTCTGGCATAACATGTATTATTCCTACCTTGTGTAAGAGAATCTCCTTTCCAGCACACTAGAAATCTAGAAATGGTAGCAGGAATGTGGTTTTTATTCTTAGCTGTTTTTTTCCACTTCGTTTTTCTCCCTTTAGCCATCTTGGGAAGAGGGCCAAAGAAGCTGAACTCTTCAACGCTTGCTTCATACCAACCCCATCTTTGTAAGCTATGATCATATTGATTTCTCAACTTCTGAAAATCATGTTTTGAGCTCATAAACAACAGCAAGCCTCTTGCTAATACATTAAAGATTTTTCTTCTAGTGCTTTGTACTCATCCTGTGAAGGGTTGTGCTCCTAGTGGCCTAACGTTGGTTTAAGTGACAAACTCTGCATAAAACTCCCAAGGGTATAACAACTGGGTTATCTTAAAACTGCTGTTCCTATCTCTTCAGAGACAGTAGCAGTGCATGATTTATGTGATAACTGTTTGATCAAACTCTCAGCTTTTTTTATTACTTTTAATAAATAATTTTGAAAGCTAGAAGTTAATGTTTTGGAGCTGACAGTCTGGTGTAGCTGTGGGGCTCCTGGAACCAGTATCATTACTGCTCACAGAATCTTCAACCAGAAGTCTGTTTAGCACAAGATCCTCATTTAGCAAAGCTGGTCGGAGATGCTGTAAGGAAACAAAACAGGGCACGAACAGAACGACCTTTTTCTGTCACCCTCTCCCAGCTATCGAGCACTTTTGAAACTTGGAACTATTTTAAAAAACATCTTTAGCCTCTATGAAAACCTCTGGCAATGAGTGCCACAATCCCATTTTGTGCTGTACGGAAATGCTGCTTTAAGTCAGCTGTCCATTGACTGTCTTCTTGAGAATCATCTAGTTTTTGTGTTAGCCTGAGCCCCCGAGGTGCAGTTTCTGATACTGGTGACAAACACTTTGTGTCTTTCCCATCACTTGAAGCTGCTGGGCACAAAGCATTCACTGTGTCATGTGGAATGGAGAAGAAGCTAATGAAAGGTAAAATCTTGCTCTCTCTGTTACACAGCGAGAGAGAGAGGTACTGTTTTGCTGACAGTTGTTTGTGGGTTGGTTATTTAGCTGCAATTAAGACTCCAGAGCTGGAGTCCTGACTCCAGCAAAACCATTGAAATTAATGGGGAGTTTTGCCTTGAGTCAGGTCTACAGAATTGAGCCATTGGTCATTTTTTCCTCTCTTTGCGTTTTGTCTCACGTGTATCTGCTTGCAAATGGACAGTATTTGCTGGTGCATAAAGTGAGTTAATTTTGATCTTGCCCTGTACTTATTTGGAGGTGCTTGATGAGCACTGTGCCTATAATTGTTGCCCTTGCCTTGTTCAGCGATGGTTTCTGCAGATCTGAACTTGCAAACCAGGAAGAATCAGAGGGCAGATCACAGAGATGCATTCAGGTTTTCTGTCCCCTATTGCAGAGCTTGTTTGCTTCTTTAAAGTAAAAAGCAAACAGCTGACTAATAACATTGAATTTTATATACTATTTCACAGTGATAGTAGCACTGTTAATTTAGGGATCACATGAAAACAGTGCTGTTGTGTGAAATTAGAGAAGATTGCTTCTTTGTTATCTTCTTTCATCTGCAAAAGCCGGAAAGCCTGGTCTATTAGTTTTATCTAGAGCAGCAATGTGTTCTCATCTCAAACGTGCCATGTAACATTAATTATTAATCACAAGGATTAAAAATAGAAATAAATATAGGATAGTAATCTTGTGCCTAGATAAATCCTCACTCGCTCCATCAAAAAAAACCCAGGGCCTTCCACCACTGTGTACCTTGTATGAGTGAGCTCCAAATCAGATCACTGAATATTTAGGTGCTCTGTCTGCGTTTGACGATTCTTATGTCTGGATGCTTTTCAGAAGACTGCTGGAGTCTATTTATAGTACAGCTTTTGAGCATCTGACCCATAAGCTCCTGTGGACAGTCAGAGTATTTTTTTTTTCCTTTTAAAGGCAGAATATAGAGAGTTTGCTCAAGTTGAAAACACTTTGTTTTTAATATTTCCTTTTTACCTGTCACCTTCACCTCCATGCTTTGAAATGTGGCCATTTGTCAGCTTGGCTTCAGCCTGAATTAACTGCTTACAGACAATTCCTTCACAGCAAAGGCCTTGATTTCAGGTTTATGCTGATGTAATGAGGATCAAAGTACTGCCCAGGGTCTTGAGTAACATACTTGAGCACTACGTGTAAGTTAGAATAGCTCTTACAATTCCTATGGGATATCCGACTCTGTTTGGCTGGAAAGAATGTGGGAAAGGAGGGTTTTGGTAACCCTGAAATGAGCAAGTAGGGGGGCCTCCCAGGTATCACCGATCCTCTGGGATCTTGTTGAATTCTTGTGAGGACAGCTGTACACCGGAGCCATTTCTCAAACAGTTCTATTTAGTGTTTGGGCCCCAGAGGTCTCCTTGCTGCGTGTGACTTGTGGTCCTGTGAGATGAGATGTGAAATTTTAAAGTGCCTGTGGTGTCAACTGTGCTCAGCCTCTACCACTTCTGGTGCTCGCCTGCTGCAGGTATCATGGTACCATCAGAGAATGGCAATCCTTCTGAGACTGGAAATCTCCCAGTGAAGAAGCTACCTGGCCAGAAACACGGTTTGAGAAGGACTTCTGAAATTGCTGAGTTTCACCTATAAGTATCACAGTCATGTATAGTGCTTCCTTTGGAGTCAATCTGGAGGCTGTGAATCGTGATCTCTGTTTGTCTGTGATGCTGGTGGCTTTTGTAGAGTTTGGACACGCTTGGCCCAGTGAGCTGCTTGGTCGCTTTCCCTTGGCTGAGTTTGCCTGGCAGCGGGATCAGCTGGTTCTACTCATGTGCTCTTGGTGCTTGTGATTCACAGACATCAATAAGGCCAGAATGGACATTTAAAATTACTTAATCTGACCTCATTTATTCTTATATTACATTAAGTACAAGTATACATTATTATTTATTACAGCATTTAATACACAGAAACATGACCCATGTGGAATATGATGTTAATGTCTGTGTTAAAACTACTGGATAGTAGTCAGCTACTTTCTCTTTAAGCTATGACGGACCCTTGGGAAATCAGGGTAACTTTGATCTGTAGCTGGACTCCCTGTTTTTTTGTATGGTAAAATGAAGATTTATACCTCAGACTTGAATGTGGACACAGTGCCAAGCTCCTGGAAGCCTGCGTGGGAACGTGGAGCCCCGTGGACACAAGTTGGTCAATCCCTGCTTAGGGGAAGGTCATTTCAGGCTCAGAGTGAATATCTATAGATATTGATCAAGTAGAAAGGGAATACAATTATTTTTAGTCATGTGAATGATCACAAACCTTGTTTGTAGCATATAGACTCATTCTATGTATTCTACCTCCTTGTCCTTGGTGTGTGTCCCAACTCCAGCTTGTTTCAGCGGAGTTTGCCTGTATGACATCTGCTTTTAGCAATTATATGAGAGCATAATTATGTGCTGTAGTTGACAAACTGTACTTCTGAATGAAGCTTTTATTTTCATATTCTCAAAATGAAAGGTGTCAGCCTTTGTCAGAAATTCTGGTTACCTCTACCAGTGTAATTCAAGAATAACAATGGAAATAGGGAGGTTTCCAACTCTTTTACCTCAGTGGAAACCCACAGAGTTTACTGGAATTGTTGGAGTTTTATCCTGGTGCATTTAAGAGGAAAATCTGGCCCATGTGTTTTTTTTCCTCTTTTTTTCCCCAAACATGTCCCATGTGTTTCAGTCACTGCATCATAACCCAGAGCACGAAATCATTAAAACAGAAGGAAATGTAAAATCCTAGAAAACCATGCAGATTGGTTGATTTTCATTTGCAGTTCCACTGACCTTGACCAATACGTGTTCTTCTGTCATCCTGAGTTATTTAGCTTTTCCTACTCTTAATCCCTCTAGTGTTGGCGGGAGGGATGCTTGTGCGTGCGTTGGCCATCGTGTCTGATCACAATGAAAAAATCCAGAGGAGATCTCTTAAGTTTTTCTCTGACTGTTCTGTCTTTGTTCAGTGTAAGTCTAGGCTTGGAAGAGTATTTTATCATATTTTGCCAGTTTTGCATGCTGCATCCCACATCCCACATAAGAACAACGCAAGAATAACTCTAGGCTGTTTGTTTGTAGTAGAAATTATTGTGCAATACTGAATTGATTAGTTTTTAATGCAGAAAGGACTGATTTAAGGGAACAGTTGGAACGGAAGGGCAGAATGCTGACTAAGAAGTTAACTGCTGTGTTGATAAATTAAAACAGAAAAAAAAAGGCTTCACTGTGTTGCAAAGCATTTCTCAGCTCTTTTCAGCACTGGCAATATGAATCGTTTAGGAGTTTATAAATAAAGAGAACTGTGCTTAATTCATGCTGTCTGATGAGAAATGTTAGACTTCCATACGTTTCAACTTGGTATGTTTGCCAAGTCCTCTTATTACTTCAATCAATTTAAATTTGCAAGACTGATGATCCTGACAGAAGCTATTGGCACATCATGTGATCCTGGGAGCTAAAAATACCATTCTCTACTGGGCTTACTTATTTCATGCTTCAAAGCCTAAGAAGTGTTTGCTTTAAAAAAATAGCGAAGTTTGTGCTTTGTGTGGTACCAGTAACTTACTGAAGGCAAAATTCCTGGTACTTTTCATATAGGCTTTAGGGTGTTTAGGTGCCCAGTCATGGATTGTTACTTGTTCTATGGAAGTGCCTGCAGATGCCAGGTGAAATGAGGCCTCATCCTCCTGTTTTTATATCCGTGGTGCAGAACAGCTGCTTTATATAAAGAAGTGTCTTATGAGAAGTGTTTAATTAGTGACCACCATTGTGAGTTTCTGGCAATAATAGCACTGCTTTGTGTTGGGAGAGCTTGTGTTTGTGTGGTGGTATGGGTGGTTTGGTTTTGTTTTGAGTTTGTTACTAATCCTTTGCCTGCCCCTTTCTGCCTCTTTCACAGGGAGTTGGGCAGTAAAGCAGAAGAGATGCTACTGTATCAAGAATATATGCCATAGGCTTGGTTCTGCACCTGAGTTTGTGTGAGCACACACTTATAACCTTCAGAATGAGGCAGTTTTTCCTCTCTTTGTCCTTCAGGTTTGTAGAGATGAGCTTGATTTCATACACTTGGAGTATTTTGCTCGTTTTGTTCCTTATTTCATATTCATTTCTGCTCTGTCCTGAGATAAGAAGTTGGAGATACGATGAGTTATATGAGTTGTATAATGGGGGAAAGCCTGCACAATGGAAGAACTGTTCGTGTTTCCATTTTGTCTGTTGGGGCCATGATGTAATACCTAAGTGCCAATCCCTGATAGAGCTGGATGGCTTAAGGCTGATGTGATGAAAGTGAGAAATTTGGATGCAAGGAGCTAGAGGGTTAATTAGAGAATTATCTTGTATAGTGAAGCATTTGACTGAAAGTTGTTGTCCTGGCAGGGACATAATAGTGTAGTTTGCAAGTGGTAAAGAGTTCTCTAATGGGATGAACACACACTTGGATGAAGAACTGAGTAACAGCTTATGCTTTGGGCTTGAGCAGGTGTTCTCAGTTCTGCTGTCTTTTCTCATAGAGGATTTTATGTGCAGACAGCATCTCTGGGTTGCTGTAAAATCTGGAGATAGCTTGCTTTTTGCATGTAAATGTATTCTCTTACAAACAGCACGGCAGTGAAAAAGGAAAAAGGAATTTTTTAGCTGGCCTAAGGAAAATCTTCCGTGCAGAGTCCAATAAGGATCAAATTAAAGCAAATTAGATTTGATTAGCTCCAGAAAGGCCAGCTTCATAGAACTAATCTTTGGCTTTTTTTTTTTTTTTGTCTCTTGAACTACTTAGTCATCAGCCTAGGGTAGGGTTACTTTCATCTGCTAGAGGCAGGAAACAAATGAACCGATGTACCGAGCAGAATATTGTGAACCTTCCTTCCATATTCAACTTTGGTATGGAGCCAAAGAAGTTAAAACCTGGTAACATTCATTTAGGTATGGTCCTTGATGATGAAGAATCCCACTATGTGCTAATTAAATCAAATATCCATCCTCCAGTGAAGCTTATTCACTCTCCATTTAACTCCTGGTTACATCTGTACCTTGAGCTAAATACCAGCCTGAGATTGTCTGGAGATCAAGTCTGCTGTCTGTACTGGTAGCATGCAAGCTCCTTTTCCCACCAGTCTGCATTTTTACTATTTTATCTGTAAGAAGTCTTCGGTGAAAGGAGTGTAAGTAATCCATTCCTAGTTCTAGCAGCAGGGCCTGCTCCTTCCTTCCTAACCAAGGCACAGCAAATTGATAAGAGTCTGATATCAGTGTACGGACTCGTTTAACTTTCTGGCAATTTGAAACAGACGAAGTTGGTATTAAATTTATATTGTCCCCTGGAAGATAATCTTGGCGAGACATGCCCTTCAGGGGATGTTACTCTGAGCATGAATAAAACATGCACTTTTTCCAAGGAAGGCAAAGGAAGGAAAGAGAATTGAAAGATTCAGCAGTAAATTAAGACTATTGCTTTGGTTTCCCGTGGTGTTTTTCTCCTTAACAGTACTGCTGTCAGTTTTGGTTGATGCAGACAAAGGTTCTGGTTTTGAACTCCTCCCAGCTAACTTCCCTGGATTTTGCTTTATATTATCATGAGATGATTTGGGGTGTACTGTGCGTATTTTTCTTTCACATCCTGTTATTTAATCATGATTTTGTGAGGTTTCAAGAAAGAAAGGTTCACATTTAGGATTGGGTTGTCAGTTAGTTGTAATAACTTGTGTTGTAATACTGCATCTGCTAAATTTCTGGCTTTCAAACATATTGATTATAGAGTTAAAAGTACAGAAGGCAGAAATCAGTGCTGCTTTGAAGTCCTTCCTTGGTGAGGTTCTTTTGTTTTTGCTGGAATATTAATAAAATGCTTGTTCCTGAGAAAGATGTATTCTTTATTTCTTTAGGAGGATGCTTTCACTACTGGATGCAGATAAGCTCCTACAGACTTTAAGACAGATATTAAGACCAACACAAACCTTGGTGATTTGCCCAGCTAAGCCTGTAAAACTAAGCACATTAGCTACAAAGTTAACTGAATTTGGAGGACTTATTCTTGCCTTGCAATTAAATTGAAGAAAATGCATTATAGAAGTATTGCAGGGCTTTAACCTGCTTCTATTTGTGTCGATGGGAATTTTATGGTTATCCTCAGAAGTAGCTCACACTCAGGTCTGCAGTGATGTAAAATGGTCCAAGATCACACCTCTCCGAGTCTGTTTTGTTACTGTGCACTTCTTGAGTGGAAAGATGAGACTAGCAGCAGCAAACATCTGATTATAATATTCCTTTATAATAACATGGCCTGGGACTGATCTCAGACTTCTTTGCTTAGAACTGTGGCACCGTTCTGGTTGACCAGTGATAACCAGTCTGCTTCCTCTGGTGTGGCCAGATGGATCTCTAGGGATCTGCATTAATTTCTGGATAGTGGGAATGGTTGGGAGTGATCAGGCATTGAAGCTGATGGGAACTTGCCAGCCAGTGCTTCCCAATTATTTCCAAAGAAATATACAGTAGCATCAAGCCTTTTGCAGACCTGCATGTCTAAATCTTAGGTGCCTTTTGAAATGGATTGCTTAATGGAATGAGCTTTGCTATAATCCTAAGTAATCACCAATATGTTGGCATCTCAGGGGAGAGGAGAAAAAAAAGGAATCCTTGAAATAATCTTTTGTTACAACGGTGATGAAGTAGATTGCCTGGTGTGTGCTTCCATGGATTAGTTGCAATGGGTTGGAGAAGAAGCCATTATTTTTGACTGAACTGTTTCATTTCAATGAACAGCAAAATTATATCCATGTTTGATTTCTTGAAGCTGTAGTAATGGGGCAGGTGAGAGCACAGTCCTCATTTTACTGGAAATAATGGTATTTTTTCTGATACTTTACATCTCCATCTTGTTGACGCAACAGCCCAATAATCCAAAGTCTTTATGGAATGCTTCGTGCTTTTGATCCTTAGGTAATTCCACTACATATTTCACTGAGGTTAACTAGCCTGGTCTGCTCTTGGAGCCATCTTTGAATAAATTGGAGCATCCGCTTCAAGCTAACATCAACAGAGATTAAGGTATATATAAGTGTATATATATATATATAGGGTCCAGGCTTCTTTTTAGCCCTTACCTACTTCTGCAGCGAGGGACAAAAAAGCACAGGGGCCAGCCAGCAGCTTGTGTAATTCAGCAGAGAGAAGTTTCAGAAACTAATTCCACAGCACAAATGGTCTTGCCTCTCTTGTCCTGACTGCTCCGTCTTTTTAGTGGAAGCTTTCATACTCCTGGGAAAGTCCAATGAAATAGTGCAAGTGCTAAACATCACTGAAGAGGGAAGTGCAGTTGATTAACACTCTTCACCCCTCAGCTATAGCAATCCAGAACATTGTTTGGTGGTGTTTGTATTTTCCCAAATACTGCAGTTCTGCCATTGCAAGGGGTTTGGAATCTGTCTGCTTTTCTTAGTTATCTAAATGCTTAACAAGAGACAGCCCAGGGCAATTCAGAAACAACTGTGCTTTTGCTATCCTTGTTGTTCTGAAACCACCTAAACACTTTGGATTGGTTCATCTGGTCTTGCAAGTGAAATACTTCACTTTTAGAGTGTGGATATTTTGCTATGATTGGAAAATATAGGATGTTAGGCACAGAATTACAGCTCCTGCTATTGCTGTGCAGGATGAGTGTATTCTCACTGTACCATGCCATGGCTGGCAGAAAGTGGGGAATGGGAGTCAGGGAATTAATCTAAACCCTACTTCCTGGTGTATTTTGTTCTACTGTCACACTGCTGAAGTATCTTCATTCATCTTCACACATGGCTGTTGCTTGGCAGGGAAGTGTTAAAAATTTGTTAGTGTGCAAAGCAGCACATCCATCAGAGATTTGGATTTGCAATCTTAACTCAAAAGTGAATATGCTTGCTTTGTATCTGATGCTGTAATAAGGAGGATGTACCATAAATATTGCCCTGAAGCAAAGGGATTTGCTGTAGATTTACTATAGATTTGCTATTCATAGTGATGATGTACACACATAGGTGGCAAAAATATGTTAAAGCTTTACTGTCTTCTGCTTTAGCCTCACCTGATTGGTGTGCATGCTCTGAGGGGCTCCTGCCTTTATAGCACGAAGCCCAAGGTGGGAGTGGACAGGAGACAGAGCCACAAACAGCCTTTGCTGTGGCTGTTTGCTATTTCTATGGGTCTGTTGGTATCTGTATAACAAGGAGGTGAACTTGGTTGTGAGTCTGTTCTTCCTCCTCACTGAAATGGTGCAGACCAAAGCTGCGTATGGCCTTGTCTCGCCTCTAGTTGAGGACCACAACTGCACTGTTTGTATCTCTCATTCTCCAGATTTACAGCCATCTAGGTGGAGTTAGCATGGTCCTGCTATCCTCTAGAAAGCTGGTGTTGTATACGAGGTCATCCGTCACCACGAGACAGCCTGACATCTCCTGAGGCTGCACAGTTGGGAGAGATGTGGACGGAAGAACAAGCTGTTCTGCTTCAGTTCGCTGAAGCAAATTTATGATGTGAGCACCAAAGCCAGCTCTGTCCTGAAATGAAATCTGCTGCTTTACAAAAAGCAAAGGTGCTGGGGCTGCGCTCTGCCATAGGGAAATCCAGAATGGGTGCATTCGTTGTCTGCCCTCGGCAGTGCTTTATCCAAGTGACCTCTGATCCTTTTCCTGCTGATGTACTCCACTTGCAGCATCACTTGAATAATTTCAGTATCCTGTCTGAGGAGTTTTCTCGCTGAAATTTTCCCTTATTTGCCTTTGTATTGTCTCCCCCCACCTCTCTCTTTGTGGATGAAGTTGAGAAGCTATTTTCCTCTCTCTGTTGCAGTTGATGCTGATGCTTTTTCAGGAGACCAAGGGATGCTGAGAAAAATGAGAAAAGTTACAAAAGAAGCACTTTTATGTAATGTATCTCCATGCTGGGTGGAGATCTCTGGTGTGCCTGATCCGAGGGGAAGAGGTTATCCATGCACTGCTCAGTGATGCTCTATTCCCCTTTTCATTGCTCTCTCTTCAGCACATTCCTGGTGGGGGTGATGCCGACTTGCCATGAGTCACCATTTTACTATGGGAATCTATGTACATCTCATAAAGGAAATCTATTAGCAGAAAGCAGCCAATACTTTTCATTGAACACTGTGTGAGATTTTCTTCTTTTAACTCTGAAGTCTTTAAATTCTCAAATGCTGTGCCCTGTAGCAGATTGGTAAATAAGCAGCTCCAGGTTTTCTAGGCTGATCTCTTTGAGGTACAGCACTCAGGGCAGAGTATTTGTACAAAAGAGAACCTCTTCTCCATTTTGCTGTCTGATTTATGGTAGTCCTTGCAAGCCAAATTCTACTTAGGTTAGAGAGACGTGGTGGAGAAAATTCATGAAGAAAGCAGCCTTTTGGGACAAGTTAGAAATAAATATTTCTTATAAATGTTAACGTTTATTCCTACCTTAACTGTGAAATGGGTGTGATTGTCCCATAATTTAGAGAGAATAAAATTAAATAGGTTTAAAAAGGTACATACACGTACTATAGACTTTGCTTGCAGCTGCAGCAGGCAGTGAAGGATCTTTATAGACCACTGTTCAATCCTTTAGGCCCAACTGGCTCTGTCTGAAAGTGGCTGCGGTCAGATCCATCAAAGCAGCATTCAGGAAACCCCACAATAACTCCTGCCTCAAAGGGATAATATTTCTGTCAGCCTCCCCTTCTGGTTAGAGGCTGGTTTGCATTATGGTACCTCAGCAGGTACAGGGAACACTGTGTATTTAAACTATCTTTGATCTCTCCCATTGATCTCAGTTTAAATCGGTGTAGTGACAGCAGGAAGTGAGGCTGTTGTGGGTTTTTTTGTTCGTTTTTGTTTTTTAAGTTCTTTTAATGCTCTTTGTGAGTTGTTTGGTGATGGGGGCATAGACTAATTGGCCAAAAAAATAGTAGTAGCAGACCTGACAAATCAATTTATTGCTATCTGGAGTGGCATTATGGCTCTGAATACCGAAAGGCAGCTCTCTGAATCACTGTCAGGTTGCTGCAGTAGAGTAGCTACTTACTAGGGCAAAACAGTAGTTCATTGTAGTGCTTGGGTAGACTTTATTTAGAGACCTGAGAGTCTCATTCCATGTACAGCAACATTTCAAGGGGTAAAAAGGCTACATTTATATTGCTGTTGTATTAAAATTTATGCTGGCATTGCAGCGTCGGAGCTCCAGTGGAAGCTGAGTTAGCTCTTTCATTCAAAGTCATGGTTCGGGCTGCTCATAACTTAGTAAAAAATTACCTCTGAAGAAGAGGTTTCTTGTTCTGGATCTCAGCCTGCCAGGGAGTTTGTTCTTTTAAGTGCTTCAGGACTGCTCTGTGCCATTGTGTGTTTTCAGGAGATGGAAGAAAGTGTTTTCCTGGTGAGGCTTTCCTTGTATTTAAGGCTTGATCCTATTTTATTTTCCTTAGCTATTGCAGAGATTTGGGCTGGGGCTTCTGCTCCTCCTGTAGAAAAGAGGGACTCACTGCCCAGGTAGGGCAGGGAGGCAGACAGACATGCTACGCTTCTGCTATCCAGCAGCAGGGCTTGAGGACAGCTGAGCTCCAGGCACTGGCCCATGTCTCAGTCCACACTTCAGCCACAGGTCATTAGCCCCAACCCCACAGATCTAATGGGGAAGGGCTGAAGTCCTCCCAGCTTGGCCTCATGCTTTTGTGCTTGTGATGTGCATGGTTCATATCTAAATGGGAGTTTGTTTCACTTCTGTCCCACGCTGCTAATAAAAAGCAAAAATAATAATAAAAAAAAACCACTTAGAGTTGGAAATAAAGATGACCTCCTTTTGCTTAAACGATATGCAGCCCAGATTGAATTGCGTCTGAAATGTGCTTGCTTGCCATTAATGATCTGTGTTTTTATAGCCTCTTTGCTCAGGGGATGGTGTGATTTGAATTTATTGTTGCAAGTGCCTCTTTGAGGAACTACTGACACTGTTTTACAGGTTGAGAAGAAGTTAGTTTCTTTTTTCTCTGTCCTTGTTTTTTCATGTTTCCATCTGTTTGGTCCAGGCGAGCCCCACGCTCATGCCTTTGCTCCTGCTGGCCTGGGTGACACCAGGGGATGGCTGATGGAGATGGCCTGGGAGCCAGCTGCCTCCACTCTGTTCTCTCAATGCTCGAGTCTGGCAAATCCCTGCCAGGATGGCTTTGAAATTCTGGCCCAGTGCTACTTTGAAAGCCCTGCTGCAAGCATGCCTGGCTAGAAGTGCCGTAGCTTGAAGGGCTTCCCAACATCTGGTCCAAGACCAAAGTCTGGAGGATCTGGGAGATGGCCCTCATGGATACTGTAGCTTCAGCAGAGTTTGCTTTCCTATGACTGCCCAATGCGATTTCATTTCCATCTTAATGAATACAGAAGTCACCTCTGAAATCCTTGTCACATAAATATTCCTTGCTAGACAGTTACAAGCGTCCTGCCTGAAGGCCTCCTGTAGTTTCATCTGTTAAGTTGTCCTCTACTTTGCATCTTAGATTGTCCTTAACTTAGCTGGCCCCAAGCATCTGGCTTGCCTCACCTCACAAGTGTTGAGGCGTGGGTGAGCAATCCCCTGTTCAGAAGTGCCCCAGCAGTCGCTGGGATCGTGTGCTTTGCTGACATCTCCTGTAGAATGGAAGAGCTGGTCAGTGGGGGCAGGAGGTAGGATGTGTGTGGGGTAAAAGCATCATGGAAGCTCCCGAAGGGCAAGAGATACTTTGGTTCTTGCTTTTCCCTGACAGCTAAGTATGAGTGTCCTTATTTTTTTACTCATGGCTATGTCATCCAGGATATGGTCAGAAAGACAGACTGAATTACTCTCTCCCTCTGCCCTGGATAAACTACCTTCAGAATTACAACACCAGACTAAAGAATGCCTGGCTCCTTCACTTCTACTCTTGCTTCTTAATGAGCAGAGAGAGGTGCTCTTTTGGAGTGTTTTTATGGCACTGATGGTTTACAGATCGGCAGGGCTAATGTAATACCATACTTCTGTTCCTGTGCTCATGCCTGCATTGCTATGGTGGTGTCATTCTCTGCAGTGTTTTTTAGGCTTTGAATAGGAATGTGTCAAGGCAGTTATGTTTGGATTCTGTCTTGTCTGAGTGTTCATGCAAAGTCTCTCTGAGCTATGGGAGCTGTAGACGCTGTTCCCTTCCCACCTCCATTATTTAGGGCTTGCTACAGCAAATCTCTCAAGCCTGTACTTTATTCTGAGCCTGCAGGAGATTTCACCAAAAGCAGAGTTTAGGTCTCTGTCACAATATTTGCTGTGATTATTTGAATGATTATCACAGTGACAGACTAAGACAGGTAGATACATCTAGAACCACAGGCAGGAGCCTAGATTTAAGTGCTTTCATCTCAGCAGTGGAGGAGTCTATGGAAGGATCCTATAGCAATGCAGACACAAAGCAGATGCTCCAGATGTACTGGTTCCAGGTGTCTGTGTGAAATGCATGCCTTAGTTCTCACTGGCATCTGGAGGGGGGGCTGGTCCCACAGAGGGAAGACTCTGCTAGTGACAGGCCTCCAAATGGCCCTGCCAATGAACAGCTCTTCTGCCTGTCATCCAGCTCATTCTCTAAAGACAGTGGCTTTAGCCCAGGCTTGTTGTGATGACTAAGCTCTTAACAAATATGAGGCAGAGAAACACTGAGAAATTTTATGCTCTGGGAGGAAATGCTGTTGCACAGTTGATTAGAGAGCCAATTTCTGGCACCAGGTCAAAGGCAGTTGCTTTCTCTACTTCCCAGTTAAAGGAATAATTTATGGATAGATGAGGTAAGGAAGTAAAGAATCTTGACTTGCTTTTCCTCCTGGAAGGGCTGTCTTGTTATCCAAGTGATCATTTCTCTGATTAGGTCTTCCTTTATTGTAGGAGTGTGCTCACACCAGCAATCGCTGTGGCTGTTTTGATGCTGCGGAGATGCCATCTATCAAAGCTGTGACTTCGGTGACTCATTGTCCTCCTGGGCTGTTCCGGGATATGCTATGGAGCAATCTCTGATGTTCTGACCTTACAGATGAGGAATTGCACCCTGGATAGATGAAGTAATTTGTCTAAGGTTACTCAGGCAATCTGTGTCAGGGCAAGGATTCAAACTTATCTATGAGTGCCTGCCTTTTGGAACATTCTTCCTCCCACTGGCAGCACCTCCTATGGCTGAAATGCAACAATTCATGCAGGAGAAATGTCTCTTTCTTGTACTTTCCATCTGTCTTTGAGGTGGTGCTATCATGTATTGCGTGTTTCATATACTTGATGGAGTTTCAACAGAGCTGAAGGTCATGGCTTTCTGCTTTTTTCTTTTGGGTTTCATTTTGTTGCTGTTCTGTTTTTTATGTCCAGCAAATACAGACAAACAAGTGTGTTAATGATGTGGGTCCAGCCCCATACTTATCCTGATCCTTATCTCTGTGTGCCAACACTCAGGATCAGGCTCTATCTTCAGTCCCCTTGCCACAGTCTTATCCTGGTGACCACAGGACTTTTCAGTATCCTTGCCCCAGCAGATCACATTCCTGCAGGTTCTCCTTAGGGACTGGTGGTGACACAGTGACCACACATCCATCTCATGGGGCACAAGGGAAGAGAACTCACTTTCAAACCAGCAGTCAGTATGGCTGTCTGTTCTATGGATGTTGTGGCCCTACTTTGTCCAATGCATTCCCAAGTCCAAGGTTAAGTGCTTCCTGCCTCTTCTGTAGCAGGATTTTAAAATATCCATTCCCCATCCAAGACAGGATTGCTATGGAAGAACCAACAGGAACAGGTGGTGGGTAGGAACCTTTCCTGGTAGCAGGCAGTGCCTAGCTTTGAGAGTTCAGAAATGCACCTGAGTGCACAAGTCAAGCTGGGGGTCTCACTAGGATCTAAGGCTTCTAGAAAATATGAGAAGAGCTGGCAGCTGTATGGGGAGCTGGATTTGCCATCCTGCCCTTTGGAGAGCTGTTGGGTGAGGGGGGGAGACGTGATTCATCTTGGAGCTGGCCTCCCGCTGCCTTGCTGTAAATCCTTTGGAATCTGCAGAGCTGCCAGTTGGGGATGAGGGAGGAACACATCTTTGCTGCACTCAGCTTGGGACACTGCCATCATCATCTCATTCTCTCTGTGGCTGAAGTTTTACAGCAAAAAATAAAATAAAAATCCCTGACTGTCTGGGAAGAGGTCCTGGGGGAGGGCTGAGCTGTTTCTCTATGCAAACGTGCTTTTAGCCCTTCTGTGCTCACCATCACCTTCCTCTTATTCAGATAAGATAACACTGCCCCATCTCAGTTGAATATTGTTTGTCTTTGCATGCTCATACCCTGCCAGGCAAAGGAATTCTGTGGTTAACTAAGAAGACAAAACTGCCAGCCTCAGTGTTCTGTTCAGCAGGTGACCTCTGTTCTTAATCTGAAAAAGAACTGATTGCTGCATGAAACGTTGCAGAGAAAATGCACCTGAGAAACTGCACAGTGTTTTTGATAATTCCTGGCTACAGACTGATGTTGATACTGTAGGAATTTCTTTCCTTGCTATATTTTAAGAGTTTCCCTGGTGATGATTAAGATTGTGTGCAAATGTAGTTCTTTTTGTTCTTAGTAACTTTTTAACTCCATTGCCTCATTGCAAGGAAGTTAGATCCAGATCTTGTTATTAAGTTATTATGTTATTAAATCCTCCAAATTAGTATTAAGGTCCTATAAGTTCCATGAGTAGTTAGTTGTTAGGCAAAGAGAGGAAGCCGTGCTTGATGCCTATGCTGCAGGAGAGGACCTGTTCCACGTGGGATGCCAGAGATCAGGTACAAGAGGCCAGCGCGGAGTGGGAACTTCACGAGACTTCTGATCAGGTATTGATAATGAAGCTGAGCTGATTGAACTAAGTTCCTAGTTTTTATCTTGATTAAACAATGAAGACTTAGCCAAATTTCCCAAATGTGGCTTGGCCAGCAGAGGCATCATCAGATGCAACTTCATCTCGTGTACACATGTGCATCCATTAAGTGGTGGGGCAGAGGCTTCATTCAGACTGACACACATGCATGCCTAAGCAGCTGGTGTGCAGCAAAATGGAGGTTAGAGGGAGGAAATGGGGGCTCACAGCGAGACTTTTGAAAAGGCTGTGATTAGTTGTGTTGGAGATGCTGACGAGCTCTGAGCTCTTTACAGGAAGCAGAGGAAGCATTCAGTTGTGGAACACTGTCCCAAGAGAAAAAGGGGGTTTTCGAACAGCTACAGCACCTCCTAAGTTAGGAAGAGTGTGAAAAACGAGTGGCAATGCTGCAGTAGCAGCCCAGCTTGCTCCACATCCAGGTAATAATTTACATTATGCCAACTTATGGCCTCAGCATTATGTCCTCTGTTTTACTCATCTGCTTCTCCTTCCTACAGTCTTTGCCCAAGAGGGACTTATGATCATGATGGTAATTGTATCTGTCTCTATATATGTCTTCACATTCTCCTCCTTAAAGTGTCTGAAAGCTTCCACTTTAATGTGATTCTGCTCACCAGAATACATTATACTTTCCCAAAGTGAGTACTTGTGCTTGTTATAATTATTGCAGAAGTGCTGAGCATTTTCAAGTGCATTTCATCATCCCTAAATGTGGAAGTAGATGACTTGGCACTTTCTTTTTACTACCAGCTGCTAAGCAGGCCAGTTCTGGATTAGTGGAGCACAGGCGGATCCATTGCAAAGGAAGAATCTGTAGTAGTTGTACAGGTTTAAGGACCACATCCATGTAATGCTGGAGCTTGTGGTTCCTCTTCTTCACTGTGTGCAGACTGTGACCCTAATTCCTGATATTTCTTAGCAGCCACAAGCAGAATCAGTCCTCTCAAAAGGACTCCTCGCCAGTTACCCAGTCATGGCCATGCTGCCTATAATGGTTAGAATGGCTGCTGAGAAGTATTGAGTACTTCCAAACATCTGAACTTTACATAGCTGGTTAAACGGTACTTGGTTTTTGTTTTATGTATGCTTTTGCTCAGCTTTGAGCGCAGAAGACTTTGACTTTTTAAGGATTAATATGCTGTCTTGGGCTTTTTCTCTCTAACTTGCAAGGAAGAGCTGCTGGAAGATAATTCAGCTCAGGCAGGCTCCAATGGCTCCGATTAATCTTGTTGATAAATTACTCTGCATGGGAAGCGGTTAGGAGCATGAGGGAAATCAGCACAGGCAGTGCTGTTGTCACCCTGTCAGTGCCACCCTGTGCTCTCCCCTCCTGCCCCAGTGGGAAGATGTCTGAACACACATGGAGACGTGGCTGTGCTGGGAGCTGCTTCAGGCAGCTGAGGAAACTTCAGAGGTCTTGATCTCTCCTTCAGTGGGAAACGTAGATGAAAAACCTCTGGGCTCCTGTTACTCCTTGACAAAAGGGAGGATGAAAAGTAATGGCCTCAAGCTGCACAAGGGCAGGTTCAGGTTGGATACTAGGAAACATTTCTTCTCTATGAGAGTGGTGATGCAGTGGCACAGCTGCCCAAGGGGTGGTGGGATCACCGTCCCTGGAGGTGTTCATGAACCATGGAGATGTGGCACTGATGGATGTGGGCGGTGGGCATGGAGGGTTGGGATTGGATTTGGGAGTCCTAATGATGAGTTTCTGTCCCCAGAATGCAGCATCTCTCTCCAAGTGCTAACAAAGGCACAGAGTTACTCACAAAATAATAATAATAACAGTAATAATAATATGTGTATTTCGAATTAAATCCCCAGTGAGAATTCTCAAGAGAATATAGCTCCCTAGGCAGCTTAATTCCATTTGTTGCCCTTACAAAGAAGGCATACAACTTACTAATTTAGGGAATGGGACATATACTTTGCTGAGCTGCACAGACATATTATGAACGTGATAAAGGCTGAAAATTCTATGCATGCAATTTAAAAATATATATATTGCTAAGCCTTTAGTAAAATAATTAATCACTAAGATTGATACTTGGAAAGACAGAAACTTCTTCAGTCCATTTTGCTCTTTGCAGTGAGCTGCTTTACCTAAAGACATCAGTGTTTTGCTGGAGAAACTTCTGGTTAATGATACTTTTTAAAAATATCCCTGACCCTCAGTAGCTGCTAGTGCTCGGGTGTCAGATTTAATGACTGTGTATCCATTTGGCTAATGACAGACAGGACCTCTTCTGGTGTGGTTTATCCGTGGTGGGCAGCTCAGCACCATCCAGCTGCTCGCTCATTCCCCCACCGTGGGATTGGGGTGAGGATGGGAATAAAGGTAGAAGGAACTGGGCTGAGATGAAGACAGCTGGCCAGGTAAAGCAGAATCCATGCACTCAAAGCAAAACAGAATTAATCCACAACTTCCCATTGGCAGACAGGTGTTCAGCCATTCCTAGGGAAGCTGGGCTCATCATGTGTAGCAGTTTCTTGGGAAGACAAATGCCATCACTCTTAATGCCCTCCCCTTCATCCATCATTGCCCCAGCTTACCATATGCCATACCAGAACCATATGATACGGAATATCCCTTTGAGCAGTCCCTTTGTGGGTCAGCTCTCCTGGCTGTGTCCCCACCCAGCTCCTTGTGCGCTCCCAGCCTGCTTGCTGGCACTGCAGCATGAGCAGCAGAAAAGTCCTTGACTTACTTTAAACACTCTTCAGCAATAACTAAAACCATAGGTGTGTTATCACCACTATTTTCATCAAAAATCCCAAATACAGCATTGTACCAGCTTCTACAAAGAAAATTAACTCCATCTCAGCCAAAACCAGGACGCTCACCCTAAAAGGTTTGCTTGCAGATGGTTTGCAGCTTACTAAAAAATGAACTTGTCTCAAATGAGGAGAGTTGCTGAATGAGTTTGACACTGCTTGATGCTTTGGGATTCTCCAGGGGACAGAAAACCCTGTTTTCCATGACAGCTTCAACTTATTTCCTAGGTCTAATGAATATTTTTACTGCAAGACCAGAATGTTGCATTCATAATGTCTGTCTCTTTTTTACTGCTGGCAAGATGGTAAGAAAATGGGGGCCAATTTTGACACATCCCTCCAAGGATTATAGATGGTAGAAGCTGCCTTATGCTGGTTTACACAAGTTCGTGTTATTATTAGTGGGTGTTGTTTTGGCCTTAACTAAACTCTTTTCTACTGAATGTCTTCAGAATCTTGTCCTATACATTGTTGACTGTTCAGTTAAGGTTTTCAAACACTAGTTGCAGTAGTTCCTTCCAACTCATTTTCTCAGAAGATAAAAAACTCATTTTGCTGTCATTGTGTGAATATCACTAATCTCCTCTCCTGAATTCTGAATGTCTTGAACCTTTCCAGTTGATTTCAGACTGAAATGCAAAGAGTTTGTCTTTTTCTTTGCCATCTTGAGAGCCTTGAGAATTGGCGTACACTGCTTTGTGTGATGCTATGTAAAACTGGAACCTGGGTTTGTTCTAGGTCATAGGAGCAAGTAGCAAGTCAAATGTCATGCTAGGAGAAACTGTCAGGGCTATTTGTTTTGTGCCTTGCAGTTGCATTCATCTGTGGGGTTTGCTAAGGAAGAATTTGGTGTGTAGCAGGGCTCTGAATACACAAAGGAACCATATGCTGTGCTTCTTTTGAATGGTTCACATCAAACAATTTAAATTCATGATACAAAGCTGCATCCCAAAGCTGTGCTTAGCACAGAAATGGTAGGTGATGTTTTTCAGTTTCCCACCTCCCCTGTGCGGGGATCTACTTTGTATCCTGCAGGATTCAGAGCACTCTTTAGATGGCTTGAGATATTCCAGTACTTTGTGCTGCTTAAGGGTTCCCTTTTTCTTCTCGTTCTTGTTGAGAAGGTGGCAAGAAGTTCTCTCTGCATTCTTCATGCAGGATGTGACAACTCCAAACTGCCTGATTAGTTCCATTTTAGACTTTGGTTGTAGCAATATGAAGGACTGAATGCAGGTTGGGATCTCGTCTTTAAAGCTATTGCTATAAATCCCCAAACCATAGAGTAATGATGAATGAATCCCACTGCACCTGGCTCTGGTCTTCTTCTGGGCATTGCTATCGGCCATTGTAGGAGATGGGTTCCCTACCTAGGTGGACCTTTGGCCCACATGGACCACGACCCACATGGAAGGATTGTCCTTTTATGAACATTCACTTTCCCCAGGAGTATGTTAATTCCTGCTATGAAAAAGGCTTTAAATTTTCTGGAGTTTTACTTGGCACTTTGTTCTGTGCTTCTTTGTCCCTTCCAACTCAAACAATTCTATGATTCTCTTTTTTTTGCTGCATATGATTAGTGATACTGCCATAAAGCAGGCCAAACAGAAGTGGTTGTGGCTGTAAGTATTAGTTTTGTGTTGGAAGGGTAACTTTACACCATCTATTTGAACTTCGAAGATGTTAGGCTTTGGAGATGAAGTAGGGCATGTCCTGATAGGCTTTTCTTGTTTTGGAAAGGTTTATCCATAGAAGCAGAAGTATTTTATGGGAACAGCTGTTTGGCTTTCCACAAGGCTGGTGTTTCCCTGCCCTTACAGTGACTGTCCTTTGCTGTTTTGGGGGGATTTCTTTTTTTCTTTTCAGTTTTTGGCTGGTCATTTCTCCATCCTGGTGCAGACTGGGAAGACATCCAACAAGCAGGGAAATTGCTTCTTGCACAGCCCATTAGCACATTTTCTCAGGTCAGTGTCTATTGCAAGGAATTTCCTCATTCTGTCTGTAGCATAGTTACGTTTTCCCTGTAATGTTAGCTTTCCCAGGAATTCTGGTAATGTCTGTGAGTTCAGCCTTTGATTCTCCATCTGCAGTGTGTTCTAATCATAAGGAGAGCCTGTGACTGCAGAGAATTCCATATGCAGTTTTTTCTCTTCAGGTGTATTTTACAGTTTCGTGCTTTCTCGTGGCTAACTGGATGCAAGTAGCCTTGTCAAACTGTCCCTAGTGTGGGTGTCAGACCTCTGCAGCCTCGTGGGCTTGGCGTGGACAAGAGATCCACAGCTGCCATGACTTGTCCTGACTGTCCCTTGACTGTGTCCCAGTGCAGTCACCACTGCGGATAACCAAGAGCTCAGCTGAGCTAAGCAACCCCAACCTGACTGTGGTAGAGCGAGTTGCAACAGCTTGTGGATGCTCACAGCAGGTAGTTTGGTTTATATATAATTTATGGTTTGCAGACAGGGAGCGGCTCCGTGCTGGGAGTTTCAGTCTGGGCTTCAAATATGGGTTTTAAATGCTCTGAATGTGCTGCTTCTGCTTTGAATCTGGATGAGTTTCCTGAGCCTTTGGGTCTGTTACACATGGCTTGCAAAATTTGTCATATTTATATGGGTAAAAGTGCTCTGGTGAATCTGGGAGAAGGTAAATGCTGGTTTGTGAGAGTGGGGGTGACACTGCTAAATACAAAGCAGTGGGGAATCAAATCTGCTTCTTCTCAGAAGGCAAACGCACAGGTATGACACAGGAGTGAGTTCATCTGCTCAGCTTTGTCTGCATTTGAGCACGCAATCAGCACAGTGCTTGCACACCTGCTCTGTGCTGGCCTAGTCAGACTGGGGTTCATATGGTCTGAAGTGCTTGGCATGTCACTTCTAAGAGAGCAGCGCAGCTCCCTGGATGCTCAAGATTCCAGGTTGTACCAAGATACTGGATAAATGAGAACAGTGTGTATTAAGAATAGTCTGATCTCTTCCTTCTAGGCAGTCCAGCTTTGGATGCTCAGATGGTCCCCACTGGTGCTTGCCCAGGGGCACTGGGTACAGCTGCAGCTTTCAGCATCCTGGGAGCTGGTTGTGCTGGTCTGAGCCAGCTTCTGCAAGGTATCTGCTGAACACAGGCTGCTCAGAAGCCCCAGCTTAATCAAATAATCTTCAGAATATCTAGTGTGAGTGTCCATATCTGACTATTTATAGCCTGATGCCATGTGTGTCAGGCACGTGTCCCAGATTGTGTCTGAGGCTATGACTGGTAATAGATTTACAACTGTGGGAAGGGAGTGTGGTGACAGGTGCAGAATTTAGATGGCTCTCTGCTGCTGCTCTTTCCCAAGTTGTAGCATTTCTTTGTATTTCTTAAGGTTGTTGCAGAAATGCAGGGGTGCTGTTGCAGCAGGGTGACAGCTGTGTCTGGGAATTTAACATATGTGCTTGTGTGATGGCCCCATCTGTGATCCTGTCCTGGACTGGAACTGTGCAGCAAACTAGCAGATGTTTAAGAGAAGCATGTAATGCAGTGCCTGATTTTTGGGGAAGATTTTTGCAGAGAGACAGCAAATGCAGCTGGTACATGAGCCTGAATATTCAGTGATGCCAGGTGGATGTGTGTGTTGCAGGCAGGCGGATATTGCCTCCCCACTTTGTCAACTTCTGTCACTTGCGGTCTTAACATCAAGACTTCATATCTTCAATTTGACAGCACAAAACCCAAACTGGACCGAAGCAAAAAGCTCTAAATTAGCTTCTCTGGCCTATATTATGTGAGCAGGCAAAGTGGATTTTCCCATGGACAATTCTTTGAAGGTAAGAAGACTGTAAATTGTGAAGGCTGGAAGAAATAACCCAAGCTTGCTCCTGCCTTCAGCTGTAGAGCTGTGAGGCTTGGAGTGGCACCTCGCAGGTGCTCATTGCATCTGAATTAAAAATGAGAAGATCAACCTGAAGAATAAACAATACATAGACTAATTGTTTCCCTCACTGCTTTCTTGTTTTCAGTCACAGGTGGAGAGCTTCAGTTGTAGCTGGTGTATGACCACTTGAGCTCCTTCAACTTGAAATGGATGGAAATGGGTTTTATAAGGGGATTCATGGAAGATGAACCATGGCAAAAGCAGAAGCAGGTTCTCTGCACCAGTGTAGAAGAGGGATAAATCTGTAGGAGAATAAGGCATCATGTGTTCTGTTGCTCTGAGAACAGCTTGTTTTCTCAGAGATCTGTTCCTTCATATGGGAGAGCTTTATCAACACAAAAAAAAAAAAAGGAGGAAAAAAAAAAGAATTTTCTCCCCAACCTACAGCTCCCATTGGTCTTAAATAAAATGAGATGTAAGCACCTCTCTGACTTTAAATAGCACATGGATAATCAGTCCTCGGAGTCTGGTGATAGCATCAGTAACACTCATTGGACTGAGAGAATTAAACAAAAGAACCAAATCTGCGCTGCTTTCATCTGCATTCAAGTGGCTGAGGAAAAAATCGATCCTCGTTAGCTAAACAGGGACAATATTGCCAGCACTGAGAGTTATTTTCCATTCTTTACACTCTCTATTTAAAGCTTGCAGATGATCTTGGACCTGTTCAGATGAGCTTTACAGGAGAGTCAAAGGATCATTTGGGGGCTGAGACTGGAAATGGATCTGTGAGGCCTGGTTTCAGTTCCCTGCTGTTCCACAAGCACCTTGGGAAAGTTCATGTGACCTTGGGAAAGTTCTAAAGCTTTCTGTAAAGCTCTGGCAAATTGTCTGCCTTCCATTTGTGGCACCCATTTAGACGGGGAGTGACTATGGGTTGGTAGTCTCTGTCCATGACCAAGTTCATTAAGTCCACCTCCTTTATTTCCAGTGTCTGTAAAAGATTTGGATCTTTCTCAGTCTTGGTTTGATGGTGATGTCTCATCCTTCCATGACTGGAATTGCTGTATGAGTTGGCCACTATCTACTCCCATCAGATAAGATGAGAAATCAGGGGCTTCTAAAGGTCTTAGTGACTCTGGCTGGTCATGGCCAGGAGACCCTATCTTTCCCTTTCTGTAAATTTTCAAAGTAAACCTCAAACTTCCCTGCTGGCAGCCAGGAAAAGGCTTTCTGCTGTTTACTGGCTGAGCGCTTTCCAGTGATTTATAATTAATGGAGACACTTCCAAGGGTTTGTGGCTTTTTATTCACTTGTTTCCTGCTTATGTTGACAGTGACCTTATCTGCGTTTAACTTTGCCTTCTGGATTCATGAAGAGAAGCGTGGATTTAAGCAGCCCAGAAGGAAGATTAAGCCATCCTTCTAGCTAATCTGCATGCAGAGAAGACTGCTTGCTTTCCCTATCTTAGGTTTGAGAAATTCTATTATGCTACAGCATATCTCCAAGGAAGGATTTGAGTGATGTTGTTAGCAGACTTCCTTAGACTAATTTTTACTGTGGATTGCATGTGGTAAGTCTGCTGTCAGCCATGTAGCATTTTCTTCTTGAAAAAGGAGTCCTGTCATTTGTTGTGCTGCAGCATGAAGGTGTTCTGCAGCTTTGGCTCTGAGGATTTGTAACTATCAGTGTCTTCTGATAGTAGTTAGTGATTATTCTCACACTGAACCCAATACACACCTGAGCCATGGTTGTTGCCAGGAGGTTCACAGGAACTTTACAGTCCCAGTCATCCCCAGGGCCTTCTTGCAGTGTGTCAGCTAGAGCTATGGGGGCACTGATCCACCAGTCAGTTCTTTGGGCTATACCTTTGATTCTGCAATTTGTCCTTTCTCATGAAGCCTCCTGCCATAATAACTCTTAAAATGCACTGAGTACTTCTGTCCAAAGGCACTTGAGGTCTCAAAAGCTTTCAAACTGTGGTATTTTGGCTAGTCTGCTACCTGCAAAATAGCCTTGGGTATTTCCCGAAAGGCAGTCACAGCTTATCTCCTCTGAGACCTCATTAGAAGAAGCAAAGATCTGCTGTGGATGGGCCCCATATCCTGGGAACAGGAGTGTCACTACTAGCTGTCATTCCTCTTTCTGGTCTGCCCTGGGGATTTTCTCCCTGTGCTCTGAGAAACCCATGGAGACCTCTGGGGACACCTGAACCAGGGTAACCTGGAGTACAAGGTGTTGTCAGAACAGCCTCCTGTGTCAGCACCTCTTCACAGCTTTTTCTCTTGAGAATTGGAGCAATGAATGTTTCAGCTGCTCTGAAAACAAAAAAACCTGGCAGGGAAACATCACCTCCTCTCTGACAGAGAACTTTGGCCTTTGCCTAATGCCAGATGACTGCAAACTGAAAAGAAAAAAGGAGTGTGACTTCTCTGAGTATTTGAAGCCAAAAGGCACAAATGTGTCTCTCTAATACTTAATTTCCCAATGGCATAAATGTTGAAGGAGCACTGGGGCTTCATTGCTAAGATACTGCTGTCTCACAGGCTTTTTATGCTTGGGCTGTCCCCGAGGTGTGCATGTGATGGGGCAGTCTGCCTTTGAAGTTTTCTATGGATTGAGTGGCATTTAGACTTCACCCTGAGAGTGGTTGTTAGTATGACCAAAATCAGTGCTTGTGCTCTATCCTTTTCTAAATACACCTTAGGAAACTTACAGCTAGGTATTGAGTAGGAAATCTTTTTGTTCCATCCATCTGAACACTTATTTTGGCGTGCTGCTAGACACATGAGGAAATTGGGTGTGATATTGATGCGTTACATTGTGCTTGTGAGAGACAGAGGGATGACCGTAAGGAGAATGTCTCAAAAGGCCAAGCATAGCTCATGGGGTTTGGATACAAACAGGCATCTGCCAGGAAGCTGATGGCTGGTAGTCCTGTCAGAATCCCTAAATCACTCTCCTGGACAGTGCAGGGAGCTGCTGGCCTTATGTCTAGTGGTGCTTTGGAGGATTTTGTGTAGCCCAGGGCTTGATGTGGCTTTCCCATCTTCATGAGGACACAGCATCCTTGCATGTTACGCCCAAGACACGTTGTGTTATCCTGTCACAGAGTAGGAGAGCTGGTTGAACTCTGAGCCAGCTGCTCTGGTGCAAGAACATTTTGTGCTCAGCAAGAGAGGTGATCTCTGGGTGTTGCTTGATGCTCTGCAATGTGAAGTAGTGGCTGGGGACTGAATGCTGCTTTCTCCCTGTGAGCTGAGATTGCGAGGAGTGAGAGCAGAGTGAGAGTCTCAAGAAAAGCTCTTGCTTTTTATCTGAAAGAAGCTGGATCACTGAACTGCTTGCATCTTCTTGAGTGCACCAGGAGCCAGGAAAGCCTTTCCCCGAATTTACTGCCTTTGTGAAGGAAGGAGGCTTAAAAATTTGGCTTTCTTTACATCTTTAGAGGAATGGTGACCTCAGGACTGATATGGAATCTATGTAGTGCAGTGTGTGGCTATAGCAAATGCTACTCTTGAAGGACCTCCCTGACAGCACCATCTTTGGGGTGTACAAAACCTGCCTGCAACATCACCCTGGAATGGATTTATTGCAGCATATATACAGGGCAGTGACATGGCAGTGCTTGGAGGCTCCATGGGACTGCTGCTTGCTGTGCTGGGCAGCTTGGGAGAGCACACGTTATTGTAGCTGGTCCCAGATGACTTCTGCCTTACTGGCTCCAATGTTCTGTCTCTAATCTTTACATGCAAAATCACTGCAGATTCTTCTGCTGAAATTCGCCCTTGGAGCTCTTGCTCTTCAAGATAATCATCTTCATTCAGAATTTTTTCTCCTTTCCCATTTCTCTCTTCTTTCTGTGAACTTTCTGTGAACTCATCTTTCATGCCAAGTTCCACTATCTCTCACTTGCCTTTTAGTGAGTTTTTGTGGCATCTCTGCTTTTGCCATCTTGCATCTTCCTCCATCTCCTTCTGACCTACGTAATATATGTCCTATATGCTAACATCTGCAGTCACATCCTGAACTACATTTACAGCCATTTTGGTGGTGTTTGTAAAGCTGTCTTTTGTATTCTTTAATGTTTTCTTTTGTTTTCAGAGTTGTTCTTGGACCCATTATCTGTCATAGGGTACATTTAAAATCTCTGCTTTTAAAAACCATAGTAAGAAAGACAAGGAGCATCTGCTTTGCTTTTGCAAGCAGAATATCAGCAAACTGCTCTGTTGGCCAAAATCATGTGGTCATTGAATCACTGTGATGTTTCCCATTGTCAAGTTGAAAACCCTACCACTTGAGCCTAAAAATAAAGTGCTGTCAGTTCTGTATGTGCAGGCAAACCGTCACTTTATGTTAAATAGATTGATTAAATGTTCTGCTTAAGTGTGCTCAGTGAAGAAAGCGCTACCAAAACTGGATCATCCCTGAAACTGAAGGATGCCTAAGCTTCCTTTTCATTCATAAGGCTTCTTTTAAGAAAGTGGAGGGCTTATTTGAGCTCAGACTTCAGCACTCAAAAGGCTGAATTTTGCCAAACTTGATAGTTTTATTGAAAGAGTCACCAACTATCCAGTACACATAAATTCAGTACTGGCATCGGGTACATGGTAAAGCCTGAGCAGCAAGCCATTGCTCTGCCCTTGACAGCTTGAGATTCAAGCTGAGGCCAATTGAGTCCTGTTTGTGAGCGAAACCAGAATTCAGCAGTTGTCTCCACTTTGGCTGGAGAGATCACTTGCAGTTGTGCGTCATGAGGGTTGACAGCTTCCCTGGTAGCCTGAGCTGCCTCAAAGCTTCAATTTTAATTGTTTTCTTAGAAGTTGCACTCCTGAATTTAAGCCTTTCTTCAGGCAAAGCTGGAAGCAGGTGCAGGCAATTGCTGTTTGTGCTGTTGCTGATGGGAATGGGAACCGCACCAGTGAATCAAGATGGGCAACCACACCAATGTCAATGGAGTATTTTATCCAGGTATTGAAACTGCCAAACCATCCTGGTCAGAAAAACGTGGTTTGAAGACACTGCTCAAGCCTTTACTTCTTTTAGCCTTTTCTTGAAGCCTTGACTGGTTTCTTAACACTGCAACAGATGCAGTTTCTAGGAGGTGTGTTAATGCCTTCCTCATTTTTGCTGCTTTTGGTAAAACAGATGGATTTCAATATCTGCTTGGTATAGCATTTGCTCTAGATTTTCTCCCTGACCCCCCACCCCCACACACTTTCCCAGGTCCTTTTCCATGGATAAGATCAATGAAAGCTGTCTAGAAGACCCTGGACATCTTGCATAGCCCTTACAATGAACCTCTGGGTACTTGGCTCGTCCTCGGAGCAGGAGTTCTGAGATGTATGAAGAATCTCTATTGACTGTGTATGCACAATTGTTTTACAGCCAAATGAGCTGAGATTATTTATGTGAGCCACTCTTTTTCGAAGAGGGACACTTTCTTCTATTGTTCAAGGGCAGATTTTAAAATGAACTTGGTTGACACGTGGGCTTCTGAGTGGAAAGGTGCCTCTTTCAAAATGAAGGGCTTTGAAGACATTGCTACCCTGCTATTGTCAGCTGCATACAGACAATTTAGACTGTCCTGATGTTGTTGTGCTGTTTTTCCTATTGGCTGAATATGTCTCACGATCTTATCCATTTAAGTGAAACTTGGGCCATCTCTGGCTATACTTTACTGTTTAACAAACAAATAGAAACACCCAGATAATTCTTTGCCTTGCAGGCTGAGGATCTTTAAGTCCCACTGGACTTTTCTACAATCCTCCTCATTGCTATAATGGGAGACCTGGCCAAGAAAGTGCTTTGACAACTAATTGACAGCTCTGGGCATCAGTTGCCACCACTCTTAAGTGTGTTTCTCACAAAGCAGTGACACAGAGGGACGTGGCCAGTGGGCATGGTGGGATGGGTTCAGGTTGGACTGGATGATCTTAGATGTCCTTTCCAACCTTAATGATTTGAAGTTGAATGTCAGCTATGGTGTCACAGCCATAAGCCCTTCAAACTGAGTTCCTGGAGTCGTTTCTATCCTGTGTACACAGAGGCTTCGTACATCACTGGGCTTTGTGCCTGACAGCTGCAAGGATGTTAATTATTATGCCGTAATTAATCACTTGAAGTATCTTGCTGCACTGTTGTTAAGCCAAATTCTGAGGCCTTTGCTGGGTCATTAAGCAATAAGTAAGTAAAGACTAATTTAATCCATTATTAATCAATGAAATAAATATATTATGTAGTCCTGGTTTAACAAGTCATGGGTGAAAAGTGAAAAAATTAAGTAAAAATCTCTAAAAAAGAAAAACAAGTAGTTTTTAACCATAAACTTAAATTATTTTGGAAAATAATTATTTCTTCAGAGCCATATGAGCCCATACCAGCTCCTAATTTATGGAGCTACTCGGCTCACTAGAAGCAGTGAAGAATGTGCTGGAATTTCACCCAGGGAAGGAAGGCCTGTTGTCCTGCAGTGGGCTGACCAGGGACGGGCTGGCTTCAGGCATGACCTCAGCCCACAGCTGTGGCTGCAGCAGTGTCACCCTGCACACGGTGCCTTCCTGAGGGAAGCATTTCTCGGCATCCAACTCAGGTCTCAGCCCACATCCCCAGCTCCTGCACCAAGCCTGGCTCTGGGCTGTCGCTGCTACCAGCAGTGTTTTCAGCTGCCAGCACCATCCTTAAGTTCTGAGTGCATTTTGGGAGTGCTAACTTGATGGCTTCCTACAGGGACAGGAGATCAGCTATCATCTGGGCGGCCTGTGGGGTTTTCAGTTTTTTGACCTGCTTTTACAGCGGTATCTGACAAGCTTAAATCCCTTGGTACTGAAAGCTTACAGCAGATATTTGCTTTTCTTTCTACTGCAGTAGCACCTGGAAGGCTGGCTGTGAGGTGTGTTGTGCTGAAACCACGCTCATACATTTGACTTTTAGATACGAATCCTTCCCAGGAGCATCCAGCTCAAGTGGACAAGGCAGTTGCACAGAGGTGAATGTATTATGACAAAGTCAAGAAAGCATTTGTAGCAGAGATAGGTATTAAAATCCTCGCAAGCTCCCTACCACTGCAGAGCTTGTCAGAAGCAGGCTGCCTTCTCATCTGGCTAGGACGAGAGGGAGACACTCCGTTGTGCATCTGCCATCACTCCGTTACATGAAGGAAAGTTGGAGAATGCTTTTGGTGATTTGTTTCTTTGCATTGCGTAAGTATGTAAGCTGTTTGGATCATTGGAACAAACTTCTCCCCATATTTCAAAGCCAATTGCTTGGTTTGACATTTGCAGTCTGGCTCTTTGCTTGTGTTTTTTTGTGGTGGTTGTGTTGAAACAAGCAGCCCGCGTTCTCTCATTCTGTTTATGTGACTTGAAATGAGACATTTGGGCACCTACTAGATTCCCTTTAAAAGAGAAGTGATGAAATGTGATCTAGATACCACTTCATGCAGCTCTCCTAATATTTATACTTAAGTGATAGAAAGAATATAAAGTAATGAAGTTTGTTGGGTGAGAAACAAATTCCAGCATGTTCTTATTGCCATGGGACAGCTGAGCAGGGAAGTACCAGTGGTAAAATGGAGAGATGCAATAGAGAGGGAGCAGGGTGCAGCTGCCTGTTACCAGAGGCAGTTTCTCTTCTGCTGAAGTGTCTATTTCTGGCTCATGCATATTGTGGCACAGATATTTCCCAGAAGATAATGTGGCTTTCATTTGAAGCCAGCTCTTTCCACTGACTAGGTGAAAAAAACTGGATATTTGAGTTATGGGCTTACATGTGTAATTCACCTTCAGTGTGGCAGGGTAAAGAGGTCCATTTCTTCTCTGGGTTTGTGTAAGGATGAATCCTGCAGTTAGCACGGCCAGCCTGTGGCTTGGAGCCATGTGTGGCTTAAGTAATGGGGTGGCTGTGTACAGCTGGAGGTGGATGTGAGCTGGAGCAGGTGCTGCAGGATGGAGCAAGATGCTGGGGAACAGGGTACTGCTGAGCAAGGTGCCAGCAGCAAGGCCAACCAGACAGCATGCGGAACACCGAGCCTTTCTGGGTTTGCAGACCCCCTTCTTGGGGATCACCTTGTCTTTTGCTTTCTGAAGAACAAAGCTGCTGTGTCTCAGGTAGGTGGAGGCTTGCAGGATGCTGTCCTCACCACTTGTCCCACTGTGGCAACTCCTTGCTGGTGAATTACAGCATTGGCTTTAGGAAGCCAGCTGAGCAGGTGCTTTTGGCAAAATCGAGTCTTATCCTAGGGCTGCTGCTGATCCCTTTTAGATCTGGGGAGCACAGGAAGTCTGAGGCACTGCTGATTCCTTAGGCGGCGAGCAGGGAGCTGTGTGCTGCAGATACGTTGCTTTGAGGCTGTCACTGTCTGGGGGCTGTGCTGATGTGCTCTCAGGATACCACGCCTGCCACTCCGTGGCTGTTCTGTGCCAGCAGAGATGCACAAAGCAGCCAGAGCCAGGGTCAGAGGCTGTGCAGGGGCTCTGCACTGCAGTTTAGGAGTTGTCACTGTTTATCTCCTCAGAGCTGCAGGCAGAGACCAGAGCAAGCTTGAGCTGCTGTATGGACAACAAAGAGCAGCAGCATTGTGATTTTGTCTTTAGCTGGGCTCGACTTCAGAACAGCCAGAGAAAAATCTGTGGAAACCGGTCATGAGGTGCCAGATGTGTTGGTATTTTGATCATCGTGAGCCAGTAAGCTGAGGGAAATGAGGAAGCACAGACATGAAGGAGCCTGGTGCAGAAATAACCTGTTCTGCCAATGCAAGCAGCACTTTGGAAGAAAAACGAACAGTACAGAACATGGTTCACCTTGGTGGTGAATGAAGTGTCTGGAGCTGAAATCCATCACTGTTAGAGCTCTGCAAGTGGAAAGATACCTGGAGAGATCTGCATGAATGACAGAACTCAGTTGCAGCAGCTGGAATGTATGTGAGCCTTGATGAATCTGTGTGAGTGCCTGTCGCCCTCTGCCCCCTCTGTGCCCTTCCAAACACTACTGTAAGTGCACTGTCCTGGAATGGTGCAGCCACAGCATCTTTGTTCTTTGTACCTCCTTCCTTTTCCCCTGCCTCAGACATAAATTATGTGCTTGCCTTTGTAAGGGCTCTGCTGACCTGGCTGCTTCCTGGCTGCAATCTCCTGGCTGTCTTTGCTCTGCAGAGCTGCTCTTTTTTACGCTTTTAAAACAACTTCTCCCGAAGTACCCTCATACTTTCACCTCTGCTGACCTTTGTACAAGAGAGGCATCCTCTAACAGCCCCATCCTTTCTGCTCATTCTCAGATCTCTGCTTAGAAATCTCATCTCCTGTTGTGTCCGCTCACTTCCAGAGCGGGTCTTGTAGCCCATCACCTAATAATCCTCACAGGCAAACTCATTGGACTGTTTCACAGGACTGACCAGATGCTCTGCTTTGTGTCTCTGCTCTTGCTGCCTACAGGAACAGAAGCACTAAGCTGGGTAATTTCCACAGCGTGGAAAAAAAGTGGGTCTTTTTTTTAAAAAAAAAAAAAAAAAAAGGGAAAATGTCAGTTTTCCCAAATGTTACCATTTTATTAGAAGAAGTTACTTGAAACTCCTGCTTGGAATCAGAAGAAGAAATGTTTCCAGCTAGACTTTTTGGACCATGGCTAGCATGGTGGAGTCTGCCTTGTAAGATAGGTAAATATAATATACAGTCATACACTCTGTCTAAGCCCCCCTGATTTGAGTCTGGAGTTCATCCAGAGCAGAACAACAGTCATATCCTGGAATGGTGTTGAACTGTACTCGGAAGGTGCTGAAACAGAAACCTGGTCGTTTAGGTCAGTTGTAATGGTATGTACAGACTTGAGTGGGATTCTTGGCCATAAGAGAAAAATGCCGATAACCAAAACCTCCCAACAGAAAAGCAACATCTTTCTGTTCTTGAGGTGAAGCTGTATTCTTTGCCCACTGGCTGCACAACACCAACGCAGGTATGATATAGTGACGCCGGAATAGGGCTAAAAAAAAGTTACAAGCCTTGCTAAGTAAAGACATATCTCTGCAGCTGGATTGCCACTGTGTGCAAGATCCAGTGGTGAAACACTGGCACAGGCTGCCCAGAGAGGTGGTGGTGCCCCGTCCCTGCAGACACCCAAGGTCAGGGATGGGCTCTGAGCCTGATGGAGCTGTGGGTGTCCCTGTTCATTGCAGGGAGTTGGACCAGAGGGCTTTTAAAGGTCCCTTCCAACTCAAATGATTCTGTGATCCTGAGCATGCTGGTTCCTTTTTCCAGCATACTCACCTTAAAGTCTTCTTCCTTCTAACTGCTTGAGTAAATGTTACAGATGGTCACCTCAGTGTCAAATTTTGGTGAGGAGGAAACTTTGACAAAGGCAGCAGAGGCAGAGAGGGGAGAGAAGAAGAAGGCAGGGAAAAATGCTCTGACTGCAAAGCAAAACGTGGCTCAAACGTGGCTATCGTGGGACTCCTGCAGCACCACTCCTGCCAGTCACATCTCTGGCTCCAACCGTTTTCTGAGCATTTCCAGACTTCTCCCTGCCCCTCCTCCCTGGGAGCATCAAACCCTCAATTCCTCCTGCACTTCCCTGTCAGCTGTTGTTCTTGTCAACTTGCAGTAGTGGCAAATAGCAGAAAATGAAGCTCTCCCTTCTGGTGAGCGTCCACAGTCCCTGCTCCCTGGCATGAAGAGTCAAAACAGTGTTTATGATGTACTGCTCAGACTGTTGGACTAGCTCAGCAGGCACTGGCTATTACCAAGCTGAGCACTGAAATGAATAAACAAGAAGGACTGAAACTACACCCTCCCTACAGTTGCTCTGATTTTTCTCGCTGAAGCACTGATCCATGAGGTTTTGAGCTGAGCACTGAGTAAGTTGATTTAAAAAAGGCACCCAGCTCTGGCTACAGGCACCTTGCAGGCTGGAGTCTGAGATGAGCAGGGAACAGCTCTCAGGCTGGTCCTGTTCCTTCTGCCGTGGCTTTGGGCACTGCTGAGGCTGTGCTCTGAGTGCAAGCATCTCTTCCCTATACCTGCTATTCCAGTAGGTTCCTGGCTGAAAGCTGCTAACCCTAAAGGTGTGCTAAATTATCCCTTGAAGCTGTCGCCACAGCCCGACAGCCCCACTCCTGGATGCCTCTGCAAAGGGACAGCTGCATGGCTGTGCTTAGCAGATGCTTGCAGTTGGTACCTGGGGCTGGGGCACAGATGGGTCCCATTTCCCCATGGTCACTAGAGTGCAATGTGCTCAAGCAGGGCTTTACGGATAGCAGAGGATGTGAATGTGTGCAGAAGTTTTCAGACTGCCTGGTGATTTGTGGGTTCTGGTTTTGTCCTGTCTTCATCCTTGTCAAGGGCTCGGGGATTCTGCAAAACTACTTGGTTTCTCAGCTGATGAGAATGAAGTACGTGGTTATCTTTGGGAGGGCACAAAGCTTTAATGTCAGACTGTGTTCTCTCTGATATGAAGATAGTTATCCCTCTGTTATCTCCCAGTTTGCTTGTTTTTCTTGTATCTTTTTGCACACAGCCTGTCTGGGCTGGGAACCAGCTCTTCTTGGTGTACTTGCAGTGCCAAGTACTGTCATGGTTGAATACAAGCAGTGATGAAGTGGAGCTTTGTGGATGTTCTATACAAAGAAAAGCTTGGCTTTGACATACATTGCCTTAAAGCACTTTGCTCTTTGTGATTTCTAAGAAGGTCAGAAAAGGGACGGTGAGCTCAAGCCCTAATGGTACTGCCTGTACTGTACGTGAGTGAGTTGTTGCACTCAGGTGGGTTTGTGGTGCAGAGCTGTGCTACCCTCATTGCCTTGGAGGTATCTTCAAAGCAGGCACTTCAGGCACATGATGCCCTTGCTTATGTAGTGAGCTCCCTGGGACAGCTTGGCTGTTGTTTTGACTGATGTGTGGATTGTAGTGCAGCACTTCTGTCTTTCCTCCTCCTCCCAAAGTTTGGTGAAAAACAGAATCAAAGAACAAGTTGTGTTTTGACTGGCAGCATCTTGCTTGCTGCAATACACTAGCTGGTAGAAAAAGATATCTAGGGTCAAAGTCCTAAATGCAGGAAGGTGAATGGTAGGCATTTAGAAATTCCAGCAACTCATCAACCTCAGGAGGGGAGAGGCTTTTCTTTTTTCTTTCAGTGTTTTGGAGTAGAAACAAACCAGGCTGGATGTGGCTCTGGGCAGCCTGGTCTGGTGGTTGGCGACCCTGCACATAGCAGGGGGTTGAAACTGGATGATCATTGTGGTCCTTTTCAACCCAGGCCATTCTATGATTGTATGACTAAAAATAACCAAGATTAGAGTCTCATTCTCTTTCCCCTGATAGTTGTGTTATATGTGACACCTGTTCCAGAAACATGTAGAGCATTGCACTTTTTTATCCTGGCACCATTTCATGCACTCCTGATGCATACTTTGTATGAGAAGAGTGAAGTAAATGAATCTAGAAGCTGAAGGGTTTTGAATCAGACCCTTGAAGTGGAGAATCATAGAATCATAGAATGGCCTGGGTTGAAAAGGACCACAATGCTCATCTAGTTTCAACCCCCCTGCTACGTGCAAGGTCGCCAACCACCAGACCAGGTTGCCCAGAGCCACAGAGGTCAGCACTGCCAGATAAGATGGCTTTTGGAGGGCCTGTAAGCACCTGTGCTTCTTGCTCTGGAAATCTGGAAGGAAGACAATGCAACTCTTAAAATGCCAGCAAAGCTAGCAAGAGCATGCTAAGATTGTTCAAAGCAGTGGTAAATTCTGAGACAATACTCACATCATCAGCTGATAAATGTGGATAGTATGACTCATTAGATGTATATTCAAAGATCATGTCTATGATGCTTTATAACTTTATTGGTACCTTGGTCTCCATAAACCTGCAGATGTCCAGTTCTTCCCAAAACTGTGATAATCCTTGACTGTTTTTCTGACTCTGCTGGTAGATTTCAAAGCAGTTCCTGGGACTTGGTTGGTTTTTCCTACAGGCATAGGATGCAGATAAATAGCATATGCCCATCTGTCAGCTGAATTGTCCCAATTCACACACACTGACTTGAGGTCTCACGTAGGCTGCTTACAACAGATACCGAATTTAGGTGTTGTGACTATCAAGTGTCTGTGCTTGAGATGGTAATGAGTTGCTTGAACCACTTTCTGCCCAGGGATCTGGCTCTGCCGTGCCTCATACAAGCCAGCTGTAATCAGATGGCAGAGAGTTGAGGGGAAATGCAGCAACCCTTCTTCCTTCAAAAACTAATTATTCTCCCTATTAATAACCACGCAGACACTTGCATTAAATTTATAAAACACCTTCTCATTCAGCCTATGGGAAATGTATGGAGCTGGTAGAGCAATGACTCTAAGAGAATGGCCTGGGGGATGCGTTGCAGTCATTGCACTCTTCTCAGAGACTTGCTTTGACTCTTGCATGGGTTACAGCAGGGACAAATTGTAGGGACAAGGAACTGCATGGTGTGACAGCTGCAGACCTTTTTAGTTTTCAGTGGTGGCACAGCTTAAGGTATGTCCTAGAAAGCTAAAAGAAGCTGGCAGAAAGCAGAGGCAAGGTAAAATGTAAGATTTGTAAGAGCCTCTTATGACCGTGGAGCACAAAGCGTGAGATCTGTCAAACTAACATTACCTATATTGACAATTTTCATGTTAGTGAGATTATACTTTGGAGTTCTAGGCCCAACATCCAGACTCAGCTGCCCAAATTCAGCTGCCATACAGATTTGCACAAGCTGTCACACTCATTATTTCCTAAAGGCTCCCAATGGAGTCTGGACAGAGCTGATGGTGCTCTGGGTGAATCGCAGTGTTTGTGCTTTGTCCTTTGGGTGCAAATCAGTGCTGCCTTCGTGCTCTGGGTTATGCTGTCCATATCTGTCCAACTTCAGTGCTGGGCAATTTCCATGCAGTATTTTTAGTGGATAAATGACTAATAGAGTCCTAAAGCTGAAAGTAACCAAACTTCTATAGTTTAGTTTTCAATTTCTGCTAAATACTCCAAGAGGATTTAATGTGGTGCGTGAGTAATTAACACTAGCTATCAATTCACAGCGGCTCTCTTGCTACAACTCAAAGCACTGTGCAAACAAAGTAAAACAGAAGTCACCCTTTAAAATTTCCTAAAGGGAAAAGAGAAGGTAAATAATTACCCAATCTCCTGGGATTATCCTGAAGTTAGAATCGTCCATTACAAAGATGGAAGAAAAAAAAAAAAGCCAACTGCTTCCGAAGTAATTTAAGATTATTAATTGCAGCAAAGTTGGGGAATTCAGTGGAGATTCCCAGAGCTAACAGTAGCTGTGTCCCTTTGGTTGCACATACCTATAGCTGTGCTGTATGTGTACACAGAAGATTCAAGGGTAAGTAGAGGTAAAATTGAGTATAAAAGTCACATGAAGCTTTCCTGAAGGAGTAACCATCTTTCCCCATGCTGCAGTATTCTTCTGAGTGTGCATTTTTCACTGAAAATCCCATCCGGGCATTCAGACTTCTGTGACAGATTTCCTTTAAAGCAAAACCCAAAGCGTGGTTTTGCACTTTGTGTGTCATCAGAAGATCATAGTGCTCTGTATGCTGGTTATCATAGAGAACACAACAAACAGATTGTGCCTACCCCTCTGTTCTTACAGCTTATGCTCTTCGTTAGCGATGTGGGACTCACCAGAGGGTCTGTCCCCCACTGCATGAGTCCCTGAGCTGGCACAGTGTCCCCACCACAGTCCCACTGCCCAGGTGGTACAGACTGGAAGGAGCAGTCCTTGAGAACAGCCCTGCAGAGAAGGACCTGCGGGTCCTGGTGCATGAAAAACTCAACATGAGCCAGCAGTGTGCTCTTGCAGCTCGGAAAGCAAATGGTATCCTGTGCTCCATCAGAAGAGGGTGGCCAGCAGGGACAGGGAGGTGATTGTCCCTCTCTACTCTGCCCTTGTGGGGCCCCATCTGGAGTACTGCGTCCAGGTCTGGAGCCCCCAGTACAAGAAAGACAGGGAGCTGTTGGAGGAGGGCCACAAAGATGATCAGAGGGCTGGAGCACCTCCCCTATGAAGACAGGCTGAGAGGGCTCGGCTTGTTCAGCCTGGAGAAAAGAAGGCTGCGGGGTGAACTCATTGCAGCCTTCCAGTACCTAAAGGGAGCCTACAAACAGGAGGGGAGCCAACTCTTTGAAAGGGTAGATAACAGCAGGACAAGGGGAAATGTTTTAAGATGAGGGAGGGAAGACTGAGGTTGGATGTCAGGGGGAAGTTCTTTACTATGAGAGTGGTGAGGTGCTGGAACAGCTGCCCAGAGAGGCTGTGGATGCCCCGTCCATCCCTGGAGGTGTTCAAGGCCAGGTTGGATGGGGCCCTGGGCAACCTGGTCTGGTATTAAATGTGGAGATTGGTGGCCCTGCTTGTGGAGGGGGGATTGGAGCTTCATGATCCTTGAGGTCCCTTCCCACCCAAGCCATTCTGTGATTCTGTGGTAGCACCGGGACAGAGCAGCATGGCTCTTCCTGGCTCCGAGGGCACGGTGTCCTAGCAGAGACCAAAGGCAGGAAGGTGCTGCTGGCTTGCCAGCTCTGATTCTTTCAGATGAATTTGGCACCGTGATCCCTCCTTATTCCTGTGGCTCTGATGGTGTCACCTTGAAGAGCACTTCCTGCTGCAGGGTTCATTACCTGCGTGGCCATGTGATTCACTTAGGTTCGTTTGATGGTGACTAATATCTGGTAACATCCATCAGAACCAAGCTGCTTAGCAGAGAACAGTGCGGTGTATAAATCTCTTTTCCTTCTGTCACTGCCTTTCAGCAACAAGCTAATTCCATTTAATACATGATGGTACCTCATAATTGGTGATAAAAAATGAGAGGAAATGGGAAAAAAATGGATACAAATGCATCTTGGCTCTGATCCAGCTGCTCCTTCGTTTCCTCTGAATCTGAAGGTGAATATTAGAAAGGGACAGCGTGTGAAAAGCATCAAGGGGAGAACGATGGTGAAAATACTCTGTGTTAAGGTAGCTGTGGTCAGGCCCTCGGATAGCTCTCCTGTGCAAAAAGTGGGATGCTGAACATATTCTCCTTCATTTAAGTACGTTTTGGGGCATCTTTATTTGATTTCTTTCTTTCTGAATTTGTTCCAAACTCAAAAATAAATAAATAAGCTCCTTTCTTTGGACTAATGAATAATTTAGGCTCCTAAAATGTAAGAAACACTATTCTCTGATTGGCTCAAAATGCACTTTTTGAAACCTCCAAGCCAGCAGCTTTGTCGGGTGCAGCGTTACAGCAGTATGTCACTGCAGACTGCTTCCGTGTCCCTGCAGATACACCCAGGTACAGCGCCTGCCCCAGAGCATCCTGAGAGAAGCCAACTTTATCTGTTCTCTCTGCTCCAATCAGTGCTGCCTTGAGATACTGATCTACGACCTTGCAGCCTGGAAAGTGCCATGTGCAGGCAGGAAGCAGGAAAAGCTTGAGCTTCGTGGGGGTCACATGAATTTATGGTGCCAGCAAAGTGAGTTTGTGCTTGAAGGTGAGGTGTACAGATGCAAAGGTGGCTGGAGGTGTTCGGTGCAAGAACCAGCAGTGCTGTAGCGACACAAGAGGGAGCTATGGATTCTCCTGAGATGCAGCAGGGTTCACCCAGGCAGAAATGCACACCGGGTGGGTAGAGGAATAAATTCTGGAGCACAGCAGCCTCTGGAAAGACAGACCAGGCTCTGGTGTGCTGGTTCTTTGGGGCTGCTTGGGTGCTAGTTAACTGTGAGTGTGCTGGAGAGGAAGATGGAAAGGAACATTACTTTCTTAGGGAAAAAAGTAAGAGATGGTTGTGCCTCTATCTGGTGCTTGTTTTGCAAGGGATAGGATGGCTCAGAGGGCAAAATGCTGGTCTTGGGAACAGGAGTTACTCTATTCATTCATGTGGGCTGTGTAAGCTGTGTTCCTCAGGTCTGGACCTGGAAGTGACATTTATGGGGAATTTAGGATGTGAGAGCTGTGCAGAGATTCCCCCAAACCCTTGCTAGGTTCCATGAGGACCATGAGCAGAGATTCCCAGTGGCTTCAGATTGCTGCTGTGTGAGTCTGGGGCCTTTACATTGCTTGGCACTCTGCATACTCTTCTCTAGGGCCAGCCACGGTCAGGGGCACAGCTTCTTATCTCACAGTAGGAGCTTTACTTACAGCACAACACTTGGCTTCAAAATCATGTGAAGGAGAAGCAGTGCATGTACCTGTATTTTATCCTCACAATTAACACTGAGCAGGAAGTGAGAGATCCAGCTCAGTGTCTTCCTCCAAGGTGACCGCTGAATATATAATTATTCTGGACTTTACAGGATTTGGAGTATTTGTTTATAGATCTTCAAGGAAAGCCTCCAGTTTCTGCATTCACAGCTCAAAATCCACATTTTGGATAACAGCACTGCTTTGGTTACACGGTGGTCTGTAGTGCTGAGCACTGCCAGCAGCCCCTCTGGCTGCTCTGTGTCTCTGCCCTGTGTGATGCACTGTCCTTTTCTCAAATATCCAGTGTCTTTCTGCTTGAAGAAAATAACTGCTTTCCCTCCCCCTCTCTCCTTTCAAACCTTTTAAATTTCTCTTGCATTTTTTGTCCTCATTCTTGCCTTTCACCCCAGTTCCTGGGTGGATACTACGTGCTATACTTGATACAGTCTGAGCTATAAATAAGAAGCAGTTTGTTGGAAAGTAAAATTAGCAGGCCAGATTTTCAAACTCGCTTCTAAATGTGTGCCTAGCCACCTCGAAGAGTACACGGCCTCATTTTCAGAGGTGCTGAATGTTGTTGTTATCCTTGATTTCAATGGGAATTTGTGGTGCTCAGGACTCACTCCTGGAAATCAGGTCACTTTTTTGTTTGAGACTTGAGCGTGGATGGAAAAGCCTGACCTCCAGCAGTGTATTACAGGTGGAGAGACCAGAGTTCACAGAAAGGTTGACAGATGCTCTGGGTCAGTCACTTGCTCAGAGCGCAGTTTTGGGAAGGTCCCTTCTGTTTTTAAAGGATAGGAGATTCTCAGCAAGTGACCACAGACACTCTTCTGTCTGCAAGGTGAAACATCTCAAGACCTTGGCTTTGTTTACTTGTTTACTTTGTCTTGCATGTGATTGTAGACATTTGTCAAATGCTGGAGCTGTTAGCTTGATCTGACTGTTGCTGAGGGAGATGGTGTGCACTGCGGTCATGTTGGGGTGAGTTATGCTCGGAGATGCGGTGGGTGTCCCATCCTTGGAGACACCTAAGGTCAGGCTGGACAGGGCTCTGAGCACCTGTTGGAGCTGTGGGTGTCCCTGTTCATTGCAGGGGAGTCAGACCAGGTGACCCTTAAAGGTCCCTTCCAATTCAATTCTGTGCAGCTGCTGCATGGCAAAGCGGAGACAGATGATGCTGGGACTCTGCCCATTGCTTGCAGCCCGTGCTGACCCATAACCAGAGGACGTATTACTTAGCAGCTCTGTACCTGGCTGAGCTTTCATGCTTACAAGCCCTGCTGACCCAGGCAAGTACTGGAAATTGGCAGAGAAACAATCTTTTCAAGTTTCTGGACATCCTTGAGCTCTGTAGGGAAGGCTTGAAGGAGGTGAAGCCTGTGGATGCTTTACACATGTCACAGGAGCTTGCTTCCTTGCTCTTGGACATGCTGGGAGAGTTGGCCTGGGAAATGGGCTCTGCAAGCGGAACAAGCAGCAGATCTCATTGCAGGCATCACTTTTGTCTTCTAATTTGCATTGTGCTTTAGGAAAAATCTCAACAGTGTTGATTGCCTGCAGCTGGAGCAACGAAGAGAAGGAGTGACAGAAGAGGGGCCACTTTGATAGATGCTTCTTGACTGCAAAGAGAGTTTTTCACCTGCCACCAGGAAAATAGTTTCGGGCTTTTGACTGTGTTTTTGGCATCTGTGCTTAGCACAGCTTTTGTAATTAAATTGAGCCTCTGGTTAGGAAGGCACAGGTGATGATAAAAGCTGCAGAGCATGCTGTTGCCATATTTCTCATTTCTACAGCTGTGTAACCCAAGGCTCTGCTCTAGAAAACCAAAACATAGATAGACTATCCAGTAGAAAGGTGTTTGCTTGCAAAGCACTCCAAATAATTTTTCTTTGTTAGCTCAAAAGCCTCCAGCTTCTCTTTCCAAAGCCTGCTGTGTGCTCGCATGCCAAGACAAGTTTTTGGCATCCTGCTCTGCTGCACAGAGCTATGCTGGGGAGAGAGCAGCTGCTTCACTCTGCGTTTTCCATGTGCCTTTCCCTCTTTGGTGAGAGTGTTTAAATAGCTATCTTAAACCAGCTGGGATTACAGAAGAGGAGGTCAAAGCTGAATTTGACTTATTTGACTTCCCAAAGGTTTATCTTGGAGAGCTGCTCTCCTGTCTGTGCTGTGTTTCCTGCCATGCTGACTGTGTAGCAAGCTTCTGGCAGAGGGCATGGCTGAAGTGCTGCTCTAAGACCATGCATCCCCCTCCTACCCTTTTTCATTAGCTAGAACACTACTCCACTTTAATGACCAGCTTGGTAATGTGCAGAGAACCCCTGTCTCCAGTGGGCTATTTTGTGTCTCTGTTCTTTCACATGTTTCTTATTTCTTTTGGCATTCAGGTGGGAATCAAGCTAAACGCTCAGAATCCAACAGTGGAAAGAGCAGAGGGCAGGAGAATACATATGAAAGGACAGATGAAAGAACAATGAATGAAACCCTATGCAGCATCATTTTGAAGTAATTGGATTCATGATGAGGTTTTCTTTCTTTACAAACCCCAGGAGGTGATAGTTGGCAAAGCTCTGCCAGAGTAGGGATCCTGAGAGCAGAGAAAGACATCCTGGGCGACGTGTTGCAGTAAAACTGAGTCTTCCATAGAGTTCAAAATACCTGTTATGGGACAGTCCCTGAGGGAAAGGCTTCCGTTTAAGTAAGAGCACAGCAGAGGTCAGGGGAGCTCAAATAAGAGCCTCCTGGAAGGGAGCTGGTGTGACACAGAAGGACGTGTGATTCCCCAGGGTGTGTGCATGGAGACTGCGTTGTTAGAGCAGGCTGTGTGTGCAGTGCATGCAGATCACTGGGTGAGCTGCAGCAGGGCCAGCCTGTAGACTGGAAAGGCTCGGGGCTGAGCAGACACACGGGAGTCTTTTTTCCTTTCTTTTTTTTTCTTTCAGACACTTGAAGTTTTGATGGAGAGGAGAAGAAAGAAAGGTTCTTAGTTGGAGCGAGCTCTCCCAGCGAGCTGCATTTGCACTGAGCTCCCACAGAGTGAAGCCTGCAGGCATTTTGTGTGCATGAAAAACTGATGCAAAAATTTTTGCTGCCAAGATGCATCTGTAAGAGGCAGAGAAGTTTGTGTGCTTGTCAGGGCCTCTGCACCATGATATTGCATTCCTATTATCCATGGAGCAGTGCTCCCAATGGGCCCTTTTTGCCATATCTCACCTTGCTAAGAGACGCCTGTAGAAAAGTTGGCAGCGTTGTTACTGCTCTGTGTTATGGATGACTCTTTGCCAAGTGCCCACTGCATATGGGCACTATGTATGCTATGACCTGAGGAAGCCATACCACGCCTAGCAGTGGCTTTTTGATCTCCTGCTGAGGAGAGTGGTTTTTTCTTGAGGTCAGGTTTCCTCACCGCATGACACTGCCTGGTTTATACTCTGCATTTTTAACCCCCACAGTTATCAGTTTAGTGACAGACATGCTGGGGCCTGCTCTGGCCCAGGGAAGGTTCAGGTTGGATATTAGGAAAAATTCCTTCTCCAAAAGAGTGGTCAGGGGTCACCATCCCTGGAGGTATCCAAGAACCATGGAGATGTGGCTCTGAGAGACGTGGTTAATGGTCAGGGTGGGAGTGGGTTGGCAGTAGAACTGGAAGATCTTGTAGCTCTCTTCCAGTCTAAATGATTCTATGATTGTATGATTCTATGACCAGACATGGCAGCTCCTCAATGACCTGGTGAGTGATGCACACACATAGTTTATTATAAAAGAGATGCTGTCCTCAGCTCGAAGATGCCACTAGCTGGCAAAGGTTGTACGTGAACACTTGGTGCCATGTTACTTGTGTTGTGGATGTAGTGCTAATTGCACGGTGTTTTCCCTAATGAGGAGATGGGTCTTCCAATAACTTAATAGAATCCTGCTGCGGGCCGTGATTTACCTCTGACAAGTTAAAGCATTGCCAGATCAATACTGTGCTCTCTTGCAGTAAATAGGCTTGATTTTAAGTATTTAGTAAGGATGTATATTGGATTAAGGGCCAGTTTTTCTAGGTGAGAGCCCACTGTAGGGCACAGATGCAGCTTGGGGGTGGCTGCTCTCCCCACAGGCTGCAGATCTCTGCTCCCCACGCTTGGGGAGCTGCTGGAAGCAAAGGCACATCTCTTCCCTGGCAGAGATCCCGGTAGGAGCCTTGATCTGAGCAATTCCACTTCCAACCACTTCATTTAGTACCAGCAGTGAATGCTGTGAGTGGAATGAGGGCCTGAGGATAATTATCATTCAAGTGACTGCTAGGCGAAATGGGTTTGTATGGGGCTAGACCTCAAAATCTGTCTCTATGGTTCTATGTGTGCTTCCCCTGCTGGAGATGTGCTTTGGGAGGGCGAGCTCCAGAAGGATCTCTGGAAGAGATGCTCTGTGAGTGGGATGGAGACCTTTCAGGTAATAACCTCACATTACTAAGTGTCTCATCATCCTAAAGAAATGCAAAGCTCTGCTGTCTAGAAAGAACCTATTAACTTTTACTATCCATTTTCTGGTACATGTGCACTCAGCTTTTCATTTGCTTTAAGAACAAATCCTTATCCCTCTTCTTATGTTGGAGAACTGACCCCAAGTCATGAGATGTAGGCGAGGACCTGCTACCATGCATCCCTGAAGGACAATCCTAAGGCGTGGGTAACTGAACCAGTAAGAGTATTAAAAGCAGAGTACTTATAGTGAATACACAGCTTCAACATTTTCATTGTGTCACTACTGTTTTATCCTTCCTTAATCCCCTTATGCTGCTCAGTGGAGGTTTCTTGTGTTATTTTCATTGTCTTGCTAATAAGATGCTGCACATAGTGGAGATTTACACTGAAAGGCATTAGAGGGGATTATATGAAGATTAGACAAGAAGTCCTCGCAAAACGTTGGAGATTTTATTACCAATTTTTTAAATTTCTATCACAAGAGAATTCTACTGTAAAAATTCTAGAAAATTTCTACCGTAAAACTGAAAAATTTTCTACTGTTCAAAAGACTTATCTTGAATTTCAGCACTGGTTACTTTTCAGGCTCACGCTAACAGAACTGGAACCATCTGATTTTTCTGTGCCTTTTAAGTGGACCCAAATTCTTGGGGAAAAAAAGAATTAAGCTCCTTCTTCTGCTGGACCAGGGATGCACGAACATCCCCTGTGGTACCCCTCATGAAGAGTATGGATGGGCTTTGGCACCCAGCAGAGACTGTTGATTTCAGAAGGGCTCTGCAGGTGGTGGAAGACTTTATGTGCCGAGTCTTTACAACCACAATTACCTAATTGCAAGCACTGGCTGCAGTAGACTAAGACTGATATCTTGCAGATGAGATTCTAGTCTGTTGTTTTACCATCACTAAATAAATGTAGCTGGAATTTTGCAGAGGCAAAGCCACGCTGGCAGCAGATCAGCAACAAAAATGGAAAATAAAAATGCTTTTAAATAAAATAGCAGAAAACAGGAGGTAGCAGATTTTATGTCTAACCATCAGAGCTCCAGGAAATTAATCTAGTATAGGGCCTAAACTAGAATTGAATTTGAATATATTGCCCATTAAATCAGTACTTGCTTTGTCTCCTTAGAAAACTACAACACAGTGTTCAGCATCAGCTCCTGAAGCCAACCTCGGGTCTCTTCCCTGACCCTCTGCTTTGGGAATCTTTGCAAGGTTTCACATCTGCCTGGGGGATTTCCTAAAGTCCTGTGCCAGATGCTGCTGGGTGTCAAACTATTTTGATTTTTAGAGATCTAAGTTCCTTCCAAAAATGGCACAGAATCCTAAATAGTAAGTGAGGCTTGCTGGCACCATGTTTGCTTTTCTTTCTAGCATTTTTGCTTGTCCTTAACAGTGGTCCTGAGCTGCCTGTGCTACACAGGTTGCAAAACACCACTTTAAATGACTTGCATGCATTAAGGGGGTGCTTAGCTGGCAATTCAGCAGAGCATCCTACTTCTGAGACCCATTCTGAGCTAGCAGTGTGTTTCCTTCACCCTAGTTTTTATTATTAGCTCAACTAATAATGGCTAGTTTTATTATTAGCACCTTTTTTTTTTTTGTTTGAGCAGTGTTGTTTGCTGAAAATAAACTCAGTGAACGAATGGGATAAGGAAAATGAAATCCAAGGCCTGTACAGCCATGAGGATGTAAGTACTTAAATGTGGTCACTTTGAAGGACTCCAGTTTCTAAATGCAATTTTTAGCTGGAGCTGTGGTCTTCACTGAGGGGTAGAACTGTTTCTTACAATCATCTTATGACAGGAGGTGGACATATCTGTCCTTGTGCTCTGAGGTAGAATCAGCTCCACTTCAAACATGCCAGACAGCTTTGTCTGAAAACTCTCTTGCAGTGGGAATTCTGTACCTGGTATCATCCCATTTAGTAGTTCACTGTTCTCCTTGTTAAACAGTTCATCTGCTGACAGAACTTTTCATTAATACAATTAAAGTCTCTTGCTCCTGCCCCTGTCAACACAGTTGTCCATAATTAATCCTTTCTTTTGTGCAGGGACCTCTTACACACATGAAATCTGCTTTGCTGTTTCCCCTCTGTCTTCGTTGAGTGCTTGACCCCGGTTCTTCCCATCTGCACACACACACTGTTGTTTCAACCTCTGATCCCTCTATCCTTTTTCAGATCTTTTCTGAAGCTTCAGATCTTGCTTCAAAATCTTTGTGAATGCTGCACCCAGCCTTTAAAATTAGAGGGGCTGTGAAACATAAAATTAGAAATGTAACGCAGCACCACCAACGAGAAAACAAATGCTATCTCTTTGTGCTGTATTTGTCCTAAAAATTGGTCCTTTTTCCTTCACCTTTGGTGTTGGAACTAGATGGTCTTTGAGGTCCTTTGTAATACAAGCCATACTATGATTCTAAGTAATACTGAGTTTCTCCACCCAGGGACCTTTGTGCTGTCATCTGAGTGGTGGGGACTGCAGTGTTGGATGGTGTAAGCTCCTGCTCCCGTTACAGAACTTGCAGTGCTGGTGGTGGCATTTTGGGACTAGCCAGCCCTGGCTTCCTAGCCTGCTGCTCTGTTGTGGTAGTGGTATTGCAAAAAGCCTAAAGAAATCTCATTAACTGCTGGCTACACAAAAGATAGCAAATAGGAGAAGTGATTTAGTTTGTCATTGACATGCACCACAGTCATGATGACAAACACGAAATGAAAATTGTCTCAACTCAAATGCTCTCCTGTGGTAAAGAAGAGGCATTTCATAATTGTGGAATTAGAAAATGTGGACAGCTTATTTCATTTGTGGCAGTTCTGTTAATAATGCATGGGGAAGGCAAGTAATAATCTGGCATGCAATTATGTTTAAACTGTTTTCATGGGGTGAGAAGAGACAAAACCAACAAACACCAAATAGCAACAAAAAAAAACAGCCCAATAAGTGTTGAGCTTCTGACTATTATTCTGTCTGTGTTGGGTATGTGAACTGATGCCAGTCTTACCCTTTGCTGTTGCTGCAGACTGTGAGCTGCACATCTCCCCATTCTGTTTTACTCCAGCAGGTTTTGGTGGCCAAACTGAAGTGGGAGCCTTTCTTCTCCTCTCTTAAACTTGCTAAGTGCTTGAAATTCAGGTGACTTTTGATGAGAGATGCCCAGACTCAGACAGTGCTTCAGAAGCTCACAGCGTGATCTCATAGGCTCGCAGTTTTGCAAGCGCTGCTTCTCAAGCAGGGAGGCTGGATTGCAGGGAATGCTGAGATTGAATCCTTCCGATGAGGTCTGTGCATGCCACATATGAAATCTCTGTGTGTTGCTCATAAGATTCTTGCTCTTTGCTGTGCCTGGCTCTCAGTAAAGCCCATAAGCTGAAATTTATGATGTGGGGCTAAACAAACTTTGCCTTACTGATTCAGGATTAGGACATCAGGATCAATTCAACCTGATGGAGGCTGTGATGCTACTGGCACAGTGTGCACAGTACTGCTCAAGTAAGGTTCCTCTCAAATTGTTCTTTGGTTTTACATTGTGCACCTTCTTATTGTTCTGCAAATATGAACGAGAATGAATTCCTAATGTTGGAGGTAACGTCTAATAATTTTGTCAGCCTGAAATTTAGGTCTTGTTTCCAATGATGCCGAAGTGCTGAGGATACATCTAAGTTGATGTGTATTCACTCTGTTCCCATGAAACACTGAGTGACCCTTTATAAAAATGAAAGGTTACCCATGCTCAACATTGGTATTTCTTCTTAACTTATTGAATTGCTTGAAAATAGTATTTCATGATCTTTTCATCTCACAACAGAACAAAAAACCTAAGAAGTCTCCTTGCCTTGCCTGCAGCAGGGGGGTTGGAACTAGATGATCTTTCAGGTCTCTTCCAACCCAAGCCATTCTATGGTTTTCTGATTGCCAGCTCTGGGGACATCAGTGCATATCTCATGATCATTATAGAGGAGGGTTTTTCTGCTCTAAAAGTCATGTGGGTAAGGAAAATCTGAAGTTTATTTTATTAAATGAAGTTTTCAATTTCCTGTTATTTACAGGGAAAGCTTAGAAATACTAGATGTCATGTCTATGAAATCCTATAGTGAATAAAAAGCTTTCCAAAAGCAGTGCTACAGATGCTAGTAGTTCCAAGTCATGGAATCATAGAACGGATTGGGTTGGAAGGGACCTTAAAGATCATCTGTTTCCAACCCTGCTGCAACCTTGCAGGGTTGCCATTCACTAGATCAAGATGCCTAGGGCCCCCTGCAGCCTGCCAGTGAATGCATCCAGGGATGGGACAGATCTGCTTTGAGAGTCGTGGAATCAGTGTGTACTTCTGGTGGGAGCTGCTAGGATTGGGGCAACCATCAGATAACTTGGGTTTGGTGGTAAGCAGCACAGTGTTTTGTAATGTGTAACATCAAATTACATGAGCTGGCCTCTTGCAGCTGTTGCACAGCCGTCCATCCATGATCTGACCATTTTAACTCCTGGTGTCACGGTGCTGTCAGAGCCAGCAGCCCAGGGTCCAGCTGCCATCTGCTTAGCTCCAGCTCTTTGGGGTTTGGTGGAAAAGCAGTGGCTTGCAACAGCAGGGAGAAGCTTTCCTGCTCTGTGTGACAGCAAACTGCAAATCTTCCTATCATCATCTCTGTGTAGATGTTTAGCCAGTGCCACTAATCTAATTTCTGTCAACTGCCTGCTAGGGAAGCCCAAAAATAGAACATATTGCTTTTCTTTTTTTCAATTCTGAATTGAAAACAGGGTGTAAAAACAGGTAGTAAAGAGTGAATTCCTGGGCTGGTTTGTTGAAAATAGCAACCCGTGTTAACATGAGCCTCTGGAGATCAGTATATAAACACTCAGCCCTCGAGGGAATTAAAATCACTTCAAATTCAGCAGTGTTGCTTGTGGTGATTAGGTGATATTTTAGTCAGAAATGAATCCTCTGCTTCTAGGTATTTGCAGAATACCAGAAAAGCTGGATAAAGTTGTATCTCTGTGTCAGTGAGCATAATATGTGAGACTTCAGTGTGTCTTCAGTATGAGTATTCTCAAATAGAGTATGTCTGATGATAGAAAAGTCAAGGGTAAGGCAGTCTTTCTGCCACAAGCAAGGGGATGGCTGAGAGCAGCAGTTCCCAGGCTGGAATGCCATTGCAGAATCACTTGTCAGGCTCTGGCCTGAAGGGGTGAAAGATTGGGAGAAGACAGCCAGGAACTCACCAGTGCTGATTTTTATTCCATTCATCAGGAAGGCACTTGAGAATACAATTGCTTTGAACAAGTGAATAGGACCCTCCAAGCACTTCAGTATTTCTCTGAGTCAGAGCTGTCCTGCGTCTCCCGGGCGCGTATGAGGCTGGTATCCACCTCCTGAGCATGGGACCCAACAGTATTTAAGCCAATGAGAATTTTGTCTGAGGTAAGAAAAAGCGAGGAATTCAGGATATGATTCTTTATAATCCATGTGATACGACTTGGCACAGCAGAGAGATTTACAATTCTTTTTTTCTGCATGCCTTGGAAGCTGTTTTGGAGTGAGTTTGCTGTTTGAATCAAGTAACACTTGCTGCTTGCTTCTGGTGAATGTTCAAACTAAAGCCTTGAATTCTCTTTTACATAGAAATGCTTTTTGTAGGATCCATCCATTTTGATCTGTTTGACTGTTTATCTCTTCTGTGTCTTGCATCTAATTTATATTCCAGCATGGTAAAATGAACTTGATAACAGCCCTTTAGTTTGTTGTCTTAAAACACGCTCAGCCTGCAAGAGCCAATAAAGTTGTGTTTATGAGGGTATTATGATCTAGTAATTGGGAACAGACTGACCTGTTGGCTGCGGGGCCTACGGAAAGTGGATTGCATACAGATCTTGTAACTAGCTTTGTTCAAAACAGTGACTGCAGTTTTGGATCTGAACCCTGTTCTAGAGCCAATTAGAGTTAAAGAAAGTCTTTTCATATCTTTAGCATGCGTTAACAGTTTTTCCCATTGGAAGCATCTGCCCTAACTTAATATCTAAAATGGCCAGGGGTGAGCAAGTCACCTCACTGGACAGAAATGAATGCATTCGGTGAGCTCCTAATTTCAGATTGCAACAGACATGTAAGGGAGACCAGGCAAGCTGTCTTCTAGAGATACCAGTTTCTCACCATTCACCCTTAAAAGGTTTTGGTGTAGCTGTTTCAGACCTTGATGTTCAAAGCAGGTGAGATGAATCCCATTATCAATGTGGAAATTCAGTGCTCTGTGTACCTCTGCAGCTATTTTCCTTTAGCTGAGATGATTCTGTCTCCCTGAGGCAGTAGCACACTTGTCATCTTCATTGGGATCAGATATTCCATCACTTCTCAGTGGCATTATATTCAGTGGTTGCCATCTACATTAAAACCAGAGAAAGGATATTTCCCTTGGCTTTAGAGCTTTGGTTAGGGTCTTACCAGTGTTTCCCTTAAGTAGGAACAGATGTGTAGCTTGCTGGCTTGCAGTTTGGGTTATAATATACGCTGTGTATACTTTACTACTTTACCCTTGACTTTTGGGATGTTTTTTCCCACCGTGGTACCATGCATAAACGCGAGTATCAGCAGATTTCATGTTGGCTTGCAGTCTGTGAAGTAACTGTCATGCCATCCTGGTAAACTTGGACATGAAACACCACGTGTGTGTGGATTTGTGTCGGATGTACTCAGGAGAAGGAGACTGCTTGCTTCTCTCCCTTCTACTCCATATTAATTTTTTCCTGTCTTTGGCATGATTAGAGAGGAGATGGGAGGTACACAGGCAGGAGCAGAGCACCTGCATCAGTAGCATCAGCTGCATAAATGTGATCAGCTGTTCACATTAGGAGCAGAAATAGGTGGCCAAAGCTCAGGCTTGTGTAGCCAGAGAAGCTGATGTTTTTCAAGCTGCAGTCTTCAGTGGGGTGTACAGGTACAAGTCACGTGTTTTTGAGGTGGTTTTGTATCTGCTTCTTTTCCCTTATAATTGTGGTACAAAGCAGAGATTGCTGGCGTAGATACTCAAAAGGCTTTTTTTCTGAGTTTGAATATGGCTTCTGAGTTACTGTGCTGAAACAATAGCTGATCTTCCTTCAAAAAAAACCAAGCAGGCTATTTTTTCGATGCAGCCACGTTCTGCTGGTAACATTGAAATCATCTGAAAGAGAAGTCTCAAATTGCTTGACATCACCTCATGCGTTTCACCCTCACCATTGTTAGGGTTCGTTAATGATTCCATTACAAACTCCTATTTGCAGGAATGGTTTTCTAAAAACCATCTGTGTTGTATTGTTTATGTTACATAAACTCTCAAGGACTAGACGTGTATTAATAGATAGCCTTGTGATTGTGGAGCCAGCAATTACTTAACTTGTGATTACTCTATCACAAAGTCTGCTGACTCTCAGCACTTTGGAGAGGAGAATAAAATTCCTCCTGCAAATTGGGAAGGTAATTTTCTTTGGAATAGCACTTGTTACACGGTGCGGGAAATCTTCTGAATGCAGATAAGCAGTAAAAGCTGATTAGCTTTATGGGATGCATCGTGATGCTTTGGGAAAAACTGTCAGGGTGGTGAGACTTATCAGTCCCAGGGGATGAAGCGAAGGTCCCAGAGCAGAGCTGCAAGCATTCCAGGAGAGGACGTGCTGGGTGGAAAAACAGGTGACTGTAACCATTTATTTCCCCTGTTCTTCTTATGTAGCATGTCCCAGTGCTGTTGTTCTGTGCACTGGAACAGAAAGCCTTGAGATCTCATTCTTTTCCATAGTGTTAGCCATTGATTCTTACTGTGTCACCACTCCCTAACGATGAAGAGTGCAGATCACACAAACAGGAGTAAAAGATGTGCATTTAAGATAATATCCTAGCCTGCTGACTTCTTTGCTCTGAAAACTTTGGAGCCACTTCCTACCCTCTGTGGGTATGGTGATGTCATGGACTGATACCTTACAATACTCAGGGGAGGAATTGCCTTAGCTGATGTCCTCTGCAGTAACTATTTTGTGCCTAGAAAGAGGCTCTTGTTGCAGTGTAAAATGTTTGAGATGCTTGCTGGCTGCTTTTAGGAAGCCCAGCACATGATCTTTTGGGTTGGAGATTTTTTATCTTTTTCAAATCACTTTATTGCCTTCCTGTATAGCCTTCCAGTAACTTCTCCCTGTTTGGCTCTGTGGGAAGAGATGGAGGACCAAGCTCCAGTTGCTAGCAAAGGCACAAAGCAAGATTTTTTGACGTTGGAAATATAGAACTATAGAATTGTTTGAGTTGGAAGGGACCCTCAAAGGCCATCTGATCCAACTCCCTGCAATGAACAGGGACACCACAGCTTCATCAGGAGCTCAGAGCCCCATCCCCTGACCTTGGGCCCCTCCAGGGATGGGGCACGCACCACCTCTCTGGGAAATCTGTTCTAAATTTGTTTTTCATAGTTACTGTAATAAATATGTTGAATGGAAATGGAATGGTTTGCTCAATGAAACTTTCTTGTTGCTCTGAGCGAACAACATCCAATAGTAGAAATAAAAATAATAACAAAGAGATAGAAGAGATTGGATTTAGAATAAAGAGGGTTAAAATGACCTGGCTGCCTCAGGGGAAGAATGTAGACCAACTGTGGCCTATATATATCTTCTAGTTGTGACAGTTTTTGTAGGGCATTAAAAGAGGAGAGACTCCTGCAATACCACTGCTTTGTTACCTGATGAAGAAGGAGCTTGATGTTACTGGCTCTTTCACCCAGTGCATTCCTGGTTTAGTGGCTTTACAGGAGTTGCATTATTCAAAGTTTCTTTAAAACAACTACTGTAATCATACATACATTGTCACAGTGTAAGGAACCAGAAAATTGCATTGCATAATTCCCTGCAGTTGTCTGAGAAATCTGTCTGCTCTGCTAACACAGAGCGGATATCTGATGTGGAATCATTCTTTTCCTACAAAAGGACAGCAGTGCTTTCAAGTTAGAGAAGAGCAATAGCAAATATATCTATATTTTATCTGCTATGCTTTACAATTGAATGAAAGAAAAGTGTTAGCAGAGGTCAAGCATTGTTTGAATGTGTTGCAAATGGTTTCCCAGGGAAACAGCAAATCAGTACTCGTAGCCTACTGCAGCATCTTCAGAACAACATCCAGCCACCAGCCCCAGCCGTGTTTACTATAGTACTTGGGACCAAAAGTGATGCAGACCAAAGGCAAGCGAACGTGTGAGTAGGAGCAATTCCAAAGGATGAAGAAACATTCGGCAAGAGTGGCACCGTTACCATCCTACAGTGTTTCTGAATTAAATTCTCCTGTGTCAGACGGTAAATGCTTTTTTTCCTTTATGTTTAAGGCTAGGCAGGAATTTACTTTGCATGCTGCTCCTGCTGTGTTCCATGCAAAGGAACGTGAGTGTGTGTGTGGATGTATCTGTACGTTTTTTAAGTAACTAATGCTTTGATAGCATTTTTCACATTTTAATATCGTCTAGGATAAGTGCAGTTGCATTTCTTCTTTGTGTGTTCAGTTGCTGTGTGATTTCTGATGAAGAAACTAACGTTGAAAGAAGAACAACCAAAAAAAAGTTCTTGTGCTTCCATTCTGGCTTTTCAAAAGGCTGGGAAATTAGCTCTGTACTATGCTATTGATTTTATGGTTAGTATTTTAATAACGTGCCCCGGATCTATCTTTGTTTTAAAGACAGAGACACCAACTTTTTGTGCCTGCTGTCCCTCAGCTCGAGACGGCAGTTGTTTCTTTGCACTGCTTTCCCCCCTTACACTCAGAAGTGTCGGCTCCGAAGCAATTCCTTAATACAAAAACTACAAGGTAGAAACTGTGAAGCCCGTGGTGTGCTCTTGCTGACATGACAGCCAAGCACAAAGTGCAGAAACACGGCTCGTTCCCTGCAGAGTGCTTGCCAACTTCACAGCACAGCTCAGTGTCAGCTGGAGATTTGGAGATGTCCGGCAAGGGAGATGGTTGCACTTAGGATGGTGATGCAGAGAATGTACAGCAGGGATATGTGTATTATAAATCAAAAGTCGAAAGGAAAACTTTCTAAAAAATATCCTAATGTTCAGGTTCGAGGTGTTGTTGTTTTCTTACTGTCTGTAGAAATCTCAGGCTTTAACTGTGCTGTTGCAAGTTTATTACACTCAATGTCAGACGTTTCAGAGCGCTGAGTGCTGCTTTCCAAAGTTGCTTGTTCTGCCCTAAATGAATTCTCCTCCTGCCAGGTGTGGTGTGTTCTTAGGAATACTTGAGCTGGAAAACTGCAAGGTGTGTGCTGTCTCTGTTCTGATTTTTGTTATTCCAACCAGCAGCAAAATTGTGATCCCTTTTTTTGTCAGTTAAATTCGGCACTACATAAAAGCAAAGCAAGAGGCACTGCTCAGCAGAGCATGACTTTCAGCTCTTCAATCTACCTGGATCAGACCGGCTTAAATGACAAACAGGGCTGGGTTTTGGTACAGCAGGCAATTGTCTGTCATTTTTCTTGGGAGTATGTGTGCAATACGGAGTATTCTGCAGTCTGAACGCTTAGCTGGTGTTTCTTTCTTGAGGGAAAAATGCCCTGAAGAAAGCTGAAGGAGCGCATGGAACTGACTGCTTATGTTGGTGCATTGCTGTTGGGTTTTAGGAAGCTTGAAATAGTAATCCCTGCTCTCACCTGGTTCTTGAGGAGTGGTGGGATGAGCTGGTTAACAAGGTGATTTGCTGCTGCTGAGACAGTGGCTAGCTGCTGCCTAGCTCCATACAGCTGTTCGGGAAACACACTCCCAATGCTCAAAAAATGGACCATCTGTTCCCTTAGCGAAGGAAAATCCAGTCATCATAGGAAGAAAGGGCAATAGACTGGAAGTGACTACATGACAGCACTTGTCATAGCCGACAGGCTGAAAATGGAAAGGTCCTTGCTGGGGATAAGGCTGATCAGGCAGAACTAATACTAAGCCCTGCTAACCTAGACATGAAATGTCTGTGCAGCTGGTTTTACAGAGCAGCAAAGATTTTAGTGGGGATTTCCAGTGAATCCCAATGGGAAAGTGCAGCCGCCAGCCTCCCAAAAATGCTGCAGCTGTCTCTGCTTCCTTCACAGGCATCAGGAGAGCACGTGGAGAGGATGCCACAGGGACTTGGGCCCTGAGCCTGTGTGCTGGGACAAGAGCAGGAGCAGTGCCCTATGTTCTTTTACCCCTCTGCTCCTCAAAAGTGTTTAAATAGGCTCTAAGTCAGACAAAGAAACCAAAGGACCTGCTTAATGCATGGCAGGTACCGAAGTGCTGCCGCAAGCCTGAGGCAGACAGATTTGGAGTCATCCTGCTGCATCTCAATGTAAGCCTCTGGAAGTACTGAGAAAGTTGTTTGAGCTTCCTGGAGTCAACAGGAGAGATGGATGCCTCTGAAAGGTGATTCATCTTGGATCGGTACTGCTGGGAGCTGGAATGAATCACTCTCTGGAGGCACCCATCAGACAGGAGGGGCAATAGTTGGTGTAGGAGATGAATATAAGCAATTTGGTATTGAGTTGTGTGTCAGTGTGCTGACTGCTTTTACAGTTGTGTCTTAGGAGACCTATGAACCAGCCTGGATTTATTGGTGTTTCTTGAAAGTAGAAGCTGTCTCATAATTAGTTGATAATGAGATGCATATGAGTGATTTCAGGAGTGTCTTGGGTCTAAACTCTTTTTACAATGACTTTATGTCAAAGCAGCCTCATGGCTTTCGTTGAAGCTACTGTCGATGTGCTGCAGTGAAAGTAAAATGAGAGTTTAACTCAGAATGTCTGTTGCTTTTCGGAAATGTCACTACATTTTAGCAATGACAAGATTCATTGGCATTTCAGAAGATTCTCTTCTTTCTTGGTGAGATTCATAACTTTTTATTTCAGTGTAAAATGTATGAATCTGTGAAAGTATTGGAGGCACATCTGGTGTAATTTATTACAAAGTTTGTCAGAGAGGTTTTCTGTAATGGGATGATATGCGATTTCAAATGAAATGATTTATGCTTATCTGCTGCTCAGTCAGCGCTGAAGTGATGAAAAATAGGCCTCTTCTCAGGCCCAAGAATCCTCTGACTGGCTTTGGTTGGTGCTGGGTCTGGCATATCTGAGGAAAAGCTAGTCTTATGGATGTGTTACAGCAAAGGATGTTCCTTTTGGTTGTGTTCAAGGGACTCTGGCAGAAGCTGCTATTGAGGTAATCTCATATGGAATATTTATGTCAGCAAATGCTTAAAATGAAGTCCTTGCTCTGAAGCTGAGCGTAGGGCACCAAGGCTTGCAAGTCCCCATAGGGTCATTCTTTCAGACAGACGGATGTTGGTTGGCTTATGAATGGCACTGAGGGACACGGCTTAGCGCGTGGGCATGGTGGTGATGGGTTGATGGTTGGACTATTTGGTCATAGTGGTCTTTTCCAACCTTAATTATGCTTTGACTCGGGGTGATCACCAAAACAAAAACCTCTGACCCCTCAGCTTCCTGCTCCTCACAGCAGCCTTGTGTTTTTAGGGCATGTGGGGATGCCAGCAATGTTTTCTGACAGCAGAATTCTTTCCAAATTATTCCACTCCCAATAGTTGTTTTATATTATTTTTTGTAAATGCCTTTAGGTCATTTTCTTTAGAAGTTGTAGAAGGTTCACTTTCAACTTACATAAGTCATTCACATCTCTTTTTCTGCCTTCCCAAATGTTTGTCCATCCTTGAGTAAAATGTAAAAGTTGACCTTTAATATCAACTCCTTCTGGTACAAATGCAAATGATAGAGTATCTGATTTGGTTTCTACATTTGTATATTCAGAGTAAGCCTAATTCTGGAGTTGCTGTGTTGCTCTTTCCAATTTTTGTTCAGTTTACTGCCCTGCATTGACGTGAGTCAGGGCCGTGGAAGAGTTTTTTAAGCTCTAAATATGCTGTGTTATGACCAGTAACTTTAATACATATGTAGCCATTACATTTCAGAACACATTGCTGCTCTCCCTAGCTGCTGTTTGCACTTCAGATGCTATCAAATAAACTTATTTCCAAAATCTGTTCTGACACCCGCACATTGGTGCTGATATATTCATTTTGATGTCAGATCAGTGGGATTTCTTGTCTGTGCTGAAATGGAGACAGCGATATTTGAGTTACGTTGGAATGAGAATGGGTAAAAAAAATTAGTCTGATGAAGTGGGTAAGGAAGGAAAAAAAAACAGGGAAAAGCAGAGCAATGCATATAGTGGCCCTTTACTGCAGTAAGAAACAAATTCTGCAGTCCTCCAGAGATGGCTATCCCTTATGCTCATGCATCAGATCACCCCCAAAAACCATTTTGCAGGTTGTTTACAGCCAGAAAAGCTTTTATTTGCTCCTGCAAAGGGCTCTTTTTTCCTTCTTTTTCTATATGGTTACAGCTGTTGAACATAACGATGTTGCAGCCTGAATCCATTTTGTGCTGCAGTCCCCAGTTGGAGTTTTAGGACACAGCAGCTGCAGACCATGCAGGTTTGCCATGTTCCCAGGTTTGCCAAAGAGCATGCTTCTCAGAGCAACTTTTTCATGCGGCTGATGTACAGAATGATGGATGTACAGACTTGCAGGTGTGTTTATCAGACTGGCATGCAGAAGCCAAGGCAATTTTACAGGAATTGATACGGGAATGCTAGTCTAAGGGATCAGCAGCCAGCTATGAGGATCTTGGGAGATGAAAATCAACCACTGCATGAGTAGATACCTCTGTGCAGCTTGCTCAGCAACTATTTCTATCTTTCCTTATTTGCAAAAGATGAATAACTGTATATATCCACCCATATTGTGTGGCTTCGTTGAGCTTAAATGGAAGTTCCTAAACTTTGATACCTATGTTAAATCTCAATGCTATTCACACTGTTGCTACTTCTAACAATAGCAGGTTCATGTGGACATACATTGTGTGCACATCTCATGCCCTTGGCATCCCGAGCGCAGCCAGGATGTGCAGACATTGCACCTTGCCTTGCCAGGTGGCTTTCATGGACCTTGCAGTTTATGTGAGCAGATGTCACAGATGAAATCTGCAATCCAGCTTTATCGGGCACTGGGACAGGAGCATGTCATATCTTCTACATTGGCAGTAGCAATCTCTCTAGCAATCAGAAGAGCTGGAAGAAAACACACACTGCCGGTGCAAGGACAAAGTGGAATCCCAGGTTGTTTTCACAAGTGGCTTGTGCTATGCAAAGGTGCTCCTGCCCAATTCTTATTGTTTTCCTTCCATTCTGAGTGCCTCGTTTGCCGCATCTCATAGTGGTAGGTGCAAATGCATTCATATTTCTTTTGCTCAAAGCTAACCTGCAGTATTGTAGTTGGCAGAGTTTGACACATCTTTACTTTTTGGTTCAGAGATGCACCCTCAGTCTGTAGTTATTATGAGTTAGTATGTTTATATATGGTGTTATTTTATGCTTCTTTTTTTTTTTCTCCCAGATTTTGCTTGTAAGTCTAATCAAGATGGTGTTCATCAGCCTGTATCTTAAATCAGGAGCATTAGGTGTGCTGGGTCTAGCTCCCAGTGCTGTTATCATCACAAAGCCAAGGAGGTGCAGGGCTGGATGGCGACTTCAGGAAGTTCTTCGTGTCCTCTTTCCTCTGAGGCAGAGCAAGATGCACCTTCATCATCCCTGACGGATATCTCTGTCATTTGTCTCTGCTGTGAGACCATTTTTCAGGCACTTAATGACAGCCATAGTGAGAGTTTTTCCCTCTTTTCAGGGTGACACGTCCCTCGTTAGGCACTGTGTTATTTATGGGATGATGAAATTTAAGTTTTTGCTCCCTTTTTGTTTGCTTTATAGCAAAGATAGGAGGGCATATTGAAATTATGGAGATTTCTAATTGTGAGGGAAGTTTCTGTCAGTTTGAAATGAATGGCTGCGTGCAGATGCTGAGGAGATAATTGGCAGGAATTGCAGATGGACGTCACTGTTAAACTACGACAAAAATGTCTGTACTTTTGCTTTCTGCTCTTGACAGTAGTTAATCATAGTACAGGAGAAATGCTGTACGCCATCACTGAGTCATTTGTTTCTCATTATGATGTGAAAATCTTGTTTTTCCCAGGGCAAAAAAATTATTGTCATAACCTTCTCATCCCCTTCAGATATAAAAACTTCCCAAGCTAGCAAACAGTGAATAAACAGAGCATTGCTCTGACTGGGCATACGTGCATAGCTCTGATGCACAGACACTCCGTGTCTCTGAAGGGTGTCTTTAAATGGAGAACATCGCTGAGGCCTGAGATATGCTGAAATAATTTATCTTCACTGAGCAAAGTAAGAGGTGCTTGCTCCTGAATCCTGTGTAGCACATTGTCTGTAAAAACTCTCTATGTAGAGATGGTCTGCTTGGCTTTCATAAATGTAATTATGTCTTCATGTCCTGAGTTGAACTGCTAGTTCTGAACTCTTTAAAAATGGGGGAGAGTTTGCCCTTGGGTTTTAACTTCACATTAATAGTGGCAATACCTTCAGGTGCAGTGGCGTGTCTCCAGATCAGCCTTGCTGGCTACACTCAGTTGCTGTGGGTCTATACCAACGTAATGAAGGGCAGGATTTGATTGTACATCGAGTCCCTTAGGCTGAAATTAAACAAACTGTGGACCTAACTCCACTAGGTAGCCCTGCCCACATCTGTGTGATAGCAGTGGCAAACAATCCAATTAAAACCATAGCTAATGCTCTCTAATGAGGTTTTCTTGTTATAAAATTGACAGAAAAAGCTGTCCTCCTATACCAATGGCGCCGCAACTCAGTCCGTGTTTCTTTTGAGTAGTGCTCATCCGATGTTTCTCCAGCCACAAATTTTACATCACCTTCTCCTTACTGCACAACATTAGGACCAGAATTTCATTGCAGGAATCTCCAGCCCTCATGGCTGTGTGCTGACTGTTACCAACATGAGCATGTGCACACGGGCTGCTGGAAGCGGTGGGCTGGTGATGTGTGAGCGCGTCCTTCACTGCGGCGGATGCTCACCAGCAGGTAAGGTTGCAGCACAAAGGAAGCGTTGTCAATTCTTTCACTGGTGCCCAATTTAGCAGGAACATTCGATTGACGTACTTTCCGCACAGCACCAGACTTGCTTCTACCTCCATCCATCTGTCAACGCTCAGCAATTGTTTCCGCGGCAGTGGCGTGAAGACATCATGTTGTCAGTGCACAAACAATGGCATAGTAGGAGCTGAGATTTTGAGGACACAGGAGAATAAACAGATTTTAATACTGTGTGAGTAAATGACTGTAAATGCCTTGAGTGACTTTCTGGCAAAGCTCATCTACTGCCTGACTACAGTGATAGCTATGGATGATCCCTCCCTCCTCTGCAGGGCTGTGAAAACAAAAGACAAATAAACTTTCCAGTTCATAAGCATGTCATCCATTTAGCCATCAATTTAGTTCTGTAATAAAAAAAACCCAGAAAACCAACAAAGCACATGTTTTGGCACATGCCAGCAAGGCAGATGTTGCTGTCTCCAAATTAGTAAACACTTTGTATCGTGGACATGCAGAGGTTATGGAAAGGAATTCAATTATCTATTCGAGAGGTTCTTCATTTCCATTGGGGCAGTTGTTTAGGAAAGAAAAGAAAAAAAAATCAATTATCTGACGATGAGGCCATTAAAGTTACTCCCAGGGCTACGTTTTTATAATGAATTCATTATTTTACTGGTAGTCCATTCACTTTGTTTTTAGTAGCAACTTTGAGACCATAAAAGATGAAAAGGTGTTCCTTGCAGAATGGCATCTTTTTTGGTATTCTAAGCACTGTTGTCACTCAATAAATATGTTGTATGAATACAAAACTAATCTCAAAATCATTGTTCTTGAATCTCAAAGCAAAATCCCTTCTCTCCTAGCCCCCTGCATAATAACAGTGATTTGTCTAGCCTGAAGCCATGGAGGGGCAAATATTCTCACTGTGTGAACTGCACATGAAAGCCTGTGTATAAATGGAAAGCCACAAGTCTTGCTTCACATCTCCCAGAGTCAGGAGGCAAGGGAGCTGACTACAGGTTATAGATGGATGGTGAAAATGGCTCTTGGGACACAAGCCACACGCTGCTGGCTCCTGGTTGGAACTAAGACAGCAGCAGCTTCTGGTGGCTCACCTCCTCCATAGCCTGGGTTCAGAGCAGTGTTAAAGAATGTGAAAAGCTGTGGGCTGCAGTGATGTTAATCATGTGGTTTAGGTTAGTCACAAGCATAATTACCTTGCTAAATTGAACGACACAGGAATAAGTATATAGTAATTAATACAAGACATGGACTGACTCTGATAGAAGCATGCTGAAAGCCACGTGTTCTCCTTGCTGGTCTCCTTTAGTCTGCATATATAGAGAAATGGCTTTACTTCCTAAAGTAAAGTGTCTGCATTTCTAGGGCAGGGAAAAAAAGACTTAACTGAAGTAGAATAAAAATAATAATCTTAAAAAATGGAGCAGAGTGGGGGGTTGCTTTTATCCAGTAGTGGAAAGTCACCCAGATGGATTTTATTCATTAAATGCTTGATACGATCCTGTGCAGCCCTTTCCTGTTTTCCATTCCCTCCTTTGTCAAGCGTATGGGCTGAGTGTTACTTTGACACTCAATTATAAGCTCCAAACAGTCAAGGAACATTTCTAGCAGCAAGATCCAGCACTCTGGCAAGATTTTTCTTGTTTGCTAGATTTTTACCAATCTCTTTCAGTAAAAGAAAGATCGGGTAAATAGTTGAGTAACAAGTTGACCCAGTCTGAATATTTCTACTCAAGATGGTTGTTCTTCCTTATATCAGGCACTCATCCTAAGGTTTACATCTATATTAAGCCAAAAGATTCTGACCCCAACAGTGCTGCTCCACTTTTGCTCTGGTGGAAGTGTATTTTGGGAGCTTTTTAGTTGTTCCTTTGTTTTCACATGACACGTTATGGTAGGACCCTCCTGTTGTCCACTCTGGGAGGTCATGCTCTCACCTCCCGAGGTGATAATGTCTCCATTGGCATGTGGGATTCACGTATACAAAAATTCAGTGGGAAATGCTGCTCTTGATTTCTGTCTAAGCTTGGAGGGTCTCAGTGGATCCCTTCTTGAGGGCCAGTAATTGTTGTGTGAGTCAAACAATGGGAATTAATTACACAGCATTCTTGTTTTCCTTTCCTCTAACACGCGGTTTAGAGGCACACGTGCAAGGTTTTGCTGGAGCGCTGTGTAAATGGTGATTTGTTGTCCTTGCTGATACTGAGGTTGGAGAAATTAGCCCAGCATATATCTCTTCACCTTCCCTGTCAAAGCATCTCTTTAAAATATGGTCAGATTCAGTAGCATTAGATGGCCCAAGCTTTCCAGCTGTAACGAGGAAATTTTGATAAACTGCTGTGCTATCTGATTGCTTTCAAATACAAAAAGAGATCTCACTAAATCAAGCAGTGACTTTCGATTAAATGCAATCTCCTGAATTGCAGTTTTGGTCTCAGCTGCTGAGTTTCTCAATGTACTGGAAAAGATTGATGTTCCTTTATTGTACCAGATATAAATAACTCAGAGCTCTTTTTGCATACGAGAAAAATAGGCATCCTTGAAATTTTGGCTGCAGATCATCTGGTAGACTTCTGCTGAGTATAATGTGAAACTTGAGCTTGCTCTAAACTGAATTGAGATGTAGCATGTGTCTTCCAACGTAATGAAATCTCTGTAAATGATGCGTATCAAAGTGAGCAGTGATTTGGGTCGATGCACCTTGGTGGTGGAGGACAGGCAGTCAGCAAATGAAAATAAAACTTCCCTAGGTTAAGGACTGGAAGATTTGGAAGTGCCTTTTTGGATATTTAGGCCAGAAGGTGCTGATTGTCTTAACTCACAGAGATGGGAAGTAACTTTCAGCTGTCGAATAAAGGTGTGATGCTGCTTCTTGTGGGGTGACAAGTGGGAAGAGCAAGGTTTGGACTTGTGAAATGAGTAGAACAGGGTCATGGGAAGAGTTGTGTGGCTATTAGATCAGTATTTTCTCCATTAAAAGGTAAATATATGAAGATGAAAAGCTTTTGAAGGGTTTGAAAAGGTCTTGTAGTCTCTAAAAAGCTCTGTAGACATTGATGCTCAACAAAAAAAGAGGAGAAGCAATCTAGTGCCTAGACACCATGTAGGTGTGTTGGTCCTTGAAAGTCAGCTTCAGTGTTTATACTGTCATAAACTGTGTTTTAAACATCTCTTTTGTGGTCTTTGTAGTTAGAGCATGTGAATCAAACATCAAACACAGCTTGCAGTTCATGTGTGGTTATATGAACCTCAGCTGCTTCTGGCAGAAGAGTGTTGACTTGATTCCTCTCTTATCTTGAACACAATCCCAGCTTTAGGAAATGCTTTCGTGTTGTTACTTGGTGTGGAGTTATTTGCTCCAAGCACACTGAAGTGGCTTGTGTTGTAACAAAGAGCGTTGCCTGCTAAGAGGTTGTTGCTGTATTTGTTGCATACTTAGCACCTTACACATGAGTTTTATGGCAGTTTTTCTGTGCTTTTCAGTGTGAGGCAAGTGTTTGTTGTATTAAAGCCTCCAAATCATGGCAAAGTCAGTGGCTGCTCTGAGTATATGCGACTTATGTCAGTCTGGGTGAGATGGTCACCAACTGAAGTTGCAGCTGCAAAAGAAGAGGTGGGTGATCTCAACAGACCATGATCACACATGCTTATCAAAAACGGCCTGTCGTCTTGGCTTACTGACTCAGAAGAGGACTCTGATGTGCTGCTCATGTGCTGACCTCTCCAACAGACACCTTCAGTAAGTTTGGGAGTATGTGCCAGATGGCCAGATTCCAGCACTGTGCTCTGTTCTTTCTGGTTCTTAGTCCAGTCCTTCAAGCACTTACTTGTAAAATGCTGTATCCTTCTCACCAGCAAACTTCTCATCTGGTGTTGCTGGTGTTTCTGGCACCTGAGGCTCTTCCACTGCCTTGTGCCTTTGTAAATTCTCCCTCTGACATGCAGTGTCTTGGGGGTGGCTGCACCTCACAGCAGAAGAAAAGGCAACATGCATGAAGATGTGGAGATTCTGACACGGTGCACCTAAAGCCTTCAAACTGACCTCTTCTGTAAGTTAGCAAATGCCTACATCCTAAAGACCCATCAGTGACCAAGGCTTCATCCGATGCAAGAGTCTCAAGAGTGGTTCTGAAGGATGGAATGGGAAGCTCTCGCCTTGAGAGGCTCTCAGCACCGACCCCAGTCGTTCCTCAGCCCTTCTTTCTGTCCTATGGGGAATGGTGACCTCTCCTTTTGCCTGATTCAGTGTCAGTGCTCAGGAGGGGCCCACGTGAGTACAAATTCCTTTGACTGTTCAGACCCTGTGGATGGAGCTGCATGGCTGAGAGTATGCTGCAGTATAAGGCTCTCATTTCTTCAGGGGAAAGACTGGTTTTCATACAGCAGCATTTATCTAAAGGGGGGAGAGAGTTAAGTATTTATTTACTTACTTATTTACTTTATTCTGACCACAGCTGAAACCTTGATTTTTGCCGCGTGCTTCCTTTCTCCCACTGACTCTTTTGTATGCATTTTGCTGACAGTGTTTGAAAGCCCCGCTTTCCTCCAGGGAGTTTACAGCCAAACTGATGCAAACTCTTTCTTCTCAGGTGCCTCACGATCATCTGTCATCCAATGCAAGCCAGGAGGCAACTGCCCCAGCAGACACAGAGGCATGACTAGGCAGCTCTCCCCTCTATCTGTGGCTGAAGATTCTGCTGCTCCCATTCTTGAGCTGCAGAATCGAAGTCCCTCGGGAATCTGTCGGCACAGCAGAGTCGAGAGGCAGAGCAGATCAGGTAGGCATAACGGCCGCATTGCCGGTGTCGCAGCACGCCTGCAAAAGGCCTCTCCCGTCTGGTTTTTGGAAAGACGGTGCAGAGTCCAAACGTGCTGATGTTGGGTTTCGGTGCTGCAAACTGCATGGCCTTGTGAAAGTCCTTCCTGTACCTGTGTGCAGACTGGGGTTAGGCAGGAAGGAAGCAAGGATGGGAGAGGAAGCGCTGGGCCTCGGTAGGAACATAGAACGTGTTATCTGAGAAATCCTGTTGGCACAGAAGATGTTGAAAGGATGATTAACGTTAACGCACCAGTTAGCATTACAAGGTGGTTGTGTTTCCTCAGCTTCAGCCTGGCCAGAGACCAGGACCCTTAAAACCAGCCATTTACCTTCTCAAAGACAATGACAATCTCAGCTTGCACCGTGGACATTCTGATGAAGAGGAAGAGAAGGAGTGACAGGTGGAAGGATATCTAGGAAAGACCATCACAGTTCTGATCATCGAGCAGCTGCACATCAGGGCTTCCGTCAGGAATGTGTCACACACTTTTTGCAGAAGTTTAGCTCAGATGAACCTGTAGGTATGGTGAATGCTGGCTTCTTCACCATGGTGTCCATCTGTCATCAACAGGGGTGCTATGGGAGCAGTTGCAGTATGCACCCAGAGACCTTTGAGTGTGCTGAATTGTACTGCTGAGGAAAGAGCAGTTAAATGACTGAAATAATTTAATTGTCCCAAATACTTTGGAAAACAGTATATGTAGATACTGTGAGCAAAAAGGAGAGGAAGAACAGGTTGGATCTCCCTTGCACACTGGAACTGTGAGAGCTGAACCTTTATCTTGTCACTTCATCACTGATGGCAGCAAGAGTCAGCCATTTTCTGCCTCGAGTTGGATGGAAAAGAGAGGAATCTTGTACTCCAGGAGTACTCTTTTGATGGAAACCCTCAGAAAGACATTAAAGGTGATGACTGCATCAAGGAGTGGGTGTTACAGCATCTTGCAGTGAAGATCTTACCCAAGATACCGGCAAACCAATCATCTGTTATCATTTTTTGCAGGTATCAGGATGAATAACTCCACATTTGCTTGCACAGGGGTACATCCAAATGAGAATCTATCTTTTGTTAAGAAAGGACTTGTAGTCCTATTGAGAAAAGAATAATACTGTGACATCATATTCATCCAAATGTTTATTTTGCAATTTTTTTTAGTCCCCTTTTTATCCAGATCTTCCCTTCCTCATCAGTGAGGTCTAAGTATGACTGACAGTGAGGACTAAGTATGACAGGTAGGTGAAGAAATATAAAGAATATCATTTTCTAGGATGTAGTTATGAAACAGTTAAGAGTTCAGAAGAAAAACTGTAGGTTTTGATTTTATTCATCTCATTCTTTTGAAAACAAAAGCAAAAGATTGTTCCTTTTGTTACGGAGATATCACATNAACAAGTTGACCCAGTCTGAATATTTCTACTCAAGATGGTTGTTCTTCCTTATATCAGACACTCATCCTAAGGTTTACATCTATATTAAGCCAAAAGATTCTGACCCCAACAGTGCTGCTCCACTTTTGCTCTGGTGGAAGTGTATTTTGGGAGCTTTTTAGTTGTTCCTTTGTTTTCACATGACACGTTATGGTAGGACCCTCCTGTTGTCCACTCTGGGAGGTCATGCTCTCACCTCCCGAGGTGATAATGTCTCCATTGGCATGTGGGATTCACGTATACAAAAATTCAGTGGGAAATGCTGCTCTTGATTTCTGTCTAAGCTTGGAGGGTCTCAGTGGATCCCTTCTTGAGGGCCAGTAATTGTTGTGTGAGTCAAACAATGGGAATTAATTACACAGCATTCTTGTTTTCCTTTCCTCTAACACGCGGTTTAGAGGCACACGTGCAAGGTTTTGCTGGAGCGCTGTGTAAATGGTGATTTGTTGTCCTTGCTGATACTGAGGTTGGAGAAATTAGCCCAGCATATATCTCTTCACCTTCCCTGTCAAAGCATCTCTTTAAAATATGGTCAGATTCAGTAGCATTAGATGGCCCAAGCTTTCCAGCTGTAACGAGGAAATTTTGATAAACTGCTGTGCTATCTGATTGCTTTCAAATACAAAAAGAGATCTCACTAAATCAAGCAGTGACTTTCGATTAAATGCAATCTCCTGAATTGCAGTTTTGGTCTCAGCTGCTGAGTTTCTCAATGTACTGGAAAAGATTGATGTTCCTTTATTGTACCAGATATAAATAACTCAGAGCTCTTTTTGCATACGAGAAAAATAGGCATCCTTGAAATTTTGGCTGCAGATCATCTGGTAGACTTCTGCTGAGTATAATGTGAAACTTGAGCTTGCTCTAAACTGAATTGAGATGTAGCATGTGTCTTCCAACGTAATGAAATCTCTGTAAATGATGCGTATCAAAGTGAGCAGTGATTTGGGTCGATGCACCTTGGTGGTGGAGGACAGGCAGTCAGCAAATGAAAATAAAACTTCCCTAGGTTAAGGACTGGAAGATTTGGAAGTGCCTTTTTGGATATTTAGGCCAGAAGGTGCTGATTGTCTTAACTCACAGAGATGGGAAGTAACTTTCAGCTGTCGAATAAAGGTGTGATGCTGCTTCTTGTGGGGTGACAAGTGGGAAGAGCAAGGTTTGGACTTGTGAAATGAGTAGAACAGGGTCATGGGAAGAGTTGTGTGGCTATTAGATCAGTATTTTCTCCATTAAAAGGTAAATATATGAAGATGAAAAGCTTTTGAAGGGTTTGAAAAGGTCTTGTAGTCTCTAAAAAGCTCTGTAGACATTGATGCTCAACAAAAAAAGAGGAGAAGCAATCTAGTGCCTAGACACCATGTAGGTGTGTTGGTCCTTGAAAGTCAGCTTCAGTGTTTATACTGTCATAAACTGTGTTTTAAACATCTCTTTTGTGGTCTTTGTAGTTAGAGCATGTGAATCAAACATCAAACACAGCTTGCAGTTCATGTGTGGTTATATGAACCTCAGCTGCTTCTGGCAGAAGAGTGTTGACTTGATTCCTCTCTTATCTTGAACACAATCCCAGCTTTAGGAAATGCTTTCGTGTTGTTACTTGGTGTGGAGTTATTTGCTCCAAGCACACTGAAGTGGCTTGTGTTGTAACAAAGAGCGTTGCCTGCTAAGAGGTTGTTGCTGTATTTGTTGCATACTTAGCACCTTACACATGAGTTTTATGGCAGTTTTTCTGTGCTTTTCAGTGTGAGGCAAGTGTTTGTTGTATTAAAGCCTCCAAATCATGGCAAAGTCAGTGGCTGCTCTGAGTATATGCGACTTATGTCAGTCTGGGTGAGATGGTCACCAACTGAAGTTGCAGCTGCAAAAGAAGAGGTGGGTGATCTCAACAGACCATGATCACACATGCTTATCAAAAACGGCCTGTCGTCTTGGCTTACTGACTCAGAAGAGGACTCTGATGTGCTGCTCATGTGCTGACCTCTCCAACAGACACCTTCAGTAAGTTTGGGAGTATGTGCCAGATGGCCAGATTCCAGCACTGTGCTCTGTTCTTTCTGGTTCTTAGTCCAGTCCTTCAAGCACTTACTTGTAAAATGCTGTATCCTTCTCACCAGCAAACTTCTCATCTGGTGTTGCTGGTGTTTCTGGCACCTGAGGCTCTTCCACTGCCTTGTGCCTTTGTAAATTCTCCCTCTGACATGCAGTGTCTTGGGGGTGGCTGCACCTCACAGCAGAAGAAAAGGCAACATGCATGAAGATGTGGAGATTCTGACACGGTGCACCTAAAGCCTTCAAACTGACCTCTTCTGTAAGTTAGCAAATGCCTACATCCTAAAGACCCATCAGTGACCAAGGCTTCATCCGATGCAAGAGTCTCAAGAGTGGTTCTGAAGGATGGAATGGGAAGCTCTCGCCTTGAGAGGCTCTCAGCACCGACCCCAGTCGTTCCTCAGCCCTTCTTTCTGTCCTATGGGGAATGGTGACCTCTCCTTTTGCCTGATTCAGTGTCAGTGCTCAGGAGGGGCCCACGTGAGTACAAATTCCTTTGACTGTTCAGACCCTGTGGATGGAGCTGCATGGCTGAGAGTATGCTGCAGTATAAGGCTCTCATTTCTTCAGGGGAAAGACTGGTTTTCATACAGCAGCATTTATCTAAAGGGGGGAGAGAGTTAAGTATTTATTTACTTACTTATTTACTTTATTCTGACCACAGCTGAAACCTTGATTTTTGCCGCGTGCTTCCTTTCTCCCACTGACTCTTTTGTATGCATTTTGCTGACAGTGTTTGAAAGCCCCGCTTTCCTCCAGGGAGTTTACAGCCAAACTGATGCAAACTCTTTCTTCTCAGGTGCCTCACGATCATCTGTCATCCAATGCAAGCCAGGAGGCAACTGCCCCAGCAGACACAGAGGCATGACTAGGCAGCTCTCCCCTCTATCTGTGGCTGAAGATTCTGCTGCTCCCATTCTTGAGCTGCAGAATCGAAGTCCCTCGGGAATCTGTCGGCACAGCAGAGTCGAGAGGCAGAGCAGATCAGGTAGGCATAACGGCCGCATTGCCGGTGTCGCAGCACGCCTGCAAAAGGCCTCTCCCGTCTGGTTTTTGGAAAGACGGTGCAGAGTCCAAACGTGCTGATGTTGGGTTTCGGTGCTGCAAACTGCATGGCCTTGTGAAAGTCCTTCCTGTACCTGTGTGCAGACTGGGGTTAGGCAGGAAGGAAGCAAGGATGGGAGAGGAAGCGCTGGGCCTCGGTAGGAACATAGAACGTGTTATCTGAGAAATCCTGTTGGCACAGAAGATGTTGAAAGGATGATTAACGTTAACGCACCAGTTAGCATTACAAGGTGGTTGTGTTTCCTCAGCTTCAGCCTGGCCAGAGACCAGGACCCTTAAAACCAGCCATTTACCTTCTCAAAGACAATGACAATCTCAGCTTGCACCGTGGACATTCTGATGAAGAGGAAGAGAAGGAGTGACAGGTGGAAGGATATCTAGGAAAGACCATCACAGTTCTGATCATCGAGCAGCTGCACATCAGGGCTTCCGTCAGGAATGTGTCACACACTTTTTGCAGAAGTTTAGCTCAGATGAACCTGTAGGTATGGTGAATGCTGGCTTCTTCACCATGGTGTCCATCTGTCATCAACAGGGGTGCTATGGGAGCAGTTGCAGTATGCACCCAGAGACCTTTGAGTGTGCTGAATTGTACTGCTGAGGAAAGAGCAGTTAAATGACTGAAATAATTTAATTGTCCCAAATACTTTGGAAAACAGTATATGTAGATACTGTGAGCAAAAAGGAGAGGAAGAACAGGTTGGATCTCCCTTGCACACTGGAACTGTGAGAGCTGAACCTTTATCTTGTCACTTCATCACTGATGGCAGCAAGAGTCAGCCATTTTCTGCCTCGAGTTGGATGGAAAAGAGAGGAATCTTGTACTCCAGGAGTACTCTTTTGATGGAAACCCTCAGAAAGACATTAAAGGTGATGACTGCATCAAGGAGTGGGTGTTACAGCATCTTGCAGTGAAGATCTTACCCAAGATACCGGCAAACCAATCATCTGTTATCATTTTTTGCAGGTATCAGGATGAATAACTCCACATTTGCTTGCACAGGGGTACATCCAAATGAGAATCTATCTTTTGTTAAGAAAGGACTTGTAGTCCTATTGAGAAAAGAATAATACTGTGACATCATATTCATCCAAATGTTTATTTTGCAATTTTTTTTAGTCCCCTTTTTATCCAGATCTTCCCTTCCTCATCAGTGAGGTCTAAGTATGACTGACAGTGAGGACTAAGTATGACAGGTAGGTGAAGAAATATAAAGAATATCATTTTCTAGGATGTAGTTATGAAACAGTTAAGAGTACAGAAGAAAAACTGTAGGTTTTGATTTTACTCATCTCATTCTTTTGAAAACAAAAGCAAAAGATTGTTCCTTTTGTTACGGAGATATCACATCCGAAAGTTACATTATTGACAGACAAAAGGAGCATGCAGGGATACTTCTGCTCATTGACTTTCAGCACAGTTTGCCACTGACCAGTGTCATCTCCATGTGTCACCTGTGGTGTTATCTGCATTCTTTCCCTCTCTTTTCATCCTTATTGAGTTCTCAGATTGCTTCCATGCTCTTGACAGGTTAAGTCAGTTGGTTAGCTTCAAACTGAAGTAAGTCACCAAGGATTTCTATGACCTTTCTAATTGTAAAATGCTATCTGCTCACCACTTTGGCTCATGAATTTATTTTCTTCTCAGCATAGCATTCAGTATCTGGACTCAAATTCTACTCTCTAGCTCAATTCAGACCCAACTTCATCACTTGGAAGTTCTCCAGCCTTTTTAGTGTGAATTGTGTGTCTGCTTTCCCTACCCTCTTTGAGTTCAAGCCATGTGATTCTTTTAAAGATATTTCTTCTCTCTCCCTTGTGGACCTTTGACCAAGTTTTCAGTATGCACATCTCATGGATTTCAAAAGCAATTGTCAAGCTACTGTGCCACTTTGCCTTGGGATTTCACTTTAAATATAGGTATCTAGTCTAAGGTGAGATAACCCCTCCAGTGGGTCATACATCCCACCTCTCTTAGGTACGTGAGGATGAGATCAGCCACCTTCTCAACTTGCCTGTCCATTCTCACCAAGTATAGAGGGAGCCTAGACAACATTTTTAGCCTGAAAAACAATTGCTAACTATGTTACACGGGGTGAATCCTGTCAATTAAGCGCTTACAGAAACTCCCCACTGTACATTTAATTAGCCTAAATCTCACACGGGTCTTTTAAATCAAGCCAGGACTTGTAAAAAGTGTGTATTTCTGTGCCTTTCCCCAACATTCGGTGCTGTAACAACCAAGTCAAATGCTAATGATAGTGTCATGCATTGTAACAGCAATTACGGTGTTATTTGGTAATTGGAAAATGTAATGTGTGGATAAAGGTGCTTTAGTGTTCCATCATTATGTGATTGCTTTCACTGTTAGCTGAAGGAGGACTAATTGCATGGTAGTTTTGCTTAGCAGGAAAACCCGTAAGAGGATGTTATGAAATATATTCTTTCTAAACCATTTTAACTTGCAAATAAACTGTAATTTACTTTTTAATAGAAAATAACAGTCATTATTAGTGCTATCAAAATACGTATATTCTCTCAGTAGCTGAAGATAATGCTACAATGGTGCTTTTCTATTCAGAGTTCTGTCTGATTATCTTCTGTGTGTTTTAAATGAGCCTGTAATTTTATTTAAGATCTTGATTCATCACTAAACAATGGAGCAGCTAAATACTTGTTATTTTTAGAGGGGAAAATGCACCATACAATTACCATACAATTACAAAAAGCTTCATGTCCCCGTTAGGTAAATTCTTGAATGCAAATTTACTCTCTGTTATGATGAATCAGTTTTAGAAGGTCACATTGGTCTCATTTAATAACTCAAACCCTCACTTTTACATTTCCTTATGGCTGTAGCAGAAATGGTAGTAAACAAGGAAAGTCAGTACTGACTTTAGGTTGAACATAGAAGAGTGTGTGGGTGCTCTCACTGCAGTAGATCTATAGCTCCCCTTAGCATCAGCAGCTTTGTAGTTTCTTACACTATATCACGTTGCATTGATGCAGCTAGTAATAGCTGAGAATAGCTGCAGGTCATGGTTTCCAGAAGGAACTCCTGTTCCTTGTGTCAAACTATGTGATATGTTCTAATGTGGTAAATGTCGGAGCTCATTGGTGCTGCATGATCTCATGGGCATAAATGAAGCCAGAGAGCTGCTGCTGCAGTCAGAGGGATCTGTGAAATCACAGTTGGGCTCATGGGCTGCATCTCTGATGGGTACATCTGGAGAGCCAGTCATCAGTCAGTGGGATTCAGCGCTCCGCAGTGCTGGTTCCAGTGATCCACAGGTCTGAAAAGTACTGCATGAAAATGGAACGTGACAACTTTCTGGTTCCTTCTTGCTTATCTTTAGAGGTTTATTTCCAGGCATGCCAAGCTTCAGTTTTGTTCAGTTTCCTTTTTTAACTTCAAAAGTGTAAATACACAAACTTGACTGAAATAATCTCTGTCTCCGCTTTGGAACATCAAACCACCAGACTGTTTATTCGTCACCTCTCAAATAAAACAGTGATTTTTGAGTTTAAATCTTCAATAATAAGAGCTTGTTTCTGGCTCCAGATGTATAGGGATAGCTTTTATGCTGCAAACATGCAAAGTAATTGACTTTATAATGTAGCTGGTTTCGAGAGATGTAGATGTGTTCTGGTGGTTTGGCTGACAGAAGGAAAGAAGGGCTGATAAAGCAGACAGCTGAGCCATGATGCTGTTACCTCAGGCCTCTGTTGTGTTTATCTTTTGTTCTTATTCTCTTGAAGAAAGTATTGTTGAAGTATTTCTGAGTGGGATTTTGGTGTTTGTGGGACATGCAGGAATTAAAAGAGAGAAGGCACGGAGTGGTTTGTGGCTGGACCACAACATGAGGTTTTGCTAAGTATTGTTTTGAATGCATTAATGATGTGTGCAACCCTTCTCTTTTTCTGTATTATTTTTATCCAGGAGAAGAAGGAACACAAACGCACACGGAGAGCAGCAGCCAAGAAGTGGAGGGACAGACACGATGCCAGTCTTGCACATCCACGTTTCTTAAGCTCATTTGGAGATTTCTGATCATTTTGTCCGTCTCTTCCTCCTGGGTTGGGACAACACAGTTTGTCAAAATCACCTATGAGACATTTGACTGTCCTTTTTTCATGACGTGGTTCTCAACAAACTGGAACATTATGGTATTTCCCATTTATTATTCTGGGCACCTTGCAACTGCACAGGAGAAGCAGTCTCCAATCAAAAAATTCAGGTAGGCTTTATCGTGGCAATATCACTTTAAGCAGCCTGATTTCTGTGGACTGAAATCACTGCACTTCTCAGTTTGACCCATGGTGTCAGAAGACAGAACGAAGGTCATGCTGCAGAGAATCTCATTCATAAATAATTTTTAAAAGGCTAACAGATGAGTGACATATGCTTGAATAAATGGATAATTGATCGTTAGAGGGTTTTTTTTTCACTGAGTTGAAAAGGTCGATTATTTGCTTATAATCTTGCTATTATCTAAGATCTCTATATTTTATGTGCTTGCCTGGATCAGTTTTCCACTGACCGTTAATCTCTCCTGACAGAATGGTAGTGTAAGGTGCAATCAAAACAACTTATAGCTGTAGAGAATAAAAGATGCTTCAAGGTGAGGAGATGGTTTGCAGCATGAAAATTGTCTTTTCCTCCTCCTCCTGCTGGATCACAGCTCGGAGGATGAGCACCTCTGGAGCCTTCTCTGCTCTTTTGCATGGGGTAGGCTCTTGGCTCTCCTCTGCCTTTAACTCTGAGGATCAAGTTAGCATAGCTGAGTGGCTGTTGTGCTGGGGAGAGGATGTTTACAGAAGGTTTTGTCCTGCTGTAAAGCTCTGCATGGAAATAACTGTTACTCTCTCTTGCAAGAGCCTGGGGAGAACAACTCTGACCCTAGGCTTTCCACATGCCACGTGCTGCAAGTTGCACTTGAGCTCCCAGCCTCATGTGCAAAGGCTGCAGGAATGCATAGTGTTTGCTATAGTATTAGTCTGCATCAGTGCAGATGCAGAAATTCCCATTCCTTTTTAGTAGCCAGTCTGAAAGCACGGGTATTTATAATTGGAGGGGGGACCCAAAGAAGCCACCCAGTCCAACCACCAGGACTGCAGAAGTACCAGATTGGCTCAGTTCCACCCTGGCTGGTGCTTAAAGCCACATCTGAGGGCTTGGGATTACTACTTCTTCCTGGGGCAATTAATTTGACTATTCCTCCTCCACTTCCGTTATTCTACTCATCCAACAGTAAAGTAGAAGCTGTTTTAAAAGATGGAGATAAACTCAGCTTGTCGCAGTAAAACAGACCTTGTCTGTGAAGGGAGGGTATTCACAAGGTAATAGGTGAGACCCTATTCTGTTACTCCAGTGTAGAGCTGCTTTGAAAAAAGTATTAGTGACTGCAGCAGAGTGATCTGTTCTGCCAGGTGTGTGGCCCACACCTTGTTCCCTCTGATGGAGGGTTCAGCACAGCTGTCACCAAGAACACGAATTCAATTTGTGACCGTCAGGGCTGGCATGTAGCAGGGCCAGAGTCTTTCCTTGGCTGCTTTTTCCAGGATCTGAGATATAATTTGGCCCTAAATTTATCATTTCTGTCAAATCAGCATGACTGAAATTGAATGGTTGCACTTAATTAACTGCTTCTCTGAAAACCTGGTGCTTTGTATGTTAATGATGCCTTCATTCAGATTCTTTCTGGAGTATTGGTGAGAACATCATCAGCATCAGCTTGGCTTCTGGGTATGGGGTGAAGTAATAATAAATGCAGTGCAAATAAGGAAGAAGGCGAGAATAAATATCCCCGCGGATGGAGCCTCTGCATTTAGTTGATTGGCATCCACCAGAGCCAAGTTTTGAGCAAAACATTTGCGGCAGTGAGTAATAAAGGCATCTTAAACAGGAGGTACATTTCCCAAGCTGTTGATTAAGTTCAGCCAGGTCTGAGGACATGTGTACATGCCCAGGGGAACTTCTGCACACAGATGTGAAGCTACGTTTGTCAAGTGTGCAAGGAGGACTCTGGTGCTAGAGCTGATGGAAGAGTTCCAGAGTGTTTCCTAGTCCAGGTGTATTGAGAATTCAGATCCCAGGGAGAGGTGACTGCTGGCAAGTGCTGACTTTGTCATGGGCACCAGTGTGCTTGGTCTGTGCTGCATTATGGCTGGACGAGGTCTTTCTGCTGGGATTTGGGAATGGAAATCTCTCCAGGATGAGTGCTTGGTTTTCTGATGGCTTAAAGAATTAAAAAGCATCATCTGGAGTTTTTAAATTCAGAGTTATAGAAATTTGGAAGGGATCTTCGGAGGTTGTGTAATCCAGCCTCCTTCCCACAGCAGGGTTAATTTCCAGGCTGGTCAACTGCGTGGTTAGCTGCTTGTTTTGTGTTCTTGATACTGTCCTTGTTATTTTTTTGTTTAATTGCATTTTCTAAGGTTTCTTATTGCTTCATTTGATGGTTTTTATTTCTGTGGAGTAATTCTTGTCAGTAAAGCCTGTCGTATAACGGTTCCAGGCCTGCCTCAGGTCCAGAAGAGATTGTTTCTGGAGGATGTGGTCCCTCACTACAGGCTTTAAAGACAAATGACATTTTGTCCCTCAGACGGTCCTGGTGGATCAGAACAAACAGTGTTGATGATATCTTGGCAGAGGCCAGTGATGATGCCAGTGACTGGCAGAGAGCTGCCCCAGGCTGGGAAAGCTGCGTAGAGCCACTGTTGCCTTTTCTCTCTTAAAAAAATAAATTCCACCTGGAAGGATAAAAGTCTCAGTCTTCAACTTTACATTGGCTTTCTTAAGACTGTCAATTGTGTATTTCTTACCTTTCACACTTTACCTTAGAGATTAAATTTTGTGGTCTCAGAAACTAACTCACAGTTATTACCTCCCCACTGCATTTCAGTAAAGTATCTCATTTGTCTTGAGGTGGAAGGCAGAGCTCTCTGTTTCTTCCCGGTACTACAATGTTTCCACATGATAAAGATCTTGAAATGTGAGAGTCCTTGCAATAGCTATGAACAAAATGTTTTGAAGCACGGTAAGCTCTGCAAAGGGAAATCCAACCCTGCTGATAGCAGAAAGCTCTCCGCAGATGTGGCTTAGGATACTGTTAGAGTTATGGCTTGGGTTAGGTGGAAGGGAGCTACCAACCTGTTAGACTCTTTAGTAGGGTCTGTTGTGGTAGGACAAGGGGAAATGGTTTCTAACTAAAAGAGGAGAGAATTAGACTGGGTATAAGAAAAAAAGCTTTTTACGATAAGCTTGGCGAGGCACTGCACAGGTTGCCCAGAGAGGTGGTGGTGCCCCATCCCTGCAGACACCCAAGGTCAGGCTGGATGGGCTCTGAGCACCTGATGGAGCTGTGGGTGTGCCTGTGCATTGCAGGGGGTTGGACCAGGTGGCCTTTAAGGGTCCCTTCCAACTCAAACAGTTCTATAATTCTGTATTTCCAATGTCAAAAAAATTTGCCTCCGTGCCTGCTGTCTTGGCTCCTCAAGGAGCTTGCACTGTAGTTTTCAGCAGCTTTCTGCCAGAATACTCCCTTACTATAGCAGCAGGTGCTCTGCAGCCCTAGGGCACTGGCTAGGAACAGTGTTGGTAGGTGTGGGCTTAAGGAAAGGTAAACATGTTGTGAAGAGCTGGTTGTCTAGCAAGAAGGACAACAAGATGTGAGCATTACAGTCGCCATATTCATGTTACCCCAGGTAATGTCTGTTAGCTGCTTTTCTGTGAGCTGTTTTAAAACTAGCTGCTGCATTACACTCTAGAGGCTGCTGTGTGTCAAAGGTGAGCAAACTTATTCTTCTGCAGGGAATCAGAATTCTGGCATCCAAATAACTGAGGGGGATGCAGTCTGTGTAGTGTGACCCAGAGGTAAAGCTCCATAACTGCCCGAGGTGCTGCAATTCCTGAGAGTGTGGCACACTGCCCAGAGCTGAGGGCTACCTGCAAATAAAAAGAGCTATTTGTGTTAGAGGGCAGGTTTTAAATAGACTTCTTGTGCATTTGGAAATAGTTTGTGTCGTATTTTCAGGGTCAGCTGCCCTTAGATATATCTCTGTCTGTAAGTCAACAGCCTACAGATAGCTGTATCGGGGTGGATCCACAGAGCCTCTCCCCTGAGCACAGGGTTTTAATCACTGTCATGTCCTGATGACTTCTGCAGGTTTAATTTTAGTTGCATGCCAAAGAGGCTGAGTTAACCACTGAGCAACCAGCCCTCACAGAGCCCTAGGCAATTACTCTAGACATGGCTGGAAAGAGAAGGCATTCTTCCTAGCTCCTCACTCACTGAGCATTATTTATCAGGAACACGCAGTTCTCCTAGGCACAGAAGTGAATTCAGCAGGTCTCTCTCTTGCTCAGCACAACCCTGTCACAATTTTTTTCTTCTTCTTCTTTTTTTCTTTTTTTTAACTGAGAGATGATGAAGCACTGGCCTCTGTTTTGCCTGGTCCTTGTCTCCTCCTGTGTGTGATGAGGGCTCTTCCATGTACTTAAGCAGTCCGTTGCCTGGGGCATGTGAAGCCAAATTTTCAGATTTCTTTTGCTAGTTGTGAACCTGTCTGCATCCCTCCCACTTTTTCTGGGAACTCAGAGATAAGTGATATTTTTGATGGTCCCTCCCAGACTTTGGCCAGCCCGCAGAGCCCATGCCAGAACAACACAAATCTTGCTGAGGCTTCCTCCTTCCATGGTCTCCTAGTTGTGGCACTTTGGACCTGGCTCTGCTCTGTGTTTGTCTGGGTGCAAACATCCTGGAGATCTATAGGACAACAAAGCCTGACCCATTCATTTTTCAAGGCCAGGCTGGATGGGGCTGTGAGCAACCTGCTCTAGATGGAGGTGTCCCTGCCTATAGCTGGGGGTTGGAACTGGATGATCTTAAAGGTCCCTTCCAACCCAAACCCAAAATTCTATGATTCTGGTATTTCCCCTTTTTGGCTTTGGAAACCCCCTCCCCTTCCTGTGGATAGATGGGCAGAAGTGCTGGGTGTATTCCCAGTGTCTCCTGCATCTCTCAGGTCCAGCTGTTCTTCAGCTGTGCCGCTGCTCCGTTTTATCTGCCTGCTCTCAATGCCTTGCCTTGCCAGGCACAGGGGTGGCAGGGATGTGATTTTCCATGGCACATTTGTAAGAGAGTTTTTCCTGCTGCCTTGCAGACTCTGACACGGTGATGCGCTTGGATGATTTTGCTGTTTGTATGCTATTGGCATAGCACTGGGATAGTTAATCGTGCCCTGCATTATTGTGAGCAGCCCAAGCACCAATCTCTCTCATTTTAATATAGCACAAGCTTGTTCCCTCTAAGACAGATTCTGACAGCGTCTGAGACAGGTTGGATTTAGAACCATGTAACAATCCAATTGTGCATCTCAATGGACAGCAGAATTCCCACTGGTTTGGACGTCAGGATCCACGCAGGTCTATAGTTCACAGTTCAGATCTTGACAAGACAGGGCATACCAGCTCTAACATCTCGTAATGCTAACGCAGGTTTGGTGCATCTAGGTCAGCAACACCTGCCTGAAGTGAGACAGAGTCTGAGCTTAGCATCATCTCTGCATCCACTGTGTCTCACGGGGAGAAAAACTCATCCAGACTGAAGGAGAGGACTGGCAGATCTGCCAGCCTGAGCATCATCAGCTCGGTGCATATCCCAGTTTTGGTGTTATTACCAAAAATGTCTGCTTTGTACCCCAGCCCATCTTAGTAGCAGAGGGAGTTAATAGCTATGGAGTAAGGCATAGGTTATCCTACGTATTACATAGATGTTATTACTCTCCTTTCTTCTAATGGAGAATGGTGGTTTCTATTCATAATAGTAAAAAACATGAAACCTTTTTAACAGCAGATTTCCCCAGAGTTACTAGCAGTGGGCTAGGAGACCCCAACACAACTCTTTAAAGGGGAAATTAAGATAATAATTACCACTACCACTCCCCATTAAAGCACAGAAAACCTAAGTTTTTGCTTTATTTATTTTGCAGTACACTCTTTGAAGTTACTAGTTAGTTGCAGGTAATTGGGATTTTAGGAATTGTCCAAAGCTATGAAAGCTGTGGGGACCCAAGACCTGGGGGAATTTTGGTCATAGTCCCTTAGTGTTGTCATGTACTGATGTGTTGCAGTTTGGTGGCACCTTGGTTTGCTCCACTGGCGTTTTGGTTTTGTGATGCATTCACACTTTTCACTCTGTTGTAAAATACAGCTGTACAATATGCTGCCCTTTCCTCTCCTCTTGTTTCATCAGCTCAGCTTCACATGCCAGTGAGTATCTTTCAGGCTATCCCTAAAGCTCACTTGGCCATACACTAGAATATATTTCAATAGAAATAAAAAGAGGTATCAGAGCAAAGCAAGAGAACAATTGTCAAGCTACAGAGAAAAACTGCAGTTATAATCACCCTTTTCATGGCCTTGAAGGCAGAAGCTGAGAGCTGTCAGTGTTTTATAGATGACCTTCATTTACGTGTGCACCTCTGGGATTATTGTTGCATACAGTGTGATTATTCCAGGTAAGCTACTTCTTCTCTTTTTGTGAAACTGCTGTTTTGAGAAAAATGTCTGTTATTTTCTCTATGTGAATTAAACAATACTTTCTTACGGGCGTGCAGAGTAGTTAAGAAAAGCACTTAATTGAGTGTGATAAAAGTCTAATGAATGTTTGCCGTGCCGGAGTGAATGCTAAGCAGAATCCTAGCTGAGCTTTAAACTCTCTTTTCTTTTCTTAGGGAATGCAGTCGGATTTTTGGTGAAGATGGTCTGACGCTGAAACTCTTTCTTAAAAGGACTGCTCCCTTTTCTATTCTGTGGACTTTGACTAACTACTTGTATTTACTGGCTTTAAAGAAGCTGACAGCCACAGACGTCTCTGCTCTGTTCTGTTGTAACAAAGCTTTTGTCTTCTTGCTTTCTTGGATTGTGCTGAAAGACAGGTTCATGGGAGCAAGGGTAATGGCATGCCTGATTTTCGCCTCTCTTGTTTTCATACTTACCTCAAACCATAAGCTATTGCACTACCATAGTCCTGCTGCATTATGGTAGTATATACCATGGAACCATTCTCATTTAGCTTTGTGGTCCAAACATGAGCCTGAAGATCAGTTAGAGGTGTCAGACTCAGTTGGGTCACAGGGCTAAGTACAGTCAGTTAATTTTATTTTAAAGCTTGTGATAAATGCTTAGGTTCTAGCCAAAGCAGTTTTCTTCCTTGTTTGAGTAGGCAGCTGTTTTCAATATGTAAGTATATACTTACGCCACACATACACGTGCATAAACCACCACCACATCTGAGACCTCCTGATACGCAGCAGTTTGAATGGTTTTGTTCTATAGCTTGGCTAAGGAGCAGCAAGTTCTTTTCTGTTTCTGTTTGTGCAGATTCTCCCATTGAAGTGGTAGTTCTAGGCCTCGTGGTCTCTTTGGGTGTGATCCTTCTGGACCTGTCCAGGGCCTTGAGCCCCACCAGTGACTGTGTGGGGCCAGGCTGGTGCCTAAGACCAGGAGAGTCAATAGAATGGAAGTTCTGTGACCAGGAGGGTCATTAGATTGGAAGTTCCATGGAAAGCTTGAAGGATCAGTATGCTTGTCCAAGAGGGCTGATTTTATTAAAAAATGATGAAGACAACAGCTTGTTTTTAATTAGCAATGTGATAGAATTTGTTCAGAAGTGAAAGGAGAAGGCACCCTGACTCACAGGCATTTGGAGCAGATTGCAGCACATTGCCCAGTCACTGTGCTTGGGTGTTGGTGACAGGAGAGGGAATTGTTTAAAGTAAAACATTTCTGGGGTTTCCTGGAGGGACAGGACTGGCTAGGCAGTCTGTAATGACATGGAGCATTGGGCACCCACATGTTGTCCCATGAGAACCTCTCCTTTGGGTAGGGTTTGTTGCTGGATAGGTTCAGCGAAGGGTCCATGCCATGAAGGTAAGGCATGGACACCTCACCTTGCAGTGCTAAAGCCAGACATCTGTATATCTATTTCACATAGAATTAAAAATGTAAAAACTCAGATATCTGAGCGTGCCCTACCCCCATCATGCCGATGGCTGGCTCACAGAAGCAGGGTTTGAAATCCTCAGTTCTTCTGCACAGCAATTAACAGGAGCGGTGACTTCTGAGGCTGTTTTCCCCCCTCAGTCCCTTGATCATCTCAGCTTCCTGCTGTTATTCCTCACTTGTGTAAGGTGATGCTGAGCCCAGCTGGGAAAAAAAAATTTGTAATTTTGGTTTTTTTTATTCTTTTTTTTTTTTTTTCCTAAAAGCAACCTCTTTCTAGAAGAGCAAACACAATTACTGCATTTTTGTAGCCCACTTTCTTAAAGAAAGCAGGTAAAAAATAACTAAAGCTATTCTCAGTTATTAGCTGTTTTTCACTGACTGATACAAAGTCGCTATAAATATGCATTAGTATTAATGCTGTAAACACGGTGAGGTTTGTACAAGAAAGAGCTGGCAGAGGAAGCCAACAGCAAATCCTGCACATGAAAGAAGCTGCTTTTGCTGCTAAGTGGCAGGTTCTGCATGCACTGTGCTGGAAGGGTAATTAGCAGTGTTTTCCAGCAGCCCTCCTGCCAGAGTAACACTTAATGATGTTAATAACCACGCAGGAGAGTGTATGAGAACTAAAACACAGCAAAGCAGCGTGGACTCAGCCTTTGGTATTATGAATGCATCTCAGACAGCAGGCGTGATTTGGTTATTTGGACATGAAGGGGATGGAAAGAGAAAGGGTAATTGCATACCCCATGCAGAAGCACACAGCAGCCTGGAGCCCAGCCATCATTTCAGAGCTCAGCTACTTGTTCTGTCAGAGCCTGGGACCTGTGGGGCATATCTGCAATGCATTGGGGTGGGATACAGCTGCAGGCAGGGCTTCAGGTGGGCTGCATAAGGACAGGCGTGGTGTGATGGCTGCCTATATGGTGTGGCGTAGATTTGGGTGGGGAACCATCAAATAGCTGCAGGAAGGCTCCACACAGCGCTCTGGCATTTGAGTTACTTGCAGTGTGTGCTTTGCAGTGATGCTGAAGGAGCTTGTGGCAACCAGAGAGAGTAAAACTGAGACAGGGGAGGTTTAGGTTAGATATCAGGAGGAAGTTTTTCACTCAGAGGGTGGTGACGCACTGGAACAGGTTGCCCAAGGAGGCTGTGGATGCCCCATCCCTGGAGGCATTCAAGGCCAGGCTGGATGTGGCTCTGGGCAGCCTGGTCTGGTGGTTGGCGACCCTGCACATAGCAGGGGGGTTGAAACTAGATGATCATTGTGGTCCTTTTCAACCCAGGCCATTCTATGATTCTATGATAAAACACACACTGGAGAAAGAATATTTCTATGAAACTGATACACACAGCAATGAACACGTATCTATTTACTTATGGAAGAGCAAGGATTCAGAGTTTCAATGCAGGTAGACCCTTAGCCATGGTGAATATCCGGGCAGGGAACATCACACAGGCCCTACTGTGCCATAACCTGGTTTTCTTGGACACTTATGAATGCCTTACAGATTAATAAGATGCACCCTGTGTCCATGTTACACAGGGATTTGTGGAAGGCTGGACAACTGTGGCTCAGAGCAAGCACAAATGTGTGAATGACTTCTCATCTTTGAAGAGTTCTGTGGGTTTATGATGCTTAGAGGTAGCCACATGTTAAACATTCCCAAGTTTGAGCCAACCAAGTTTGAACATGGTTGTATTTCTTCTGTAAAGTTGGCAGCTGAATTGATGCTTATTGGGTAGGTGCAGAGTGCTTCGGGGGCATTTTTTCCCCCCCCAAAAAGGATGGCTGGAGTGTAGACTCAGATTTCCTTTCTGCAGCACCCCATTTTGCCATATACTCCACATAGAAAAGCAATTGTTCCTAACTGTTAGTTGGCCTAGCTGTCTTCCAGGAAAAAGAAAAAGGCGAGCTTATTTCATTTCTTACTTACAAGGCTCTGAGAGAAAGTTATTCCACTCTTCCATTAATTAAAAGCCTTGTTTAATGAGCTGTCAGCTGCAGCAACCAGCCTTGCCTGGCCGTGGCCTTGCTGCTGCTTGTCTGCAGGATGTGTGCTCAGGTTTCTAAAGCAAACACACGAGGTCAGCTGTGCTAATGCAGTGGTGTGTCATTTGCAGGAAGAGCTCTGAACGTGAAGTTGAAATAATGTTCTGTTTTCCCTTATCAGGTCGTATGTATCTGAAGTCTTATGAGATGATGCCCCGTATCTGTCTATCGTTGTGGTTGTTTCAGGGGAAAAGGTGTTTGGCTTTCTAAATTGTTGATTAAATTAGGAAACTCTCAGAATTGGATGTAGTCAGGCTGGGGAGATGATTTTCCCAACAGGAAGGTCCTTTCTGTGGGGATGATGGATCTACTGGTCACCAGTATCAGGAAAGGCTTCACTTACTGGGTCAGAGTGTCAAGTTTAATCTTGATCCTTTCCATCCGAAGAAGGGGATAACTGCATCAGATTCTCCTGTTTAGTCTTATGGGAGATATTGCCTGTAATACTGTGGCTGAAGAATCCAGCTGACAGCTGAAACGCTGCATCTGAATTTATGCACGAGGCGGGATGTGCGATGCAGCCCAAGATGAAAGCAGATGTGCAGTACAGCAGGGCAAGGGGAGCTCTGCAGAATCATAGGAGTTGTCATGCTGATGTCAAGAAGTGCTGAGTATGTTTCCACACTGCTTCAAGGCTGGGCTGTTGTGTTATTAGTATGCTAGGATAAACCATAAGGAGGAACAGCAGTATTCAACAATTATTACATAATTTGTCAGGGAGTACAGTGACAGGAGAAGGAATAATGACTTTAAACTGATAGAGGGGAGATTTAGATTAGATATAAGGAAGAAATTCTTCTCTATGAGGTGGTGAGATGCTGGCATAGAGAAGCTGTGGGTGCCCCATCCCTGGAGGTGCCCAAGGCCAGCCTAGATGGGGCCCTGGGCAGCCTGTGCTGCTGGTAGGTGTCCCTGCCCATGACAGGGATTGGGACTCAACAGGCTTTAAAAAGGCCCCTTCCAGCCATTGGGATTTAAGAGTGCTAACATTTTAACTGCAGTCTCAGAGATTTGGCTTCACCGTGGGAGTTGATTGTTGATTCCCAGTCATGTCCACATTTACACGTGTCCTTGTCTTGTGTGTCCCCTGAGACATGGCTTTGCTCTTCTGAGTGGTGCTGTTGAAGTTGTTTTATGAAGGTTTTGTGTTTATTGCCTCAGCGTAACTCACATCTGCTCAGTCCAAGTATCAGGTGGTTTCTGTGACTCTTGGTGAACCTTTGTGAGATCTGAAAGGCTGCTCTGCAGTAGGGCAGGTGGTTTTATGGAGAAATCTTTGCCTGTGTGTGTGTGAAGCACATGAAGCTCAAGTTCATCTGGTAGTAAACATTTCTTATGTACAGCTATGTGAGGTTTTCCAGAAAGAACTCCTAACCCAGTGCCCATCTCTTGTTGGTGTTGGTCTAGGGTTGTAGCAGGGACAAGGAGGCTGTGGATGCCCCGTCCCTGGAGGTGTTCAAGGCCAGGTTGGATGGGGCCCTGGGCAGCCTGGGCTGGTATTAAATGTGGAGGTTGGCGGCCCTGCCTGTGGCAGGGGGGTTTGGAGGTTGATGATCCTTGAGGTCCCTTCCAACCCAGGCCATTCTGTGATTCTGTGATTCTATGAAAGCCCTGCCTGCCAAGTGGGCTGCTTAAGAGCTGATTTCAACATGGCGTGCTGTTGAGTTTAACTATATTTGTTTTAGTTTGTATGGATGGAGAGGGCCCTCCTTGTCCTCCTCACTGTGGGATTTAATGGGTATCTGATAAGAGAAAAGCATCTGAGGCTTACAAACTGCTGATGACTCTGTAACAGCCAACATTAGAGATCTGCATTTGTGCATCTTCTGCCCTGTGCCAAGCTCTAGTACAGTCTTTTATTTATAATGGCAAGGTGTTTAATGCTATACTAATTCTTTTTTAAATCCATATAAAAACCCATCTTTCAGAAATGGAGCTGTGATTTTGCCCAGGTCTGAGGAAACATTTCTCTCTGAAGTCCATGGAAGTTAGGTAGTCACTGTCTTTGAAAGCAAAAAAAGGTAAAGACACCAAATTTGCCTGCTTAGGGCAGGTAGGTAGAGAGAAGGAGTTTTTCAAAGAATAAAGCATGGAGTGATCCCTGGCACTTCATGAAGCTTCCTGGAGTCAGGACCCAGGATTTCACATCCTGTGTAGATACATATTTCTGTTCTTTTTCCTTTGAGTTTCTTAGAAGCTCTGTCTGGGATTTTCAAATGAGGCAAAAAAAACCAACCTTACAACCCCTGACCACAAAGATAAAGGCTTCTTAAAGACATTTGGCCACATCTGTCCGAGAAAGCTGGCGCAGCCATTGGGAAATGTACACAGCTCCCAGTTATGTACAGCTGTTCCCAGCACAAGAGTTATTCTCCTGGGCTGATCTCCAGGAAGGCTTCCCATCAAAATGTTTGCATTTCAGGTCCAAGTGGTGGCTTTGATGAATATTCATCCTCTTGCATAGCAGAGTACCCTAGAAATCTCTCGTTCTTGGAGTCACATCTTTAAAGTGGGTCTTTAGCTTGTAAAATACATAATGATGGATGTTATGTGAGTAGTTCCCAGAGAGTTTGCAATGCTATAGATCCATATCACTCTCAGTGCATACACTTTCATTATGTTTTACATCTCTCCCAACTGTATATAACCACCAATTTAAGGGGAGTCGGGAAAGTCTGAAGTCAAAGAACGTAGCTAGTGACACTCATTAAAGCCCCCCACAGTGATCATCTCTTTCTGTGTAATGAAACTGTGCTGAGCTTCACACTGCTTTGCTTTGTCTGTGCAGATAGTTGCAGCAATAATGGCAATCACAGGAATCGTAATGATGGCATATGCAGATGGTTTCCAGGGTGATTCAATTATCGGGGTAGCATATGCTGTTGGATCAGCCTCTACATCTGCACTGTATAAGGTGGGTCATCACTGTTTATTAATATTTTTATTTCTTTAGCGTTCGATGCTAATAATGTGAATGTACAGAGCGGATCCCTATGAATTAAATGCTTCAATTTATTTACCCCTCGTGTGTCATTCATGTTGTGACCAGGCGATGTCACAATGTCAGAAATCTTACTACCAGAGTAATTAGCCTGTAGCTGCCAAATATTCAGAATGCCTTTGCTTTACGAGCCCTTAATGAAATCTCTGTTGTTATCCTGCTGCAAGGAGTTTAGGATCATGTTTTAACCATTTCTTGCCACTGCCATTCACTGACACTGTTTCAAGTGAGCCATGTGCAGCAGGGAGGAGAGGGTGAGAGAAGTGCATCCTTTCTGCAGGGACAGACGTCTCGTCCCCGGTCTGCAGTGCAGAGCTCTTGTGTATTCCACTCTCGTGCCAGGCTCAGAGCCCCTGTTTGCCTGGTATATTAGAGACAGCAGGGCTCTGACTCCCGCTTGAAAGAATTAGCTGCTCTTGGAGGTGAGAGATGAAAAAGGGAGGGATGTGGCTGACCTGGAAACAGCCCACCTTCTAGGTTGGGCTAAGGTGGCTGCGTTTACTCCTGCTATGTCTTTGGGTTCTGAGTTACACTCCTTTTGGTATTTTATAATAAGCATCATGATATGTTGTCTACATGGACTTGTGCAAGGCCTTTGACATGGTTCCACACCACATCCTCATCTCTAAATGGGAGAGAGATGAGTTTGAAGGCTGGACTATTAGATGGGTAAAGAATTGGCTGGAAGGTCAGTGGCTTTGTGTCCAGGTGGAGGCCGGTCACAAGTGTTGTCACCCAGGGGTCCATGTTGGGACCGGTGCTCTTCAACATCTTCATCAACAACACAGACAGTGGCATCAAATGCGCCCTCAGCAAGTTTGCTGTTGACATCAAGCTGAGTGATGCAGTTGATAGAACAGAAGGAAGGGATGCCACCCAGAGGGACCTGGACAACTCAAATGGTGGGCCCATGTGAGCCTAATGAGATTCAACAAAGCCAAATGCAAGGTGTTGCACTTCAGTCTGGGAAATCCCAGCTGTGTGTACACACTGGGAGAAGAACTCATTGAGGGCAGCTCTGCTAAGAAGGAATTGGGGGATGTGACACCCTGACCTGGTCAGGGCTGTCCTCGTTCCCCATTCTCCCCAAGGGAATGGAGGATGATGTGCAGGAGGACTTTGCTTTCCATAACAGCCACGAGACTAAAACCCTTTTCTCTTTCCTTCGCAGGTTTTGTTCAAGATGTTTCTTGGCAGTGCGAACTTCGGGGAGGCTGCTCACTTTGTTTCCACCTTGGGCTTCTTCAATTTAATTTTCATCTCTGTTACCCCGATCATACTGTATTTTACGAAGGTGGAGTACTGGTCACCCTTCTCTGCTGTGCCATGGGGCTACCTGTGTGGAGTAGCTGGCCTCTGGTTAGGTATGTGATAAAACAGGTACTCGTTTTTCTGTGCCTTCCCTTTGCACCCAGTACAAAGGTAGCCTCAGACACAGACATTTCCTCCCCCTGCTTAAGCAGCAAAGCTCTCCCAGATGGAATCTGACCTCGGTGCACACTGGTACTCCTTGAAGAATGATTAACGCTTTCCATTGGAGGCCTTAACACTAATATTAGTAGAAGGGAACAAACACAGAGTGCTTGTTCTAATTGTTCACTTTTCATCTTTGCATTCCTACAGCGGTGTTATTGATTTTTCACTTTCTCTGTCCCGGATTGGTTGCTAAAAATGGAATTTCAAAGGGCTGCACATAGCCGAGCAGCTCCTGGCAGGCTCTGCAAGGCATGCAGCACTGACATGGAGACCCACTGATGCAGGACACATTTCTGTGGGTGCTGCAGGCTCTGGGCAGAGGTTGCACAGCTTTTTGGGTGTCTATAAAGGCTGGTGCTGTCTGTTTCATTTCCTGCAGCATTCTCCTCCCCTCCTCTCTCCCCTAACACTTCTTCTTCCAGAGCCACAATTGCTGTCCTCTAGCCAGGCAGAAAAGCTGTTGGATTCAGCCCAGGGGTGTTTTAATTTGCAGGTATAAGAACATCCTTTCCTTTGCTAAAGTCTCAATTATTTCATAATTGTAGAGGTTTGTCTCCACTACAAGTATATTAACCGGAAACAAAGAGGATGCCGTTGCCAGTACTCAGCCCATCAATGCAGCCATGCTAAAACACAGCAGGTCTGACAACTGAGCTGCTGAGAGCAAGCCCTTGCCATTCCTTGGTGCTGCTCTCTCTCTGAATGGCAGCTTCTCTGTGAGCATCAAAGGGACAAAAAGTAGTGATAACTTACCACCCAGAATTCTGCTGTCCAGGACTACTTATATTAGAAACAAAAACCCAGAACATCCCATAAATTCACACTGAGCATTTGTACTGCCTTCAACACTGCAGCAAGACCGTGGTCTAAGTACAGCCTGCTTGGCTGACTTCATAGGCTAATTGCATGAGTTCCCCTTTATATTGAGGGATGTGGACAGTGGGCACTGTTGGTGGTAGGTGGATGGTTGCGCTAGATGATCTTAGAGGTCTTTTCGAACCTTAATGACTCTATGATTATAGAGTTCCCATCACACTTCTGGGGTCAGAGTGGAGGAGGAGAGTCTCATTCTAGTGCTCTTCTGCATAATCATGTATCATTTTATCTGTTTTCCCCAGCTTTCAACATTCTGGTTAACGTTGGCGTCGTGCTTACGTACCCCATTCTGATCTCCATTGGCACAGTGCTCAGCGTCCCTGGGAATGCAGGTACAAGTCCCTTGCTCGTTGGTTGGAAGATAAGCACATCAGCATGCAGACAGCAGAAGCAGTTTTTTGTCTAAATGGTCAAAATGTGCTGCCACTTATTTCAGAAGTGATTCGATGTCGCCTGGCTCCCACGCATGCTCCTGGTGATGGTGGGACTTTCGGTTAGACAAAGCCATTTCTTTTGTCTTCCTTTCCATGGTGGCTGTGCCCATACTGGGCACAGGGGAGGCAGGCAGCAGCCCCAGAGCCTGTGACTGATGAGGGCAGCCTGTACACGTGGAACTTTACTCCTAAGTCCTTTCTTCTTCAGTAGCCGCTGTCTCTGCTCTTCTAATTTCCTCCTCCACCCCCCTGGCCTTGCAACTCCAAGTGTCTGGGCACATTTCCAAAGAAACATCTATTAATAGGGGGATGCAGGTCAGAGATGCACAATGTGACTGTCAGCCCTGCAAGGGCTCAGATGTGCTGTTATTATGCTTGTGGAGCTCGCAGGCTGGGCCTGGAGGCATCACCTCCAGCTTGCTGCCCTCCCTGATCCATGTGGCACAAGGACATGACCTCATGGTGGCCTTTTGATACCTGAAGGAGAGCTACAGGAAAGAAGGGGACAGACTCTTGAGCAAGGTCTGTGGTGATAGAATAAGGGCAAATGGTTTCAAGCTTCAAAAGGATAGATTTAGGTTAGATACGAGGAAAAAATCTTTTACAGTGACCAGCACCTGGTCACTTTTGGGAATGGCAGACAATGTGTCCATCTAAGATGCATGTCATGGAGATATGCCAGGCTGATCTGATGCCACCATCTTCTTCCAGCTGTAGTTTTGATGGTGGTGTTGTTTCTCCTTCACAGCTGTGGATCTGTTGAAGCACAAAATGATCTTCAGCGTGGTGAGGTTGGGAGCCACCATCATCATTTGCATCGGGTTCCTGCTGATGCTGCTCCCCGAAGAGTGGGACGAAATAACCCTGAGGTTCATCAACAGCTTAAAGGAGAAGAAAAGCGAGGATCACGCCGATGACATCACAGACTCCAGCGTACACACTAGAAGCAGAAGTAGAGCCAATGGCACAGTGTCTATACCACTAGCTTAGGGCTGGTGGACTGTATTGCACGCAGATGTATATTCTGTGAATATAGCTTAAATTTCCTCACTCCTTGTATGCTTAAAAATGCCATTTACTCTGAACTGGGTACGAGTTGTAAGATAAGAGAGCTAGATCTATAATAAATGTTTACATTTATACACTTACCAAGGAAAGGGTGTAAATAACCACAATAAAATGTTTTCTAATAAAACAAACAAACAAACATTTAAGCTCTTGTGTTACTGAACCCAACAGTGCTGAGCTTCACCATGAGCCCAGTACCTCCCAGAGCCTCTTTTTCTTGCACAAAAGCTGCATTCCCAGCTGAACAACAGCCTTCTCACGAGAGATGGAGCACCTCGAACCACCAGCACCCTTGGGAAATGGCAGATCACATTTCCTAGAGCATTTCATTTGGGCCAAACAAATGTTTTTCTCATTCTCCACAGTGAAAAACCTTTCAAAAGCCAAAGCAAACCAACCTGGCCACTTCCCTCCCTGTCGCCAGAGGGAGCTGTGACCCAGCATTCCTGGGATCATTCACACTTGTGGCTGAATGGGCACCACCCCAGGTCGGTTTTGGGGTTGATATTTTCTTTTACACCAACAGAGAGCTGTAGAGATGTGTTTTACTGAAATTCCAGCTCCTGCCAAACCAAACACACAGGGAAAACAAGCGTTTCCTTTCAGCATGCATTGACGAGTGCGTTTTGGCACGCAGCCTCATGGCAGCGTCTTCAGGCCCAGAACTGGATCCTTCAAGGAACCTCATTAAGTATTCGGCAAGGAAAATAATGTGAAATCCAGGGCTGTTCTGCACAGCCCTACTGCTGATCCATCAGAGGAATACAGAGAATCCCACCCGCCCGGTGCCTGCTCAGACACAGCCATTCTGCAGCCGTGCCGTCCTCCCACCCCCAGCAAAGCCACTCTGCCTGCCCCACGCCCCCGAAAACACAAACTTCCAGATGAGGATCTGAGCCACCCCATTGGTGCATAGAATCATTAAGGCTGGAAAAGCTCTCCCAGATTCCCAGCCCCAGCCCACCCCACCATGCCCACTGCCCACGTCCCTCAGTGCCACATCTCTACGGTCCTTGAACCTCTCCAAGGACAGTGACCCCAGCACTCCTCTGCCAATACCTCACCACTTTGAGAAGAAATGTTTCCTAACATCCAACCTGAATCTTGGCGTTGGCTTTCATGTTTTAAGTGGGTTTGTGATAAACCTGTTTTTACCTCCAGCAATACCACTACAAGAGCTAAAGCAAGGGTGGGGGTGCTTTTCACATACCTGAGGAGGCTCTGGAGATGCTTTGGGCACTCCAAGCATCAACTTTACTTCCAAAGACTGAAGGTTTAGCAAAAGAACCACTTGTGGAAATGCCTCCAGCTCAACCAGCTGAGGCGGTGCTGCTAAAAGTCATGTGAAGGTAAAAAAAAAAAAGCAGTGGCCGGAGCTGTGTCAATGTTTAACCCTGCTGGGAAGGGCACATGAGTGCATTTGGCGGTGGGCTCGGCAGCCAGCCGGGAGATCTGCATCACAGCACTGCTTTCAGAGTGGGCTTTTCCTTCTTCCCAAGCTCTACAAAATGGGCCTCAGCTCTTCCAAGACGCACCCCAGGGTGACCCAGGTGGCACCAATGCTCAGCGGTGAGGAGGTGCTGGGGGAGCCCAGCCTGCACCTAACAGCCACAACGGAGCATGGACATCCCATAACCCACGGGCAGCTCCCACCCCTCCGCCAGACCGGGTATGGGAGAGCCTCCACAGGTATGGGGCAAGGGGGGGAGGCCTTTCCCAGCAACTGTTTCCCTCCCCAGAGCCTTTTGGGATGGTCTCAGAGCCCAGCTCACAGCATCCCTGCAGTGCCAGACACAGCATTCATATCTCAACCTCATAACGTGCACCGCTGGGCACAGCCAAATCATTACCTTAATTAGAGTTAGACTTTAATTAGATGTGAAATTCAGCATTAAAATAAATCAGAGCCCCACGGCACCAGGCTGACTCCACTAGCAAGAGGCAGAGGAAGGTGAGTCCCGTTGCAATGTGCTGTGCCCCAGATGTCCCATACCCAAACCCAGAGGTGAAGGAGGAGATTTGTGCCCACCTGGAGCGGGACACAAGGACTGTCTGTGGAGGGACAGAAGGGTGCTGTGACCGTGAGAGCAGGGTGCTTTGGTGTGACAGCGATCTGGGGTGAGCAGATTGGGTCTGGGGGTACTGCAGCCCCCATCAGGGGACCTCCCGCTTTGTGCAGCTGTTAAATGTGGATTTAACACCAATGCAATGCCCTTTCCCCTGTCTCTCTGTGCCATTGCCCAGCCCTTTATCCCCATATCCCCTCCCATGAGGCCAAGATGTGGGAGCTCAATGACTCACATGGAATGGCATTCAGACACCGCAGGGCAGGTTTGGGGAGGACACAGAAGCTGTAACAGTTACTGTGCATGTCTAATTGTGCAAGCAGTAATACAGCACTGTGCACCCAGGAGGAGAAGCACAGCACAGAGCTCAGGGCAGGTTGAGCTCAGTTTAAGCACTACCTTAATAAGTAAGAGCCCACAGCCCACAGCAGGGGTTGGGCCTGGGTGATCTTTAAGGTCCCTTCTGTGTGATTTTGTGGCTAAGCAACAAGAAGATACCCAGCCAGAAGAGGCCCAGCCATTTGCCTGTTCCCTACTTCAAGATGGGAAGCAGTGGGATGGCCATAGAGCTCATTCATTCCTCTGTCAGGTGCTGGGTGTAGGAGGAAAGGCCCCAGGGAGGCTACAGGAGACACAGAGGTTGGTCATTGTTGTGTATGGACTGCGTGAGGGGCTGTAAAGGGAGAAGAGAGGTACGTGGCAGACAGATTTCTTAGACACAAATACATCCATGTGTTATTTCTGTGGGTAACATTAATTTATACCTTGTGTTACTGGAGTAGTATCATAGACTCTTTTGAGTTGGAAGGGCCCCTTCAAGACCATCTGGACCAAATCCCTTGCAGTGAACAGGGACACCCACAGGTCCATCAGGTGCTCAGAGCCCCATTCAGCCTGACCTTGGGTGTCTGCAGGGATGGGGCACCACCACCCCTCTGGGCAGAACGTTGGGAGAGATGGGTGTGGGACACACCAAGCAAAAAAAAATAGGGCAGAAAGCTATAGTTGAGTACAGCCCTGGAACAGAGACCCAAAAGTGACTGAACCTTTCTGACCCCTCAGGGCCCCTTGGCTTCAACACTGTGCTGGAGAACAGAGCTAGCAGCATCATCAAGCTGCACCCACCTCGGCAACCGCAGGTAGGGTGAGCGTATGAAGATTCACATGGGGCTGCTCTGCTTGGCCTGGGGACAGGGGAGCACCCATCCTGCTTTCTGAGCACATGGCACAACTTGAGCAGAAAGCCCAAAACTCTGCTTCCTGCAAGATGCAGCGATTGGTGGGAAGTGGTGTGTGAGCAATGCACGATCCGGGCTGCAGCTTGTGGTGTCACATGCTGCCATCTAGTGCCGTATTTTTCAGCTTCATATTCAGCTTTGTGCACACAGAAGCTGACCACGAGTCATACACCAGGGCTGGGGAGCACAGTGAAAAGAAAGCACATGTTATGCGGCACTGCATGGAGAAGGCACGGTGGAAAATGGGGATGCCATAGGCAGAGCTGAAGTACATAAGAAGCCATAGGGAAATTTTCCGTTAGTTCTAGGGAGCTATTCTACCTTTACCAGTTGCTTTGGCTTGAAAGGGGATTCCTCTCCAGCACTCCTTTACCGCTGCCTCTAATCTCCCATAATGATACATTGACAGTTGGACCTTAATTATTCTGTGATTCCATGATTTATTTACAGGGTCCTTGAAGATTACAGCCCAGACTTTGGCAGCAGCTCGGTTCAGCCAGCCAGTCATGTCACCATTCGGAGGACACTCTTGTTCGCATTCAAGAGGGTTAATGATGTCCCATATAAAGTCCAAGATAGGTCTTCCTGTTAGAGTCTTCGATGCAAATGGCCTTGAGTTGTGCCAGGGAGGTTTCAATTGAACATGTGGAATCATAGAATCATTAAGGCTGGAAAAGACTTCCCAGATCCCCAAGCCCAACCCTTCCTACCATGCCCACTGACCATGTCCCTCAGTGCCACATCTCCACGTTTCCTGAACACCTCCTGGGATGGTGTTGCTATCACCTCCTTGGGCAGCCTGTGCCAACGCATCACCAGTCTTTCGGAGAAGAAATGTTTCCTAATATCCAACCTGTGTTCATAGAAAGTGTGGTCAGGCATTGGAGCAGGCTGCCCAGTGGAGTCTCCATCCTTGGAGATGTTTAAGAGATATGTGGAAGTGGCACTGTGGGACATGTTTTATTGGTGGATTTGGTAGTGTTAGGTTGATAGCTGGACTTGATGGTCTGAAGTCTCTTTTCCCAACTAGACAAGCCTAGGATTCTATGATGTTCCTTTTAATTTTTATGGAAGCTAGGCTGAGCTCCCATCATAGGTGGGGCAATGAGGAGTATTGAGACTAGAAGTGAGCCGGTGTTATCCAGGAGGTTGAAGAGAACATCTTAGCTCCTTGAGAAACTCATGCTCAGAGCAGCCTGTAAAGCTGCTGAACTCCATCAGGAAGGACCCTCTATACCACATGCGGTCCTGCAGAGTGAGGTCTTAGCCACCAAAGGAGTCTGGCTGGATGGAGGGGATGGTTCTCAGGGCCAGGTAACCAGGTTCTGGCCTCGGGTGACCTGCCAGGAGACACTGTATTCAGTTATGATACTGATGTGTGTTGACCATTTGCTGAACGTGCCAAACTCCTTCTTGTATCCCAAGCAACCAGGCCAGAATTGGAGCTGGAAGAACGTCTAGGTAGCTTCATATCTGGTTGGGTGTTTGTGTAGAAGGAGGAATGCTGAACACTAAATATTGTACTTGCAGAGGCTTGAACCTGCCGGCACTCCAAGGGGGATCACTGCTGCAAAGCCCTGGAGCCAGCAAGGGGTGGATGGAGCCCCAAAAGCCAAGGTGAGCACACAGCAAAGGGCCAAGAGCTGTGCAGCAGGCATGATCTCACCGACCATGTAACAGCTCCTGATGTCAGCCTAAACAAAGCACAGCAGCAGCACCTTGGGAGCAGGGCAGGCATACATGACTTTAATGAGGAGTTTCCATCGTGCCCCTTAGCTGTGAGATAGATAAGCTGTGAGTGCTTTGAAAACCTACACTAAATTGCTGCACGTTGGCCAGACAGGAAAACGCTTGCTGCCTTCATCTGGGCAGCACCTGAGGGACCGGGTGTGGGTTGGCAAGCAGGAGTTTCTTTTCCTTTCAGCCAACACAGGTGTCTTTACTGGTACTTTTAATACCTCACAGACTCTGGAGAAGAGGGGGCAGAGCCTGAGAGCCCTCCCTGGCAGACGGCAGCACTTGCACAAGATGCAGATGCTGGACTTGATGCGCCGGCGCCGAGAGGTAACGCGGGGATGGCTCTGGGGAGAGGCTGAGGATTGGAAGGGTTTTCCCACCTCTTTGTCTCCCCCGTGGGTGAAGACGTTCCCATGGAGTCACGTTCTGTCTTGTGCTCATTTTGGCAAACCCAGTTTGCCCTGGTTGAGCTACCCGTCTGTGTGATTACTTGCAGCGCCAGCTCTCTAATGATGTGCTGCTTTGAGCTGTTAAAAGGCGTTTGATCCTCTGCTGCTTGTGCTGATGGCTTGTTTGCAAACCCAGGCGGAGCTGAAGCGGGATCTCCACAGCGAGGCAAAAATCAATAAACAAAAAATGGAGGAATGGGGCTCAGAGATGGTCCTTGACACTCTTCAGAGAGGCGACAGTGCCAGAAGCCGAGACCTCATCCCTGCTGAGCACAGTCAGCATATTAATGGACACCTTGGTAAGCAGAATCATGTTCCAAGGCGATGTAATACTCCCCAGCATCTTCACTGGGCCATTTGAACCCCGTGAGGTTCAACAAAGCCACGTTGCAAGGTCTTGCACTCGGGTCAGGGCAATCCCAGCTATGTGTACGGCAGGGAGAACTCCTTAAGAGCAGTCCTGCGAGAAGGACTTGGGGGTCCTGGTGGGAAAAGCTGAAAGTGAGCTTTGTAGGAGCACATCTATTCTTAAAAGTCCTCTTTCTCTTGCTAATGAACCCCAAACAAGCTCTCTGTGGTCAAAATAAAAAGGAGGAATACAGACCTCTGATAGTGGTAGGATAAAGGGGAATGGCTTTAAATTAAAACAAGAGATTTAAATTAGAGATTAGGAGGAAATTGTTAGAGGACGGTGAGGTTCTGGCACTGCTGCCCAGAGATGTGGTGCCCCATCCCTGGAGGTGCCCAAGGCTATGGATGGGGCCCTGCGCAGCCTGAGCTGGGGCGGGCAGCCAGCCCACTGCAGGGGTTGGAACTCAGTGATCTTTTAGGTCCCTACCAACCCAACCAGCTTATGATTCTATGACTCTACGTCGGTTTCCCTATGGAAGCCAGGGAATAGCCATAGGGGCACAAAACCAAAGACCCCAGGGCCAGGAGCAGGTTCCCACCAGCAGAAGATAAGACAGTGCCATGTGAAGGCATTGGAGATGGTACTCACCTACTCGCATACATCAGGAGTCTTAAAGCATCTCAGTTAGGAATGTGCTCCCTGGGACACAACATGGGAATCCTACCACCCACTCCTATGGGTCAGCACTAAACCAGTTGCCTCATGCCAGACTTGATTAATTCACCCAACAGAATGAATCAGAATGTTTTAGGTTGGAAGGGACCTTAAAGCCCACCCAGTTCCAAGATTATATTTCTGAATAGACCGTGCCAGGTCTGCCCAGCCCCGGGCATGTGCTCTGATCTTGCAGGGATTTCTCAGGATCTTCCTTATAGGGATTACCAGCCGAACCCAACGGGATGGGCATGCCTCTGAGGAAAACTGCAATTATTGTTATTTTCTCTCCCAGGAAACAGAAGGGATGGAGGATTTGCAGGGCAGCACACCAGAGCTGGGCTTCCCCTGGGCAGCAGCACCAGCAAGGTTGGGCTGTGGTTCTGCAAGGAGCCACGCAGCAGGGACCTGCTCTGGGACACTTCCAGCACTGACTCTGAGGACTGGGAGAGGGAAGAGAAGAAGCTTTACCGCAGACCTCCGCTGGTGAGAACCAGGACAGAGAGATTTTCACTCTTTGATAACTTCTTTGATAAAGAGTTTTAGCAGCATGGCTTGGGATGTGCTGAAGGAACAAGCCATGATCTCTGCTCTGGATAGACCCATGGCATAGACACGGTGTTTGCAATGTGCAGCATTTCTGAACACAGAGACCGGCAGAGAGGAGCACTGGAAATGAGGTGTCTGATGTGCGGCCAGAAATGACAAGTTTGGGTACGTGAAAGAATATCTACGGGAAAAGTGGTGCGGACCGAGCAACAAAAACATGGGGGCAGAGGGAGGAGGAGGAGGCTGGCAGAACCAACAAGCAGAAGCTGGAGAATATCCTGGGTAAATCCCCATATTAAGTTCCAACTGAAATAAAGTGTTTTGCTTGCCTAAAGGTCACTTGGCCTTTCTTGTTTTTAACCCTGCATCCTTTTCTAAGCCACAGAACATCCATTCAAATTGAAAGGCACAACGACTGGGTCAGAAGTCTTTAAATAAACATTCTGGTATTTCTAAAATTCCTTTTGTATTTTATTTTTTTTAAATTTCTTCTGTCTCAGGTGGACAAATGTATGGCTTTTCTTCAGTACGCACCTCCAGCTTTGTGGGTAACCTGCTGCAAAACATTTACCTTTTGCTCATTTGGCACTGAGAAGAGAGGTGGGTCTGCTCTTCCTCCCATCACCCTCATGGCCACTCATTTCCCTCTGCTGGAAATCTTATCCCTTTTAATTTTCATGGCCTCAAGTTGCACCATGGTAAGTTTAGGTTGGATATCAGGAAAAACTTCTTTACAGAAAGGGTTGTTAAGCACTGGAATGGGCTTCCCAGGGACGTTGTTGAGTCACCAATGTGTTTAAACACCATTTGGATGTGGTGCTCAGGGACACGATTTAGCAGAGGGTTGTTAGAGTTAGGGTAGTATGGTCAGGTTGCTGTTGGACTTGATGATCTTTAAGGTCTTTTCCAACCTCAGCAGTTCTATGATTCCAAGCCAGGTCATCCTGAATAACTGGATCTGGCATTGGCTCTCAGCAGGAGGCACACTTCTACGTGTTTTTAGGGGAATTAGACACCCATGGCCGATTTGCTCTCAGCAGTATTTAGCTATTTGTCTCTCTCAGGCTTTACTGAAAATCCCGGGGAAAGCAGGATTTGGAAATTAGAGCCAAACCCTCAACTCAAAGCCAGAGCCTCCATCCAGCTCTGGTCTCTGTCCGCCTTCACCCCCTCTCTCTTTGCAACCTCTCTGGTCATACAGTAAGTCTGCGTGCTTTGGGGAGAAAGCTGCTCCTTGGAGCCATGTGTGAGTGCATGGAAAAGCCAAGAAAACAAACTCCAGTAAGAAAACAGCTTTTAATGAGAAAGAAGACCTGCTAATGAGTCTGTGTCTGGAGTATGTGTTTTAAAAGCACCCCTGTGAGCTTTTCTTGTAAACGTGGTTATCGTGTGTGAGCTGGAAGGATCCTGAGAGCTCTGAATTCAGCTCTGAGGGTAGGCCGGAAAGGTCAACGATTTAATGGGCTGGAACAATTAATCTGGCACTTTTCTATACACCTGTCCTCTTAATGATTCGACGCATCTCCCTTCTGTGTTCCCATCTGTCAACAATTAAGCTGTAATTGGTGGAAATGCAATTTATCTCAGATAGAGCTGATTTGTTTCCTGATAATGGCGTTGCCAGCACTTGGGAAGAGCACTGCCCACGGAGAGGGTGTGCAGAGCAGTCCATCCGTAGCACAGACTGCGCGGAGACTCCGAGCATTAATTTATCAACTCACAGTGTGCAAAATTTGCTCTTCTGGAGGTAATGAAGCCAGGAAACCCTCTCTCTGCTTCTCGTGCTCAAAATCCTTTGACTGTTCTGCTTTCAATCGTGTTAACTCATCATGACCTGGAGAGAGGTGGGTGGTAACTCGTCCCACTCTCATGTTTTCTAACGCCTTTTCAGAGGCTGGAAATGAAAACATTTTCTCTATAACTAAAGTTGAAACTTAGACCTCTCTGCAAATTCCAGAAGATGGGAGGAAAAAAACCCACCACAATGCCAGGGCAGCCTCTGCGAGGCTGTTTTTCTCTGAAAAGCTCCCGATTCCAAATGCTTGATACCATCTCATCATCTGAAGGATGAGTCATTACAGCCAGCTATGCAGGGGATGAGTTTTGCTACTCAGAACTGAGCAAACGTGGTGCTCATGGAAGTCATGCATGATGGAAAGAAACTCCTGGCCTGAGGTTGCCTCCACAGCAAGGAGAGGCTGGAGAGGTCCTGCAGGCTGCCAGGGATGGGCATGGGATGAGTTCTGAAAGATAACGATGACAGCACATGAGCAGGGGTTGATTTTAGTGGTGCCAAGAGGCAAGGATCCGCAGCATGGAAGTGAAGTGGGATTTGTCCATTCTCATTCATCACAGGGAATTTGAACTAGAAGACTTTTAGAAGGCCCTTCCAATGATTCTAGGAGATGTAGGTCAGATAGATCTCTGCCCCAAGGCACAAGAGCATTGGATTTTCCCTGTGAAAGGGCTGCAGGATGGGTTTGGTGGTGGTGGTGGTGGTGAGATGGTGTAGTGGAAATGCTAAGTCATGGGTGAAACAGCGATGGAGCACCTGGTGGGAAGGCAGGGCCAAACCAGGGGAGCTCAGGTGCATGCAATGAGCGACTGGAAGGGGTGGAGCCAGGACCCACCCCTTCCCAAACCTCATTTAAGGGTTGACAGTGGAGGTGAGGGTATCTCACTGGAGATCCCTGCATACCTGTGGTCTTCTAAAGGTAAGCAGATTATTTCCTTTGTTTCTGTGTTCATGGTTGTTGCATTTGAGCAGATCCTCACCTGCTGCAGCCTGGGGCTTTGCTACTATGCTGACATTGCTGTGTTTTCCATTGTGTTACATATGGCTAAAGCAAGACAAGTTTCTCTCACTTGGGATGAACCAAACTGATTTTGCTGAAATGCCTGAACAAAATGACAGTGCTCAGGTAGGTGGCTGAGCTGGGGAAAGTCAGCACCAATGGTTAATGTCTGGCTAAATCATTAGTAATTAAATGTGCCACTTAAAAGAGGAAGTCTTGAAGAAACTTTCCTCTGTATTTAAGAAAGCTAGATGTTATTTCAGAGGCCTGGAGGCCCAGGCTGCTGTAATATCTCTTTTCTTGTTCTTGAGCTGAAATACAATTTATTTACGCTTAGTAAAGAGAAGCAGCTGGTAAAGAAAACTGAACAAAGCTCAGTGCTGTGCTGTAACTGGCTCTCACCACGCAGCCTGTGTTTATGTTATTTTCTTATCTTCCTGGGCTCTGTCTCTGATGGGATGGAGCTGCTCACAGATCCCTCCAGTTCTGTGAGAGAACAAGCATTTATTCCTTGCCTAGCAATAGGGTTGTAGCTTTTTGCCACCTACTGACGTGCTGTGGGAATGGCTCATCCTGCAAATCCCTGCATGAAGTCTGATTGTGCAGCCAGCATCTGCTGAGCAGTCCACAAGAATAAAAGCAAGAGCAGATACCCACCTTGGCACTCAGACAGGAGAACAGGGTGTATTTGATCAGTTGTTCCTTCCTATATAGGAGCTGAAGATCCCAGTGGATCTTTTCCAACTCAGGATGTTCTTTGATTCCAGGAAATTCCCTCCTTGTCCTATGCCTTGAGCACTTCTTACTGCATCCTTCCAGAGAGCAGCACCATGGGAGAAGCCTGGCATTCTATTTGACTTCTTCTCCTTTTATGTCTTCCCTCATTCCTCTATTTTTTTTCCCCTTCCACCTCCTCCTAAAGTCTCTGCTGGCTTTGGCCCTTGCCCAAGGCATCTTCTTCCTTCTCACTGGTGGACAGAAGCTCTCTGCAGGATCCTGAGTGTTGCTTAAGCTTCACTTAAATCCTCTGCTGATGCTCTAAGCAATGCAGGATGCTGAGTGGTAACTCATTGCTCAGAGTGAATTTCAAAACCTGTGAGAGAGCCAAGAGTACTTTTTGTTGTCTCTTTCTGGAGATGCTGGATGATGTGTCATCTCTGTGGGCAGTTCTGTTGTGGCTCTTGTCCTCTCGTTTGACAAAGCTCAGCTCAGCTGAGTCCTCTCTGTGCTTATTGAGCACAGTCACCCTTGGCCTCCCCATGACTCTTAGTGGAAATGTGAGCCCTCATGAGGTGTCCTCAGTATTAAGAGATACCTGTGTTGGTTCTGGGAAGCTCTAAATCTGGGGAGCCACTTTCATCTTCTCAGAGCTTCTCTCATTTTTTGTCAATTCATAGAATGGCCTGGGTTGAAAAGGACCATAAAGATGATCTAGTTTCAACCACCCTACTGTGTGCAGGGTCACCAACCACCAGATCAGGCTGCCCAGAGCCACATCCAGCCTGGCCTTGAATGCCTCCAGGGATGGGGCTTTCATTCATTCATTTCAGCTTTTGTTCTTAGCTTCCATCAGCACTACGGTTTGCTAACATGCATCTTAAGTCATGGGATAGACTAAAACTGCCATGTTGCTGATCTAGCCTTGAATTCCCTGTTCCTATAAAGTCACTCTGAGACACGAAGTTACCTGTGCTGGCATTTGTTAGCTGGTAGTACAAATGACCCTTTTAATCAAATCAGGCTTTATGCAGCATATGATCTTGTTGATAACGACTGAACAGACTGCAGTAACTCAGAACTTGCTTAAAATGCTGGTTCACAACTCTTCTGGGAGAAAAGCAAAGCAGGGCACTGTTAGTTTTGTGGTCTCACTGAACTTCTGTGGCCAGCTACCTGCCTCTATCTGGTCACCATTTGGTCCTTGTTGCAGCCACCACCCCTCAATAATCAATGTGGCTTACAACTGACTTCTGTACTGCAAAAACAGTGAGGTTTCAAAGCCAGGCGCCCCTTCTATTTACCACACAAACCACCTCATTCAGCTTGGCCAAGCTGACCTAGAAATACAGCTTTTTTCCTCACAGAGCCTCCCTTGTGAGGCTTCTCGTTGGAGCAGATTTGCCTTACAGTGCTCTTCTGTCTTTAAAAAATCCCCTAAGTGCAGTTTCCCATCTCTTCATGCATATGGACACCAGGGCCAAGTGACCAGCACCTCACATTACAGCCGCCACTGAGGCCATGTGTGTGCCCCAGTGCCCTTTTCCCTCCCCTTCCCTTTTCCCTCTCCCTCTGAAAACAGGCAGGGAACAAAACCGCTGCTACTCCTGGTGTTGATAACCACTTCCTCCTGTTGCTTTGGGCATGTTACATTGCTCTGCCCTCATTTATTTATTTTTTTTCTCCCTCAACTTTATCTTTGAAATGATGATTATACTTAATTACTACCTGCAGTGATGTTTATGACAATGAGCTGCTGCCTTTCCAACCGTTCCTACACCTGACCATGGCAGGGACCCATCCTACAAAGGTCCCCTCTCTGTAGGGCCGTGTCCTCCACAGGAAGGTGTCACTTCTGGATGGGGGAATGATGGAGCCGGGCACAACCAGCACAGTGCATCTTCACTTACCGTGGGAAGATGGATGTCCAGCTGCACATAACACCAGCATACTGACTGTTTTCATGCTGTTGACTGAATCCGTAAGTTTTATGATCTATGTATTTAAATTACAGAAGTATGGCCTTCATCTGTATCAGAAGGAGGAAAATAACTACAAACCTTCAAAACTTTAAAAAAAAAAAAAAAAAAAAATCATACAAAACAGAGAAGAATGTTTAGTGTCTGTCTGAATTGGAATTAGGAAGCTGCAGAGACGGAAAAAGCTTTTATTTATAGTCCATAAAGAGCCACGTAAGTGGTTATGATGATGAGGAAATAGTTAAAGTGAATGCAGTCTCACCTCTTCCCATCTTCTGAGTGCTCTGATTTTGTAACTGATGCTGCAGTTAAGCACTGTGAGCCCTGCCTTTGTGCTCACACAGGGAACCAGAGAGGGGTACCAAGATCTGGATCAGCGACTGAATCTGTGCCAACAAAACCCTGTGAGGAAATCGTTACTCTAATGCCAAGCGTGTCCAGGTTCAGGCTCTTTTTTGAGAAAGGAACACCTTGCTATGGGAACCCAGCCTGTTTATTTGGTTTGCCACTTCAGCCTTTCAATGATGCCCTTTGCCTGTGGGTTTCATGGCACTGATGGTCTTCAGGAGCTATTTTTGAAGCTCTTTTTGCAGAAGTTTCACAAAATCAAAGAGGAAGTTGTTAAAAAACTTGTTTCAGCATACCAAAGTTCTTCTATTCAGATGGCTTCTGTTGTATTGAAAATCAATGAAATGCTTTTAAAGCAGCGTTCTCCCTGAAACTAGAACCCCTTCAGCAGAGGATATTGCCAACCAGAGGCCCCAGCCCTGCTCTGCTAGGTCTCCCACTCATAGCTGCCTCCAGTGGCTTCAATCAGGTCTCTCCCAGCTGTTTCCTAATGACTTGCTTTGATGTCCCAGCATAATATGATTCAGCAATGCTGGTTTCATTGATTAGCATACAAAGCAAGCTCTGAGACTGGATGCTTCCTGCACTTAGCCATCCATGTGTTTTGTTTTGAGGGGCTAGTGGGAGAGATGATGTTTCTTTGAAAGACAAACAAAAAGATCCTGGAGAGAAACGTAAAACAAAGAACTGCCAACGATGTTTTGTACTGATCCTTCTTCTCACAGCACAGAAAGCACTGCTGCCTTCCTGCTTCAGCAAGAGGAGAGGCTTTGCTTCAGTGAGCTGTTAAATATACACAAAGCTCCTGACCTTGAGGAGAACCATCTCTGCTTCCAGAGGGCAGCCAGTAACCCAGCACCTGGAGATGCAAGAACATGGCCCATACAATTAAATCTGTCAATGTTGAACTTGGGCTTTCCTTGCAGATAGAGATCTGGGGCTAAATGTGGTGGAAGATTGAAGAGTGGAGTCTGGTTTGAAGGTACTGCAGGATGGGGTGGGTGCTTTTTGTCCCTGTCCATCCAGGTGACATTGGTTTATGTTATTCACTTCTGTCAGGACTACTCAGCTGTAGTATCTCTTGCTGCAGTGTTGCATTTCCTAAAGGCTTAGCAGTTGAAGGTCCTTGCTCATTTATAGCCACAGCATTTTTCCTAAGGTTGTTTTCCAGATGTACATGGGCTTCTGCTCAAGGTCCTTTCAAGGGTCCTCATGGAATCTGTAAGGTTGGAAAGACCACTTAAAAGCCTCCTCCAGACCTGCTCCAACAGTTCCATGACTGCCTTACACAGGGCTCCAGAGCTGGGTACTGCCCTCCAGGTGGGGTCTTAGAGCCTAATGCTTTTTACCAAGAAGGATTTGTCAGCTGTTATTAACTCCATGCTCTTCAACACAATTACATCTATCCATCTGCCTAAACCACCTGAGGGGACTGCAGCATGCTGCAGCTTTGTGCACTTTGGGCAGGGGCTGTGGTTGGCACTGAAATAATGTGTGAAATTACCTCTTGTGAAGTCCTTGGTGCCTGAAAATATAGTATTTCTGGGTCCTTGTCCCATGCTTCAGCCATTGGCACAGCCAGCTGTGAGTTAGCTTGGAAAGATGTACAGGGCCTTTCACAAGGGGTAAAGCTTGAGCTGTGGTGAATTTTGCCTTTGTAAGGTGCCTGGATTTAACATGAGGCAAAATCTGCCTCTATCTGCATGAGAAGTCTCTTTGAAGGAGAAATTCTTTGCATAGGGTCTATGCACTGACATTTCTGAGAGCTCTGTGAATTCAGAGCAAGCACCTGAGAGAAGCTGTGGTGCCCCATCCCCAAAGCCATGGATGGGACCCTGAGCAGTGTGATCTGGAGGGGGGCAGCCAGCCCATGGAAGGGGGTTGGAACAGAATGGCCCATCATTCTATGAGTAGGCCGTTAGCTGAGTGGCCACACATCAGTGGGAAGACTCGCTCTGTGCACTGAACACACTGTGCTGTTTCTGCAAGCTTCAGCTCTCCCTTAGCCTCCAACTTAACTTAAAAAAATCTATTCATTTCTAAGCAAGTTGGGCTGGTCTGGGGAAAAGTGGGCTGCAGACAGCATTTAAATCATGCATCGCCTCGGGTTTACAGGAGGTGCTTCTGGCTTTTATTCACTGCTTAAACCCACATGTGCACATGGAGGAGCAGGGCTAGGCTAGGACAGCATAGAGATGTGAAAATTTTTGGGAGGAATGCCAGCTTGCTAAACATGGTAGGAAAGTGGCAGATTTCTACTTGAGATTTGACTTCTCATTAAGAGGATCTGATTTATCTACACCTGATACAAACATGGATGGTGAAAAAAACATAAGAACTCCTTTTTTTCTCCCCTCTGCTTTCCATTTTCCTGCTGCTCTTTGAAACCAATGCTATTCTCCACCTTCTCCAATGCCCTCACCACGCATCTGCAGGCATACTATAACTTACTGCAGCTTGCTGTTTCCTCCTGAAGTACTAATTTTAAAGAAGGATTTGGTTTCTATTTAGCATAGTGAGGCAGTCCACCCCTCAAGCCAGAGAAGGCAGAAGCTTTTTCCTCTGTGTCAGAACCAGATTAGAAGATTAATCCCTGCTCCTGCAGGAAGTCCGCAGCAAAACCTGCCTTGGTGCAAGTCCGTGAGATGACGCTCCTGTAATAACCAAGCACAGATAAAGGATAGCTTACAAACTGCTGTTCTTATGTGTTTCCTCCACCAGCACATGATCTCAGGTTGGGCAATAAGGAAAGGCCAGAGGGCAGTGAGCATGGCCCTGAGCTGCTGGGGCTCAGGGAGCGCTGAGACACTGCGCTCAGATATATGGTTGGGTTTGGGTAGTGCTCGGTGATTCTCATGGGTCCCTTGCAACTCAGGATATTCTGTGATTCTATGACCTCGTGTTCTAAGTAGAGTAATGCTAGGGAAAGCCTTTCTTTGCTGCAGAGGGTGAAAATGCGAATGTCCTAAGGATGCACACCTGTGGCACATCACACATCTCGCAGCTACATGACAGCCAGGCAACCCTTGTGTACCAGAACATGATGACAGCATGGGACTCTTTTCATGGGGTTGAGGTGGGGTGACTGCCCCATCTCCAGCAGCACTGCTTCTCTGCAGCACCAGGGAGGGCTTCCAAAAGCACCATGAGATAACAGGCAAACGCCTTAGAAGCGTATCTATAAAACAGCCCTGCTCGATACCTAACACAGAAGGTATTTTTGAGGCTGGAAATAATAATTAGAAACAAACCTCAAAAATAAGCTTTTAATTTTAAGCATCAAAAGCTCACAGCTTGAAGAAATTTGAGGTTCCCTGGGAATTGTTTGCCAAAGAAAGCTTCGTTATGGTGACTCATTCCTTCAATACCAGGACAGGTTGAGAATGGAAGGTTTGCAAAGCTCAGACAGTAGGGTAAGAAGGATGGAGCTGAGGAATGATGTTTTAAAATACGTTCCCAAACCTGTGACGTAAGCAAGTTGTATTTCCATGTTTGCGAGTACTTACTAAGCTCTTCAGCTGGTGAGCAACAGCTATGAGGAGCCACTTCCAAGGAGGAAAATGGGTTCTTTCTGTAGGTGGCTGTAGGGATTGTGACCCTGGAAAGGTTTCCAGGACTCTTCTTCCAGAGGGCTTTCCAAGAAAGCACAGATTGCTGCAAAACTATCGCAAAACAACTACAGAATTCCCATTGAGAGATATAAAGCTATTCCCACATGTAAGAAGCCAAAACGTTGATGTTTCGCATCCCATAGGATCATAGAATCATTTGAGTTGGAAGGAATCACTGAGGTCATCTATAGTCCAACCGCCCTGTGATGAACAGGGGATTTTTGGTGTATCTCAGTGATGTATTTAGGACTGAGCATATAGCAGCCATTGATGCAGTCTCTTAAGAGGGAGCACAATGCAAAGTAACATATTTATGTAGATGCATTCTATATGTCCCATTTGTTAACTTACTTACACTTGAAACCTTTCAGGCCATTGTTGGTTGACAGTCCAGAGACTGCCAGCTTTTCAATTTTCACTTCAGTAAAACAAAAAACCCCCAAGGAGAACACTTTCTCTTTTTAATCATAGCCAGCCCTGCTTTCTGTAATGAAGAACTTCTTTTCCAGCCCCAAGAGAGCAATTCTTTGAATGTCACTTTCAAACAGCACGATAGAAATCTCTGCAGTTCACAGAACAGGACTCTGCCATTTGCAGCTTGCATTGCTTTCCAGTGTATGAGGGCCGCTCTGAAAGTAATGCCTCCTATTTTGTTATGTTGGCCCATTATGTGTTGGTGGGATGGCAGTAGAGGTTGAACATTCCCACCAATATTCCATCACATTCTGGTGCTGAGAATTTGCTCTATCAAATAGTGTTATTGTGCTCTTTGTAGCTGTTGTCATTCCCATGGAAATAAACAGGAGGCATTACTTGCAGAGTGAGCTGTATATTTACTCTTTGGAGGTTATTTACAATTGCATATTGGCCCAGGTTTCCTGTTCCCAACACTGCAGAAACATGCTGTGTGTCAGCCCTGAAGAAGACTTCAGACCTAAGGCAACCTAAAGGCTTCTGGCTCAACAGCAGACCACGAGTGGTGCAGGCCTTTAATTAGGCAAAGGCAGCTTTACACACCTGAAAGTGCCATTCACTCCTGGGAAAGCTGCAGGATCCACAGCTGAGTGGAGAAGGAAGGGCACCCTTAATTTGGCTGAAGAGCAGCTGGTTTTCTTCTCACTCTAATTAGCTCCTCCAGCAGGCTCTTATGCTTCGACTCAATGAGGCTGAAGCACACTCGGCTCAATTCAGAAATGGCACATCCACTATTTTCATCAAACGCATCAAACTCGGAGGGTTCATTTGTTTGTTCTTTCCGATATTAAAGACTAATTCTGATTTAGACTAAGAGCCTTCCTGAGTGCACCCCCCCTAGGGAAGGAGCCGTGGCAATATGAGAGCATTCAATTAGTTGTCTGCTCCAAATTACTCACAGAGAGGAGTGGATTCACATGGACAGGCTGTGTGTTTTTTAAGAGCCACGTGGGAGGGGTTGCAGTGCTAACAGAGTTTTGGTCCCCTCCTTCATAATGCCAGCAGTAACGTGAGCTTTGTGTACAGCTTTCTTACCTTGGCAAAGCTGCTCCACCATTGACTTTTTCAACCTTCACTTTCAATGCTCTTTCACACCTGGTGGTTCCTACAGAGCTCATCTGCTGCTTCCTTTGTGGTTCACACCTTACTACAGACTGAAATAAGGAAGTAGGAATCTGTCATTATTAGCCTGCCGTGTTACACACACAATAAAAGGAAAAATATCTACCAAAAAGTTCAAGAAATATTTTGTACAGTGTTATCAATTGCCTTTTGATTGCTGGACAATTTCCTAGGTTTGGGATAGAACTTGTAGTCAGTGCAGAGGTCGAATTTAAACCTGTTTCAGCAACCTGTAAGGCAATGGCTAAAACCTCAGAGAATCACTCCCTTCTCCATTCCTGCTTAAAATGAACACAAAATCTGAGAGGTTGGGTTATCGTTTTTGCTGTTGTTTTCTGTTTTTATCCCTTAGGAGCCTTAAAATATTTCAAAAAGAAAAGAAAACCAAACATTAATTACAACTTTTCAGCATGTTCTTTTTTCTACTCAGGTCTTTTCAGACCAGGAAAACCTCTTATTTCTTACTCATAATTACCTGAAATCAAGGCCCTGTGGGCCTAAGGTAACAGAAATAGCTATGAGAAAAGCACACAGTGAACTGCTCTTGAGCTTTGGCAGAGGACTGTGCAGGCTATAAATCATAACTTGGATTTGACCCTTTTCCTATCGTATGTAGCTGAAGAAAGATCAATAGGAATTGCTGGCAATGAGACAAGAGGGGACATTTCTTCTCCTTAGCTTTCTAAGTGAGAGCAGGTGTTCAGTGAAAGAGTAAAACACGTGTACCTCAGCATTGGATCGACACAACTGCAATCCTAGCAAGGTGTAAGAACCAGTAGTCATCTAACAAGGCATCACCTAAAGAAGCCTCCCCTTGAATACACAGAAGCTGCCAGCATCCACGAGTTCCTGTGAAGAGGGCTCAGCAGGCTTCGCTGAAGGAGGACTGTCCTGTGGAGGACAGCAAGTTTAAAAGATCAATACCTCGTCTATTCTAAACCTCTTTGAGTTATTGCTTGTTTTTACCTTACCCTTGAGCCTTACAATGAAGAGCAATGATCAGGAGCAAAATGTAGTCACAGCTCTGCCTTTCCCACAGGGAGCCAGATATCAATAGGAAGAGGAAAGCCTCAGCATCCTCACCACAAACATGCATGCACTGAGAAGCGTTCCCCTCTTCCCTGTATGAATCACAGTTCAGGATCCCTCTACGCTCTATTTTTAAAGAAATCAAAGATTTTCAAAGCGTGCATGAGTGGGCAATACATAAAACATTCATTCCTAAAAATATCACCCAGCCGGCCCTGCCTGGAATGTCTGTTAGAAAAGGACTTATTTTTTCACATTCAGATCAATATTAGGTCTCTATTCTAGTCCACATGGACCAACTAGATGTAGTGGGCCTAAATATACACTGCAGTGCAAGACACAGGAAGACATTTAACCTGCTTCTTGCACAGAGTAAGAAATGGAGAAGTAGTAAAATGTCTGTGAAAGTGTAGTTCCATAACAAACTGTAGTGATCAGGTAGCTGAGTTGTAAGGAATCAGGAGAGCAGCTGAAAGAACAGACCTGGGGCTGCTGCCAGGTGAGCAGCAACTTCCAGCAGAGGCCAAACACGTGCAACACTCGCTGCTGAGTTCTTGGCAAGTTTTAGGAACCTCAGTGCAACTGCAGAGGGAATAAAGCAGAAAGGGTTTTCAAAACCCATAGGCTCCTCAATGCACTTCTAATACAGCCTGTTTTCATCCCTGTAAGGGCTGCAAGCAGTTCCCAACTCCCGCTTGTTACAACTAAAATAATAATAAAACCACTCCTATCTATCCAGTGATATTCACCATAACTCAGCACGCATGGAAAACGCCTCCATCTCAGTTCAGCTATGAAACTGAAGTTCATACAAACACTGCACGTTCACTGCTTTGTAGACAGAGCAAAACAATCATTAGAACATTTCCATCCAAAAGGAAATAGATAAACAACTTAACCATTTATTTGACTGCATTGTATTTAGACAGCTTGTACATTTCATAACCCCACTGTTTTTGTTCTCATCGAAAAGGATAAAGGGACAGAAGAATATAACCCACTCAAAACAGCAGTCCAGTATTTGGAGATACACTCGATATTTCCATAGATGCCCATCTGATACCTGAACTCCAATACAGGTTGCAATGCTTATACAAGACCTGAACATTTTGAACGAAGCACTCGGGTTGAGCAGTGCCTTGTGGTGCCCTGGAAGAGTTTGTGATGCACTATGCAATGCCAATTAGACTATGCCTGCTTTTCTTGTAGGCGATGAACCCGATCATCTCCTTAAAAAAAAAAAAGCCCAACATAATGCAAACATCCATACCTGACACGTCAGCAAATAGCAGTGTTTGGGCAAATCCAAACAAAAACGATCGACTCCTTAGTTAGATTTGTCAATGCAAAAGGTGAGCAGCGGGCTGTGTTTTAACAACAGACATGAGGAAAAAAACCAACCCAACTTCTCTTTGCTAGATTTGTTTTGAACATCTGTTTTCATCTCTCTGCAATTCGTGACTTCCCACTTGAGACCCAATTCCAAGCAACACAGAGAATAAATCTGTTCCATTTAATATAAGCCAACGCATACAGCTTCAGTATCTTCTGTAGTGAACTGTGTGTTACACAGCAGCAATGTGAGAACCTTTCAGGCAATGTGCTCTCCAAAAAGAAACACACACCTATTTTGCGCAGCGTTTTCAAAGATGGCACAGTGAGAATGAATGAATTCTTACAGCAAACAGAACTGCATGTGAAGTTTGCTCAGCAGTGATGGTATTTTTCGGCAGTACCTTTACAAGAAGTGATGTAGGCTAAGTTTCAAGTCTGCTCTCAAACTCAAGACACCCACAGCTTAAATATTAACCTCCAGAAAACTTGCTTGTCTGGCTTTTCAGTTTTTAAACATCAGCAGACACACAAGATAGCCTACTCTGCAGTTTGCAGCCCAGCAGCTGCTAACAAGGCACGAAGCTTCTCTTATCTGCCTCCTTAGTTCAAGCAAGCCAGAGCAGGCGTTACTTCCCAGACAACTTGAATACATCTGGGAAAAGCCTGTTTCCATCAATTCAGCATTCCCAACACTTAAGCCTTCACCTCCTGAAGAACTGCTCTAAATAACTGGCAAACCAGAGGGGTGGGGGAAATTTGAACAGAAGGCTTTGCTCTGAACTCCGCAAATAAGATTCCAGTTCATAGCACCGATTCAGGCACCATTTCAAGCGAGTTTTCCTTACTGAGGGGAAACAAGCCCTCTCAGAAACACAAACAAGTGTTTCCAGGCAGAAAACTCAGAAGGGCCAGTTTCTATTAAAAGTCTGTGTTTTCAAATACAACTCATCATTTGTACATGGTAAGGAATGCCCACCACCACGTGCGATCGGCCTGCGCAAAATAAGGCCTTCCTTTAAATCCAGTTTTCCTGCACAGGGATCTTTACCACATGTTAATGGAGGTAGGGGTTTCTTTGTTTCTGGTTTTTTTTAAATGTACAGTAATTAATAAAAACAACAACAATAAGAGACTCAAACCAAACCCTTAAGAAAAGAATAAGTGTAGTAAGGCAAATCTGAAGAGTACGCTCAACTACCAAAGAGCAGCTTCACTGAGAGCTCATCCTTTTCTTCCCCCCACAGATTCTTCCAGAAGTCGACTAATACTTTTTTCAACGTGGAGGAAAAATAGAAATAAAATAAGAATAAAAATCCCAACCAATTGATTCATAGAACTGAGCTATATAACCACGCTGAACAAGAAAGCCTAGACGCCGTAATTACTGAACAGATTGATGGGTGTTGGGAAAACCTATGTAAGCCCAATTGAGACAGAAAGTGAGAGAAGGAAGGAGGAAGAGAAAGAGAAATCCCTTCCCCATCGCTTTGATTTTGGAAGGAAAAAAAAAATCCCCCATTAATTTAGCTCATGTGAGTTTAGAGAAAATGAGAGCAGCTAAAAATGGATACAATACACCTTGAAATTTATTTCCAAGACCAAGAACCAAAGATTGAAGCATTTTAGAACACTGAAGCAAAGCAATCTGAATCTGAAAAAAAAAAAAAGTTGTTCAAACTATTTTAAAATAGCTGTTTTTCAGAGTTCCTAGTGATAATTTTGATTAAATAAAATCATACCAATTTACATTAATTTTCTATATCTTCTTTTAAAAGTCCCTCACTCTTTTAAAGAAAAAAGTGCATCCAAAACCAGCAGAGATTTACTGGCAACATCAGGTTCTCTTTTAGCAGCTACTCGAGGATTTCAAAATAGCTTACACTTCCTGCTATAAGAAAAGAAGGGCCTTCCAAACCCTCGTTTGGGAGAAGTATCCAAATCATAAAAATCTGAAATAATTTATTATCAAATCCAGAATTTAAATAAAAGCAGAATTTTTTTCTTGCAGAGACAATTGAGGAAAGTAAAAGAATAAAAGCATGCACTCCAAACTTAGAGGTGAAGACAAATATACTTATCTATACAGGCACTGGCAGACGCAATTTAATTGTTACTGTTACTCATTGTAACACACACCCCACCCTACAATACATTTTTTCATTCACTAATCACTGAGGTACCAATATTTAAGAATGGAAAATTCAATATTGAAAAATAAAACCTAAAATTGAAGCCTTTTTCCAGAAAACTATGGCAATTTTTTTTTTTTTTTTTGTATGAAATGTTAGTATACTTATAGAATTTTACAATCTACATTGGCTTTTTTCGTCTGGAACCAAAAGCTGTGTTCCACATACAGGTTCTTGAATAAAACGTTCACTGTGTATGTAATACAGTCAGTAGACTTGCAAATGAACGAACCTATCTTGGCTATCAACTGGCACATCTTGCTGGTACCAAAAGAACTCCAAGTCTGAAACAATCGGCTTTAATTCGGAACAAATGCGCCATGCCAAAGTGCAACAAATATGTGCGACACTCAAATGGGACACTGACAGATAAGAGCTGCATGGGAATTACTAAGTCCACCTGCAAAGCAATTCTGTACAAATTGCATTGCGTGCAAAGGACAACTCTGCGCTGTTGGGACGTCAGTTGCTCGATGTGATGGTTTCTTTTAACGCAGCCATAGTTTAAGACGCAGTGCATCAACTCCATTTAAATAGTATCTGAACAGCCTCTTGTCTCGCACAAACCCAAGGTTTTCATAAAGTTTCAAAGCAGACTTATTTGTGATTTCTGTTTCCAATACAACCTTCGAGAGAAAAAAAAAAGAGAGAGCGTGTATGAGAAAGCTGTTAGGTTACAACTGAACAAATTCCACAGTTGTTATTTAAAGGTACACTTAAGAGCAATTACTGGAATCGATATTTCCATGTCATTTATACAAACAACTCCCCCCTCAATCCTCACATTTAAACGAAAACAGCAGTTAATAGCAGTTGTAAGCAGGTTCCATTCATCTCATGATTGTTTGCTGTGAACAGTGTTTCAAACCATTATCTAATAGTAGTAAAACATAAAAGAAAAGAATACCAATTGAACAGCTCAGGGTCCAAACCATAGAATCACCAAGGTTGGAAAAGACCTCTAAAGATTATCCAGTCCAACCACTCACCTACCACCAATATCTCCCAATAAACCACGTCCCTCAGTATAATTACACATTTCTTGAACACAAACACATACTTTGAATGAACCACAGAATGGCCTGGGTTGAAAAGGACCACAATGATCACCCAGTTTCAACCCCCTGCTATGTGCAGGGTCGCCAACCACCAGACCAGGCTGCCCAGAACTTCTACACATTATAAGAACTTGGTATGAAGTGAGCTATATTTCACCCCTGAATATCTCCCACCTCGAATTTGAGGGGTTTAGACCTAGATACAAACTCCTTCATTCTATGCCCCACCATCAGATCCAATGTTTGTAATGCATATCTGCGCTCAGCACAAGGACCCCACACTCAACCCAGAGTGCACACACCAGGCAGACTCCAGGTTCACAAGGTCCTGTTCAGGGCTTCTCGGATGGCCTATACCAAAATTCCTCATATGCCAATGGGCACATCAAAAGTTACAGAGTGCAAAGCTGCAAGAGAGGCCTAGGCTGGAAGTAATTGATTATAGCGAGCAAGTAAAAGGCATATAATTACATTTCAAGTAGTGCATTGGTTTCAGAAGATTAAAACTTCTTGGTCATTTATTGATCCCAACTAGCCTGGCAAAGAAGAAAGAGCAGCTTTTTCCTTTTTATTTTATCTCTTCTCTTTTATGGCTCTCTATGTTGACAACACCACAGTTGCAGGAAGAGCCGTCACCAATAGCTCACACCAAACCCAAGTGTAGTCCATGGAAAGCAAAGACTGAGAAATGTCCCAGGAGCCTCAAGTACTGCCCAAAAACTACACTGGCATTAACAAGAAGTTGAACTGCTGAAGCACATCCCTCTGAACTATCTTTGCCAGTGTTCTCCAAACACGATGAACAGAGCTATGCACACCTCACCCACTCCAAACACTAAGAATTTGTTCTGCCTTCTCACTGCTGTCCACCTCAGTTACTCAGAGATTCTACTGGTAAGGATGGACCACAGTTACTCAAGAACACTGGCTGAACTAATAAACTGCCAAGACCCCATACAATCCCACAGCCACATATTAAACAAGAGCTGGTGGACACTGTAGGACATTCCAAGGAACTTATGCAGCAAGCCAGTGAGCAGTGCTGATACAAGACCACTAATGGCTACGTCTAAACCAGTATTTGATACCCACCACTCCACACAAAAATCCCAGTAAAAAAAAAAGTAATCTATGCTATCTCAGAGCCTAAGACTCCCTTATCTTCCAAAAGGAGGAAGTTTTTGTTGCTGTTTTGTTTTAAATTTAAAATGCTAGCTTGTATTCCTAGAGCAGTTGAAGCTAAACTACCTTGAAGAATGTTGGCCTTCAGGCATGCATTTCCACTCCCCCTCAGCTCTTCTGCCAGCTCACTAGGTTCACTACCAAGCTACTTCATAAAGCAAACTATCAGGAAAACAACATAATTTTCTCTCCATCGTGTTTGCTCTTTGCAGTCTGAGGTTACCAGCATTTATACTGATCTCCTTCAGTAAGGTTTAAAGATCTGCTCCGTTTATGTATTGGAGCATTAAGTTTCAAGCCACTCAGACCACATTCCTATGGACAATTCCCCCTGTGCTTTTTCATGTGTGAATGTTGTAAGAAAGGTTAAGCTGGAGCTAACAGTGAACAATGCACACTGGAGGAAAACAAGACTTAAAAGAAGTTTGTTTTTCTAGAACAAACATTAAAATATTAATAGCCATAGTTCTTAAATTACAGGACAGCCTATTGTACCTGTACTGCTAAGACAAGCAAATTCAATTCTTGGTCTTATGGGAAGAACTAGAGATTGTATTTCTCTTGCTGGCACCTCATGCAATAGTACTATCAGACCTTATAACTTGATCAATTACTCTTACCAGCTTCGGTCTATGAAAATGAATAACTTTCAAGTTATCACCAGTTATGGAAATGCAATAGTTTACCTGAAGAGTTCCTCTTTTCTACATGAGTATGCACACTGTACAACTTCTGAGTTCAAATTAAAACACAGCTTTATGCCAAACAGGAAATCTGACCCATGTAAATCCACGATGCAGGAAACTCTTATTTGAACTCTGGCTACAAACTGCATTCACTTGCACTACAGTTCTTTATTCTGGCAGAGTGATAGAACATGTCTGTATTCAACTGCAAGCTTGCATACCTTGCAGTGCTAGAAGACTTCCAACACTGCAAATCTAAGGGAGGGGTTATATGTTGAAATTCAGGTTTGCTGGAATCCTACTACCTGAGCAAATGCTCATCTTGAAAGCTAATGCATAAGACTTGCTCTGGTATTTCTAAGAAAGACTTAGCACAGTGAAAAATAATTCCCTGATCTCCACATAGTGCCTTGATCTCACAGAGGGCTACAGACACACTCCTGGATCTAGTAAGGAAACACCCAAGTTTTATACACGCTTCATTAGCCTGATTTTGTGGAGGATTCTTCTCTTTAATCAAGCTCAAAATCAATTGTTACCTTTAATACAGGTCTATTTTATCTGCAAATGTGCCTATTAAATCTTCTCATAACGCAACCCATCTGCTCCTGTAGATCCGTAAGGTCTGACTGGCTTTGAACACTATTTTCTGCACCAGTTGCAACTTCCTGTAGGCCATTATTTTCTCTTATGCCCAAAATATCAAAAACTTACAGTTATCATCTCGACTCTGTTCAATTTTAACTGGTTTCAGAAAAAAGGAACCTCTTGTAAGAACAAAATACGATGTTTCTTGTTATTACCTTCTCGTACCTAGTTTACCCGAACTGAAGGAAAAAGGAGGTCAAGCCTTCTTGCTTTTTCAGCTCAAACCCTGAATGCACTCAAGTTTAGAAACCAAATCACAGAATACAGCCAAATCAAACCAGCTAATAAGGAAAATACTCTTTCAGCACTCACAGAAGAGGCCGCTATTGCTACAATTAGGCTTGGCATATTATGAGATTCAAGCTATGGGTGCTTGTCCAGTGTCCTTCATCAGATTGACTGACTTACCATTTTAAGATATGCAGTATCCCAAATATAAAACTTACACAAAATGATCTGTAGATTAAGAAAAGCTAAAGATGTCAAGAGCTTGAGAATTTCAAATAGGATTATATAAAAACCCATCACCCTTAGAAGCATGGTACTGAATTAGAAAGACACACCTAGTGGTGAAGTCAGAAGAATCTGTCTTTAAAACATTTTAAAGCTCCATAGGAATTCTCACAAGAAGTCACAATTCCTTTCCACACTTTGCCAAAGAAGCTCTGAAGAGTCTTACTTTCATTAGTTAGTAGTTACACGGTGCTGAAATGATGCAACATGAGGTAAATAATCAGATGCAGATTACTTACAGTCACTTGTTACAGACGGAAAGCCTACATGTGGACAAACAATTCCTCCTTCCCTTAGTCTGATTAAGGAATGGAGCAGCTCCGTGTGGCAATCTGAAGTAGCATAACTGAAGAAAAGTGCTTGTCATAAAGACCAAGCAGATGTACAAAAGGCAGCCAGATGCTCTATCTGCTGGAGTTGGCACACACACCTTTTGCAACACTCAGTGCTGATACCCCAGAAGTCTAAAATCTAGGATGCTTTATGAAGGACCACGCCGAGCTTAGCGTTTATCAGATTATACGTCACAAGTTATTAAAGTTAAATGCATTTATTGCAACTATTCTGTTATTAGATTGAAGGGAAGAGTTTCCAAACAGCTTTTGGAAAATTTCAATGACAATCACAGGTCCATGTTCCTGTTTTTAATGATTTTCTAAGCGAGTTTCAAAAGAGTATTTTTGAATTGCAATCTGTTTTGTATCAACAGCATCTTCCTATTCCCACCATGCTTTTGATTTTAATAAGGGATGTAGAAAAACATGTTAAAAGCAGCAGAGAGAAACTATTTACACACCTCACAAAGAGCAGTCGCTGCCACGCACTGCTTCATCAGCCAGGCATCAATCAGATGGACAGAAACTGTTCCCCCCTAGCAACTGCTGTAATAAACGGTGAGGGTAAGTTTCTCAGCTCTGTCAGAGAGCTTTAAATAGCAGGTGGCTAACTGGATCTTTCCAATCCTGGTCAGGACTGCAATTTCTCAGCAATCTACCACGTGCAACAAGTAAACATTGTTACTGTTGTACCACATACCTGGAAGAATCCTATACTTGCTGCCAAAGGAAAGGAATATGCTTCCTATTTGGTTGTACATTACCTGTATGTTAAGCATTAACATGTTGTATTACTCTGGGCATGCCTCTGCCAACTGGTGCAGTAGAAGTCAGAAATACACTCTGCTTGTGCTCCTCATTGCCTGGACGTGAGCTCCCATTTCAAAATGTTGTACCAGCATAAAACCAGGCTGATGCAAAAGCCCCCAAGAAGCATGGCATGATTAGTTCAGAATCAGCATCCCACAAACGCTGTTACGTGATTTCCAAACTGGGAATGAAACACGCCTGCACCCATCCAGCACACACTTTAAGGAGCTTGCACTGAAGCACATTTGATTAAATAGGGACAGCAAAAAGCCTGAAAAATGACCTACGATTTTATTATAAGCATTTGCACAAGACTAAAGATGAAAATCTATGACTAAGGCTTAATGAGGTCTCACTGCAGAGTAGCCTGCAATCCTCACCACGTTTATTTTAAGTAATGGTAAGAAAGACTCTTGCATTATTATTAAAGCGGGGGGGGGAAGAAGAATGACACAGGAGAGCTCATTATGTGTATAAGACAGTCTAGTATAAAAACAGTGCTATGGGAGAAGTAATACACACACTCATACATAATACAAGGAACGCTGCAACTCTGGTGGCCCAGGTAGGAGCACAGAGTTCTGCTATTGACTCTCTAACAACAGTAGGCTTCAAGACCCTGCATCTCATTGCTCCCAGTGTGAGCAGAGCACTGATATACTTTTCTTTTTCCTTCGTTCCTCAAATCTCAGATATGTAGGAGTTGCAAATGAATTCAAAACCACAGAGGAAAGCAATGGAAAAGATAAGTTCAAGGTAGCAAGTAGAAAAATAGAGTAAAGCACAGTACATATGATAAAAGCATCAAGACAAAACAAAGAACTGAAACAATTACAGAACTATCAGACTGCAGTACTCTGCCTGAATACCACAAATGGTAGGAAAAAAGACACCAGAAAACTGCTCTCTTCAAATACCTGACAGGTGATTGCAGTGAGAGCGGGGTTGGTCTCTTCTCACTGGTGACAAGATGAGGGGAAATGGCCTCAAGTTGCACCAGGGTAAGTTTAGGTTGGATATCAGGAAAAGCTTCTTTACAGAAAGGGTTGTTAAGCACTGGAATGGGCTGCCCAGGGAGGTGGTTGAGTCACCAATGTGTTTAAACACCATTTGGATGTGGTGCTCAGGGCCATGATTTAGCAGAGGGTTGTTAGTTAGGGTAGTATGGTTAGGCTGTGGTTGGACTTGATGATCTTTAAGGTCTTTTCCAACCTGAGCGATTCTATGAACTGGGCAACTGAGGGAATGGAGTGAGGTGAGGTAACAAAGGATCATTAACAATGATACATTGAAATGACACAGTGTTCAGATGTCAGGGATAAGCTAACAATGGCACTGCAGCAAGCAGATGAAAGTTATTATCAGATAACTGGATTAAGGAGAATGGTTGCAAGGGGAGTTCCTCACAAGTTAAACAGGAAACGTAAAGAGAGAGGCTTCATACATTAAAAAAGGAAAAGAAAAATAGGACTATAATCTGGTAAAAGAAAAGATTAACAAATAGGCCAGAGAAAAAGCCTGTCAGTAATTCAGTTGCTTTCCTTCGCTGCCATGCAAAATCATCAGAACTTAGTGCTATGTGACACAGCTTCAGCACTGTCAGAGTAACCCGACTACTTGCTGCAATAAAACTGTACTCTGCAGTATTACAGCATGTGCTGTTCCAATACCTCCGTGCATTCTGAAAGCATGGAAATACGACAACATGCAAGTTACACTGGTCAACTGAACCTAAACTTGACTCTTTAGAAGAAAATACGCCAACAACTGCAGGCTGAGGCAGCTTTGCAAAGTAAAACAGAACCTGAAACACTGCACTTGAATATTTATGACCAACTTAGAAAGTCATTTTATTTATGCCATATGTTTTTGAGGCTTTTCTTCCTTCTATTATAAAGGAAAGAGTGCATTTCTAACCCACCTCCCACCTAAAACACATTGCTGTGAAATTAAAAGACAAACCTGTGAAATGAATTCACACATGGGAGAACACAAACCATAAACAATACCAAAGTCTTTGATTATGAGATCTTACCTCATCACAATCTCCTTCGACCATAGCATAAATAGCTTTCTTAACCAAGTTTGTACCTGAAACACAGATTTCAGTAAGTATTAATTAGAATCGAGGTGCAAGAGAAGTCAGTTTACATACAAGTAACCTGTGCTACCTATGTGCCTTGACACTGGGGGAAATTAGGGAGGAAAGAATGTAACAAGTTGCAGTCAAGTTGCAGTCTCAGTTTGAATACTGAAATCATCCCTAAAGTGATCCAGAGACTCAGCTTGAACGCAGAAGTCTTCTAACGCAAGGATATTAGAAACAGGCTTCTATGTTTAACGTGGTGTTATATATAGCCTTCCAAGATGTGATTCATTCCCTTTTGCTGCATTTAAAGGCAAAATCTGCTGGCATGTACTTGAAGGGCATTCATCTTCCAAGGGAATTTCCTCTTACTAAAACAAATACTTCTACTAGCAACAGAACTTACGAAGCCACTTTTCTTGCAGCTCACTCCCCATGTGGATTTGCTAATACTAATAACGTGGTCGAAGCCCACCCCTTCCCTTCAGTCAAGCATTAATTATTTATCATTATCTCTCATCTATTTCACAACAGTTCTACGAATGCGATATCCCTACCTGTCTGTAGAACTGGGGTGAAATGGAAAGTTGATTTCAAAGTTATTACTGGAAAAAACTGCTGTTCAGTGAAATTGCATAAATGTCACTTCCATAAGAAGGCTAAGGAAAAGGAAAAAGAACCCCAAGGAATCTAGAGATTGTTTCCAAGTATCCTCAGAACTTTAATCAATTAAGATTTGCACTGAACAAAACTGTACTGCATATAAAACACCTTCAGATTAACAGCATGCTTTGAGAAACAGCAAGATGATAAACGCAGGATAGATGTTAGCATTTACATAATACTAAAGCAAGCAAAATGTTAAGTATAAAATGTATTTATGTAGCTCTAAAATAATGATCTGACTAAAGCAAAGGAAAAATCTCGTCGAGATCTTAAGAACAGCATTAGTCCTTATTTACTTGTGAATCCAAGCACCTGCAACTAAAACACAGCAGGCTGCTTCATGACTCAGCTAAAAGGAAAGCAGGGAATGATTTCTCACTGTCCTCTTCCTTCTGCTCCACTACAATAAGAGCTTCTGAACTGCATCAAAATAGAATAATCACATATGCCAAAACGGCCGTGATAATTTTCAAGCTAAAGATGTTGCAAAATGTAATTTCACAGTAGCCAACTCAAAAGAATTAAGGTCCCTAAGAGCAATCCTAACACCAGGTTTCCTAGTTGGCTTGATTAAAGGAGGAAAATCCCTTCCAACAGGGCAAAAAGTGATCAATGAGGGAAGCTCCCTGCCAAGAGCTGTTTCATTCATTGTGTGACTTCCCATCAAATTAGATCTCCATTTTGGTTGTTCAAGTGAGAATACACAACTGTTTTTCAAGCATTAATACAGCAATGAGCTACATACGTTGTCCCCAGTGGGCAGTATGTACATAATTCACAGGGGAAAACCAGGGGACATATCCACTGGGAATGAATATATGCGTGTGTGTGTGTGTGTGTGTACACATATATATGAATACACACACGCTGAACACGACAAAGACAAAGTTATGAATGAAAGCACATAGAAAAATGAAAAGCAATTCCTGCAGTTGTTATTTGATAGTGGTAATTTGCAAAGGTAAGTGGCTGCTGAATGCCTTTCGTTTTAGCTTCATAAACCAGATGCAAAGCTCGTGTGGAATGGGCACTTTGGGTTATTTCAGCTGAATGGAAAAAGATAGTGGGGAGTTTGTGTAGATGAGCAAGGCAGGGATGTCAGCAAACCACCACATCTAGAAGTGCAGCTCTGCTTCAATCTTTATGCACCTAAGTTTACCCCCAACAATGTAGGATATAAGTAAGAAGTAACAACAAAAAGGCTTTTCTTACCAATTCCTTTTCTTCTGTATTTGGAATCCACTGCTAACATGGCTATATAACCTCTGCGGAACATCTTTTTGTGCATATCCAGCTTGCAGACGATGGCACCTACACACTCTTCCCCTACCATGGCCTTAAAGACAAACATATAGGCATGCATTCTCAGTTTACGATCTGCAGTGCTACCAGAATTAGTAAACCAGTACATTTAAAATGAAACAGCCGTCCAATATTTGCTTGAGCACAACAACCAAGTCAGTTTTAAGGACGTTTCCAGAACTACAAACAAGACTAAAGGTCTCTTATTTCTCTATGATATTAAAATAAAGTTACAGTCCATCAACAGCCAATGAATCGTCCAGGAGAGAATCAAAGTATTACTCTATGAAGTCCACCAATATGAACATCTGGGACAGAAAGGGGTAGAAAAGAGATAAAGACCAGGTTAAGGCATAGATCCTTCCACACGGGCTGCCACAAAGTAAAAAGCTCTTTATTGTGATCTGAATTTTCAAGTGCAAGGGCTGGGGTAGATAATATGCTTGTTTTATCTGGTTTTTATATCATGGTCATAACACATCAGAGAAAAATGCCTTTGCATTTAATCTTTAGAAACAGCCATTTTCAGTCATGGGACATCCCAGCAACAAGCAAAAAGAGCCTCCAGTTAATTTCACACATTTCCACTGTTCTGAGGCTTTATTCGCTAAGAGCTACGCACTGACGGATCCAATGGGATCATCACAAAAGGTGTGGGTAAGGAGACATCCTGAAATAGTAAGAAGAAAACAATACCCAAAGATCCTAACCCCTCCCCAAACACTTATCAAACCATTCACACAGCCACTGTGCTCACTCACACAAGAAATCTACCGTGAAATACATTAGAGACAGAATAACTAAGTCATATGTTAACTGAAGGAATAGGCAGCATGAGAGACTAATGACATTATAACCTACAGCAGTAAAGTGAATAATGCTACAGAGCAGGACAGCATCCAAAGAGAATATGAATTATTACTGTTTATTCAGAGAAAGATTGACAGATAAAAGAGAAGCTGAAAATTGCATGCATGGGTGTGTAAGTGGATCCTCAGAACTCTGAGACCTGTATCTGCAGGGAGAACCAGCCTTCCGCTCAAGCGTGCCTCCTAAACCAGGCCTACAGCACATGATTGGCACAAACATGTGCTGGCACAACAGCTTCTGGATAATCCAAATTCACAGCACTAAGAGACATCAAACAAAAAAGACCTGCCTGAGCCAGTATTACCAGGCCTCCAGTGCTTGTCTCCCCCAAAGTCTCTGGTAAGGACTCTGTAAACAGAACGTTCTTCTGTGCAGCTTGTAGGATAAGAATCCTAGGCAGAAGGCTCTTAGATAGAGATCAGACTGCAGGTTTTCTGCCTGAAGTGTGATGTCTTCCAGGTCTCCATTTGGACAGTGGGTTATTAACCAAGCCAGCTGTCAGCCAGAAGCCCATTAGAAGGTGACAGGAAGCAGCCCAAAATGAATGAGCTGCAGTTCCAAAACACTGTGATGCAGCATGAGCCTAACAACACACCTAACAACACACCTAACACGGTTCGAGCCTGTCAGGCAAACATAATTATAAATATAGCTGAGTTTTCATTTGGCAAAAATATATATTTTTCTAACACCACCCAAGAACAACCCTGAACAATCTAAACCAGTGGTTTTTAAAACAACAAATGAAGCATGATCCAAGTGGACTGAAATACACAGCCTCTAAGCAGCCTTTTGTTTGCTCTAAAGCACACCTTCATTTCATAGAAAAGAAAAGCTGTACTTATACAAAAACTGCATGCAAAGTATCAGCTCAAGGCAAATCTTCTATCTCAGCTCAGACCTGAGAAAAGCAGGGAGTTAAAGAGTATCATCAGACACTGCTCATAACATTGCTATAATTATGCTGAGTATCTAGATGTAATCTTATACCTTGCTTTAAAAAAAAAGAGCACGAACTGGCACTGGATTCTTTTCCTCCTCGCCATTCAAGAGTAGCCCCATCTCAGACACAGCAGATTTGTGTTCTTTCTTGTTAGAACCACCTTCCAAAAAACCTACTTTCATTAAACATGTACTTACATTAAACATTACATGAACAGCAAACAATTTTGTTGCAGCGATCAAAGGAAATTCCCACTGATGTTGCCACAAAGTTGCACACAGTATCACTTCGTTACCACTTCCTAGAATACTTTAATCTGCCTTTCTGTCTTCAGGCAGGTGAGCCTGCCCCTTCCCCCCTGACTTCCATACTGAGCACTGCAATCTGAGTCTTTCTGTTGCCTTTCCTCTCCTTTCTCCTTCTCTCCATCCTTATCTAAAGCTGGAAACAAACCCAAAATGTGAAGTAAAGCTCGGGCATCTTTGCTCCTTGGGAAACGCTTAGCTGTGTAAATGGAGGGGAAAAGGAAACAGAATGAGAGCTGGGGGAAGGAAGGAGAAAAAGTAGTTCCTACACAACACCATGTATGGGAAGACTATCATAGGACAAATATTCTTTTCAAGTACATGAGAGTACTTCTAAACATACAGGATTCCACAAACAGAATTCAGCCCAAGTTGCCATTATGTATCATGAGCCCCATGGAGTACTGTAAGGTTTACTTCAATCCAGAATTCTCAGCACCATTAACACACACATATTCAAATCTAATATTTGCATCAGCTTTGTTCTTATTCGTAAGTTTAAATCAAACTAGATTTTAAAACCTTTGTATTGCAACCACACGTGACCTGAGTTAACACAGTTGTTTATAAATCAGCAAGAGCACTGCCTCTCTTATAATTAAACAACTGGCATCAATATGAAATGATGGCAAAGGTGGCATTGCATCTGTCAGCCACTGCCTCAGTGTGCCTTCTGGACCCAGAGTTCCCACTTAAAGATGACTAAACCAACCAACTTGCCCCTAAAAGAGGAACAGTTTGCGATTCAAATGCAGTAGAACCTGCACTACTGCAGGTTCCCTTTCCACGCAGGCACTAAAATCCATCCCAGAGTATCACAGGAGCAGCTCGGTACGAATCTTCGGCTTACATTTAACGATCATGTTACCAAATGCCATTAAGGAATACAGTTAGGCTAATGGTTTTAACCTGGAGTCTGGCAGCTCAGTCAGGGCTCCTTACAGCGCTGGGCAAATCACAAAGTCACCCTGCCTGCTTCCACTCTATGAAACTGGACACGAGTAATTCCTTCCTGTGCAATTCGGTGCCAGAAGAGCTGCACTAGCTGCTGTTAAATACACATACACTACAAAGACTGAACCCTTCACAAAGCCTGTCGGAGGAAGAAGTAGCACAGCAAGTGTCTCAAACCACGATCATTCATGAGAGGAACCTGGAACACAGAGGAGCTGCAGCAGTTTGCAAATTGGGAGCGGATATGGATAAGATAAAATGCCTTCCTAGGTCTGCCACGAGGCTGGTAAGACTCCCCGTGCAGTTCCCTAACTGTTCTGGTTCTTCTTTTATCCCCCAAGCATTCTGCAACTGAAAAAACAGAGATGATTTATTACAAGTCTTTCATTTCAACGTGAAGCATAGAAACTCATCAATGAAATCCAATAAGACAAAAAGTAAAATATTAGTAGGAAAAAAAAAAAAAGGATCTTAACCGTGGCCGTTTAGGATTTACAGCCTATCTAAAACCACATTCATGGAATTAATTGCTTATTTTAAAATTGCTAAAGTTTAAAATCACAATTGCTGCTATAGCTACTGGCAAAGTTCAGAACCCAATAAAAGCATGCATTTTCCAGATTCTTCTTAAAAGGCAGCTGAGCAGAGCAGCGACTGCAGCGATGAATAAAGGAGAGATTACAACACTCAGTCAGATCTCTGCTGTTATTATATCCTCCCTTACCCAAACTCTGGAGCAGAGCAAGGTTTCCCAAGCTCACCTCTCCCACGCTACACTATTTGGGAAACTATTTTTTTTTCAATACTTAATTTATCAGTTCTGAATGGGAAGAGTTTGAACGCTTTCTAGAATGTGCAGAAACACTTGAAAACATAGCTACAGCTTCAAAAACACAACCAATACGGGGACAACTCTGTGGCAATGCTTCAAGATGTGAAACAGAAAGATAGCCCTTTCCTCTCTCATCTTTGACAGCAGAGTGGTTACTGGAGGTCATCTGAAGAGAAAGTGGGCTGACAAAGCTCCTGAACAAATAAAACCTAAGCATTTGCAGGGCTCCCACACCCAGCACACCCACACCTGCTCTTCCAAAGACAGGAGGAATCTAAGCTTAAGCATTCAGTCACAACTTACGGAGGAGAAGGCTATTATCTTGCTACAGCTCAGTCAGATAACGCAGCAGTGTCCCATACAAGAGCTATTTATCACGTATTCTCAAGGCGTTAAAGGCCAGGAATAGAGTTACACAGATTCATCTGATGTTAAATGATGGGTTTGGATGGTTTTCTAGTCCCTTTGAAAGCAGAATGTGAGCTTGTTTTTGAGTGTACAGCTAGGAAATGGTTTGATACAGCAAAACCACATTAGTGATCGGTGAGGATGGTCCCAGGCCTTCCCTCCAGCTGTGCATTCTCACCTCTCTTCTTGCACCAACACCAGTGCTTGTGTCACACTGCTATGAATACGTTTAGAGAGCTAAACCAGCTGAAACTTAACTCTGTGACACTTATATCCTTTCAAACACACATGTATAAATGCACGGTTGGGCGTTGGAGCTAGCTTAACTTCCCAAATTAGATAAACTAAAGGTTTGCACAAGTGAGGACAAGATGCTTGAACCAGAAGAAGCAGCAGCCCTGATTGGCACTAGCTGTTAAGTCACATCACCTCGTGAAGGCCAAGCCAAAGCTCAGCAGGCTTCAAACCCATGAGGTCATCATCCAGACTAATAACAATATTGTTATTAATTCCCCTGGAAAAGCTCTGCATTGTCAGGTATCTAAATAGCAGAACTACAACATTTAAGATTGTTTACTGAATACATCAGCAAGGCAGAACTGCTGATCATTTAAGGAAGAGAGACATCCTCTCTATTTAAACAGAATTAGTTCTTCCCCTTCATGCTGTTGAGGAAGGGAGCCCATCACAATGAAGACCTCAGGGTATGCATTGGAAGACCACAAGAAGAGTAGTGATGGTGAAATTCAGTAACTAAACTGATAGAAATACTACAGTTTTCCCCCTCAAATACAAGCAAGTTACAGTCTAAGCCCTGTACCCAAGAAGAATCAAAGCCAAAGCAAAACCTGAAACCAGAAGGGGATGAGGCTGTGAGGCATTAAAGACAAATGACTGTGGGATCAGGCGCTATCCTTCCAAGCACCAACCTGACATTGCTCTTGCTAATTGGAATATGCAGTTCCTGCTGAAGATAAATATTTTAAAGAGTTATTAGATAGAAGTAGTTCAAGAATCCATTAACTGCAGGAACAGAAAGTCTTCAAGACAACCGCTAAACAAGCCTTAAAAACACCAAAATCAGTCACGGAAATACATCAAATGACTCAAGATACTGGAAGAGCTTCAAATTATTATGTATGTAAAACCATGTCTAAAGCTGTTAGCAAATATTCTCCTCTACTGTTTCACACACTTCCTATCGTTCCATCCTTTAAAAAAATGGCAAAACTGAGTAAAATTACAGAGTCCAAATAAAGTTCTGTTGATTGTTCAAGAAGCTGCCGCTACAAAATAGACTTAGGATGTTTTCCTTTCCTTGAGTAAAATCTTGCTCCTTGAATGCATTCAAAAACATATTAGAAATAATCTGTTTTAGTGTTATTGAACAGTTTGCCACTGGTCTCTGAGTGGCAAATTAAAGAGGTGCACGATGCTCTAACAGTATCCAACACCGTGCTGCTGTTACTGAGGGCACACCTGATGCTGCAAGTACAGACATTTGTAGTTCACAAGCATTTCTTTCCAAGACGAGGCAAATCAGTCACACACACAGTGAGGTGCAGGCACTACACTTGAAGATTTACCACTCTACTCTGATCAGTATGACTAGATATTGAAGAATGCTTTCAAATATTTTCTTATTTCGATGTTGTTCCAGATGGTAACACTCCAGTCAGCCTCCTGTAATCAATCCTGCTGTATTCCCCTTTCAGGACTGTAAGAGGCACATTTCTGAAAACCCTCCTATAAATCAAATAAATCCCACTATAAATTACACCAGACCCTAAACTAAGAACATTTAGTAAGTTTAAGGCCAGATGGATTCCATTAGCTTCACCTTCTGTACTCATATCCAATTAAAATCTTACAGAGGTACCCTTGAATAAAAGGGTATCTTGGCTCTGGCTAAATCATATCTGTCAGAGTGGTGTCCTGCCTTGATTGAAGCATCAAGAGAAAAAAATTCATCATTTAATTGAGTGAGGAAGCACCACACGCTCCCCAAACCATTCTGTTTTACAGAGCAGCTTTCCAATGAGTAAATCAAACACAGCTAAGCCCCCCTCTTGTGCATACGTACCCCTCAGGCCAATCTATGCTCAGTCCCATATACCTGTGTGTGGATTGCTATCCTGACAGCATGCTTGTCAGCTGAGACACATGTTCCAAAACTGTCTGGCTGTTCTCTTTCCACAAGAAGTGCTAAATATTTAGAAAGTCTGGGTAACAACTAAAACAATCTTTCTGATAGTGCAGTAGGAAGAATACAACAGTAAAGGTCTCATTAGCACTGCAAGACAACCTGAACAAAGTGAGAATTTCTGTACATTGCATACACTACCACACCTGAAAAGCGATATGGGTGTACTTGAAATTCTCAAGGTAAGCAAACAGATCAGAAAGTCTACAAAACCTTCAGTAGTGCCCCTACACACGTCAACATTCATGTGCCAGTCATGCTGAAGTCAGTTTGCGAACCATTGTGCAAGAATTACTAAGCACTCACAAGATACCCGTGGACTCAAGTACTTTCTTTTTTAGATACAAACCTAGGAACTGAGGCAGAATAACAAAATGAGCTACCAAAGGTCGCAGAAGTCAATGTCAACACCAAGATTAGAAGCCTTGAATTCCTGGATCCTAGCCCTGTGTTCAAACCCTTTCCCCACCACTGAAAAGGTGTACTAATGAGTGCAAGAACTTCAGACATAATCTTTGCTTATACAGGCTCAGGTGAGAAGGAGAATTCATTAGTGTTACATACTTTCCAAAACGCTTGGCCTTTCCTCTTAGCCATAAAAAGAATTTTAGAAGTATTTCCACATGTCAGCCCTTTAATCATGCCTCCACCCCAGCCTTAAACCACTCCCAATTCTTGCCCTCTCCCCCTCAGCACTTACCAAAAAGCAAAGTTGTGGCCAGTTGTGGATAAAATACCTATACGTGTAAATGGAGTAGGGTTCAGACAGATCTTTGGTGATCAGTCTCATGATATCGGGCATCTGCAGCTCTGATTCGTATCGGACGTATCGTATCGTTAGGTCCTCCTCGGGCTGAGAGTCCGTTCCCGAGCCTTTCAAACTGCAGCCTGCTGCTAAGGACCTAGAGAGCAGCAGCAGGGACTCCTCCTCCTCCCCACCTTCATCCCCCTCCTCCTGCTCTTCCTCCTCCAAGCCAGTCCCTCCTGCCAGCCCATTGCGGGCTGCAGTCTTAGCAGCAGTCGTAGTTGTGGCAGCAGGCTGGCTCCTGTCCCCTGTTGCTGCTGCTGCTGCGGGAGAAGAAGGAGGAGGAGAGGGTGCAGTCCTTCCCTGGGGAGGGAGGTGGTTGGGAAGGGGGGACGAGCACGGTGCTGCGGCCGGGGGCGACGGCTGCTGCTGCTGTCCGGAGCCCATTGTTTTGCTGGCTCGCTTGTTCTCCAGCCCCTCGGGGGCTGCCCCTGCCTCGGAGCCCAGGATCTTGCTCTTGAGGGAGGCCCGCAGGTGCCGCAGCTCGGGGCTGATGAGGCCGTTGAGCTGGTGGTTGTGGTGCGGGGGGTGATGGTGGTGGTGGTGGAGGCGGTGCTGCTGCTGCGGCCCCCCCTTGCCGCCGTCGCTGCTTCCTCCTCCTCCTCGCTGCTGCTCCCGTCCGCCCGCGGGTCCCTCCTCTTCCTCCTCCTCCTCCTCTTCGGCCTCCTCGTCCTGGGCCCCGGTGCAGGCGGCGGCGGCGGCGGAGGAGGTGGAACAGGAGGAGGAGGAGGAGGAAGCAGGCCCCCCCCCTCCTCCTCCTCCTCCGGGGAAGGGGGAGAGCGTGTCCCCCTGCGGGGAGAGGACGCTGCTAGGCCCCGGCGGTACCTCGGCCATATCCTACGGGAGAGACCGACACAAACCCACCGAGGAAGAGAGCGTCAGACCGGACGGGGGAAAAGGCCGAGGCAGCGGCCTCACGGGCCGCGGCCGAGGGGGGGTGGGGGGGCCACGAACAAAGGCACAGACGGTGCCCGGGCCCCGCCTCGCCGCCCCGCCGCCGCCTCTTCCTGCCGTCCCGCTCCCCCNCGGGGCCCTTCCCCGGTCCCTCGCGGGCCCCGGGCGGCCGCCGCGGCCCCCCCTCCCGCCAACGCCGTCGCCGCTCACCCCGCGTCTCCTCAGCGCCGCGGCTCCCACTCCCCGCTCATCCAGCGGCCGCCGAGCGCGGCCGCCGCTGTCGTAACGCGTTGCCAAGTTTCCTGTCAGCTTTTGCGACGCTTCCTCCCTTGGCGGCGGACCTTAGCGACGGCGGGGCGGGCTTCACCACGGGCCTGGGCGGGGCCTCACAGGCCGAGCCCGCGGGTCAGCATGTACTGGGGGAGGGTCAACCCTGAGGCGTGCGTGTGCGGCGGTTCCTCAAAGCGCTTCTTTTGCCTTGCCTCCCGTTCCAGCAGTGCTCTCTTAACTCTTCGCTTTTTGATCAGCCCTGCCAGATCTCACCGCAACAGAAAAGCCCTTTAAATGGGAAAGTTTTGTTTAAAACACACATGCAGCCCTCGAAATGCAGAGGAAGGCTGGATTCTGCCTTTCCTCGCCAGGAAGCCTTGCAGGACTGCTGGAAGGTTTGCTCGTTCTCCTTTGCTGCAGTTATTTTTCAAGGAAGTGACAGGCCTGGGCTTAAAGGAAATCCAGCCATTTCTCTGCGTGCCCTAACAGGGTTCTGTAATTAGGAAGGAAACAGGCTGTGGAGTTTCAGTCTTCTGTTTGTGAATTGCACAGTTCTGAAGTAAAGCAGGAAAAAAAACAACCACCACCCACCTGATTGAAAGAGAATGAGTTATAAAACTTTGATCCGAAGCAATTGATGATGGAAATACTCGAATTTTGAGGTTGAAATTGGTCTCATCTCTATTCACGTTGCCTTTATGTGTTCTGCATTTGCTTTGCAGATGAATTTTTAGACTGCTCTGTGAAGATGTTCATGCACATAGTTTCGTTTAAGGATTTAGTGGGTTTTTTTTGTGTGTTTTCAGGCATCACAGTATCCCTGTGGACCTGATCTGAACTGCTCTGGCACACTGACATTGCAGTGAGGTTCACTGTCCTCGAGTATTTTAAACAGAAAAAGCAAACAAATGTCAGTGTATTTATGGCCTAAAATTCAGTTCTCCTTGGCCATGTTACAGTGGTGAAAGCATCTGATCCACATGTTATGGTAGTATCCATGTTAGGAAGATGATCCAGCAAAAACTGGGATGGGGTGACTAGGATTTAACTGTTATCATGAAAACGTACTGTGTTGTCTGCACTGAGGTTACAGTACCATGGAAAAACCTCTCATGTGTGCTCTCTTTGTCCCACTTCCAGACTTGGAATGTTCCTTGTTCTGATGTTGATCTTAACAGTTCATTGTCCACAGCCAGGATCCATCTGAGCAAAGGTAGACGGATAGGGCAGCTGAGCTGAGCTCCTCTGAGCTGCTGCCTTTGATTCCCCTTAAAGCTAATGGAGAGGAAAAAGTGGTAGAATTCAGCTCGTCCTAAATCCTTTAGATTTCTAAGACAGGGCAGGTAAATCTTGCTTTGGTAGTATTGTCACCCCATTAAATAAAGGGACCTCTGCATAACTGGTTCATCTCAGATACCCCTGCTATCACTGTCTGAAGTTAGATGAAAGGTGTCCTAAAACTGCTGTTGATATGTTCTTGGTCTGAGTGCTTACTTGGCCTTTAAATTTGTCTTATTTCTTGTAGGTATTATGATGACAATTGCTTTTAAAGTGAACTTTCTGAACCAAAATTGTGTATTTCATTCCTCAGATTTCCCTCACTGGTTTTTGAATCTCCAGCAACCCCGAGCAGCCTCACGTCATTGCAAACCACACCTTTTTCTGAAGGAGGGATGGAGGTTGAACACAAGTCTCATTGTTTCCAGTTCATTGTTCAATAATTCTGTCACCTGTTTCTGTGGCTGATTTATTTGTTAACAAGAGAGCACTCTGGAAACTATTCCTGTATTGTTTTGTTACTTATGTCGGTGCCCTTCTTCTTTTTCTTTGAAGTATTTAGGGTAATCAATGCACAGATTACACTAGATATCAAGGAAACCATGGTGGAAAATTGACATCTAAACATACTCTGTTTCTTGTCAAAGTAAAGATGTCATCCCAGATGCACCAAAATGTTGCAGACAGAATGTTGAGTTGCACTTAATTTGGGCAACAAACAGTAAGAGCAGCCAATGCTTAATGAAGAGAAATTGTTCTTCAGTTACTAGCAATGATTCTTTAAAACAGTTACCCTGCAGTTACCCGGTCTTGTTCAACATCTTCATCAATGACCTCGATGAGGGGGTAGTGGCCACCCTCAGCAAGTTTGCTGATGATACGAAGTTGGGAGAATTGGCTGACACACCTGAAGGCTGTGCTGCCATTCAGCGAGACCTGGACAGGCTGGAGAGCTGGGCGGTTAGAAACCAGATGAGGTTTAATAAAAGTAATTGTAGAGTCTTGCACCTAGGGAAGAGTAATTGCATGCAGCGGTACAGGTTGGGGGATGACCTGCTGGAGAGAAGCTCTGCAGAGAGGGACCTGGGTGTCCTGGAGGACGACAGGTTGGCCATGAGCCAGCAGTGTGCCCTTGTGGCCAAAAAGGCCAATGGCATTGTGGGCTGCATTAAAAAGAGCGTGGCCAGCAGGTCGAGGGAGGTGATCCTTCCCCTCTACTCTGCCCTCGTAAGGCCTCATCTGGAGTACTGTGTCCAGTTCTGGGCTCCCCAGTACAAAAAAGACAGGGATCTCTTGGAAAGAGTCCAGCGGAGGGCCACAAAGATGGTGAAGGGCCTGGAGCATCTTCCCTATGGAGAAAGGCTAAGTGAACTGGGTCTGTTTAGCTTTGAGAAAAGAAGACTGAGAGGGGACCTGATCCAGGTCTATAAATATCTAAGGTGTGGGGGGCAAAGTGGCGAGGCCAGACTCTTTTCAGTTGTGTGTGGAGACAGGACAAGTGGAAATGGCCAGAAACTGGAGCTTAGGAAGTTCCTCACCAATGTGCGCAAGAACTTCTTTACGGTGAGGTGACGGAGCACTGGAACAGGCTGCCCAGGGAGGTGGTGGAGTCTCCTTCTCTGGAGATATTCAAGACCCGCCTGGATGCCCACCTGTGCGACCTGGTGTAGGGAACCTGCTTTGGCAGGGGGGTTGGACTCGATGATCTCTGGAGGTCACTTCCAACCCCTACTATTCTGTGATTCTGTGCATGTAACATTGATCATGTTACTCAAACACCTGAGTGTTTGCTGATGAACATTACATCAGCAAAACAATAATAAAACAATGTCTCTCTTTCTTTTCCACTTGTCGAAGTCCATTATAGATGAGACATTTTGCAGACTGATTTTTCAGGAAGGCACATGCAGTTTTCTGTGGGCCATGTTAGTGCTGAGGCCCTGAGCGCATCTCCCTTCCTAGGGGTCCAGCTGTTTGGGCTTAGGAACTGATCTGAGACAGTGCAGCTGGTGGCTGCTGGCACAACCATGCCTGCTTGCCCTTGCTTTTGCCTCATCACAATGGGTGCTTCACTCATGCAGCTGTACTGGGGCAAGAGGTGGAGTAGCATCTCCGCAGCACTGCATCAGCTGCTTCAGCTGAGCTGCGTTCTCTGCAGAGCCCAGCCATGAACTGCATGGGCAAAGATGCTGTCATTCAATTAAAGCATCCTGGCCTTGATCATCTGCACCTCAAATAAATGCAAGATGACAGCAAACATGCACAAGCAATTCTGGAATTTCTGCACTGTACTCTGCATTCAGAGGGAGGTGCAACATGTGCTGGCTGAGGTGGGACTACCAGGTCTGTCCAGGTTCTTGAAGCAGCAGGTACAGAATCATAAATAGGAAAAGAAGAATTCACTGAAAACAAAATGTATGTTTACATATCAAATAGTGTTGTTCGGTTCCCACTGAGGACACCGGCTGTGTAGTGGTAGGATTCGTGCTGCTCAGAAAGGGAATGTTTCATGCCAAGTGATCGCTCCGGAAAAAAACTGCACTTTAGCGTGTTGTTAGCAAGAGAAATCACAAGGGGGTAGTGTTGTACAGCACAGCGGTGACCCTGTGCCGCAAACCAAGTGCTGAAAGATTCAAGAGTCACTGCCTGCATCTCTTCTGGCAGCAGTCCTGGGAGGATGACTTCTGTCCCTGTGCAAGGCTGGGTCTTGTGGGGTCAAGATCAGCGCAGCAGTGAGATTGTCGTCTCCATCTTTGCAGCTACATTGAAACTAAGTGTGAAATGAGGGACATTTGACAGGGATGGAAATAAAAAATAAAATAAAACTGGGGCCTGTGCAGGACGATCCAGCCATGAGGGTATTCACTCAATTTCTTAGTCCTTTTTTTTTTCTTCTTACTACAGGTGAAATCACATGAGTACCTGATAATGAACTGCAGCTGGCTTCTCTTTCTAGTGCCTGGTGTCTTTGGGAGGAAAAAGTCATGGCTCAGCAGGAGTAAAAAGTGTGTCAGTAGCCTCCTTCAAGAGCACTCCTTCTAGGAGGGAGCTCTGGAGCCTTTCAGGAAGAGTTTCTGCCTTTGCTACCCTGCTGTGATTCTGCTCACGTCTCCCAGTTTCATGGGGACACTGCAGTGGGAGAAATAGTAGAGAGACCAAAGGGAATCTCCCTGCCTTTCTCTTATACCAGGGCTTGATTAGTGCTTAGAAATCGAATGAAAACATATATAAGAGCAGTGATACTTATTTAGAGGTGATTTCGTGGAAGAGGGTTGATTCCACAATGTCTGGCAGCTGGCCAGCGGAGCTGATGTAAAATGATGTTCTTCACTGTGAACAGCCAGAGACAGCTCTTCTCTTCCACACCCATTATAAAAAAGGCACAGAGAAGGAAGGGTTTGGGAGAAGCTGCAGATGTGAGGTATGAGAAAACCAAATACATTATTGCAGAGTTAAAGCTGGTAGCTGAGACCTCATAGGCCCAGGCCTGCTGAGGCAGCCTCTGGCACAGGGGAAAAAGTGCTATGAGAATTACACACCTTTGGTTTTCTCATCCAGTTGGTTGCTTGTTCCATCATCATTTGGAGCTCTCAGTATTGCACAAGGAGATATTTTAACTTAGGCAAGTCAATATGTTGATCTTCTTGCATGAACTGCTCACCCACATGTTCTGCCCCATCCCACATTATGATGCAAAAGGAAATTCAGGCACACCTTCTTGCAATAAGTTTATCCCACAGTTTCAGGGTCACTCTGACCTCTTCAGCTGGGTTTGTTTTACATCTGTCAAGCAAAAAGAATATGTAGTTGTTGTATATTTGGAAATCACATGGCTCTATAACATTTCAAGTTTGCTGACAGCTATACAATAGGCACCACGTTCACCGTTTACCATGTCAATGTAATCTTAACATCTATAGAGTAAGGGAAATACATTTTCAAAATCTCAGAGCTTCCACTGGAGCCAACATGAAATCTGTTATTTGTTTCAACAAGAACAGAGTCAGACCAATGCTACAGTCCTTTGAAAAACCCAGTAATAATCTACCTAAAGCTGCTTAAAATATGGTTTAGTATATTTGGTCATCAAAGTAGGGTCGTCTTTTTAGAAGGCCCTCTGCCAACTGCTATTCTTTGTTTGCTGATGAGCTCCCTGTGGTAGGAAATATATAGAAGAGTAACAACCTCTAAAACTGTGGAAAAGGAAGAAGATGGGAATGGGAACTTATTAAAAGAGGGGAGGCTTGGAAGGAGGAGTTAGGGAGTTATAGACACACCAGCTTCCCTTCAGTTTCCCAAAACATCCTGGAACAAATAATCAAACAATTTGTAAGCATTTAAGAGAAAACAAAGAGATTAGGGACAGTCAATGTGGATTTGTCAAGAATAAATCAAGTTAAACCAATCTCATTTCCTTATGTGCAACAGGCTTTGAGACAGAGGAGAAACAGTTCAAGTCCCGAGCCTTGACATTAGTTAGACTTTTGACAGAACAATCTCATAAGCAAGGCAAGGAAACATAGTAAATATGAAATTATAAAGGGCTGCATGCAAGGCATTTCAGAGAATGATTCTCAGTATCTCACTAGTAAAGGGCAGAGGGCTCGAAAACAGCACGTGTGATGGGAAGGTGAGCACACTGGGGTTCTTATAAGGAGTTCATTAACATGGGTCGCAATCATATTTTTGTTCATGTTCATGGTGGGCAGGACAAGAACTCTGATGAAGAATTCTGATTAAGCTGCTGAGAAGTATGTGAACTGTGAAGATAGTGAGATCTTGCAACGAGCTCCTGGAGAAGCTTATGCAAAGCTTTTAAGAGCAGAAAACATAGGTGGGTGAATAAATTAGAAAAGATTCTTGGGGTCTCTTCCTGCCCTGCTTTTACTCAAATTCCTGCAGTATGTTCTATTGCCAAAAGGGGATTTTAAATCACAGATGCGTGTGTCAAATGGGAAGATAATGCCACATCACTCAATTTATTGACTTCAGTGGCAGGGCACTGAAAATAGAACTAGCAAATTCCCCCTCCAATGGGACTCCCTTGGGGAGCAGAGAGGGAGAAGTCTGGCCTAAGAAGTGAAACTCCTGCGTGCTCCTCTACACTGCTGGTCTTGTCACTCTCTCTTAGTCGTGGTGTAGATATTTTAGATAACTAGAAACAGAAACTCCTACATCCTGCAGGAATTAGGCAAATTAAAACACCATCCTTCTTAGAATTTATTGCTGTGCACGCATGAACACATTTTATTCTCTTAAGACCAGTACATACGGTACTCGTGTGTGATTTGAGAGTATTGACTGAGTATTCATGGCCTTAAGCTTGGACGTGAGTTTAAGCATACTGCTGGCTGGGATCTCATAGCCATGCCTTGACTTTTCTCCCATTCGTGCTGAATCAAATCCTGATGCTGATGAACAATAACTCAGCTCTGATTTTCCTAGGGCAAGAATTCAGCTGGTACTGCCTATTCTATGCTGAGGCTTGGTTGGCTCAGACAGAATCAGATGTATTTTGGTTTATTTTGTGGAAATAAAAGTTTCCAGATCCCTTTCTGAAGCAGATGAGTGCTGCCTGCTGAGCTCTCACAGAGGTTCAAGGGAATTTTTGTAATGCTTTCAAAAATATCCTCCAAGTGAGTGTTGGCAGCATCTCATGCACCTCCTGTTAGTGCTACTCAGGAAAGTGGGGGTGGCTGGAGGAGGATGGCTGGAGAGGTTGCCAAGGCATCACACCTTTGGGCTTGTTCTGATGGTAGCACAACCAAAATTGAGATTAATATTCAGTTCTTCTTGGCTATGTATTTTCCCTGAAAGGAAAATAACGGGCCCTTTGGTGCTCTGAATACTATTCCTCTGTTCTTTCACTGTTGCACTTTCATTATTCTGAATAAAAGTGTTACAGTCATCATCTTGATCTAAAATCTGTGCGCTGGAAAAAACGACTGGCTGCTACAACAGCAAATATTTAATGGTAAAGCTGTCAATATGCAAATGGACTCGTCTAGTGGAAGCCTGTTTATCCACGACATGACTTCTGTTTTTAATCTTCCTGCTTTTATATCTGCCCTCCTTTGAAATGCAGACGGTAGGTAGCATCTTCATGCAAGTAATTTTGAACATATATTCCATCTTGCTTAAGCACTGAGTGAGCTTTGTGAGTCAACCCATGGCCATGGGCGCCTCAGGGGCAGACCCTGAAAACAGAACGGGGACACAAGAGGAGAGCATAGGTCATTTTTGCTACTGCTAACATTCTATCTAGCCCTGTGTTTGCATAGAAAACATCCACCTGCTGTTCTCTCCTACAGTGTGCATTACGTCCTGTAATTTGACAGCCGAAAGTCTGGTTGGATGTGTGTTTTATTGAGAAGCTTCAGGACAGAGGGTGCTCTGTTGAGCGCTGGTGTCCTCTTTGACCTCTGGATACAGGCTCTGTTATATGTGCATGCACAAAGTCTAGCACATCTAGTGCAATGCCTCTCCCAAGATATCAGACCTATGAAACATGTACACAGGTTGACCAGGACTGTTATTCAAGAGAGAGAGCTCTCTCGAGTCACTCCTAAACCTCTTCTATAATTGTTCTGCACCAGAGGGTGGTCAGGCATGGAACAGACTCCCCAGGTCATTGACCATGACCCCCAGCTGCCAGCATTCAAGGAGCATTGGGACAACACTCACAGATGTAGGATGGGGTTTTGGCTGGGACTGTGTGGAGCCAGGAGTTGGACTCAGTGATCCTTGTTACTTGGAATACGCTATGACTGTATTAAAAAATGGACAACAACAACAAAAAAAAACCCAGCAATTGGATCTGATTTGATATATACATCATTTTCACATTTTCAGGTAACGGTTGAATGTGGATGTGTGTTATGGTAACAGGATCTCTTGCTCCTTTGTGCAGGATGAAGTCATCCCACAGCAGATAGCAGAAAAAGGGGTAATATATCCTGGAACAACCCCTAGGAAACCCATTGCCAAGTCCTGTTCAAACCTTTGGGATAGTTCAGTGTGGAGCCTCGGGACAGTGGTGGGAGCATGGTGGGGTGGCTCCAGCATGAGTATTGGCTTCTCCCAGCCAGGCTAACTGCAGAGAGGCTCCAGGAGGAGTAGGCTCACATCCTGAGAGCCCTCATCCATCTGCCATGCCACCCTGCAAAGATGAGGATTACCGATGGATATTCAGAAAGGACCTTTCTGGAGGACAGGGCTTCCTGCAAACAAAGCCCTGCTGGGCTTAGCCTGTGGGGTAGGCTGGAAGCAGAGTTTGCAGGAGCCATCCACATTACACTTCAGGGTATGTTCTGTATCCAGTATAAGCACTGAGACTCAAATACAACACGGGATATGTTTTGCTTGTGCATATGTGAAAGCCCTGCTCACACTACAAGATAGTGGCTGGTCTGGATTAGGCCAAATATTTGGCACAGAGAAAGAGACACCTGAACGTGTTTTGAAGTGAAATCAGGAGGGGTAATTCCCTGACTCACACCGGGTGGCTGCATGTTTGGACACATCTGTGCCATGAACGAGCATCAGGTGCTGGAGGCACCGGCCCCAGCTGTGCAGGAGCTCCCAGATCCCATGTCTGCAGGCTCGCCACCACAGATCCTTGATTATCACCTAATTTGAGCCTTGGGAATCAGCCATAACGAGCTGGTGATTGAATGAATCATGCCTTGCTCTCTCTTCCCCAACGCAGCAATTCACCTACATTTGTTCGTTACTCAGACTTGTTTGCCAAATAATGTATGCACATAATTTCTGCTCTGCAATTCATTCATATGCAGCCTGGGTGAGTATTTAGCAATTGAAATGAGAAAGTCAAAGATGTTTTATTTGGGCTCACAAGTTTTTGCTCCTTGATTAAACTCTCAAAAGGCATGTTGTGGGTGTGCGTGCTCATGTCAGTGAATTGAAAACATTTTATCCTCAAATAGACACATATATTCATTGATGTCTTCAGTTGGTAGTAAGCATATTGATTACAAAGGCTGTGAGAAGTGAGCACAAGAGGAGCCTAAATTAAACTAATTATTTAGAGCAATAAGACAGAAGGAAAAGTAACCTGTTGTGTGATCTTCTAATTGCGCATGAAAGAAAAAAGGCTACACTGAAATCTGCCCAAAAAATAAAGTGAGAAAATGAGTCTTGGATATTTTCCAGCATCTTCTGAACTACCCAGGATAGAAAAACATGTGAAATTTCCAAATTTGAGTTTAATAAAAGGAAACTAAGCATCAGAAATTTAACCACAAATAGTACGAACACAGTGGCACTTACCAGAGGAATGAAAAGCGGTGAAAGAAACAGTGCTTTTAAAATAGTTTTATGCCATAGCGTAAATCTTTGACTCACTCTGTCTTGAGTACCAGTGTTCTGGTCCCTCAGTACATATGAGTGTCCAGGCATGCATAGAGGGATCGCAAAAGGCTTTAGATAAAGTGAAACTGTGAATGACAACAGCTTACGTGGGTTCAAGAGGCCAGAGAGAAGCATTCACCGAGGATTACTAAAGATCTTCAAACATCTTTGGCTCCTGAAGTTCCTGAGAGGCAAATTGTTGGAGATAGAGATAGCATGAGAGGAAACACTGCTTTATGCTCATCCTGTTCATGTAATTTTCCCAGGTGTTCCCTTTGACCAGTGCTGGAGATGAGATAAAAAAACAAGTGCTGGTCGAATCAGCGCGACTCGGTGTGGCTATGATGTTTGGTGTTGTAAGGAATACTCTGGGAACCTTGGACTGGCAGTGTTGTTTCTAACAGGCAAAGTGCCAAAATGGGTCGTGTAATTCCTACACTGGGATACTTGGAAATCTTGGAGACTGGGAAACATCAGTCATTTTTAGCAATTCTATTGCAGTTAATTCTTTAAGAAATGAAGTTAACATTGGGTAAGAGTGAAGACCCTCTCATGTGTTACCAATTGTTTAAGAGAGGAAGGAGAATACAGAAATAAAGGCTCACCGAAATAATAATTAAAAAAAACCTGCTGAATTAACGTGAAAAAGCTGTTCACAATGAGCTTATTTGAGAAGCCATGCAAAAGGAGAGCCAGGAAATCACTGCTGATGAAATAGTCAGGTAGAATCATAGAATCACAGAATGGCCCGGGTTGGAAGGGACCTCAAGGATCATGAAGCTCCAAGCTCCTGCTGCATGCAGGGCCATCAACCTCCACATTTAATACCAGCCCAGGCTGCCCAGGGCCCCATCCAACCTGGCCTTGAACACCTCCAGGGATGGACGGGGCATCCACAGCCTGTCTGGGCAGCTGTTCCAGCACCTCACCACTCTCATAGTAAAGAACTTCCCCTGGACATCCAACCTAAATCTTCCCTCCTTCAACTTAAAACAATTTCCCCTTGTCCTGCTATTATATATCCTTACAAAGAATTGAGGTAGCTCCCAAAATGTCCTCAGCTCAAACATTTCCATTTGTTATGCTCTCCCTCCTCCCTCCCGTATGCATGAGAAAAGGTGGTGTTAAGACCACTGAACACACAGGCCAGGCCACAAGTCCCATTTTGGAAGAGTTAGATGGTAGATGAGGAGGAACCCTGGCCTTCAGCTGAGCAATGTGTGGCTTGTGAGCACGTTTTGAACCAAATGTTCACCTTGGCCTTCATATTTTGCCTGGATGCCACGCAGAGAGCCCAAGTAGGCCAAAACAGATGGCAGCTGCCGGAAGAGTTCAGTCTTTATTCAAAAATGGAAAATGACAGGAAGCTGCCACCTGCTTGAACCCATCTTCCCCATCACCTTTCTTTGAGGGAGCCCATCTTTGCACCAAGCCCAAGGCTTGGCAGCTCAGCTTGATTCCTGCAGTGGATTACCCATAGACCAGTGGATTACTCTCAGAGCCCAGAAAGCCAACCATACCCTGGGCTGCATCCAAAGCAGCGTGGCCAGCAGGGCAAGGGAGGGCATCCTGCCCCTCTGTTCTGTGCTGTGAGACCTCACCTGGAGCACTGCATCCAGATGGGGAGTCCTCAGTGCAGGAGAGACATGGATCTGTTGGAGTGCATCCAGAGGAGGGCCACAAAAATGGTCCCAGGGGCAGAACATCTTCCTGCGAGGACAGGCTGAGAGCTGGGGCTGTGCAGCCTGGAGAAGGGAAGGCTCTGGGGAGACCTGAGAGCAGCCTTTCAGTATCTAAAGAGGGGCTGTAAGAAAGAAGAGGACAGATGCTTTAGCAGGGTGTGTTGTGAGAGGACAAGAAGAAATGGTTTTAAACTAAAAGACGGGGGGGGNAAAGGGGGGAGATTTAGACTGGATATAAGGAAAAAGGTTTTTTCAGTACGTGCAGTGAGGCACTGGCACAGGTTGCCCAGGGAGGTGGTGGTGCCCCATCCCTGGAAACACCCAAGGTCAGGCTGGATGGGCTCTGAGCACCTGATGGAGCTGTGGGTGTGCCTGTTCATTGCAGGGTTCCAGATGTCCTTTAAGGGTCCCTTGCAACCCAAAAGATTTGATGATTCTATGATTCTATGGCGTGGCAGTGTCCAGCTCAGGCCTCTGATGCTCAGTGAGAGGCCACCACATGGGTCAGAGCACCCAGGAGAAACAGTGTTCGCAGGAAAGGATCAGATCAATGCTTAAATGATCTCAGATCAAGCCTTGCTCAGGGTGATCACCCCCAGCTACATGAGCGAGATATGTGTGTGCCTGTCCTGCATGGAAAGTATCAAACAGCAAGAGGGAATTTCCACATCAGTTTATTTTTCCCTAAAAGAATCACCCAGGAGACAACTTACTCAAAAGTATCAAACACATCTCAAATCACATTGAAGGTGAGATCTACTGACCAGAACCAACGTCTGCAGGCACAGACACCTACAGAAGGGCTCCCTTTTCATGGGTTGGAACATGCCACAGCCATCAGCTGAAGCAGTCCAATGGGTATTGCCTCAAAAATCCCTATTTTTTCCACTGCTTAAAAGGACTGGGTAAGCAGCTCAGCTGAAATTAGCAGTTTGGTGACCCATTAAATATCAGTGAAAAGAATGCTGCCCTGCAGAGTCAGGGACTCATCGGCAGAGCTTACAGCTTTAAGGAACATATAGTCCAATGCTATATGCCTGGAGATATAAAAATGTCTTTGAGACAGAAAGCCTCAATTCAGACAGACCCCACTCCGTACTCTTGCTTCTCTCCAAGCCTACACTGCAGCTGGTCCTTGGATGGAAGGAGGAGAGTTGCAGCAGCCTTTAGCAAAATGCTAACATTTTCCCAAATCTGTGATCCAGGCACACTCTTGTGGTTGAAGGCAGCTAGTGCACACTTGAACTCAGCAGCAGAGTGGAGATGGGGTGGCCCTGGGGCTTGTCCTCCTGCTCAGGGCTGGCACCAGCTCATGAATTGCAGCCAGCAGACTCATAATGACCCAAGCTGTTGCAGTAGATCCCAAAATGCTTTAAAAGCTTGCATGAGGGCTTCTAACGGGATTCAGCTCAATGTTGTGCTGTGTGTCCAGAGAAGGTTAATTATTTAGCTCTGCAGCTATTAACTTGTCTGCTGGAAAGAGCTTCTGGGAGAAGGAACACTTGAGCTGCTGGATTGTGGGGTGGGGTTTTGAGGTCCCAAGTCAGCAGTGTGCCCTTGCTGCTAAGAAGGCTGATGCTATTTTTGCCTGTGTTAGGTAAAGTATCACCAGCAGGTTGAGGGAGGCATGCCTTAACCCCTGCTCAGCTCTGGTGGGGCTGCACCTGGAACTGGTTCAAGGTCTCCATTACAGCGGAGACCTGGGTACTCTGGAGAGTCCAATGTAGGCCACCAGGGGGCTGGAGCAGCTCTGCTGTAAGGAGAGACGGGCTGCTCAGCCTGGAGCAGAGGAAGTCCAGCAGGAGCTCATCCACGTCCACAAATGCATGAAGGGAGGTGCAGAGAGGAAGGAGCTGGGCTCTGTTCAGAGGTGCCCGGTGCCAAAACAAGACGCAATGGATGCACAGTGGAGCACAGGATGTTCCGTCTGACCATCAGGCAGCACTTCTGTGCTGCGTGGATGACAGAACACTGGCACAGGTTGCTCAGGGAGGCTATGGGATCTCCTCCTTGGAGATCTTCAAAAGCCACCTGGACGTGGTCCTGGGCACCCTGCTCTGGTTGTCCTTGCTGGAGCAGGTGTTGGGTCAGGTGGACCCAGAGGTGCCGCCATCCTCAGCTGTTCTGTGGTTCTGTCATTCTTCAAACTCATTTAAGAGGGATGCGATTTGTGTCACCATTCGTGCGCTATCCTGGATGGCTTTTTTGTCCTCTCCATCTTGCATCCCTCAGTCTCAGCAGCTGGCCTCGCTGTGCTGAGCCTCCTCCACCTCTGCCTCTTGTAGTTTTGCTGAAGGACGCTACCTCTTCATTGGGACAAAGCCCCTCAGACCTGCTGGCACCTGAATAATGAGAAAGGTGTTGGCATTTGGCTGTGAAAAACAGTAAGGACAGGGATCTCCGTGAAATCAATGATAAAAGCTGTCTCATGCTTCCACTCTGAGCTACAGACATGGATGTATGGCTTCACAACATTAAAACACCCTTCTGCCCGATTCTTGCAGCTGATTTCATTGCAATCATTGGCACTGATTGGAGGGGAAGATCCTGCACCACATCTCCAGCAGCAGGAGGAATGACAAGTCCACCAAGTCCCCTTGTCCCCTGTAGCTGGGCTGAGATGCAGACATGCCAAAGTTGCCATAAAACCCCCAAAACACCCCCAGTCCAGCCTGAGCTGGGCCGTAGGATTCTGGAGACCCTCCATTTCCTTCAAAATATTAATTTCTTATTTTCTTGCTGATGGAAAACACGGCGTATTTGCATTTTTGAGCCTGAATAGTTTTAATTCAGTTTTTTATTGTACAAGCTCAAGAGGAACATTTACTTTGTTTTCACTGATTAGTTATACAATTATTCCTTTCAGATACCACATGAACCATGAACCATAATATTGTATTCTTTGCTAATACATTTTGGAAGAGGTATTTACATGAAAACACAATACATAAATGTAATGAATTTTTCAAATGAACACATCGGTAATATAAAGTAATCATATTTTTTTTTTTTCTTCATGCAACAAAAATTCATTAAACTTTTCCCAATTAGCAAACCGGCTTTTCTAAATAAGCTGCTGATGGAGCAGGAGCCAGCCAGGCAAACCAGCGGGGTTTGATAACGGTGACGGGGCAGGTCGCTGGGGAGCACACAGGATCATGGAATGGCCTGGGTTGAAAAGGACCACAATGCTCATCCAGTTCCAACCCCCTGCTATGTGCAGGGTCGCCAACCACCAGACCAGGCTGCCCAGAGCCGCATCCAGCCTGGCCTTGAATGCCTCCAGGGTTGGGGCATCCACAGCCTCCTTGGGCAACCTGTTCCAGTGCGTCACCACCCTCTGAGTGAAAAACTTCCTCCTAATATCCAACCTAAACCTTCCCTGTCTCAGTTTAAAACCATTCCCCCTTGTCCTATCACCATCCACCCTTGTAAACAGCCATTCTCCCTCCCATTTATACGCTCCTTTCAAATATTGGAAGGCCACAATGAGGTCTCCCCGCAGCCTTCTCTTCTCCAAGCTAAACAAGCCCAGTTCCCTCAACCTTTCTTCATAGGAGATGTGCTCCAGCCCTCTGATCATCTTAGTGGCCTCCTCTGGACCCATTCCAAGAGTTCTCCATCTTTCTTGTACTGGGGGCCCCAGGCCTGGACACAGTACTCCAGATGGGACCTCACAATAGCAAGAGGGAAGTTATCTCTGGGCTGGAGGCAGAGGACTTCTGCTGGACCTAGCACCAGCTGAAAGTGGAACCTCTTCCAGCTGCCCACTAGTGAGGGGCAGTGGGGAGGAGGGAGCCCTGCAGCATCATCACATATGCATCTCATGAGCTGGAAAAATGGCTTTTGCTGGGTTGAGGATCCTGTAAAATTGTTGTATGTATACTTTTCCAGGTTTGAGTCTGAAATGCGTGGTAATATAGCTTTACTTGGGTCTGTGAGGCTGAATCTGCTGGAGCAGCAGCGATCCCACTCAGTGGTGACAGGAACGGTGGCACTTTGGGGAAATAAACTCACCCTCCTGCTGAAGTCGTAGAATTATAGAATCATTAAGGTTGGAAAAGATCTGTAAGATCATCTAATCCAAATGTCCACCTGCCACTAATACTGCCCACCAACCACATCCTTCAGTGCCACGTCTCCAGGGATGGTGACCCCACCACTCCCTGGGCAGCTGTGCCACTGAATCACCACTCTTTCAGAAAATAAATGTTTCCTAATATCAAATCCGAACCTCCTCTCACACAACTTACGGCCATTCCCTCTCTTCCTATCACTGTCACCTGGGAGAAGAGGCTGACTCCCACCTCACCACAACCTCCTTTCAGGTCATTGTAGAGAGTCATCACTGCAATCTGGCTTTTTCTCCTTCCTTCCTTCCTTCCTTCCTTCCTTCCTTCCTTCCTTCCTTCCTTCCTTCCTTCCTTCCTTCCTTCCTTCCTTCCTTCCTTCCTTCCTTCTTTCCTTCCTTCCTTCCTTCCTTCCTTCCTTCCTTTTCCTTTCTCCTCACATTTTCCAAAGAGAATATTTCCTTTTGTGGACCAATTGAAATAGTCCCTGTAGAAATCAGTGAATGATGCTGCAGCCTTGGTCTCACTGAAGTGAATGGGCAGTTTGCTGCCCCTCAGCTCTATTGGGATGATTTGGCTCCGGCTAAGAGTTCTGTATAAAGAGGAATAAATCTCTCAGGAGTGAGGTGTCTCAGCACAATGAACATCTCCCAGGGCCCTTTACACAGATTGTGCTCTTATAGCATGTGCCTGACCTACTTTGTTATAATAAGCTCATCTGTGTGCAGCAAAAGATAAGCAAAACCTCTCTTCTGACTCTGAAAATCCATCCTGTCCATCGATACCTGTGTGCTAGTGTTTGTGGGCTGATCCTGTGCTGATAAGGGTAGTATTTACTTCTTGGGCATACAAAGCTCCCAGTGGCACCCAGCAGGGCTCAGACTGGGAGGCTCGGGCTCTGTTACAGCATCAGCTCCAGGGCATGAGCATGGGTCAGGATCAGTGGGGGGAGATGGCAGGATTTAAGGAGTATGCTAGGGTGGTCCCTGTGTTGAGGCATGGAAGGTTCACAGGGGTTGGAAATCTCATACTTGAAAGCTCAGTGTGTGGCTAGGAGGCTGAGTGCCTGTTCTCTCTTAGATTTCAAAGGATGGTTGGGTTGGAGGGGACCTTAAAGCCCCAAAAGCAGCACCCCCTGACATGGGTTGGTTGCCCCCCACCAGCTTGGCTGCCCAGGGCCCCATCCAGCTTTACCTTGGGCACCTCCAGGGATGGGGCACCCACAGCTCTCTGGTCAGCAGCACCAGTGCAAAGCTCATTACCTGGTTACGTTCTGGGGTGTGGCTGGCAAACACCTGCATGAGAGGGTACCCTGCCTGCTAAGAAATGCCCTTGGCCAGCTACAGCCCTGCTTTTCCAGACACAAAACAACTGGGAGCACAAATAGACCTGCCTGGTCAATGTGAAGGTAAGCAGGACCCTAGCTGTAGGGGTTAATGCAGAAGCAGATTGCAAATATCTTCTGTTTCCTCACCTTTTTTCTTTTATTTCTGCTTTGCCTTTGAACATGGGTCAGCATTTCTTTTTCTTCTCTCTTTTTTTTTTCTTTTTTCTTTTTATTCTTTCCTTTGCTTTTTCAAAAAGCAGGCACCCAAGGTCAAGCTGGACAGGGCTCTGAGCACCTGATGGAGCTGTGGGTGTCTGTGTTCATTGCAGGGGTTTGGACCAGATGGCCTTTTAGCATCCCTTCCAACTCAAACGATGCTGTGATTCCATGGTTATTTATTTGCTCCACCATAGGTGGCAGTGAAGCAGCCCCATGCCACAGCTGCTGTAGCACAGTCCATCACTGTGGTCCAGGGCTTCATCCTGGATGCTGAAACCATTGCATCCACAAAGGTTGGCTCTACCCCCGGCAATGCCACCTACGGATCCCTGGGGTCAGCAACACCTTTGTCTGCAGTTCCTGAAGTTGATCTTTGGTCCCGTGGGACATCTTGGGTTCCTGTTCTTTCTGTTAATAACAGCTTTTGCGTAGTCTTCTCTTTGCTGGCTAATGCAACACTCACTGCGCTGCAGCTGCTGGCTGGGAATTGTCAATAGGGCATAAATAAATCTACCACCGCACAGGAAAGACAATGAGATTATACGTACTCCTACTACTGCCAATTACAGTAAGAGCAACAATTATAAGGTAGCACTCCTACAGCTACCCTAGGGAGAAAATGAGAGGAAAATGTTCCATTAGCCTAATGAAGAGAGTGTGGTAGAGCTGCAGTCAAATTTTCTCACTATTAGCCCCGACTGCTCGCCACTAACACACAAGGGAAGCAGGAGTCATAGGGTAACAATTAAAGTTCCTGACAATTAACCCCTATGATGTACATGCCTCTAACCTGATGAGAAAATTAAAAAGAGTCACTCTTGCATTTGCTTGCCATTAGTTCCCAGGACGTACAATGTGGCATTTGCCAATGACAATGAGCGTTTCTCACCACTGGGACCTACGAAATGCCATGTGTGGTGGGGATTTGGTGTTAAATGCTCTTGGGAGTGCTGGGGTGACGGGAAGGCGTGCAGAGATGGCTTAACCCCCTCTCTTTTAATGCAGGGGAAGGAGTTACTGGAGCACTGCTTCATTAGCTGGGGCAGAGGATGGAGTGGCTAGGAGCAATTTTCTGGTGTCCAGCCCCTGCTATATCCCCAGAGAATAAAGAGGAAACACCAGGTTTGGAAGCAGCAACAGGACATATGGGAGATGTTTTGATGGGGACAGTTTGAGCCATGGGTTATAATGGATACAGCTCTCCCAAGGAGATGCTGGTTTTTGTTCAGGGTGGTTTGAGCAGCACAGCTTCAGCCCAGTGGTTATCAGGGCTTATTGCACCACGCTACCTGAAATACTGCTCTTCCCATGGGTTTTTAAGGTGAGGAAAGACTATGATATCTCAAAAATCTGCTTGTAGCAAGTGTTAGTTATGTTATTTTTTAGTGATGACTTCTAAAAGAAGGGAGATTTAGACTGGATATAAGGAAAAAGGTTTTTCCACTAAGGGTGGTGAAGCACTGGCACAGGTTACCCAGAGAGGTGGTGGTTGTCTCATCCCTGCAGACACCCAAGGTCAGAGGATGGGCTCTGAGCTCCTAATGGAGCTGTGGGTGTCCCTGCTCATTGCAGGGGGTTGGACCAGATGGCCTTTAAGGGTTGGCCCCTTCCAACTCAAATGATTCTATAGCTCTATGATTCCAAAGTAAGCTGTAAAGTCAAAAATCATTTCTCCCATCAGAAATCTTGAGGGAAAGTTCAAAAACTACCCTAGTGTGGATGGACCCAAGCTCTTGCATCACAGCAGAAATTATTATGGTTCCGTTTTTAATTTCTCTTGTTGCCTCATTCAAAGCCAGCTGAGAGTTTTGGAAGCACAAAGGAATGATGGCTACATCCTATGGCTGATTTCAGATTATCTGATCAGCATGTCCTGGCACACCTCCTGGGTGACTGGCTACAAGAGCAAGACCTGCCTGGGCACAGCTGCTTTGAGTCTTGATTTTGATGGAAAAAAACATACAAATATGTATGCTCTTCCCAAGAAAATCCCACTTATTGACCAAGAAAGTCATACCAGGATGGGAAGCTGGATCTGGAGCTGGAGGAGGAAGACGATGGCTATGAGACCACGCTGATCTCCAGAGAATCCTCTTCTCACTTTCCATCAGTTAGAGATGGTGTGGCTACTAACTTCTCTGGTCTAAGTGATTTTTGCAGTAATTTCAGGGCTGACAAGCACTCCATGGCAAATGTGAATTCCACTTTTAGTCCCGTTAAGAGATAAGGAATAAAGATTATTATAATTACGATGTGGTTACTTTATTGGTTAAATTAACATTTCGTTGTTGGGGTCGCTGTGCAATATACAATATTATTTTACCTACTGTGCCTTCGAAGTCATCTTGTCACAGCAACAGCATGGCAGCATGGAAAAAGCCTTTTAACAAGTAGGTAAATACATGTCTTTGGGAAAGCCAGTGATAATTATGTCAGCTTCAATATATTTGACAGTGAAAGAACGGCTAAAAATAAGTGGAAACGATGACAGAAAGTATGGAATGCTTTAAATAAAGTCACTGGAATTGCAAGGGTGCAAAGAATTTTGGACTAGATGGCCTTTAAAGGTCCCTTCCAACTCTAAGGACTTTATGATTCTATAATTTAATATAGTGATCTTGCTCTTTGGACCAGGTGCCAGTAGTCCCATTATTCACAGGGCTAGGAAAGCCTTATGCTTACAGTGGTGCATAAGGGGGCCCAAATGCCATTCCTCAGGGATAAGTAAAGCATTATTGCTATTCCCAGCTCAGATGGGTGGAACACTCCCTTGCATGTGTGATCATGTAGAAGAAATGCAGTGCACATCTCTCCTCTCCACCCTTTCATAGTATATGAACATGCTCCAAGAAGATGAAGCAGCACCTCCTTGTAGGTACCCAAGTCTTGCAGCAGCAGCTTTGCTGTCCAGGGTGGTCTTGATGCAGCTCAATCCAGTTTAGCTTTGGAGATTAAGATGGACCTTGGCCATCTTAAGCCAGATCTTAAGGCTGGCTGGGGGTCGCATCAAACCTCTAGCACAAGTTGGTGTTGCTAAGGCTTGTTTTAGCCTTTGCTGTTTAGAAAGAGCCAGAGGGCAGTCTGATACGGATGTGGATGTTTGCTATAACTTGCACCTTGCTGGCTTGCTCTGGGACTTATTGCCCTCCTGCTTCTGGAATGGGGCTGGAGAGAGGTCCATGGAGTGCCCATCTTCAGAGTCAATAGGCAAAAATCCCCCCCTAAATCTTCTTGTCCCACTATGACTGTGGTGTAACAGCCCCTACCTGACATCATGTCGACATCGGGGCAGAGTGGACACATGCTTTCCCCCAGCAGTTCCTGTCCCTTGAAATGGTGCTGAGGCTGGGACTGGGGCCAGCACTCACCTGGACCAAGGGTTGCCACCCTCCCTGGACTTTCCTTCTCACTGTGCCACCAGATGTGAAGGAGAAGAGATAGAAACCAGAGAGAAGCTGAAGAACATCTCTTTCTGTGAGCAAGAGCTCCTTCAGCTTCCAGTTGTGGGCCAGCAGACATGAGCTGCAGAAGGACGTGAAATTATTTGAAGCTTAGCTTTCCTACATAACTGACAAGGACAGAGCTGGATTTGAGACTGTTTCTGCAAAACCCAACAGCACTTGGTCTGCTTTCTGCTGTGAGTCCATCACACAAGAGACAAGGAATGGGGTGGCAATGAGTGCTGCTTCTCTATAGCAGCAGTCCCCAAGCTTGTGGGGTCAAGGTCCTGGTGGCGGTGCCCCCCATTTGGATATCTGAAATCCAAAATCATGAGTTCTGGCTTGGGAACCGCTGCACCAAAGCCAACTCTGCCACGAAGGAGAGAAACTACTGTGTTTAATCGCTGTAATTATTCTTCCAGCTGAAACCATTCCATTGGGCTCTAGCTACTATGGTTTCCCTATTTCCCCCCCCCAAAATTCTATTCTGCAGATGCATTCGTGCTTTATTATCTATAAAGTAAAATCTGGGACCTAGATCTGAAGCAGGATGCTTCATGATTTGCATATGGCTTCCTTCTTGTCCCTGCTCCCCCAGCTCTGCTTCCCCTCCCTTTCCCTTTCCACTGCTTATTTAAAGTCAAAAGGTTCAGTGGAAATTGCAGCTATGAACATGCAATTATTCTTTTTACAGGCTAACGAATATCCCATGCATATTTGATCACTATATTCAATTACACAACCACTTAAACAATACCCACACACCAGTTTGCATCTGTATAAGGCTTTGATTGGACACTTTGAACTGATTGTTCGCTGCATACCCTGGACTCCACGCAGGAAATCAGCAGGACTGTTGCATAAAGCACATGTCAAGTCAGCCATATGCACAAAATGACATTATTTTCTAGAGAACTTGATTTGGAATGAGGAAAAATCCCCTGCACGGTGCTTTTCCTAAAAAGAACCGGGCCAGGGGGAAGAAAGCTTTCTCCTGAGTGCAATCCTCAAGAACTGAATTTCCTTTCATTGAGCTGGGAGTGGGAAATACACATTTTTCTCCACAATAAACTGCTTGTTTCCGCTTGTCTTCCCCCCGACCGGGGCAGTCTGGCCCGAGCGGTTGAAGATGAGGCTAATCTATCTCCAGCACTTCAATAAATAAAATGTAAATGTTTGTCATAATAATGCCTCCTTTGTTAGCCCCAACCCGGGATTTTTCAACCTCTGACTCCCAGCCATGACCGCCTGAGTGGCAACGGCAGAGTGCTGAAAGAATTTTTCAACAGCAATTTGCTTGTTCCAATTTGCTTTTCAGGGCTGCTGATCAGGATTGCTGGCGAGCCTGTAAAAGGATCTCGCTCTATTAATTTGGCCCAGCCTCTCCTGTTGTTCTCCTCATATTTAGTTTCTCCGGTAGTTCCACTGGCTAAGTTAATTGAATTAAGAAGCGCCACCAGGAGCTTGCCTGCGGATCTATGGTTTCATGTAGAAAACCCGCTCCCTTCGGCTGCAGAAACAGATACGTGCACCTGTTGAGAAGGTGAAGAAATGTTTGGAGGTGACTTATTCCCCTGATGATAGCCCCCGATTCGCTTCCCTGGTTGGTCTGACAATGGAACTCCCCCAGGAGGCTGCAGCAGCCCTCCTCCAACCTGGGGTCTGGGATGGTGGATCACAATCACGGAGCTGGGAGAAGGACTGAAGGTGAGAGATTCAGAAGGTGATTCTGTAGGAATGGGCTGATGGTGCTTTGTGCTGCTTGTCTCTGTGGCTTCAGGGCAAATGTGCCTGTTTTAGCAATGCAATGTGCTGTTTTTCTAATTGCTCAGTCTGCAGTCTCAGCTCAGCCAGCAATGGTATCAACTGGATCAGGACCTTGTTGGAACCAGAAGATGTTTGAGGTCCCTTCCAACCCAAGCCGTTCTCTGATTCTATAATTCTGTGATTCTTGTGCTACAGCAAAGCCTGCTGGCTTTCCATTAAGGATAGTGTTAATTATGAACATGCTTCCATCAGTTAATAGGTAAATCAATCAATCAATCAATCATAGAATCATTAAGGTTGGAAAAGACCTCCAAGATAGTCAAGCCCAACCCCAACGCATCCCCACCATGCCCACTGACCACATCCCTCCATGCCACATCTCCATGGCTCTGGAACACCTCCGGGGATGGTGACCCCACCATCTCCCTGAGCAGCCTGTACCTGTGCTTCACCACTCTTCCTAAGAAATGTCTCCTAACATCCAACCTGAACTTCCCCTGGCACAACTTGAGGCCGTTCCATCTCATTCTATCGCTGTTACCTGGGAGAAGAGGCTGACCTTCACCTCACCACCACCTCCTTTCAGGGGTTTGTAAAGTGCAATATGGTTGCCCCGAGCATCCTCATCTCCAGAGTAAGGGAAAGAAAACCATAGTTCATGTTTGCTACTGCATTTCTAATAGGGTTTAGGGGTGAAAGCACACCTGAGCCTTGCAGATGTGGAACCTGCAAACTGAAAGAAACCTTAGAGAAATCCTGTAAATGGTAGAGTCATTTCATAGCAATGTGAATTTCAAAAGTGCCCCTCTTCACCCACACCATGAGCTGCTGTGGCCTGAACTTGTGACGTGCCTGAGAGGTCTGGGGCTGCTGTAATGTGGGTCTGGGACCCAAACTGCAGTGTTTGCAATGGCCACGCTGTGGTCACAAAACCATTCCCGACCCAACATCTACTCAGACGAGTAACATTTGAAAAAGTAAAATAAAGGGGGTAAGAATGGGATGGGACAGTGGAAACCAAGGCAACAAAGCAATGAGTTTTGCAGTGCTTATGAAATACAAAGGTGCAGTGACATAGATGCACCTGTGAACCAACGACCTATGGGGCAGCCAGCACAATAGCTAGAAACCACACCACCACCACGCTCCAATCTATTCTTGCAAGGCTTTTTTTGCAGCTGGAGCAGTGGTTTGGTGTCACCACCGGAGGGCAGAAAAGGCCTTTGCAGAATGTGAGCCATTCCCATCAGGGCTGCGGTGTTTCTCAAAGTAATTCAAGTTCTCCTTTCCGTGTATTCCTACCCTTCGTTGAAATTAAGGGGTTGCCCTGTCGTGAACATGGCGCTTTGAGCAGAGGTCTGTGCAGTGGAAGGCTGTTTAAGGTCTTTGTGCTCTAGAAATGCTCTGTAGGGCTGAGAAGGGAAATTAGAGGCACTGTCGGAGTGGGGAAAGAGTCTTCTGTTTTGTGGGCAAAAGCTGTTTATTAGGAAATTTAGAAACAGATTGCAATGGTTAATTAGGATATAGCCTTTAATGTAATCAGAACAGAATATCATCCTATATCATATATGCAACATCATTTGGTGGAAGTTTTTATCGCTCATGTTGGGAAAAACAGTGAGTGAAGCTGATTAATGCCCTCCAGATCCTTTGTCAGACAATTTTCATCTTATTTCTGCATTGCATTTCCGTATTTATATACATACTTATATACATTGTACTTACACACACACGTATGTACTGCAAAGAAATATCATCCCCCCCACATTTTCTTTCTGCTTATACACAAGTGATGCGATTGAGGCATCTTCTGTATCCCGTATAAATTCAACCCAATCTCCCTAAATAATTTAGCCCAGTATTTAGCTCTATCAACTCATCAATTACCCATCCTCAATGCGACGGTGTAGAGATCAGCACGGTGCCTCCTGCTTTTTGGATCGACGATTTATGGACACCGGTTTGTGTGGTGCTGTAACGTTGGGCAGGCAATGTTTTGGGTCATCATTAAAGCTCAGTTTTCTCCCACTCGGCGTTTTTGTGGAGTTCATACAGTCATGGTGGTAAATATACACAACAGTCTAAAATCCTTCCTCTTGATTTTCACTGAACGATGAGGACATGCAGCGTTATATTCACCAGAAAGACCCTAAATGCTCCCTGCAGACTATCGTGTTACTCCAGATTTTGGCATTTCTCAAAAAGGATTTCTTTCTTAAACCCACGGCACCGTAATGGCTCTTAAGAAGCTGTTACTGTCTAAAGTGTATATCCCTCTTAGTTTGTGTATCGTTGACCCAATGAAGTGCGATGGGGCCACTGATGAGTTGGGGGGGATTGCGTGGCTGCTGCGAGCAAAGCGTTGTGATTGGAAATGTATAGGAGATGGGAGGAAAAAAGGAGGGATGAAGTCAGGGTTGGGGGGACCCCTTTATAAGTGCTGCTCACTTTTTAAGAGTGTAAGGGAGTAAACACACACACAGTGCATCTGGTGAATGGCTTAAAGGCTGCCTGCGGAATGTAGAAATCTCAAATACAGACTCAGCTCTGCAATAAAATACATACATAGCTTAGCTTTAGGAGAGTAATTTTAATAGAAAGGGAGTACTTTGAGGCAACTCTTAAGATGGGCATGATCCTAAAAGTGGGAAATGTTTATTTTTCTCCCCCTCTCAGGCATACAATCAGCATTTGCATACAACCAACCACCCTAAAATGAGGTGGCTTACAGTGAAAATCCTGGCAGCTGCTTTCACCAAATGCAAAATCCCATGGATGATACTGTCCTTCCCTTCCACCTGCAGGAAGGACACCCAGCTCTGTGCATGGCCGTGCTGATCAGCCGGGCATGGGTCAGGACCTCACTGCTGCTGGGGCTGGGTGCAATGTGGTACAGCTTCTGCAAAGTGATGCAATAATTCGGCAAAAAGACAGCATGTTGTGGAGGGGAAAAGCAAAGAAAAACATGCCTTGCTTCAGATGCTGGGCGGCCTCGAGTCTTTGATTTTAGAGAATGATTTTTGTCATTTCTTGTGATGCGTTTTGCTTCCCGAACAGGTTGTAGCACTGTGCCCGTGCTCATAGGGCTGCAGCTGGAGAAGGAGAAAAGGGATTTTTAGCCAAGAAAAAAAAAAAGGCAAGGCGAATCCTAAGGAACAATATTTGAACAGATTAAATGGGGAAATGTTGCGCCTTATCGGATTTTCAGAAAGGAAAGATCGTTTACATGCGCCGTGTACTAATCTGAAATAAAGCAGCAGCTTTGTACCAGCAAGGAAAAGCCCGGCTGCAAAGCACGGCCCCGGATGGGTCAAGTAGCAGAAATTCCAGCTGGCTGGAATGGGAATATCTCCTTTCTGCAGCCGGCATCCTGAATCCTTATTGCTAAAGAGCAAGGGGAGCCGCCGGTCCCGTTACGTAAGAAACAAACCCTATTTGGCATTCAATTGACTTTCTAACTCGGCAGACAGGACTTCACATCTTCAAATACTGAAAATAGATTGCATTCTTGGCCCTCGCTTTGAAAGGTTGGGGAGAATAAGCGCACACCCTGGTCGTGTTCTAGTGATCTCGCTAATCTCAGTTGCACTTTGTCAGAACGAGGTAACTGGTCGTTAAGTGAAATACCTTAGATCAAAGGGGGATTAATCGCCAACTGAATCCGTGCTGAATAAACCTGTCATTCAAGAAAATTATTTCCACTGAACTTAGCAGAGGATTGAAGGTATTTGCATAACAGGGACCCGCGTACTTCAGCCAGGTTAAAAGGTTCGGAATTCATCCAGTGTTTAGCTTTTTGGCTCCTTTGCCTTTCAGCGGCCCTGTACAATGGTTTTTAATCTGATAATGCAGCTAACTATCTAAATGATGTCAGAACAGGAAAGTATTGCAAAGTTTGGTTGAGGGATGGATCAATTTCACTTTCAGTAACTCCTAAATCTGATTTGTTGGAATTTAAGATGTAATCCTTAAAAAAAGTCCCTTAAACCGCAGGGCTGTTTATTAACATCCTTTTTTATTTGACCTTTGTCTTAGAAACAACGCATCTTGCCTGCTGCCTTCCTCGGGGCTCTCCATGTTCATTCGGCAGAGCTTTATCCGCAGGGCTACGAGCGATGCCCGTGTAGCCATGTGCCCATCTCACCTCTATATCTGCACAAACAAATGCATACAAACAGATTTTCAGGACTTTTTTTTTTTTCCCAGCCTGCCTTTCTGAGGTCCCAGTGAAGTAAAATGTAAGGGAGATGGGCATAATAATTAAATAACCACACCCAACGGGCTTCCATCATTTTCCAACATCAGCCAAGTTCTGTTCTTGTTGTGCAGTTGTGTCAACACTTTTAAGCCAAATGAATTACTTATATTTTAACGTGACTTTTTTTCTGTGGACAATCCATTCACACTGGGAAGGAGAGAAGGGGCTCTTGCATGGCCGTAAGGCAACGGCTTTATAATCTGTGCTATAAAAATTGGAGAAAGCACTTAAAAATGTAGATTTCTGGTAGATGCTTTCTTGTTGCCTTCCATTTGCAAGCCCTTCCACTTCTCCTACCTTTTGGGTGTTTGGGGTTTGTCAAGCTACATGGTGGACATCAGATTTCATAATCAGATTTTGGCAATAAATGGAATTTAGCCACTTCTGCATCTAGAATGTGCCTGACACCATTCATTCTTTCAGAGGGCGCAGTTCATATTCATTGCAAACTCAAAGCATCTTTCAAGTAAAAAAAAAATTGCAAAGAATGGTTATCAAAGAAAATGAATAAAATCCATATTGAGATAATTTTTTAGAAAATGATTGAAGTTTTAACCCAAGAAAGGACTCTTAGAGTTTCTTATAGCTTAGAATAAGAACATGTCAATCACGATTAAGCTTCTGGAATTGGAATCCCTTTGAAATGCAGCTGTTTCTTCTTTAATTGTGGCAGCGGACTCAAAAGAAAAGAAAGGTCCAGCCTTAAAGATGAGTAAGGAATACAAAATAGCTCAGGATTAGTTGTGGAGTTCAAAGGTCGCTAATTACACTAAGGAGTTCCCAGACACAGGGAAAACATTAAACAGGTCACCTACCAAACGGGAAACAGACTTTGACTTAAAAAAAAAATAAAAGAGAAATCCTGAAGAGACAGGTTTCTAGAGAAAATCAAAAGTACCGCAGTGCCACCAGCTGATCTCCATGGGGAGAAAATGGGTTGGGTTGGGTTCTCTGCTGCTATGGGTTGTCGAGGATGGCACTAATCTTGAAATATATATATATATGTATAGAGCTCGGCCAGGTTACTAGGAGGCTCTGTGAAGGGGAGGGGGGAAGGCTTTTGCCCTAAAATATGGGGTTTTCAGTTGCACTGTGGGATGTGAGTCCCTGAAAGAAAACTCCATAGGGATTCAGCCTTCCCTGTCAGCACTCAGCTTGATTTGCTGAGGGTGATCCAAGGAGCAGGTGCAGCTTGGGCAGGAAGCCCTGTGCGGGGCAGTGAGGGGAGGTTTGGGAAGCAGCTGCCCCTCCCTGATAGGGCTCAGCACTCCTGCTGCAAGGATGCTCATGTCTCCTGAAAGCCTCCTGGGGACACACTGCTGTGTGCTCTGTCTTGTGAAAGGAGATGAACCCTTGGTCCTGTGGGTGCGCGTACAGGGGAGAGAGATGGCACCTCTACTGCCTGAATGTTCACAGGGAAAAGAATTCATATTTTTAGCAAAACAAAGCCCTTTTTATCTCATATCCTGCTCCCCTGCATGAATCATCATTCTATTCCTGTGCACGCTGGTGTACAAATTGGGATCTGCTGGCTCATTCGGATGTGAAGGCTGCAGGGATTGCCTGCCATGGTGCTCTCAGGACAGACACAACCTCAGATGAGCTCTCCCCCTTATCATAAAATAGTTTGAGTTGGAAGGGACTTGTAAAGGCCATCTGGTCCAACTCCCCTGCAACGAGCAGGGACACCACAGCTCCATCAGGTGCTCAGAGCCCATCCAGCCTGACTTTCAGCGTCTCCATGGTTGGGGCACCTACCACATCTCTCTGGGCAATACCTGGCATTTTGTGCATGCTCACTACACAGGAAGTTCTTGCTGGAGGTATAACATGGCCCAGGTCCAGAGCCCCGTCTGAGGAAAAAGGAGCCAAGGGACAGCAGAAGGCGATGTGGGAGATGGTGACAGTAAAAATAAAACTTGGGGAACTCCAGACATGAGAGAGAGAGGACCAAACAGCAGTGGGAGGCTACGCACAGTAGTTCAAATAGACTGCCCAGAGGAATGGGGTTTTCTAAAGCAATAGGGTGAGAGAACAAGGGTAAAGGGAGATAGCGATGAAGGAGACAGCAAATGAGGTGAAGGACAAACATGGGCTTACCCACAAGCTGTGTTATGACTTGAAACTCAGCAGGGCTTGTACAAATAGGACAAAGTGTGGCAAATTTCTAGGCAGGCGTGAACAAATAGAAGAAAGCTGCTGTTCAATGTTTAATGCTTTGTTGTTTCAATGTTTACTTGTTAACAAATGGCCAAAGTATTAACTACCACTGGGAAAAAAAAAACAGAAAAAAACCCCAAAACAATTAAAATGCAGAGGAGGGAATAGATAAAGAGGACGAAGAAAAAAAATAGCTGCTTACAATTTATCTGAAGTAATGGGATTTACCCAAAAGTACTTCAGGAACTGGCAGAGACCATCTTGCTGGTAACACCAAATACCTTGTTACTTGGTGGGAGGAAAGGAAAACAGAAAAGCAACAAATTACCTTTGAGATGAGCAGTGAAACGTAGCAGCCAGCACACATTTGACACCATCAGACCATGTTAGGTAGCCTAATTCCTTTCTGTGGTAATAGGAACAAGGCCTATGGATCCCAGGGTGGGGGGACAGTTGGTGTCTCACATGTAGGTGTTGGAGATGCTTTGACTTGCCATGACTGACACGATCATGAGCTGAAGAGATGTGGCTGTGATGACTGGCGTTAGAGTGTTCGCATGGCCTTGGTAATTACTGCTTCTCAGCCCTCGCACCCTCTGAGAACTTCACTGCAAACCCTGTTTCTTTCCATACCTTCCACGATGTGTTCAATAACATGGTTGGGAAACAAAACATGTTTGATGACGGCCCCCCATCAGCACTGCATTTGGAAATGTCAGCCAGGTTTCACTGTGCTTAATGCATTATACATGGACTTTAATTTCTTAGAGATCTGTTGCACCAGTTCTGTTATATTCACCATATAAAGGTGAAGTTTCATCCAGAAAGATTGTTTGGTACTATTTAGAATCAAAGAATCATTAAGGTTGGAAAAGACTGCTAAGATCATCTAGTCCAACCATTAACCCACCACCACTATAGATTGATGTTAATTGGCATTCGTTACATTATCCCCAACTTTTTATGAGATCTGGTGAGTTTATTTTCTTTAAGATGTATATTGTTTTGTTTTTTTTTTTCCTTATTCATACCCATTTTTTTTAATTTGGGAACAATGTTGGGTTGACAACCAATACTTATTTACACCCTTCTGTTAATTCTTTTCAAATATTTGCATGTTAGTTTTCTTCCAGTCCTCTGAAATGCAATATTATGTCTGGAGAACTCCTTGGCCAGGTCTTGAAGAACTCTGTGCAAATCTATCTGTATAGATCTCACATAATCCACACATGAATGGACTCCTTGAAGGGAGCATATAAACAGGAGGGGGAACGACTGTTTATATGGGTGGACAGTAATAGGACAAGGGGGAATGGTTTTAAACTGAGACAGGGAAGGTTTAGGTTAGATGTTAGGAGGAAGTTTTTCACTCAGAGGGTGGTGACGCACTGGAACAGGTTGCCCAAGGAGGCTGTGGATGCCCCATCCCTGGAGGCATTCAAGGCCAGGCTGGATGTGGCTCTGGGCAGCCTGGTCTGGTGGCTGGCGACCCTGCACATAGCAGGGGGTTGGAACTGGATGAGCATTGTGGCCCTTTTCAACCCAGGCCATTCTATGATTCTATGATTCTGATACCTGTGACAAAATTATAAGTACTTCAAGAGAGAGAGACACAATAGAAGCATAGCATAGCAGTGGGAGCATACTAGAGCTGTAACCCAGAGGTTTATGGAGCAAAACCTTAACCAAAACTGCTTCTATTGAGTTATATAAAACTGTTCAAGGCTAGAAGAGAAACATCACCCATACACTCTGTGTACAAACCTGTATGCTTCATGTATGCAAAGCAATGTAAAGCAACAGCCCTCCATTCCTGAGTACTGCAACTGTCCTAAATATGGGAGTTAGAAACACAGGTGAGAGCAGAACCAAATGGAACATGATTTGTTAAGTGCAAGGGGATCCTCCTCTTCTAATGCACAGTGAATTCTGACAGCCCCATTGTTACATAGCAATGCTGGGGAGTTCTCTTTGGACACCTGTGAGGAAGAAAAGCCATCCCTCCACAGTGCTGCAGTGCAAAACAGAAAGATCCAGGGATGTCTTCTAGTACTCAATAGAAGCTCATAAACAGGAGGTAGATCGACTTTTTACAGGGTCTGACAGGGATAGGACAAGGGGAAACGATTTTAAGTTAAAAGAGGGGAGATTTAGGGTAGAAGTTGGGAAGAAATTCTTCACTCAGAGGGTGGTGAGGCGCTGGCACTGCTGTCCAGAGCTGTGGGTGCCCAGCCCTCGAAGTGCCCAAGGCCATGGATGGAGCCATGGTACAGGGTGTTCCTGCTCACGGCAGGGGTTTGGGCTGGATAGGCTTTAAGGTCCCTTCCAACCCAAGCCAGTCTATGATTCTATGACCTTTCTCATGGGTAGTTTAAAAGCCAAAACCATATGCTGAAATTCTGCACTGAATCATGGAGAACACGACCTAAACACTTTCAGAGATGTCTTTCCCCATTCATTGTAGCACTGAGGTGTGCAGATGGCTGCAAAGGGTGGGGGCTGGATTCTGGGCAAATTCATCAACTCGCTTTTTGCCTGCAAATCAAAATGCATCTCATCTTCATGAAATAGGTCATAGCATAGCACTGCTGTAAGTTTGCATAACAGTTTCAGCTGAATGCCATGTTTCACACGAATTAATCCACCCTTTAGAACATTTCACCAACCAATTAATTACTATCTCAACCTAATCGTTTTTAAAATTACAGCTTAAAACTTTTCTCCTTGCATAGTCATTAATCTTATTTATCTTGCAGCATACAGTTAAACAAGAGGTATGGCAGCAGCAGCAGCACGTTCAGCTGTCAGATGGCATTCTTCTTTTCTACTGCTTTCCAGGTCCTCTGTTTTTCACCACCCTCTCAGAATTTGCTCATTTCCTGATAACTCTCTTAAAGTCCATTTCCTGTGTTCCTGCAGATACCAATTTTCTTCTCAAAACAAGAACACACCCGCTACAAACCAATTCCTTCCCTTTTATGCCTATTTTTCTACTGAAATTGGCTCAGTGATGTTTTCCGGAACCTCCAGCAAACTCATCTGTTTTGTGCTTACTTTGAACTAGTCTTACGATTTGCAAAAATGGGTTTATATCCCCAGATCCTGACTAATGCTGATCTTAAGAACAGTAGTAGCTTGCATGCATGCATGAAAAGGAACTCACCACTCCTGCTGCCAGAGGCCATACAGATTCATGCATTGCCTCCACTTTTAGAAGCACTGCTTGCGTCATACTTCCTCACTTAAAATTCTTGTAAATTATTCTTGTAAATTGACTCGTGTGTATTCTGCACACACCTGTGCACAAAATAATGCCATGAAAATAGGATCTCTTCCTCTTAAATATCCTGCTTATCAGGGCACTAATGAGATTCTTGGGACCTCAGGAAAAGAATAAGGCAATGAAAACTTCTGTGTCCTAGTAGAGCTCTGTGGTTTACAAAACCTGTGAAGTAACTGGGTGCTCTCCTGGACATACCCAGTCATAGAATCACAGAATCACAGAATGGTTTGAATTGGAAGGGACCCTTAAAGGCCATCTGGCTGAACTCCCCTGCAGTGAACGGGGACACCCACAGCTCCATCAGGTGCTCAGGTTCAGCCTGACCTTGGCTGTCTCCAAGGACAGGGCACTCACCACCTCTCTAGGCAACCTGTGCCAACGCCTCACCATAAAAAGCTTTTTCCTTACATCCAGACAATCATCTCCCCTCTTTTAGTCTGAAACCATTTCCCCTTGTCCTGTCACAACAGCTCCTTCTAATCAGTCTGTTCCCATTTTTCTTACAGCCTCCTTTTAGATACTCAAAGGCAGCTCTCAGCTCTCCCTAAGGCCTTCTCTTCTTCAGGCTGCACAGCCCCAGCTCTCTCAGCCTGTCCTCGTAGGGAGGTGTTCCATCTCTTGGGTCACTGATCACTGTCAGACTAGTCTGTATTGTCTGTGCCCCTAGGTACTTATTTTGTACCACTTTGTGTTAGAAGGGAGAGTAAAAATGGCCAGAACAAACCTACTTCAAATTATCTTCCCTAAACTGTTATCCAGGACTAAACAATTTAAAACCAACTTATTTATTTAAGTGAAATGACTTATTTGTTTCTCTAACGAGACACATTTTTAAACAAACATACAAGGGCAGGAACAAATTTATTTTCGCAGTATTGTGGCACTACTTTCAGTTGCTATTTTGTTTAAATACAAGAATCAATCACAGTCACATCAGTAATACAAGCTTTTGTACATGGTAGGTGCTGATGCTTCGGAATTCCAGATGTAATAATCGGATGAAATCAGTTCCCGGGCTAAAAGAAATAAACCAGACAAGAAATATAAGCATTACAGAGTGCCTTACAATCAGCCATTCCTTCAACCAAGTTAAGAGACTATTAATCCACCCTTACAAGTTTACAGAAAGTTTACAGAAAGAGCCTCTTTAAGACTCTTACTATTATTTGAAAATTATTTCTGATAATAATACATTTAAAGTCTCAGCTTCAATTACCTTTACTAATGTATCAGTCATGAGCTTAAAATTCAAACAGAGGTTAAGTCAAAAGCAGGTGGATAGCTTGGATTTTGTTCAATGAATATAAATTACATACTTGACATAAAACATACAGTATGTAAATGATGCTTTTTTGTGTTACATTTTAGGACTGACTGTGACCTATCACAAAATTAACAGCGTAGATCACAGCTTTCAAAAGGCATCTACAGACTTTTAACATGACTGATAGAAGTTACAAAAGACAAGAGAGCAACAAATAGAAATGCTTCTATTAGACAGCAGTAGTCTGATTTTATTGGTGTTTACAGTGTTCTCAGTGTATTTTTGGTGCAGACTTGCAATGTTAGCTCAAGAACAGGCAGATTTGGTTTCTGCTCCACATCCACCAGCAGATGTTGGTATGTCTACTCTAATACAGCAACAGCTGCAGCCTGCATGCAGGAGCTGCATTCTGGCCTGCAGTCTGTATTTCTAGACCACATACACCTCCAAATTAAAGCATCCTAAGCAAGAGGGCAGACTATGGAAAAGTGTTCTCTGTCCCCCAGTTAAAGTCCTATCATTAGGTAGAACACTGTAAAACATCATAGGTAATTTAGCACACGTAAAAGGGTGATGATTGTCCCTATTCCAAAGGACTTAATGTGCATTAAGCATTGCAAGAAAAAAATACAAAGCAGAAAGCAAACCAGGAAAAAGATCTGTACAACTTTAGTTACATATTTTTAGTGATTGACATCCAATGTGTATCTTAAATCACTGACATCCAACGTGTAACTGTTTCAGCAAAATAACTGACATTTTTAGCAACTCACATGCAGTAATTTTGGGTTTTCCTGGCGCAAAGATCTGAACAGAATGCTGGTCCACGTAACACCCAGTAAGTGTGAAGTCTGGGATCCTAAAATACATCTACAGAATGAAAGGAAATGCACGATCAGATGCATAATGTCACGGTTGTTGTGCAAATACTGGCAACCTGCATTATGTGCTCTTGGTGTGCAAGCGTACCCCAAAATGACAGGATGTCAACTCATGTAAGATAAAAAAGACTCCACGCTGAGAAAAAAAAGAGGTTAATAATTAAGTCTGATTAATATCTTTGTAGTCGGTTTAAGATAATAAAAACATGACTACTAAGGCATCTTTTTACAGAGGCTATGACTTACTTTTACATAAGCTGTGTTGCCAGTGCAAACATAATCAGTTGGGTGCTCTTCGCCTATATCACCAAAAGTCACAGTTCCAGTAAGAGAAACTTCTGAAGATTTAGGGAACTTCTGTCCTAAAGCCAGAAACAACATCTGTTAAGGAATTATACAGCTGTGCTTCCACTGCAGAAAACCAGGTTGGGAAGAGATGATGAGTGCACAAGAGTGTTGTACTTACCAATGACCCAAACCAGGAGGCTCTTCTCTCGTGACAAATCCAGCTGGCCATAACTAACTTTGTACTCTAAATGAGCAATTGGGCCCCTGTAGTATGAAAAAAGAGCAATAAGGGCCGCTGGAATTAGTATTATCCAGTTATTTGTTAATAATCATTTAGTTAAAGCAACAAATGCTTAAATACTTCTGTGCGTATGGACAAATCAAATATATCTAAGCACACTGTTAATTTATGGAAAGAAATTACACAGCAGGAGGAAATCACTGTGTTTTCAACCTAGTAATCATCAGAGAGTTGTTGGTATTTTACTGTCTTCAGTTCACCGATAGCGTTCTCCTAACACCGTGATCAGCATCACCAACTTCGTATCATTCCATCTTCAGATTTCCATTGCTGTTATGTGAGAGTGCAGCCAGGCAGTGGTCTGAAAGGCTTAAATAAAAACTATCCTTTTAATTTTAAATGACTGTATTTTCGATAAGCTGATCTGTAGCTAGGATTAGCAGCCTTAAGGAACAGGTAACCCTGGGCTAGAAACTATCTCAAGACTTAATCCACCTGGAGGACTGTGGCAGTGTTTCACATGAAAAAATACCACAGGGAAACATGATACTTCGTGGGGGTATTGAGAACGTTACCAAATATTCCAGTCAGAAGTCACAAGAATTCCAAGGGCTCCCAACATTACCAAGGTCCATGTCCAGTGTTGGTCCTTTGATGGAGCACAATCTGTTACGCTGGCTCCCAGGAAGTTCATCTTTTTGGAAGATCACAGAGAAAAGGAGGACATGTATTTAGGATTTCTTTACTCTTACCTGTTGAAAAAGGGCATACGAGCTTCACAGTACTCAAAAGAATTCTTTATGCTTTCATGAAGCTTCAAATTTACAGTTATTTTTAACTGTGATCCTTCTTCAATGAGTTGATAACATCCCAAAATTGGTGGAACCGGCACCTGGAGAAAACCATATTCATTCTCAAGACATATCAGCAATATCATGGTAAGATCAGCTATACACAGTTTTAATTGCTGAAGTACTTTAGAGACTTACAAACTTATTAGTTGCTGCTTGGTTTTGAACAGTATCTGTCAAACTCTTTGGGCTGCTCACAATACATAGATTTGTTATGTACGCTCCTGACATCTCAGCCTGGATTCATTTTGTCTAATTCGGGCACTGAGTGGCTCACATCAAGTACGAACCGTAATGCCAAGCAGTCAAAGGTACTGTCACATTATGAAAGTGACTCAGATGACTCAAGTCCTGGAGTACCTTCCAAGCAATTTACTTTATGAGGAGATTCCTATCTCCTTGTGTCGGACTGAAAGTCATTTATCATAGAATCAGAATTATTTAGGTGGGAAAAGACCACTAAGATCATCAAGTCCAATTGTTGACCCATCACCACCATGTCCACTAAACCATGTCCCTGGATGCATTCAACAACACAGGTATTTTTATTCTTGCTTGAGGACTGGAAAACAACGAGGGTCAGCGATGGCATTACCTGGGAAGTGTAGTAACACAAGTTGAATGACTCTGAAGGAGGAATGAAAGGAAATTTGTAAGGCCCACTATACACAGAATCATCCAGTGGATTAACACTGCTGGACATGAGCATGGCAGGGTCAATGGATGTCACACAATGGTGGACGAAGATATCTTGGAGCGGAGAGCCATTAGTTGGGAGATTCAAAGTGAGGGTTACATTTGGTGCAGCTCCCTCTATATCACACTTGAAAAAAATGAAGAACAAAATGTTATTCTACAGTATTTCCTTCAAGTCAGAATTAGATGTTCAAAAGTCAAACACAAACATTAAACCATCACACTAAAAATTTTCAGCTGGCTTCAAACATTTGTACTGACAAATACTTTCAAAACAAAGTCCCTTTCTCCCTTCTGTACAGCTGAAGCCTTAGCTAGCTGTCTCTTAATTGACAAGTGTGTCTTAGCAAGAAATAAGCCCATAAGCAAGCCAAGGACTTACTGCTATAGCTAAATCATTACATAAACACACTTGGTGACAGTCCAATTAATTCAGTTACTTTTACAACATTTGCTTAATGGATGCAAGCATGTTATTAATGGCCACTGTGGTCCCATGCCAGCTTTCTCACAGCAACCATGTGCAGCACAACCATGGTCTCTGCGTGCCAGCTCAGCAGCGCACAACTCCACCAGGGCTTTCTTTTTATGTAAGGCCATCCACTCTGCAAGATGACCTAGACACTTGTCCCTCTGAGAACAAGAAGCTGTTCACCCATATATTCCCTACCAGCATGGCTGGTGTGAAATATCAGTTTCCAGAAATGCAGTATTTAAGTTAGCTCCCTTTAAAGATGACTATCCCACCTCTTACTAATTACATTATCATCCTCCACTTTAGAATCACAAAATGGCTTGGGTTGGAAGGGACCTCAAGGATAACCAAGTTCCAAGCCCCCTTCTGTAGGGCTACTCTCAAGGAGTATTTCTCCCAGTCTGAACACATGGGATTACCCTGACCCACCTCACCAGGTTCACATCAGCCTACCATTTGAGTTTATCAAGGTCCCTCTGGATGGCATCCCTTCCTTCTGCCCTATCAACTGCCCTGCTCAGCTTGGTGTCATCAGCAAACTTTCTGAGAGTGCGCTTTATGCCACTGTCAGTGTCATTGATAAAGATGCTGAAAAGCACCAATCCCAAGATGGACCCCTGGGGGACATCATTCATGATCAGCCTCTACCTGAACACAGTGCCACTGACCACAGCCCTCTGCAACAATCCAACCAATTCCTTATCTACCAAACACTCTACCCTTCAAACCCATATCTCTCCAAATTAGAGATAAGGATGTGGTGGGGTACCATGTCACAGGCCTCACAGAAGTCCAGGTAGATGACATCAGTTGCCTTCCTTGTGTTTATCAATGCCATCACTCTATAACAGAAGGCCACCAGATAGGTCAGGCATGACCTTCCCTTGGTGAAGCCATGCTGGCTGTCTTAGATCATCTGCTCATCCCTCATGTTCCTTAACACATTCTCCAGGAGGATCTGTTCCATGATCATCCTAGGCACAGAGGTGTCTGTTGTTCCCTGGGTCCTCCTTCCTCCCTTTCTTATAAATGGGTCAGTGTTTCTCCTCTTAAAACAACGGTGGTTACAAATACTTTATACTGAGATAATTTATGAAGCGTAGTCTGGAAGAAGGAATATTAAATATAGCAAAAGTAGAAGATACAAATATTAATGTATTTTGTAATTGTTACTAATCTATTTAGTCAACATTCCCCCAAATTTTAGTATCAAACAATGAAAACCATTGCTACATATAAAAACATTCAAAATCATTACGCAATTAGTTTCTTTACAGAGATCCTGCAGCAACAGTTCTTACATCAGTCAAACAAACAGCATTTATGGATTCAAAATTTTGTTGTTATAGAATCATAGAATGGCTTGGGTTGGAAGGGATCTCAAGGATCATGAAGCTCCAACCCCCTGCTGCAGGCAGGGCCACCAACCTCCACATTTAATACTAGTCCAGGCTGTCCAGGGCCCCATCCAACCTGGCCTTGAACACCTCCAGGGATGGACGGGGCATCCACAGCCTCTCTGGGCAGCTGTTCCAGCACCTCACCACTCTCATAGTAAAGAACTTCCCCCTGCCATCCAACCTAAATCTTCCCTCCTTCAACTTAAAACCATTTCCCCTTGTCCTGCTATTATCTACCCTTTTGAAGAGTTGAACAGAACGCAGGAGGATAGAAAATTACATTTTCATGTGGTAGGAAGATTAATTAAAAATGCTCAAGTAAAGACACTCAAGTGGAAGACTCAGAAATAGCTTCTAATCATTTATTAGATAGGTAGAAATGAAATAAGTGTTAGCACTACCATTTCTAAGCCTTTATATGCAAGGACTGTATGAAATATCTTTTCTCTATTTCATTTAGAATTAAATAGAAAAAATAAAGATAAAATACATGCAATGTAGCTACTGCTGGAAAGTGAAGGCTCAGAAATAGTTGCTGATAAATGTGTGAAGCATGCAGGAATAAACAGTAAAGATCAAAATAAAACACACTACTAGCACATGAGTCTAATATGCAATAGCTTGCTAATCTTTCAAATTTTACAATATTAGGAAGTCACTGAGTGAAAGGAAACACGTATTTGCTTTCCCAGTGTGCTCACACAAAAAACATGTTGGTTAGACTGGCACAACGAATGCTCTCACCTTGCAATTCACAGTTCCATACACCTGCCACATGTCCACAACATCTCTCTTGTCATACTGCATACATTTGACTTTTTCAGTGATGCAGACGTTGACCTGAGGTTTGCCTTTATACGTGTTGGATCTCCAGGCTGGTTGCTTCACGTCTGTGGGAACAACCTGAATGTCATCAAACGAGCTGCTCAAGCTGCTGATGTTTGTGTTTAAGGGGGTGCCAAGCGGACAGGCCTGTATGATCAAAGTGCGAAGCTGGCCTGCTTTTGCACTCAACTCCGCTTCATTTTTCCGACTGGGAGAAATGTAGTCCAGGATGCCAAACAGAAGAGCGAGTCCTTGTGAGAGCCCAGGGATGGTGAGGAGGGACGGCCGAGGCTCCAAGGCCTCCTCAACCAGCGGCAGGCAAGCATAGATCAGCCCGCTCTTCCGGAAAGCCACGACAGGCCAGAGGTCCCCTCCCTCGACGCGAACTGAGCGCACTGATGAGTGATCGATTCGAGTGCACGTATCTCGGTGCTCCACAAAGCTCTGGTCATCCGTGAGCCTGAGTTCAAAAAGCATGGCCTTGAGGAAATCACTGTCAGACGGCACGGCCACGTGTGTTGATCCATTGAAGGCCTCCGCACGTGCCTCAACGGTGGGGTAACGCCTGCGACACAGAAACAAGAGCTTCTCAGTGCTACTCCTCTTTTCCCACTCAAAATACCATATCTACAGGATTCCTAAAAGCAGAACCATATTGTCTCTTTCTTTGTTGACACAGAATGCAAAAGCACTACAGAAGTCTTTGGAGTGTTGCTGGGTTTCAGGTACAGATTTTCAACTGCTACGGATACTCAATTAGATATTCAACTACTGGCAGAAGTTGCCCAGAGGTGATGGATGCCCCATCCCTGCAGGCACCCAAGGTCAGGCTGGACAGGGCTCTGAGCACCTGATGGAGCTGCGGGTGTCCCTGTTCACTGCAGGGGAGTGAGACCAGAGGGTCTTTAAGGGTCCCTTCCAACTCAAACAATTCCATCATTCTACAGATGGAACTCCTGAAGGCTCCTAGAAGTACCCTTGTGCCAGTGAATGCCAGCACTGCCCTGACACAAAGAGCAAGAGGATCATACGCTAAATCATGGTCAATAAAACTATTTCACATGTAATTAGGGATCATACTAACAGGCAGATTTTTATTGGAAACTTTGAGCAAATACTTTCACTTCTTTTTTTCTTTTTTTAAACAAAGAGTGTATCTGTCTGTCTACCATTTACAGTCCTGTCTGTCTGTCCTTTTGCGCAATGGTATAGAATATTTCATGACACTAATGAACCCAAGCATGACTCACCAATGCAACAAAACTCCAACAGCAAAATACTTCTAAGTGGTGAGACTGCTCTAAACTCGAGTTTTCACACACTTAAGAAAACGAATGCCATACATGACCAAATTCTACTTTTTCAGCTTTTTTGCCTACATATGGTATGCTACTGCTGTAGTTCTGCTACCCCTCTAAATACACTGAAATTATCTATATACAGGGTTTGCACTACTGTTCTGAGCTTGCACAACTGATCTGCAGCAGTTGTTCCACTAATAAGCAAGATGAATTAAAAATCTTCACAGTATTGTAAAACCAAAAAGATCTCAGTGTACCTAAGTCCAAATGTTCCAGCAACAGTTGCTTGGTTCTTGTGGGAGAGCAAAGTGGATTCTGCAGTGCAGGTACAATACGTGTTATTTGAGTGCTGTTATGACTGTTCCTTCTTTCATTTTTTGATTTTGGAGTATTTAAGATGTAACCTTAACGTCACAGAGACATGGTTTTGTATATTCTAAAACTGCAGTGCTGCATCAATGTATATACTCTACTCCACTTCAAATGTTCTGCAGATAATGCTTGAGAAAAAGCACATGACTTTCCTCTGAAGCATTTTTTAAAGGAAAGAGGGGTGAACTTCTTCTCAAGCTAACCTAAACCTATCAAGAAGAATTGAAGAGTCATCTTAATAAACGGCAATGAAAAAGTGGTTTTCACCATTTTTTGTTTGAATTACAGACTCCCTCAAGCCTCTTAAATTAAGTCTGATGACAGGCTAACTTTTCAATATTCTTTTTTATAGATTCCCATAGCAGTTACTCATGGCCCCTCAAAAGTCATATCATGATCTGCAGGCCAGAGAACAAGAAGAATCACTTTATGAATCACCTTGTAGCCAATCTGTACTCAGGCCATGTGTTTGTGCTCAGGCCCACACTTATAAATGAACACGGGGGAAAAAAATACCCAGATACATCAATGCCTTCACTTATTCCCCTTTCAATACAATTTTTTTAAAAATACATTGACAGCCTGTTTCTTAAATTGCCATGGACTCTGTAATCCCAGCAATGTGGTATTTCATTTTATCTATGACCTCCACATGTAACATTCCTGAGCACTTGTGTGGTTCTTATCCTATTGCCCCCACGTCCCACTTGCACCATCTTTGCTAATCTACAAGAGCAGCAGCCCCTTGCTGGAGGCAGCCATGCTTTCTCATGCTTGTTTTTGTGACTGTGCTTTTTTGTTTGATTCTTAATCATGCATCTAGAGCACCATTTTTTTTCCTGTAAGGAAAAGGTATGCATAAGCAGAGAGAAGCCAGAGCTACAGGATTTGTAAACAGGATACAGATGACAGCGAAACACCTCCCTCCAGTCTCAAGTCTGTTTTGAACAACAAGGAAACAGAGTGCTTTTGCTGCTCAAAAATTGACAAGGAGTTCCTGTGCAAGGACACTGATAAGAGGCTGCGTGTAACCTTGGTAAGCATCCCTTATTTTTAACCGATGTACCCAAAACAAAGGAAGAGGAGATATTTCAGCCTAGTTTTGTCCACCCCAACCAGCCGGCTGCATTTGCTGTAGCTGTCCCCACAGCAAAACCACCTTCTCCTCCTCCTCCCGCTGCATCTTCCCAGCTTTAGCTGAGTCATTAGACAATTAGTTAGCCCTTCTGATCTCAGTTTTTCAGTATTCCCTTCTAGGAAGCGATGAAAACTTAAAAAGATGAAAGTTTCCCGGGCTGAATGAGCTTTGGTGATTCAAGAGAGCGACCACGCTTGTTGCCTGAATTAAGTTATGATCAGCTCAAAAAAGTGGAATGCTTTGATGTCCCAGATGTCTTCTCTGAGGTTAAAGATCAGGGCTCACGTATCTCCAGCTGAGTGCATAAGTCTTGAAACCAACAGCTTCCATGTGATCTGGCATTCTTTATATTGTCTGCACGCTTTGTTGAATTTAAGGTCAGTTAGGAGGATAAACTTGGGGTTTCCACAGCCCTATTATTTCCTCTGGGAACTTGAAAGATCTAAGTCTGGAAATCACTTGAAGTATCAAGTCGAGTTTGCCCTTTTCAAAGGAGCGCTCCTGGCTGCCTGTGTGACAAGTTACTTCACAGATCCTTGTCAGCAGCCCCCGGCCTCCATGGTGATTACACTCACCGGCTTTGGGACACGGCTTTCTCTTTCTCTGCGTTTGTAGAGGGGAGGCCTCATCTCTCAACTTGTAGGTAATACAAGGACTATAATACTAATCCTAAAACAATCAGAGCAATGCCCAGCATGGAGAGCTGGCTGCACCCAAAGATGGATGATACTCTACTTACTCTCCTTTTTTGCATCCTTCTAGCTTCTCTCCTCAGCTTTACAGAATTCAGATGAACACTGTATGCTGTTCCACACAGTTTTTCCTTCCCCAGCCTACAGTTATTTTTCCTCTTGTTCCTACCGCAAAGGAAATGGGTGCAACATTGCCCAGACCAACAACACCAGCTTACCTAACCCAACTTACTTAAAACTCTGCAACAGTTCTGAATACAAAATGCCATCCTTTGGGTCAACCTCTCTTTGTATGCAAAGATTAAAACCACATTGAAAGTTATGTTTCTGTACCCCCAGTGCAATTGCAGCGTGATGCTAATGAACAGAAGTGGACACGTGTTCTGCCTGTGTGTCTGGCAGCATTTCCCAA